>OU343223.1:258120622-258203567 GCA_910596185.1 Chrysanthemum makinoi
GATCGCAAAATATTAATAAACGTTTTTACGGTTTATTTGTATTAACAATCTCCCCCTTTTTGTAGATGACAAAACATATATATGATGAGTAAAACTTAAGAATAGATGCAAGTTTTGAAAGCCCCTAACTTTTACTTCTTCTCCCCCTTTTTGTCGAAACAAAAGTTAACCCTTGGAAGAAATAAACAAACTTCTAACTCCCCCTTGACGGTAGCTCCCCTTGTTTGGGGCGTCAAGTGAAGAAAAATAAAAATCCTACAAAAAGAAAGGTTAGTAACATGCTTATATAATCTTGTGGTTGCCGAGAATCAAGATTGGGAGCCAAGGTATGCAAACAAGGCCTTGTAATAAAACAACAAATTGTAGTGGTGTATGCCACTTACAAGCATGTAAAAATAAGAACAAGACTTGGTCTTGAAAATGACTTCAAAAGAAAAATAATACTTAAAAGAAAAATATAGTAGTAGTGATTCCTTCCATGCTTGCATAAGGTTATGGATGGAGGTTTTGATGAGTAATGGTATTGATGCGATCAAGGATTAGGTTGAGTATGAAACGCATTTCTTCCCTAACTTCTATTGCAATTTCCCTAGTGGATTGGCAATGTTCACAATGTAAATGATGTGGGTAATGAGTGCGGAAGTTTTCCGGTTTGTTTTGATTTGAGTTATGCGGAAGTTGTGGTGGAAAAATAGGAAAATATGGATCAATATCCGAAATGTTTGTAAATGGTGGTGGAAAAGAACCTAGATGTTCTTGTAATGTGATGGGAGCTAATGGTGGTGATGTTTCAAGATCTTGAAATATAGTATTTAGAGATGTGGGGGGTGTTGAAAAGACTAATTCTTTTCTTTAGGTTGGTTAGATCTTGTTGGAGTCTTAAGGAGTTCCAAAAGAGTTATTTTAGGTGGTGATGAAGTTGGTGTACTTGTTGGTGATGAGGGTGGTGCTATAATGGAAGCATCTTGTGGTGAGTTATTTGTTGAGGATGAACCATTTGAGGTTGGTTTTGCTAAACAACAAGATCGGATACTAATCCGTCTTGGATATCCTAGCATTTAATTGTGGTATTTTGGATGGTGGAAGTACAAAGGTTTGGATATCATGATTGTTTGTACTAGATGATTCTCCTAAAGGGTTTTGGATGACATGATGAAGTGTGTTTGTGAGAAGGAGATGGAGTATGCAAGCATTTTGGGAGTTATATATATAGAAAAACAAAGCATTGTAATGAATGCTTGACCCAAAATGTGGATTAAAATCTAATGATTAGATATGAATTCAAGGCATGTGATCATGAGAACACAAGCATTAAAGAGCATACTCCCAAAAATGAAACAAATGTGGATTTTTCATCCAAAGTGAAAAATAGAAGTTGAAAACGCTTGTTTCCACGGATCCTTCCTTCCCGAGGGATCCGGCCCAAACATAAAGGGGATCCGTGGGTCTGTGTTTCGAGCAAAGACAAAATTTTCCTTTTAAAAACATTTTTGCCTAGTGTGTGCCTATATGCAAACTATTTGGAGTTTCGGTTATCTCGACTCCTAAAAGAAGTAAAAAATCAACTAGAAGTATAAAACCATCCTATTGAGATAACCCGAAAACACATATTTAGTACATGAGTACGTATTTTTGTGTTATCAATGCTCCTAATTCATTGTTGCTTAAATGAATGTACCGGAAAACACATATTAGTTATGTGTCCCCTTTAGCATTCAAAAGACATGAGATGCAATGAAAACGCGTTTTTACTTTGTATTAATAATGAAAAGCGATTTGTCCTAGACGTGAGAAATTGCTTTTGTGAAATTGATACTGGAAGGTATCATCTTTTTAGAAAACATTGTGAAAGTAGGTTTTCTTTGAAAAAAAAATATAAGAAGACTATAAGTTGAAAAACTCATCTTGGGTTTTGAAAATTCCCCGTATTGTTTGTGAGTTGTGTGTGAAATGGAAATCCTAGACTCAGAAAGAAGAAGGCTAGTGTTTACATACCTTGTAGAGTCAAATAAGTTACGACGTTTGTTCCATTAGACCAAGACCAAGACGCAGTAGGTTGAATTGTTCCCGCTTCAACGGTTTGGAGGAGACGTCGGCTATGTTGTCTTCGGATGCTACCTTCTCAATAGAGATGTTCCCTTTTGAACATTGTCTCTTAGGAAGTGATGACGAATCTCTATATGCTTTGTGCGAGAATGCAATACCGGATTCTTGCTTAAGTCGATGGCACCTTTGTTGTCACATAGGATGGCTATGTTGCTTAGATGGATGTCGTAGTCTACTAACGCTTGTTTCATCCATAGTGCTTGTTGGCATGCTTTGCCCGGAGACGCATCGCTCGGTTGTTGATATTTCTAATGCCGTTTGTTTCTTAGAAAACCAAGATGTTAAACAACATCCCATAAAACTACATACCCCACTTGTACTTTTTCTATCAACGTAATCACCGCATGGTCGAATCTGCATATACATATGTTTCTACTCCCGTGCCCTTAGGATACCATAATCCTAATTGTGTTGTACCCTTTAATATATCTAAATATCCTTTTTACGGCTTCTAGGTGTGATGTTTAGGGTCTTCTTGAAACCTAGCACATAAGCAAACATTAAACATGATATCCGGCCTACTTGCCGTGAGGTAGAGAAGGCTACCTATCATGCCACGATATTTAGTATTATCTACGGATTCTCCGTCTTCATCTTTTGTGAGTTTGGTGTCGGATGACATTGGAGTCCTAATTGGTTTTGACTCTTCTAGACCGAATTTCTTTAACATCTCCTTGATGTATTTAGATTGATTGAAGAAGATACCATCTTCTACTTGTGTTATTTGTAGACCAAGAAAGAAACTAAGTTCTCCCATCATACTCATCTCGAACTCGTCATGCATGATTTTAGAGAAATCATCACACATGTCTTGACAAGTGGATCCGAATATAATATCATCTACATATATTTGTACTATGATTATATGTGACTCTCTTTTCTTAGTAAAAAGTGTGTTGTCAACTAACCCCATGGTGTAGATGTGTTTAACTAGAAATGACTTGAGTATATCATACCAAGCTTTTGGAGCTTGTTTAAGACCATAAAGGGCTTTCTTTAATTTATACACATGTTTGGGTTTTTCAAAATCAATGAAGCCAGGAGGTTGAGCTACATATACTTCTTCATTTATGAAACCATTTAGAAAAGCGCTTTTGACATCCATTTGATAAAGCTTTAGATCATTAGCACAAGCATACGTAAGAAGTATTCTTATAGACTCTAATCTAGCCACTGGGCGAGGTCTCATCAAAGTCTATTCCCTCTTGTTGGTTATACCCTTGAGCAACGAATCTAGCCTTGTTCCTAGACACTACTCCGTTTGCATCTAATTTGTTTTATAAACCCATTTGGTTCCTATTATGGTTTGATTACTAGGTGGAGGGACAAGTGTCCAAACATCATTAGAAACAAATTGATTTAGTTCTTCTTGCATAGCCATTACCCAACTTTCATCTTTTATGGCTTCTTGTGTATTCTTAGGTTTTAAGGTTGAAACGAAACAAAACAAGCTACTTTGGTTTTGAACTTGAGACCTTAATGTTCGTTCGTTAAGTTTTCCTATGACTTTATCTACGGGGTGATCTTTGGACTCTTTAATGTTTATTATTTCATCACTTAGAGGTTCTTC
This sequence comes from Chrysanthemum makinoi, assembly GCA_910596185.1. Lineage (NCBI taxonomy): Eukaryota > Viridiplantae > Streptophyta > Magnoliopsida > Asterales > Asteraceae > Chrysanthemum > Chrysanthemum makinoi. Next base: position 258,124,299 of record OU343223.1, read on the forward strand.
TTCTTCACTTATCTTTTTTTTTTATTACTATAGCTTCACTTTCTATAATCTCGCCATCATCAAAGAGGTGGAGAGGGTATGGGTGGACTTTCATCAAATTTTATATTTAATGACTCTTCTACCTTCATTGTTTCTTTGTTTAATATGACGTAAGCTTTGCTATTTGGCGAGTAACCTAAAAAGATACCTTCGGTTGATTTAGGATCAAATTTTGTAAGGTAATCTTTAGTGTTAAGAATAAAACATTTACTACCAAAGACTCTAAAGTGATTTAACGTAGGCTTTTGCCTCGAAGTAACTCATATGGAGTTTTTCCTAAGATTGGTCTAATTAAGACTCGATTGAGTATATACGTTGAAGTATCAACGGCATTACACCAAAACTTTTGAAGTATGGATGGTTCATTAAGCATGGTTTGACTCATTTCTTGTAGGGTTCTATTCTTTCTTTCTACTACCCCATTCGATTGTGGAGTGCGTGGAGCCGAGAAGTTGTGAGTAATACCATTAGCGTCACAAAAGCTCCGAATTGCACTTCATTATCGAATTCCTACCATGATCCGTCCTAATAGACACTATGGGACTTCCTAGTTGTCTTTGAATCTTTTTGCTTAATATTTCAAAATAGTTAAAGGTTTTCATTTTGTTCTTTAAAAATTTTGTCCATGTATACCTAGAGTAGTCATCCACTATTACCAAAGTGTAGTAGTTGCCTCCATAACTTTGGATAGCGGATGGACCAAATAAATCCATATGTAGTAATTCTAGACACCTAGTTGTGGACAACCATTTTAGCTTTATGACTTGAATGAGCTTGTTTTCCTACATTACAAGCATCACAAAATGATGTTCATATTTTAACTTAGGTAGATCTCTTACTAGATCTTTGGATGATAGCGATTGAAGAAGTCGTGATGTTGATGACCAAATCTTGCCATAAGGTCGAAGTATCATCCATAGAGGTAAGACATAGTTTGTCTTTAGGTTCACTACCGATTTTAATGACATAGACTCCATGTTTCCTAAATCCTCTTCCTATGGTTATGCCATTTTTAAGTATCTTACACCGTTTTGGTAAAAAGTACATTGCACTTTTATCACATATTTGTCCTATACTTAAGAGGTTAAAGTTTAGGTTTTCACGTGACACACATCGTTAATGGTTAGAGATTTGTTAGAAATCGTACCTTTACCCATGATTCTACTTTTGCTATTTCCAAACACCACATTACCTATTAATGGATTCATGTGGAGAATAGATTCCTATTGCGGTCATGTGCCCTCAACCCGCTATCCTTGACCCATTCATCGAGGTCAGCCGACCTTTAAGCACACCTAAAATAATAAACTCAAAAGTTTGGTCCCCATTTGTTCATGGGTCCATTAGTGTTAAACATTCCATTCATGTTAGACATGTATGGATAAGATGAGTAAGCATTCCATGGAGCAAAGTTTTGAAATGGAAAACTGTTTTGCATGTTTTGATTCCATCCCATTTGATGGTTGCTTTTCGGGAAAACGTTATTAGGTCTCCTAAATGAGTTAGGTTTTGAAAGAGGTGGAGCTTTGTTTCTTGCAAAAGTAGGATTATATTTTGGAGGTGGTTGTTGATATGCTCGAAGTAGGCTTAGGGGTATGTGTGTATGGATAAAACCACAATATCGATATCAAAAATAAACACAAGGAATGATTTAAAATCCCTTTAGGAAAAAGGATGGAATCAAACCGTGGAGTGATAGTGATACTGATTAGAAATCCGAGTCGTTTCCCAACGAGGGTAATGGGCAACGCTGTTATTGGTCTTTTATTAAAATGCTCGATGTTTTGATTGATGATTTATCTAAACTACGGAAATGGAAGGCATATATGGAACTACACTACGGGAATCCTAACACGAATATAAACTAAAACCTATTAAAGAAACGTGAATAAATGCAACTACCATCAATTTAAGTCCTAAAAAGATCTAAAATTACTTTTTACTCTAAAATGCAATTTAAAACTAATTTATGATTTAAAACTAATTTTTATGATTTTTCTTTTATTTATTTGAATTAAAAACCACTTAAAACTTTTAAAACTAATTTAAAATACTAAAAATTATGAAAATAAGGGGGAAAAACTATGGAAAATATTTTTAAAATCTAATAACTCAAAAGACTTTTCAAAACTGATTTTGTATTTTTCTCAACTTTTTCAAATTTCTATGAATTAGAAACTATTTTAAACTAATTTAAATGCTAAAAATTACTATTTTAACTAAGAAAATTATGGAAAAATATTTTTGGCTTTTTTATATTTTTCTTTTTATCTGAGAAAATGGCTTATGTTTTAAAAAGCTTTTGATTTATTAGTATTAAAAGTAATTAAAAGTCTTAAAACCTGATTTTAAATAAGAAAAATAGCAAACATGTTGGAAAATATGAAATTCCAGAAAAAGTCCTAAATATTACTCTAAGTCTGAGAAAATTATCAAATGCAACTTAACAGGACTGAATAAGCACTTTGGGCACAAATAGTCTACAAATAAGCAATCTAAAATAAGCTAAATGTAGCAATAAGCTATTATGGATAATCCTTAAGCTAAAGGGAGCTAAAGGAAACTTTAGGATCAGAATTAAGCTAGGGGAACATGCAATAAGCTAGGCAAAGGGGAAATAAGCTAAAGGATTATTTAAAGGATACTAAGGAAAATAAGCTGGGAATAAGTTAAAAGGATAAGCTAATATAGTCTAAAACAGCCTAATAAGCTAAAGGGAGTCCTAGATAAGCAGTACCTAAGGCAAATAAGCACAAACTTAAGCAATAAGATAAGTCCTGCTGTTGAATTGCACTCTCAAGAGCAAAAGCGTGGTTTTCGCTTATAGTAGACTAGGTAAAAGATTTTGAATTTTTTCCTTTGAGGAAGTAAAACAAGCTATTGAAATGATATTTTAATTTTACAAATTTTTAAAACAACAAAAGTGGGCTAAAATAAACATGAAGATTAGCCAAAATCGATTTTGGACAAAAACTCAACAAAGCACCGATTAAAACACTTAGCAAACCTCGTAAACGATTTTTGAATTTTTTTCCTTTGGGAATAGTGAAACTAGATATACTAAAGTTGTTATTTTTTAATTTTTAAAATTTTATGACACATAAAAAAGCTAAAACTACTGTGTGAGTAAATAATGGTTCAATGGCTTTTGACAAAATTTTGAAAGAAAACCCAAACTCCAACCGACTCCAAGAGCTTTGACCTTACACCATCTTGACTTAGACTTCAAAAATAGACTCAATGACAACCAAAACGATACTAAAAGGAACCTTTAACCAATTTTTGCCGTAGGGACCAAGTATAAGGATTATTAAAACTCAAAATTTTGAAACCCGACCTAACACTATAAAACTTGGTGATAATGATAAAAACAGTTCTTAAACTACTAATGAGACTTGATTAGAGCTATATTAAATTCACTAAATGACCAAAGAGGGATATTAAAGCCCTGTGCCAAACACCCCTTTATGGAGGATGTTTGGTACCTTTTCAAAGGAAAAGACTTTTTGAGTTTTGTTTTGTGAAAGAGGTTTATCTAATGTTTTGACATGACTTGAAAAATCATTTTAGATCGAAAAATAAGCGCTTATACATAAGCTATGATAAAAATGCTATATTTTTTTTTTATCTTTTTTTTTTTTGAAATTTTTTATGAAAACTTTGAGAATATATTTTAAAAACTAAACTAATATGGTAGATAACTATATTATGCTATATTAAGCATATAAAACAAGAATAAGGTAAGATTGCTTAATAAGCGCTTTGACTTTTGACTTTTTTTTGAATTTCTTATTGTAAAACTAAAAAGACTTATGTAATGAACTCAAGACTCACAAATAAGCTATTAGCTAGCTTAAGGAGATTATCTAATGGAGAAGATCTTAATCAACCATGACGAGCACAAAATTAAACATAAATAAGTGACACTTAAAAAAAGAAACAACTTTATTGATTAAAACTTCTGAGTACAAGAGACTTTAAGAAAATAAGCAGTGAATACAATAAGACATTAAAAGATATAATTTAGACACTAAAAAGACAACTCTTGTGATACAAAGGGTCCTATTTATAGTGAGGGAGAGTTGTTATTAGGGTTTGGGAAGGACCCAAAAGCTCAAATTTAGCCCATTGATTCTGCTCTTGGTCTCTACCAAATCAATCTCAAATCTTTGATCATTGTGGTAAGGTGTCTTGGCCAATAGGGATTGCTTGAAATAAGCTTACTACTATTCTTATCAGCTGTCTTCGCCATGTCGCTTCTAGAAGCTTTCCCAAGATGCTAGTACGAGGTTGTGATCAGTAAGTATTTGGAGCATGAAAAAACATGGGAAGATGATAAGGAAGAAGGGTAATATTTGGGAGGAGTTGACCATTTGTTCGACCGGGATTAAACGGGGTTTGGACCGGTTTTAATATAAGGTTGAACGCGGATTTGGTAACCTAAGTGGTGTAAGATAAATGGTTGGGCTTGATGGTATATAAAAAGGATTTGGGCTTTTTGGGAAATAATTTTGGATCCTGATGTAAAGGTGTAGTAAGGATTAGGATAGTTTTAGGATTTTTAGTTTAGGGGTAAATCGTAACAAGTTGTAAATTGTGTGGACTATTTGTGAAATATTTGGACAATAATACCAAGGGCCAATTTGACAACTTCATAAATTCCAAGGACCAAAGTTTGTCATTTTGAGAAAATTATTCAAGGACAATTGCCAATTTTGATTCTTGATGCCTAATTTATGAAAGTTGAGGATGATTCTTCATTAATTCTCCAAAGTTGATCATATCTTTCGTAAATCATCTTCAGCATAGAAATTCTTAATAGATGCTCAATTAACCTTCCAGTTTTCAGCTTTTAGCACTCTTTTCTCTCGCGCTCTCGTGTTTTTTGTCCGATTTGGCTTTTTTATGTGAGTTTTGACATATCCGGCTTGCATTATGCATAAACTCAAGAAAACAACAAATATAGCAATAAACGGCTTTTTCTTGGTTATTTTGGGTCGATTTAGTAAAGAAAGATATGTGTTTTTGCACATATCAAAATACTCAGACAGACCATTGTCGTGTACTCACGCAATGCAATCAACTCACGCTTCTAAAACCAAGGATTTCAATCTCTTTCTACTAAACCTATGAAAAGTAGCAAAGATTCCTCAAAAGAGATTAAGAAAGTCTTAATTCTAAAAACTACATCTTTTTAATTCACATATAGATATTACGACAATTCATCGCCTGATTATGAGGACGGTTTATTGAACTTTCATGTCGATCAATAACTACAACATTTTTCAAACGACACGTTAGGATCACGGAGTAGGAAACACAACACATTGTGAAGTGACCATCTGGATAGAATACATCGCCCCTCGACAAACCCCAAACTACGTAAAATCGAAATCATCAGTAAATATGATTTTAGAAGCTAACACTACCCATGGAAGTTACTTGTGTAATTACCTTTTGCTCCCATTTTCCTATTTTCCTTAGATTTTTTATTTTTGTTGAAAACTGAATTTCTTCAAGTTTCTCATTTCGATAATTTTATTCTATAAAATATATAAAGCTAAGTCGATAATTAGTTATCCATCTTCCCTCAAAACCATTTGACACAAGAATGAGGTCCACATCAAGGTCCTAATTTAACATGATTTAGAGAGATATCTCCCGGATTCAAAGTTTGGCTTAACACTTATTTCAAAGACATTTGCATTTTTGCAATTTAGGCCCTTGGTCTTTTCAACCACTAACTCAACTGGATTACCTTGTCGCAAGTCTTATTATACTTTGGATTTTCCTCAACCTTTAGAAGTCGATGACAACGGGGTACCCGGACATAGAAAACTTTATGGCTTGACAACTTTAATAATTATGGGCTTTATTTCATGTTAATTTTGTGCTAAACTAATCCTACGGCTTTTATAACAATAGAAATAATAGCGAACTACGGATCGGCTTTTTATTACACCGCAAACACCGATGCAAGACCTTGATGTGTACCCAACTCTCATGGGCAAGGATTCTTAAAGAAGAAGAAAAGAACTAACTATCGCTAAAACTCAACATCTCTAATTATTATTTAACGATATGGGTGAAACAATCTTGTGTGGAACAAAAGCCATAAGCAATCTTCATGGGCTCTAAAGAGAACCAACTACTCCACGCTTAGCATCTAAACTCATAAGTAAATCTATCATTCCTCGATCTCCGCAAATTTAAAATCCCAAATAATGAGATCCATGGATGCTTAGCCGATAATTAGATTATCTATGGTTAAGGGAACAAGCTAGGGCTCAAATTGACGGGTCAAGTCGGATTCCATTCCTACTCTCACCAAATGGGAAAGTCAACAAGGTGTCAAACATATATTAACTTTAGCTAATGCTTCGTTTAATGAAATTAATATGCATATTTAAAGTCACCAGGAAACTGCAAATTCTTGGCCTTGTGAGAAATGAATTAAGATTTTATAGCTTCGCTCAAGAGACTAGCAAACTTCTTTTCAATCAAAAAGACTTAACAAAGCTTCCAAAATTTTTAAATTTTTCACAATTTTGCACAATTTTCATTTTCTAGGAAAAACAGTGGGTTATGAAGAGTAAACGACAAAAATAAGTTGTGCGGTTAAATCAAATCGGTTATCCACTGATGATTGTGTAAATACTCATCATTTTAGTCAATATAAACCAACAAAATCATCTGAAAACACTAAAAAATGAATCAAAATGATGAAAATATCACAAATCAGTGTTTTATGTGTTTTAAATGCAAAAATATCAAAATCGATGAAAAACGTGATCAAATTTGCAAAATTGTGTTTTATCCCAAGTTTCAAAAGTTGGCAAAACAAGTCCTCGAAGCAATATTCAAAAGTAAAGTCACTAAAGGTCCTTTTTAAATCATAACTTGTCAAATTTAGTCCTTTGGTGAAAAAAATGTTTGAGAAAATTACAAAATGGTCCTTCAAGTTTCAAAATTGGCAAATTAGTCCCCTGAAAATGGAATTGTCAAGTTTGGTCCCTGTACTTTTAGCTTGTAAATTTCAGCCCTTGGATCAACTTTTACGAATTGGCAGAATGGTCCTTGAGTTTTCGAAATTACATATTGTCCTTGTCATTTATTAAGCCAACAAGCCAATTTGGACCCTTGAACCCTTTGAACCTCCACCATAACCTTTTGGACCCTTTTGCTTTTGACTCCCCGCTTATAACTAATATCTGGTCAACCAATCCAGCTAAACCACCACTACGCCAAAGTCATCCCTCCCAACCACCGTCAAGAACAATCAAACATATCCATCCCCCCTCCTCTCCACATCACCCTCCTTGTCCCCCCACCTCATCACAACTCCAAATATCATTAAATGCTCATTCTCCCTTAACACTCTACTCCCCCACCATTTCATAATCCACTTTACGCCAAAAACAATCAACAAACGCCAAAATCACTTTGCTCATCCAATGGTCCAAGATATTGGTGGGAAGTGCTCGAGTCAAGAGGAAAGAAGTTCGAGTATAAAAAAGGAGGCAAGAGGAGAAGAGAAGAGTAGTAAATTTTAGTTTTATAATTCTCTTCAATGTCGCTAATGTATTAATCAAATGTTGTAGTTTAAGTTTAATTGTTCTTCTATCTGTTAAAATAACTTTGTATTGTACTTTTGAGAATCAAATTCAAGTTTGGTTTAAGTTCAAAGCTTTTTAGTCCAATGTTGAAAAGTCACTGAGTCTCAACTGTGTTAAAGCTTCTTATAGCTTATATTCAGTTCATTTAAGTTTGTTTAAGCTTGTTAAAGCTCTTCATAAGCTCTCATTACATTTTCAAACAATTTTCCATTTTAGTCAACAAAAGTCAACAGGAGCTCAAATGGGAATGAAAGTTGATAAATGGTAAGGTAAGTGGTGATCATGGGTTAGATTTGTAGGTTGTATAGGATTTGGGATGGTTTCAAATCGCTAAAAAGCTGGAACTCATGCAGTAAAGTTCTCCTTTTCAAAATTTCTAGTCAAATTGCATTTTCTGTTTACACTTGTATCTGTGTTTATAAATAGTTCAGATATGTTTATTTAGTTGTATTTAGAAGATTTATGATCAGTGTGATCATGAACTCAAGTCATTTCATCAAGAGTTTATGGAAATTACATATCGTATATAACAGTTATGTTTGGATTAGTTGATCTGCATTAGAGGTCGGGTTCATAATTGGAATCATTGTTGTCTCATGCTTGTTTAGCATAGCTTAGTCCATTTCGTCTTACTTTGCACTTGTAACATGTAAAAGTCAAAATCGGAATCATCATCTGCCTTACTTAGCTAACTGTTGAAGTTTTGTATATCCAAACTTATTTTTGTGTTCCAATCTCATAGATATAGCTTGTCCTAGGCTTAATTTATCTTATAACATCATTATCTGTTCACCATTTTGGATCAAACCTCATAGAAGTCAACAATTCAGCCACATTAAAAGTCAAATTGAAAACTGACAATAACCTAGGATTTATCATGATCTCATCTCTGAGCCAATTTCATTGAGATTTGGAATTTTAGAAACCTCTCCTGGTCTAGTTTCTTATGAGAATTTTTCCATTTTGTCAAATTTCTAAAACCCCTAATGAGCTTGTTTAAATTGGTACCAAATCCCCTGCGGTAAGCATCGTCTCACATTGTATACACGATTTTGCAGATCTTAGACCGCTCATTAGAGCTCCTAAAGGTCTCCTTGGTGTTTTACATAGCCACCCGTGTCCTCTTCATGCCCCAATTTGTAGTTTTCTTATCGCTTATTTTGAGCTTATGATAAGCTCAAAGTACCCCCTCACAATCAATTTAGCCATAAGCTCATTTAAGCAAATCTGTTGAGCTTGTTGTTTCAGAGGTTAGGACTTGTTGAAACTTGTTCCATTTTAGTTCTTCTAGCTTATAGTAGCTTCTGTTTTGAGTTGGTGCCTTTTGATTCCATTTGTTTATTCAAAGGCTTATTTCAATAAGCCTTTGACTTCAAGCCAAAATCCTCCAAACAAGCTCCTAGTTTCCATTTTTCATAGCTTCCTAATATTATTTTAAGCATTTCCTGAATTTTTCAGATTTTTCCTAGCTTGTTTGGTATTTTTCTGCCTTTTATCTAGTTTTTAAGCATTTTTAATTAGTTTTAAATACAAATAATTAAGAAAAGCTTCTAAAAAATAATTTTTCAATTTTATTAAGTTTAGTTAAATATAAAAGTCATAAAAAGTATTTTTCCATAATTTTCTTAGCTTAATTTGTATTTTCTAAGCATTTTAATGAGTTTTAAATAGTTTTAAATTAATAATAAATACATAAAAAGTCTAAAAAATATATTTTCTGTTTGAAAATTAGTTTTATGATATTTTAGATTTTTCTAAATCTTAATTTTATTTTTCTAGTCCTATTTCATATTTTCTTTTATTTTAGAGTATTATTAAATAGTTTAAAATAGCTTTTAATTAATAATAATTAGAATAATAGTGTTAAAAAAAATAATTTTCTTTCTCAAATTTTCTTTATCATTAGGATTGTAAAAATGTATTTTCTATATCCGTAGGTATTTTCCTTCTTTATTTTCACTTTATTTTGTACGCTACGTAGTTTTATTTAAACGTGACAAGCGAAAGTTTTTAAACGCTCATCACTTTAAATATAGTGATAGCGCATTTATCTTTATCTTTTTAATTTTCTACTTAAAGTCGCTTTTATTTATTTCCTTTTTCAAGAGTGTAATATTCAAATCCTAATCTTTTTCGACACTATCATTAGTGATCATTCTATCGCCTCGATCTAGTGCTTGCACACCATTGAGTCTCCGTGGACTTAACGACCGTGAATCCAATCGTATTCTCTCGATCTTCATTGTATTTGGTTCCAAGTTGCTTTGTCATATTGGTCGGCCATTCACAAGTGGTTGGCTTGCAGGATTAGACTCCACGGTTCGACCGTGATCAAATTTTATGCCACGCCGGGAGGCTTTAGCGCAGGTTTAGCCATTTTCAGACCCATTCTTGCACATATCCCATTTTTGTAAAAGTTTTTGTAAAGTTATCGTAAAACCAAAAATATTTTCATTCTTTGTTTTTGCAATATGTTTTTCAAAAATACCAAAATATTCCCTTTATCCTTTACCTTTTTGATTCTTCATTTACCCTCGATAAACTTTTGATTCTTTTCTATGTCTTATCATCACCCTCTTGATTGTCAATGGTGTGGTGGTCCTTATAATGGTGGCAATTGCCTAGCCAGAAGGGCAGGAATCGTGAAACCGGGTCCGCCTATAACCAGATCCCTATTCCTACTCATAACACTAAATTCCATTTATTCCATCGCCTACACACACCGCGGATATTCAGCCAGCTTCATTGCTAGAGTATTGTGGAGGTCCTCACTCTAGCCTCGATTGTCAAACAGGGAATCCAATTCCTTGTAACAATTACGACTATTCGTGACAAGACCAACCCCCACAGCATCAATGATCAAGTGACTCCTCATGAAACTACTGCATGCACCTTTCATCAAGACTCGAGTTATTAAAGAACTTAAGGAGGAGTCGGCTATGTCGTCCCAAAATAATCCAAAATCCATGGAAGAATTGTTAGCTGAGGAACGTAAAAAATTAGATTCCCGATGCCATTGAAAACACCGTTAGTGGAATCAATTAGACTACAAAAAGCATTCAAATCTAGCTCTCGATTCTCGCTTTCATTCTCGATGATGATGATGATGATGTTACCCTTGATATTAATGAATTATGCAATGTGATTCATCAAATTCATCGCTTGAAATTCCTTCCGTGGAAAATCGTGGAGAAAGACTTACATGGAATTACTAGCGGAAGAACAAATGTTAAGTATTAAACATATGTATGCTAGTCCTTCTAAACTCCCTCACCGTTGTTATCACAACCAAATTCCCACTCACTCTCTAAACATGGGGATGAGCTTTAGCACTATTCCGAAATGGAATCGTTTAGTGTTGAGAGCCTTGTCCCAATCCCAAGAGAGTCACGTGGAATTCTCGAGAACTGCGTGTGATATCCCTTCCTCTCGAGGTTCAAATGATCAATTTGAGACTTTCTCCAATTTTAGCGATGATTGTAAATCTTATGGAGACATCGAGTATGTTGAGGCATCACTCCCATACCGATCCTCTTCTCTTGAGGAGTTCACCGATGAACTCACTCACATCACCACCTCCTTTCATCTGAAGTGACGATGATCTCTTTGATTTCAGTTCCTTCGAGAAACCGTGAAATCTCCTATATAAGGATCATCCACTCATTTCTTATCCCATTTCCGACTCTTCCATTCCTTCTCTCACCCATGAGAAGATGACAAATTTTGGAAGGAGGTCGATGATTTTCTTAGTGATGAGTCCATTCCAAATCAGAATTGACAATACATTTTCTTGATTCTGAGGGACATCCTCTTTCTTGAAAATCTATTGATTGAAGAACCGCTTCAGCTCTCCCTCCGTAATTTGTTACCAATCACCATAAAAGCTTCAAGTTTAAGCTTAAAAAATGTCAAAAATGGTGATTTGCTTCTTTCTGATGAAGAATGGACATGCATTGTGATGCACATATTTATTCCATTCTTCACAAATGGGTTGTTCTTTTCCCTTTCTCCTTCGAATGAGGACACTATTTTTGATCCCAAGATTTCAATTATCATTTTTGAGCCTGTTCTATGTATATCTCATCGGTGTGGAACTTTCACATGCTTCAATGTTTGTCCAAACATCTTGAATGAAAGTCCGATGGAGATTGTTTCTTCCACTTGCTTCCCCATGAACCAATTAACGCTGGCCCAGTCAAGCTAGCGAATTCTGAATCAAAAATAGTAGCATACCAGTATGGGTTTTCACCCATATTTCACTTTCTATTTTCTACTACCCTAGTGTAGGGGGGTTGCCCCACATGTTGTGTATATATGCAAGTTTCAAAAAAAAAAGCTTCTTCTAAATAAATGGCCGTATATTTCCCTTTTACGTTCTTTTTGTTTCGCAAGATAACCGCTTGAGACTTTGAATATTGAGGGCATATTCATTTCTAAGGTGGGGAATTCTCAATTTTATCATATAATTATACCAATTCCCCGCTTTTGGCCATTTTTTTGGAGTAAGTGTTTTACACTTACTCATTGGTTATCAACCACTTTGTCTATAGACAAAGGATTGGCTATCCAGAGCAAACGCTCTGGTAAAGATTTTCAAACTGCTTTTATATGGCTTGCAATTTGCCCAAAATTGTATGGTTCAACTCACCATGTCCTAAAAGTGAAGAGTTACAGTCCAAGGTTAGGTTTGTGGTAAAGGCAAGTGGAAAATCCATAATTGGTATTCAAAGCTCACCAAAGATAATTTTGATAATTTATCTAAGAGTTATTAGTCCGTATGGGTACTACCGGTAAAGACAAATCAAACCGTTGCTGAAAGTCGGGTGGTTTGCTCAAAATCACATGGTTATCGGTGTACCATGGTTCTTACTTGAACTCAAACATTTGGCTACTCCATTGTCGTGTCCCCACGCAATGCAATCAACTCACGCTTCTAAAACCAAGGATTTCAATCTCTTCTACTAAACCTATGAAGAAGTAGCAAAGATTCCTCAAAAGAGATTAAGAAAGTCTTAATTCTAAAACGCTTACCTTTTAATTCACATATAGATATTACGCATTAAACACGCCCGATTATGAGTGACGGTTTGTTGAACTTTCATGTCGATCAATAACTCCAACATTTTTCAAACGACACGCTAGGATCACGGAGTAGGAAACACAACACATCGTAAGTGACCATACGGATAGAATACATCGTCCCCGATTTTTCACAAGTCCCCAAACTAAGCGTAAAATCGAAATCATTGTTAAATATGATTTTAGATGCTAACACTACCCATGGAAGTTACTTGTGTAATTACCTTTGGCTCCCATTTTCCTATTTTCCTCTAGATTTTTTATTTTTGTTGAAAACTAATTTCTTCAAGTTTCTCATTTCGAAAATTTTATTCCGATAAAGATATAAAGCTAAGTCGATAATTAGTTATCCATCTTCCTCAAAACCATTGCACACAAAAATGAGGTCCACATCAAGGTCCTAATTTAACATGATTTAGAGAGATATCTCCCGATTCAAATTTTGGCTTAACACTTATTTCAAAGACATTTGCATTTTTGCAATTTTAGGCCCTTGGTCTTTTAAACTACTAACTCAACGGGATTACCGCTTTATCGGAAGTCTTATTATGACTTTGATTTTCCTCAACCTTTTAGAAGTCGATGACAACGGGGTACCGCTTGACATAGAAAACTTTTATTGCTTTGGATTTTTCAACTTTAATACATTTGGGCTTTATTTCATGTTAATTTTGTGCCAAACTCTCGAATCCTACGCGCTTTATAACAATAGAAACAATAGCAAAGAACTATCCGGAATCAGCTTTTTATTACAATCGCAACACCTATGACAAATCCTTGATGTGTACCCATCTCTCATGGGCAAGGATTCTCTAAAGAAGAATAAAGAACTAACTATCGCCAAAAACTCAACATCTCTAATTATTATTTAATATATGGGGTAAACAATCTTGTAGGAACAAAAGCCATAAGTACCTTCACGGGCTCTAAAGAGAACCATCTACTCCACGCTTTGCATCTAAACTCATAAGTAACTCTATCATTCCTCATCTCCCAAATTTAAAATCCCAAATAATGAGATCCGCGGATGCTTAGCCGATAATTAAATTATCTATGGTTAGGGAACAAGCTAGGCTCAACACGCCGGCCAAGTCGTAATTCCATTCCTACTCACCAAAGAAAGTCAACAAGGTGTCAAAACATATATTAACTTAGCTAATGCTTCGTCTAATGAAATTAAGTCATGCATATTTAAAGTCACTGTGGAAACTTGCAAATTCTTGGCCTCATGAAGCTAGAATTGATTTTATAGCTTCGTCTAAGAGACTAGCAAACTTTTCAATCAAGAAGACTTAACAAAAGCTTCAAAAATTTTAAATTTTTCACAATTTTTGCACAATTTTTCATTTTCTAAGCGAAAACAGTGGTTGCGAGAGTACACGCATAAAAAATAAGCAAGTGCGGTTAAATCAAATCGAAGATTACCCACTGATGAGTGTGTAAATACTCATCATTTTTGCAATATAAACCGCAAAAATCATCCGAAAACACTCAAAATGCATCAAAATGATGAAAATATCACAAATCAGTGTTTTATGTGTTTTAAATGCAAAAATATCAAAATCGGATGAAAAACGTATCAAATTTGCAAAAATTGCGCTTTAGTCCCCAAGTTTCAAAAGTTGTCGTAAACAAATTCCCCGAGCACATAATTTCAAAAGTAAAGTCACCAAAGGTCCTTTTTAATCATAACTTGTCAAATTTAGTCCTTTGGTGAAAATGTAAAAGTTTGAGAAAATTACAAAATGGTCCTTCAAGTTTCAAAATTGGCGTAATTAGTCCCCGAAAATGTGGAATTGTCAAGTTTGGTCCCTCACTTTTGAAGCTTGTAAATTTCAGCCCTTGATCAACTTTACGTAATTGGCAAGAATGGTCCTTGAGTTTTCGTAAATTACACATTAGTCCTTGTCATTTATTAAGCCAACAAGCCAATTTGGACCCTTGAACCCCTTTGAACCCCAGCCCATAACCTTTTGGACCTTTTGCTTTTGACCCCGGCCATAACTAATATCCGTCAACCAATCCAAAAACCACCACTTGCCCCGCCAAAAGTCATCCCTCCCAACCACTGCTCCCAACAATCAACATATCCATCCCCCTCCTCCACATCACCCTCCTTGTCCCCCCACCTCATCACAACTCCAAATATCATTAAATGCTCATTCTCCCTTAACACTCTACCCCACCGCCGATAATCCACTTTGGCACCAAAAACAATCAAACGGCCAAAAATCACTTAAGCTCATCCAATGGTCCAAGATATTGGCGGAAGTGCCTGAGTCAAGAGGAGAAGTTTGGTATAAAAAGGAGGCAAGAGGAGAAGAGAAGGAGTAGTAGTTAGTTTTTATAATTCTTCAATGTCGCTTTTTTTAATGTATTAATCAAATGTTGTAGTTTAAGTTTAATTGTCTTTCATTCAAGTTAAAATAACTTTGTATTGTACTTTTGAGAATCAAATTCAAGTTTGGTTTAAGTTCAAAGCTTTTAGTCCATCGTTGAAAAGTTGAGTTCTCAACCGTGTTAAAGCTTCTTATAGCTTATATTCAGTTCATTTAAGTTTGTTTAAGCTTGTTAAAGCTCTTCATAAGCTCTCATTACATTTTCAAACAATTTTCCATTTTAGTCAACAAAAGTCAACAGGAGCTCAAATGGGAATGAAAGTTGATAATGGGTGTTGCAGTGGTGATCATGGGTTAGATTTGGTAGGTTAGAGTAGGATTTGGGATTTGGTTTTGGCCTGCAAAAAAGCTGGAACTCATGTGAGTGAGTCTCTCCTTTTCAAAATTTCTAGTCAAATTGCATTTTCTGTTTACACTTGTATCTGTGTTTATAAATAGTTCAGATATGTTTATTTAGTTGTATTTAGAAGATTTATGATCAGTGTGATCATGAACTCAAGTCTGTTCATCAGTAGCTTATTGGAAATTACATATCAGATATAACAAGTGATGTTTGGATTAGTTGATTAACTCCGCATTGAGGTCGGTTCATTAATTGAATCGTTGTCTCATGCTTGTTTAGCATAGCTTAGTCCATTGCCTTACTTTTGCACTTGTAACATGTAAAAGTCAAAATCGAAATCATCCTGTCTTACTTAGCCAACCGTGCTGAAGTTTTGTATATCCAAAACTTATTTTGTGTTCCAATCTCATAGATATAGCTTGTCCTAGGCTTAATTTATCTTATAACATCATTATCTCTGCTCACCATTTTGGATCAAACCTCATAGAAGTCAACAATTCGCCACATTAAAAGTCAAAATTGAAAAATCTCGGGATTTCGCCAACTCGCAAAGGATTTATCATGATCTCATCTCTGAGCCAATTTCATTGAGATTTGGAATTTTAGAAACCTCTCCTGGTCTAGTTTCTTATGAGAATTTTTTCCTAATTTTGTCAAATTTCTAAAAACCCCTAATGAGCTTGTTAAATTGGTACCAAATCTCGCTAGTAAGCATGCGGCATCGTCCGCATTTGGTATACACAGATTTGGAAGATCTTGTATCGCTTGCATTAGAGTCCTAAAGGTCTCCGTCCTTGGTGTTTTACATAGCCACCCGTGTCCTCTTCATGCCCCAGTTTGTAGTTTTCCTTATCAGCTTATTTTGGAGCTTATGCATAAGCTCAAAGTACCCCTCACAACCTGAATTTAGCCATAAGCTCATTTAAGCAACTGTTGAGCTTGTTGTTTCTCGTGAGGTTAGTACTTGTTGAAACTTGTTCCATTTTAGTTCTTCTAGCTTATGCGAGTAGCTTCGCTTGAGTTGGTGCCTTTTGATTCCATTTTGCTTATTCAAAGGCTTATTTCAATAAGCCTTGCACTTCAGCTTTCAAAATCCTCCAAACAAGCTCCCTGATTTTTCCATTTTTCATAGCTTCCTAATATTATTTTAAGCATTTCTAATTTTTCAGATTTTCCTAGCTTGTTTGGTATTTTTCTCAGATTTTATCTAGTTTTAAGCATTTTATTAGTTTTAAATACAAATAATTAAGAAAAGCTTCTAAAAAATAATTTTTCAATTTTATTAAGTTTAGTTAAATATAAAAGTCATAAAAAGTATTTTTCCATAATTTTCTTAGCTTAATTTGTATTTTCTAAGCATTTTAATGAGTTTTAAATAGTTTTAAATTAATAATAAATACATAAAAAGTCTAAAAAATATATTTTCTGTTTTAAAATTAGTTTTATGATATTTTAGATTTTTCTAAATCTTAATTTTATTTTTCTAGTCCTATTTCATATTTTCTTTTATTTTAGAGTATTATTAAATAGTTTAAAATAGTTTTTAATTAATAATAATTAGAATAATAGTGTTAAAAATAATTTTCTTTTTCTATAAATTTTCTTTTATCATTAGGATTGTAAAAATGTATTTTCTACATACATAGGTATTTTCCTTCTTTATTTTCACGCTTTATTTTGTAACGCTAAGATTTAGTTTTTAATTTAAACGCACGTTTTAGCTTTAAACGCTCATCACTTTAAATATAGTGATAGCGTTTATTTAATATCTTTTATCTTTTAATTTTCTTAATTTGCATTTAAGTCGCTTTTATTTATTTCCCTTTTCAAGAGGTAATATTCAAATCCTAATCTTTTCCGATCATTATCATTAGTGATCATTCTATCGTCGATCTAGTGCTTGCAAGACACCATTCAGTCTCTCAGGACTTTAACGACCTTGAATCCAATCGTATTCTCGATCTTCATTGTATTTGGTTCCAAGTCAAAATTTTTAAGTTATTCCGGGCCATTCACAATTTGGTCATTTTGCGGTGATTAACTTGACTAAATCGAAGATTACCCTCCCCCAGACTAAAACGAAACATTGTCCTCAATGTTTAAAAGCAAGGGTATCAACGAAAATCTAAAAGCCGCTTATTAAGTATGCTAGAAGATAAACGTTAGTCGATAAGATTTTGGATATCGGATTTCCATCAGTATCGATCATGAAACTCGAGTGGAGAAAATGACAAACTTCGAGCACGAGAGTCTTCATATCGGGAAATTCCTAAACACAACATCACAAACAACCAAACACGAGAAATAGAAGAGGCTAACCCCTTCACATCACTTATTAGAAAATAGAAAGAAGATAAAGATAAGCATGGGGTGCCTCCCACGGCGCCATCGTTTTGGTCACCGAAGTCGCTAGCTTGACTCGATCCCCGAATTCAGTTGTCCTTAGGGAAAGTTTGGAGATTCGGGACAACCATAGACGCGATGTCCCCTCCAAAATAATGTTTCACACGATGACCATTCACCTTAAAATTTGGGCCATCGGGTCCGAAAGCTCTACCGCTCCATACGGAAAACCTCGAGCAACGGTGAATGGTCCGACCAACGGGTTTTGAGTTTGCCCGAGAATATCTTCTTCGCGAGAGTTAAAGAGGAGAACTTGATCACCAACGTTGAAAATGCGGTTTTTGATTTTCGCATCATGAATCCTCTTAGTCTTCTCTTTGAAAATCAAAGAATTCTCGTAAGCCTGATCCCTAAGTTCATTTAATTCATTCAATTGAATTTTCCGGTGATCACCATGCGTCTTAAGATCAAAGTTAACATGTTTCAAGGCCCAGAATGCCTTATGTTCGAGCTCGATGGGCAAGTGACAAGCTTTTCCATACACCAACTTAACTGGGGTGCACCCGATGGGTGTCTTGTATGCGGTGCGGAAAGCCCATAATGCATCATCTAACTTATCGCCCATGAAGCTCGACTTTCTCCTACGTCCTCTCTAAAATCCTTTTCAAACCACGATTGAGACCTCACTTGTCCGCCATTTGCGGGTGATACGCGGTAGAAAGACGATGGGTAACTCCATATTTAGCCATAACTTTAGCGAATTGTTCATTACATAAATGGGTACCGCGATCATCGATGATAGCACGAGGCTCCGAATCGGAAAACAAACTTTTCAAGAACTTAACAACTACTAAGGCCATTGGTGGTAGCGCCGCTTCAACCCATTTAGACAAGTAGTCGATGGCCACGAGGATATACTTATTACCCTTAGATGACGGAAATGGCCCCATAAAATCGATGCCCCACACGTCAAAAATCTCACAAACTTGAATAGCATTTTGTGGCATTTCATCCTTTTGCGAAATTTTCCCTTGACGCTGGCAAGAATCACAAGACTTAACTAAATCATGAGCATCTCGATATATGGTAGGCCAATAAAACCCTGAGTCAAAACCTTCTTAGCGGTGTAGCTTGCACCATGATGGCCTCCGGTGGGTCCGTTATGGCAAGCATGAAGAATATCAAGGGCCTCCTGGCCATGAACACACCGCCGGATTACTTGATCCACACAAATCCTAAACAAGTAAGGGTCGTCCCAGAAATAATGCTTAACATCTTTGAAAAACTTTTTCTTTTGTTGGGACGACATCCCTTTCACGATGAAATTGCCCGCATGGTAATTTGCAAAGTCGGCAAACCATGGGGTGTTCGGGTCTTTCTTAGAAACCATCCCAAGTGTCTCAAGAGGAAATGTTTCCGTGATCTCCTTTTCTCGAGCACACTTTGATGGGGATTCTCAAGTCTAGAAAGGTGATTGCGCAAGGTTCTCCGCTCCTTTTTTGTCAAGAATGGTAACATCAAACTCTTGAAGGAGGAGAACCCAACGAAGTAATCGTGGCTTAGCATCTTGCTTTGCCAAAAGATACTTAAGGGCGTAATGGTGGTGTACACTATGGTCTTCGATAAGACAAGGTAGGGTCTAATTTCTCGAAAGCATAAACAACGCCAATAATTCCTTTTCAAGAGTCGATAATTGTGTTGGGCCTCGACAATGTCTTACCGCATAGTGTATGGGTTGAAAATGTTTCGATTTACGTTGCCCCAAGACAGCCCCAATTGCGTAATCACTTGCATCACACATGAGCTCAAAGGGCAAATCCCGGCCGGGGCAACTAAGATCGAGCTTCAGCTTAATTTTTTTTAAGAATATTAAACGCTTCAATGCATTCATTTGTGAAGATAAACGGAGCATCCTTTTCAAGGAGATGGGTCAGAGGGCGGGCTATTTTAGAGAAATCTTGAATGAAACGGCGATAGAAACCGGCATGACCCAAAAAACTCCGAATACCTTTGACGGTAGTGGGATGAGGGAGTTTAGCTATAACGTCGACTTTAGCTCGGTCGACCTCAATCCCATATTTTGAAATCTTATGGCCGAGGACAATGCCCTCTCGAACCATGAAATGGCACTTCTCCCAATTCAAGACCAAGTTGGTGTCTTCACACCGTTTGAGCATGTGGTCTTGATGAGAGAGGCAAGACGTGAAAGAATCTCCATAAACCGAGAAATCGTCCATAAAAACCTCCATTGTCTTCTCGATCATGTCATGAAAAATAGTCATCATGCACCTTTGGAACGTTCCGGGAGCATTGCATAAGCCAAATGGCATGCGTCGGTAAGCAAACGTTCCATAAGGGCAAGTGAAAGTCGTTTTCTCTTGATCCCGCGGATCGATCGAATTTGAAAGTAACCGAAAACCATCGAGAAGTAATAGAACTCATTCCCGCTAAATGTTCGAGCATCTGATCGATAAAAGGTAGCGGAAATGGTCCTACGAGTCGCATCATTCAATTTTCAGTAATCAATACACACCCTCCATCCGGTGACGAGGCGTGTGGAAATAAATTCATTATCTTCGTTCATAACAACGGTCATTCCACCTTCTTCGACACAATGGATAGGGCTAACCCATGAGCTATCGGAGATTGGATAAATGATTCGGCCGAGGAGTTTAAGAACTTCCTTTTTGATAACCTCATGAATTTTTGGATTAACCCTACGTTGTTGTTGAATAACGGGTTTGCAATCGTCTTCCATTAAGATCTTGTGAGTACAAAAACGAGGGTTTATGCCTTTGATATCGGAAATTTTCCAAGCGATGGCACTCTTATGTTTTCAAGAATATCCAAAAGTGCGGTTCTCTCCTCATCTTTTAGGTTTTTAGCAATGATGACGGGAAACTTGTTCGGTTCTTCAAGAAAAGCGTATTCAAGATGAGGAGGTAAATCTTTGAGCTCGGGCTCCGGAGGATTTTCGTTAGACGTTTGTACGGATTTGATTTCTTCAATCGTAATCTCTTTCGGAGGAAGTAACGGTGACGGGTCTTCATTCAACAATTGTTCAAGATAAAGAATATCTCCCTCCGAATCATAAAAATCTTCATCAATTCCTGGTGGAATCGATTCGTCATTAGCAAGAAACTCATCGATCTCTTCCAAAATGAAATCACCTCCCTCAAAAGGAGTAAGAGAGGGGGAAGAATCGACAATAATCGGTTCAGAAGATGGTTCAACATTTTCATAAGTAATGGTGGGATTGCCACCCATAAAATCAAGAAGCTTTTGAGCATACCGTAGCAATATCGAAAACGTAGATTCGATTAATAGAAGCATCATCATAGTTGGAGGAGTATCTCGAAGGATGGTTAATGTTAAATGAGACGGTTTCCTTATGAGATCGTAAAGTAATTTCTCCTTCATAAACGCCAATTATCGCACGACCCGTTCTTAAGAAAGGTC
Organism: Chrysanthemum makinoi; assembly: GCA_910596185.1. Taxonomy (NCBI): domain Eukaryota; kingdom Viridiplantae; phylum Streptophyta; class Magnoliopsida; order Asterales; family Asteraceae; genus Chrysanthemum; species Chrysanthemum makinoi. Next base: position 258,145,577 of record OU343223.1, read on the forward strand.
TCCGAGAATAAGAGGCACTCGAATCGATCAAAGTCAACGACAACGGTCGGCGGAAAATGAAGTGGTCCTACTTTCACATAGACGTCCTCGGCGATTCCTTTCGGAATAGAAGTTGAACGGTCTCATGAGTTCAAGAGTCATCTTAGTAGGAGTGAGATCAGGGAGAGAAAGTTTGTTGTAAATCGAAAGAGGCATTAAGTTAATACTCGCGCTAAGATCGGCCAAAGCGGAGCATTTCACAATTCCCGGAAACTCACAAGGTATAAGAAATTTTCCGGGGTCTCCTAACTTTTCTGGAAGTTTCTTGAGGAGCACCGCCGAGCAATTCTCATTCAACGGTGTTTTCGCTATTTCGGCCAACTTTTCCTTATTACTCACTAAATTTTTGATCATAGCGCAAATTTGGCATGAGGAGTAAAGAGTCGGTGAAACTGATGTTAAAATTCAAGGATTGAACGATTTCAACAAATTTCTCCATTTGGTTTTCGGTTTTATCACGAAGCTTTTGATCATTAAGCCTTGAAGGATAATGAAGTGAAGGTTTAAAGGTAGTCTTCGAACATCGGGTTCCGAATCGAGTCCGAATCCACGAGATGGGACGGGTGCGGGTTGCACATTTTCTTCAATAACCACGGTTTCTCGTTCCTCCTCCCTCACCGCGAGTAGGAAACGAGGGTCCATCATAAGCCTTACCACTTTGTGTGGTTATAGCTTTCAACTCACCCTTCGGGTTGGGAATGGTATCACTTGGAAGAGATCCCGATCCCGAGGGTTGACTTATCTTGCACAAAACAAAGATTCAACATGTTCTCAAGTTTATTCTGCGAAGCATCCAATTTGTTATTCTGAAGTCGAATCTCATTCCTAAACTCATTGCTTTGTCTAGTCAATGAAGATTGAAACTCATTTCTCAAACTTGAAATCTGATTTTGTATAGTTTGGATGGTAGCATTATTGTGTTGAACGTAATTTGTGAATTCATTCGAAGGCAAAGGTAGAGCTTGATAGCTTGAATTTTGATATCCTTGATTGTAATTAACTCCTTGATTCTGGTATTGATTTGGTGGGGCTTTGAATTGGTTTTGAACATTTGGTCCACGAACTTGATTCTGATTAAAACGAGTCTGATTGTTCGATTGAGAAAACCGGAGGTCCCATTTGATTACTAGCACGAGGGTTCGGTTCAACTTGAGGACGGTATTGGTTACCTCCGTGCTACGATTAGCTTCAAAGGATTACCATCGGTGGCGGTACAATTGTAGTAAGCATGCAGGCCACCACAAGTAGTACAAGTCGATTCCACCGCTTTGACTTGAGCGGTGGAGAAGAATTAATCTTAGCGGTCTTAATCTTAACCAAAGCCTGTATCATATTCCGAAGCTTATCAATCTTAGCATCGGTGTTAGACGTATTTTCGTAAGACGAGGACGATGGTGTAACACTCACTGCAAAGAACCGATTTGCTACGTGAGGTACGAACTTTAGATTTGTTCTCAATAATTGACAAGGCATCTCTTGTTGATCGGGTCAACAAATTACCACCGCGCATTGAGAGAGTCTTGATCGGCCTCATTCAAACCGTAATAAAACGTATCAAGTTGGTGTAATTCCGTAAAACCATGATGGGGACATTGCCTAAGAAAATCTTTGAATCAGTCCCATGCCTCACTAAATGATTCATCAAATCTTTGTGTAAATTTTGTTATTTCATTTTTTAAGCTTGTTGTTTTAGACGGTGGGAAGAATTTGTTCACGAATTTTGACACTAAATTCTCCCATGTGGTTATCGATCGAGGGGTAGTTTTTCGAGCCAAATCCGCGCCCTCGAGTGAAAATGGGAAGAGTAGTAGCTTGATGGCTTCTTCCGGAACGTTACGGTATTTGATCGTAGACGTAAGCTTGTTAAACCGTCGGATATGAGAGTGAGGATCGTCCCTCTCAAATCCATAAAATAGGCTTGATGAAACCAAATTTATCAATTCGTGTTTAAGCTCAAAGTTATCAAGAACGATTGCCGGGACGACGATGGCTTCTCCATAACCCTCGGTGGGTGCTTGTAGTTGTTCCAACATAGATCGGTTGTCCTCCGCCATTTCGAGGATGGGCGGAGTCTGATTAGTTCGAATCTCGAGTTCGACTAATGGAGCACGTCTATTTCGCCTTCTTGGAATTGTAGCGGCTTCACGTATTGGTCTCAGAGTTATTAGAACGAAAAGCATGCACTTTCAAAAACCAAGGCAATTAAAAGAGAACGGTATTCGAAAACAACAATGAACTTAACAAATAATCCCAAGTGAATAAATCACTTCTATAAGACAAACGCACAAGCGAGGGGAGAAGCTATTTAGGTCGGCCAGAAGCTTATTAAAACCCGCCTCTTTTCAGCCGAATTTAATGTCGCCGCCCTTATACCCACCACCACGTTTGTTTATCCGATAGAATTAAATCGACTCACAAGCGACACAAAGGCAAGTTTTTGATCTTTGGTTCGGGAACTTACTAATGATAACACCTCAGTTGATAATGTTATATAATTGGTGTATTCTATTTAAGCTCAAAAACAAAAGAGAAAATCTTTTTGTATTTTTAATATGATATATATATATATATATATATATATATATACAAAAGAAAAAGGAAAATATTTTTTAACTTTTTTTTTTTTTATATATAAAAACAATAACTTCACGAAGAAGGATCTCGAGTCACTAATCGTCAAACCGTTAACGATATTGTCGCGACACAACCTCCCCGGAAACGGCGCCAAAATTTGATATGCTCGAAGTAGGCTTAGGGGTATGTGTGTATGGATAAAACCACAATATCGATATCAAAAATAAACACAAGGAATGATTTAAAATCCCTTTAGGAAAAAGGATAGTGAATCAAATCCCGTGAGTGATAGTGATACGGATTAGGAAATCCGAGTCGTTTCCCAACGAGGTGTGAATGGGCAACGTCGTTATTGGTTCTTTATTAAAATGCTCGATGTTTTGGATTGATGATTTATCTAAACTACGGGAAATGGGAAGGCATATAAGGGAAATTACACTACGGGGAATCCTAAATACGCGAATATAAACTAAAACCTATTAAAGAAACGTAAATAAATGCAACTACGACTAATTTAAGTCCTAAAAAAGATCTAAAATTACTTTTACTCTAAAAATGCAATTTAAAACTAATTTATGATTTAAAACTAATTTTTATGATTTTTCTTTTATTTATTTGAATTAAAAACTAATTTTAAACTTTTTAAAACTAATTTAAAATACTAAAAATTATGAAAATAAGGGGAAAACTATGAAAATATTTTTTTTAAAATCTAAAATAACTCAAAAGACTTTTCAAAACTGATTTTGTATTTTTCTGAACTTTTTTCAAATTTCTATGAATTAAAAACTATTTTAAACTAATTTAAATGCTAAAAATTACTATTTTAACTAAGAAAATTATGGAAAAATATTTTTTTTGGCTTTTTATATTTTTATTTATCTGAGAAAAATGAAAACATATTTTTTAAAAGCTTTTCTGATTTATTAGTATTAAAAAGTAATTAAAAAGTCTTAAAAACTGATTTTAAATAAGAAAAATAGCAAACAGTGTTGGAAAAATATGAAATTCTCCAGAAAAGTCCTAAATATTACTCTAAGTCTGGGAAAATTATCAAATTCAACTTAACAGGACTGAATAAGCACTTTGGGCACAAATAATCTACAAATAAGCAATCTAAAATAAGCTAAATGGAGCAATAAGCTATTATGGATAATCCTTAAGCTAAAGGGAGCTAAAGGAAACTTAGGGGATCAGAATTAAGCTAGGGGAACATGCAATAAGCTAAGGTTAAAGGGGAAATAAGCTAAAGGATTATTTAAAGGATACTAACGAAAATAAGCTAGGGGAATAAGCTAAAAGGGATAAGCTAATATAGTCTAAAGCAACCTAATAAGCTAAAGGGAGTCCTAGATAAGCAGTACCTAAGGCAAATAAGCACAAACTTAAGCAAATAAGCACATAAGTCTGTTGTTGGGACAGCAGACTCAGTAGCAAAAGGTGGTTTTCAAGCTTATAGTAGACTAGGTAAAAGATTTTTTTTGAATTTTTTCCTTTTGAGGGAAGTGAAACAAGCTATTGAAAATGGTATTTTTAATTTTACAAATTTTAAAACAACTAAAAGTGGGCTAAACAATTGATTGAAGATTAGTCAAAACGATTTTGGACAAAAACTCAACAAAGCACCGATTTAAAACACTTAGCAAACCCGTAAACGATTTTTTGAATTTTTTTCTTTTGGGAATAGTGAAACTAGATACTAAAGTTGCTATTTTTAATTTTTTAAAATTTTTATGACACATAAAAATAGCTAAAACTACTGTGTGAAAATGATGGTTTGGGGTGTTTTGACAAAATTTTGAAAGAAAACCCAAAACTAAACCCCAAGAGCTTTGACCTTACACCACACTTAGACTTCAAAAATAGACTCAATGACAACCAAAACGACAGCTAAAAGGAACCTTAACCAATTTTTGCCGTAGGGACTGTTATAAGGATTATTAAAACTCAAAATTTTGAAAACTGACCTTAACACTATAAAACTTGGTAATAATGATAAAAACAGTTCTTAAACTACTAATGAGACTTGATTAGAGCTATATTAAATTCACTAAATGACCAAAGAGGGATACAAGTTCTCCGTGCCAAACACCCTTTATGGAGGATGTTTGGTACTTTTTCAAAGGAAAAGACTTTTTGAGTTTTGTTTCGTGAAAGAGGTTTATCTAATAAGCTGTGACATGACTTGAAAAATCATTTTTAGACTGAAAATAAGCGCTATACATAAGCTATGATAAAAATGCTATATTTTTTTTTCTTTTTTTTTTGAAATTTTTTATGAAAACTTTGAGAATATATTTTAAAAACTAAACTAATATGGTAGATAACTATATTATGCTATATTAAGCATATAAAACAAGAATAAGCGAAGATTAAGCTAATAAGCGCTTTGACTTTTGACTTTATTTTTTTTGAATTTCTTATTGTAAAACTAAAAAGACTTATGTAAATAAAACTCAAGACTCACAAATAAGCTATTAGCTAGCTTAAGTGAGATTATCAGAATGGAGAAGATCTTAATCAACCATGACTGAGCACAAAATTAAACATAAATAAGTGATGAATTTAAAAAAAGAAACAACTTTTATTGATTAAAACTTCTGAGTACAAGAGACTTTAAGAAAGTAAATAAGCAGTAATACAATAAGACATTAAAAAGACAGAAATTTAGACACTAAAAAAGACAACTCTCTTGTGATACAAAGGGGTCCTATTTATAGCTGAGGAGGAGGGTTGCTGCTAGGGTTTGGGAAGGACCCAGAAGCTCAAATTTCGTCCATTGATTCTGTCTTGGTCTCTACTCAATCAATCTCAGCCTTTGATCATTGTGGTAAGGTGTCTTGGCCAATAGGATTGCTTGAATCTGCCACTCTATCATTCTTATATGCTGTCTTCTGCCATGTCAGCTTCTAGAAGCTTTCCCAAGAAGCTAGTACGAGGTTGTGGATTGGGGTAAGTATTTGGAGCAGGGTAAAAACATGGGGAAGATGATAAGCAGTAAAGGGTAATATTTGGGAGGGAGTTGACCATTTGTTTGACCGGGATTAAATGGGGGGTTTGACCGGTTTTAATATAAGGTTGACTCGGGTTGGATTTGGTAATCGGGTAAGTGGTGTAAGATAAATGGTTGGGCTTGGATGGTATATAAAAGGATTTGGGCTTTTGGGGAAATAATTTTTGGATCCGGATGTAAAGGTGTAGTAAGGATTAGGATAGTTTTAGGATTTTTAGTTTAGGGGTAAATTGTGACAAGTTGTAAATTGTAGGGACTATTTGTGAAATATTTGAGACAATAATACCAAGGGCCAATCTTGACAACTTCATAAATTCCAAGGACCAAGTTTGTCATTTTGAGAAAATTATTCTTCAAGGACAAATTTTGCCAATTTTGATTCTTCAAGGGTATTTTTTGCTAATTTATGAAAGTTGAGGGACTGATTCTGACACTTCTCCAAAGTTGATCATATCTTTCCGAAATCATCTTCTCAAAGATAGAAATCTTCACAGATGCTCAATTCTGACCTTCCACCAGCTTTAGCACTCTTTCTCTCGCGTTTCGTTTTTGTCGATTTGGCTTTTTTGTGTGTTTTAACATATCCGTACCTGCACATGCATAAACTCAAGAAAACAACAAATATTAGCAATAAACGGCTCTTTCTTGGTTATTTTGGGTCAGATTTAGTAAAGAAATGATATGTATCAAAATACCCCAGACGAGACCATTGTCGTGTCCCCACGCAATGCAATCAACTCACGCTTCTAAAACCAAGGATTTCAATCTCTTTCTACTAAACCTATGAAAAGTAGCAAAGATTCCTCAAAAGAGATTAAGAAAGTCTTAATTCTAAAAACGCCCCGTTTACCTTTTAATTCACATATAGATATTACGATTAAGCACGTTCCGATTATGAGTGACGGTTTGTTGAACTTTCATGTCGATCAATAACTCCAACATTTTTCAAACGACACGTTAGGATCACGGAGTAGGAAACACAACACATCGTGAAGTGACCATACGGATAGAATACATCGTCCCTGATTTTTCACAAGTCCCCAAACTAAGCGTAAAATCGAAATCATTGTTAAATATGATTTTAGATGCTAACACTACCCATGGAAGTTACTTGTGTAATTACCTTTTGCTCCCATTTTCCTATTTTCCTCTAGATTTTTTTATTTTTGTTGAAAACTGAATTTCTTCAAGTTTCTCATTTCGATAATTTTTATTCCGATAAAGATATAAAGCTAAGTCGATAATTAGTTATCCATCTTCCCTCGAAAACCATTGCACACAAGAATGAGGTCCACATCAAGGTCCTAATTTAACATGATTTAGAGAGATATCTCCCGGATTCAAATTTTGGCTTAACACTTATTTCAAAGACATTTGCATTTTTGCAATTCAGGCACTTGGTCTTTTCAACCACTAACTCAACGGGATTACCGCTTTTATCGAAGTCTTATTATGACTTTGGATTTTCCTCAACCTTTTAGAAGTCCATGACAACGGGGGTACCGTCGGACATAGAAAACTTTTATGGCTTTGGATTTTTCAACTTTAATACATTTGGGCTTTATTTCATGTTAATTTTTGTGCCAAACTCCGAATCCTACGGCTTTTATAACAATAGAAACAATAGCAGCAAACTATCCGGAATCAGTTTTTTATTACACCGCAACACCGACAAGACCTTGATGTGTACCCAAATCTCATGGGCAAGGATTCTCTAAAGAAGAATAAAGAACTAACTATCGCCAAAAACTCAACATCTCTAATTATTATTTAACAGATATGGGGTGAAACAATCTTGTGGGAACAAAAAGCCATAAGTACCTTCGATGGGCTCTAAAAAGAACCAACTACTCCACGCTTAGCATCTAAACTCATAAGTAACTCTATCATTCCTCGATCTCCGCAAATTTAAAATCCCAAATAATGAGATTCGCGGATGCTTAGCCGATAATTAAATTATCTATGGTTAAGGGAACAAGCTAGGGCTCAACACGTCAAGTCAGAATTCTTTTCCTACTCTCACCAGCGGAAAGTCAACAAGGTGTCAAAACATATATTAACTTAGCTAATGCTTCGTCTAATGAAATTAAGTCATGCATATTTAAAGTCACTCAGGGAAACTTGCAAATTCTTGGCCTTGTGAGCTAGAATTCGCATTTTATAGCTTCTTGTCTAAGAGACTAGCAAACTTTTCAATCAAAAAGACTTAACAAAAGCTTCAAAATTTTTAAATTTTTCACAATTTTTGCACAATTTTTCATTTTCTAAGGAAAAACAGGGTTGCGAGAGTACACGACAAAAAATAAGCAAGTGCGGTTAAATCAAATCGAAGATTACCCACCCCAGACTAAAACGAAACATTGTCCTCAATGTTTAAAAGCAAGGGTATCAACGAAAATCTAAAAGCCGTTTATTAAGTATGCTAGAAGATAAACGTTAGTCGATAAGATTTTGGATATCGGATTTCCATAAGAGCGTCAAAACATGAAACTCGAGTGAAGAAAAGACAAAACTTCGAGCACGAGTCTTCATATCGGGGAATTCCTAAACACAACATCACAAACAACCAAACACGAGAAATAGAAGAGGCTAACCCCTTCACGTCACTTATTAGAAAATAGAAAGAAGATAAAGATAAGCATGGGGTGCCTCCCACGGCGCCATCGTTTTTGGTCACCGAAGTCGCTAGCTTGACTCGATCCCCGAATTCAGTTGTCCTTAGGGAAAGTTTGGAGATCCGGAACAACCATAGACGCGATTTCCCCTCCAAAATAATGTTTCACACGATGACCATTCACCTTAAAATTTGGGCCATCGGGCCGAGAAACTCTACCGTTCCATACGGGAAAACCTGAGCAATAGTGAATGGTCCGGACCAACGGGTTTTGAGTTTGCCCGAGAATATCTTCAAGCGAGAGTTAAAGAGGAGAACTTGATCACCAACGTTGAAAATGCGGTTTTTGATTTTCGCATCATGAATCCTCTTAGTCTTCTCTTTGAAAATCAAAGAATTCTCGTAAGCCTGATCCCTAAGTTCATTTAATTCATTCAATTGAATTTTCCGGTGATCACCCGCGGTCTTAAGATCAAAGTTTGCATGTTTCAAGCCCCAGAATGCCTTATGCTCGAGCTCGATGGGCAAGTGACAAGCTTTTCCATACACCAACTTAACGGGGTGCACCGATGGGTGTCTTGTATGCGCGGAAAGCCCATAATGCATCATCTAACTTATCGGCCCATGAAGCTCGACTTTCTCCTACAGTCCTCTCTAAAATCCTTTTCAAACCACGATTGGAGACCTCAACTTGTCCGCCGTTTATGGGTGATACGCGTAGAAAGACGATGGTTAACTCCATATTTAGCCATAACTTTAGCGAATTGTTCATTACAGAAATGGGTACCGCGACATCGATGATAGCACGAGGTGCTCCGAATCGGGAAAACAAACTTTTCAAGAACTTAACAACTACTCGGGCGTCATTGGTGGGTAGCGCCTTCGCTTCAACCCATTTAGACAAGTAGTCGACGGCCACGAGGATATACTTATTACCCTTAGATGACGGAAATGGCCCCATAAAATCGATGCCCCACACGTCAAAAATCTCGCAAACTTGAATAGCATTTTGTGGCATTTCATCCTTTTGCGAAATTTTCCCTTGACGTTGGCAAGAATCACAAGACTTAACTAAATCATGAGCGTCTCGATATATGGTAGGCCAATAAAACCCGGAGTCAAAAACCTTCTTAGCGGTGTAGCTTGCACCATGATGGCCACCAGTGGGTCCGTTATGGCAAGCATGAAGAATATCAAGGGCCTCCTGGCCATGAACACACAGCCGGATTACTTGATCCACACAAATCCTAAAAAAGTAAGGGTCGTCCCAGAAATAATGCTTAACATCTTTGAAAAACTTTTTCTTTTGTTGGGACGACATCCCTTTCACGATGAAATTGCCCGCATGGTAATTTGCAAAGTCGGCAAACCATGGGGTGTTCGAGTCTTTCTTAGAAACCATCCCAAGTGTCTCAAGAGGAAATGTTTCCGTGATCTCCTTTTTCTCGAGCACACTTTGATGGGGATTCTCAAGTCTAGAAAGGTGATCGGCAGCAAGGTTCTCCTCTCCTTTTTTGTCAAGAATGGTAACATCAAACTCTTGAAGGAGGAGAACCTAACGAAGTAATCGTGGCTTAGCATCTTGCTTTGCCAAAAGATACTTAAGGGCAGAATGGTCGGTGTACACTATGGTCTTCGATAAGACAAGGTAGGGTCTGAATTTCTCGAAAGCATAAACAACGGCCAATAATTCCTTTTCAAGAGTCGATAATTGTGTTGGGCTTCAGACAATGTCTTACTCGCATAGTGTATGGGTTGAAAATGTTTCGATTTACGTTGCCCCAAGACTGCCCCAATTGCGTAATCACTTGCATCACACATGAGCTCAAAGGGCAAATCCCGGGGCAACTAAGATCGAGCTTCAAATTTCTTTTAAGAATATTAAACGCTTCAATGCATTCATTTGTGAAGATAAACGGAGCATCCTTTTCAAGGAGATGGGTCAGAGGGCGGGCTATTTTAGAGAAATCTTGAATGAAACGGCGATAGAAACCGCATGACCCAAAACTCCGAATACCTATGACGGTAGTGGGATGAGGGAGTTTAGCTATAACGTCGACTTTAGCTCGGTCGACCTCAATCCCATATTTTGAAATCTTATGGCCGAGGACAATGCCCTCTCGAACCATGAAATGGCACTTCTCCCAATTCAAGACCAAGTTGGTGTCTTCACACCGTTTGAGCATGTGGTCTAGATGAGAGAGGCAAGACGTGAAAGAATCTCCATAAACCGAGAAATCGTCCATAAAAACCTCCATTGTCTTCTCGATCATGTCATGAAAAATAGCCATCATGCACCTTTGGAACGCTCCGGGAGCATTGCATAAGCCAAATGGCATGCGGTAAGCAAACGCCCATAAGGGCAAGTGAAAGTCGCTTTGATCCTACGGATCGATCGAATTTGAAAGTAACCGTAAAAACCATCGAGAAAGCAATAGAACTCATTCCCCGCTAAACGTTCGAGCATCCGATCCATAAAAGGTAGCGGAAATGGTCCTTACGAGTCGCATCATTCAATTTTCGTAATCAATACACACCTCCATCCTGGTGACGAGGCGCTGTGGAAATAAATTCATTATCTTCGTTCATAACAACGGTCATTCCACCTTTCTTCGGGACACAATGGATAGGGCTAACCCATGAGCTATCGGAGATTGGATAAATGATTCCGCCGAGGAGTTTAAGAACTTCCTTTTTGATAACCTCATGAATGTTTGGATTAACCCTACGTTGTTGTTGAATAACGGGTTTGCAATCGTCTTCCATTAAGATCTTGTGAGTACAAAAACGAGGGTTTATGCCTTTGATATCGAAATTTTCCAAGCGATGGCACTCTTATGTTTTCGAAGAATATCCAAAAGTGCGGTTTTCTCCTCATCTTTTAGGTTTTTAGCAATGATGACGGGAAACTTGTTCGGTTCTTCAAGAAAAGCGTATTCAAGATGAGGAGGTAAATCTTTGAGCTCGGGCTCCGGAGGATTTTCGTTAGACGTTTGTACGGATTTGATTTCTTCAATCGTAATCTCTTTCGGAGGAAGTAACGGTGACGGGTCTTCATTCAACAATTGTTCAAGATAAAGAATATCTCCCTCCGAATCATAAAAATCTTCATCAATTCCTGGTGGAATCGATTCGTCATTAGCAAGAAACTCATCGATCTCTTCCAAAACGAAATCACCTCCCTCAAAAGGAGTAAGAGAGGGGGAAGAATCGACAATAATCGGTTCAGAAGATGGTTCAACATTTTCATAAGTAATGGTGGGATTGCCACCCATAAAATCAAGAAGCTTTTGAGCATACTCCTCCGTAGCAATATCGAGAACGTCGATTCGATTAATAGAAGCATCATCATAGTTGGAGGAGTATCTCGAAGGATGGTTAATGTTAAATGAGACGGTTTCCTTATGAGATCGTAAAGTAATTTCTCCTTCATAAACGTCCATTATCGCACGACCCGTTCTTAAGAAAGGTCTCCCGAGAATAAGAGGCACTCGGGAATCAGCATCAAAGTCAACGACAACGGTCGGGCGGAAAATGAAGTGGTCCTACTTTCACATAGACGTCCTTGGCGATTCCTTTCGAAATAGAAGTTGAACGGTCTGCGAGTTCAAGAGTCATCTTAGTAGGAGTGAGATCAGGGAGAGAAAGTTTGTTGTAAATCGAAAGAGGCATTAAGTTAATACCGCGCCAAGATCGCCAAAGCGGAGCATTTCACAATTCCGAAACTCACAAGGTATAAGAAATTTTCCGAGGTCTCCTAACTTTTCAGGAAGTTTCTTGAGGAGCACCGCCGAGCAATTCTCATTCAACGGTGTTTTCGCTATTTCGGCCAACTTTTCCTTATTACTCACTAAATTTTTGATCATAGCAGCAAATTTCGGCATGAGGAGTAAAGCGTCGGTGAAACTGATGTTAAAATTCAAGGATTGAACGATTTCAACAAATTTCTCCATTTGGTTTTCGGTTTTATCACGAAGCTTTTGATCATTAAGCCTTGAAGGATAAGGAAGTGAAGGTTTAAAGGTAGTCTTCGGAACATCGGGTTCCGGAATCGGAGTCTGAACTACCGGAGATGGGACGGGTGCGGGTTGCACATTTTCTTCAATAACCTCGTTGTCTCGTTCCTCCTCCCTCACCAGTAGGAAACGAGGTTCCATCATAAGCCTTACCACTCCGTGTGGTTATAGCTTTCAACTCACCCTTCGGTTGGGAATGGTGTCACTTGGAAGAGATCCCGATCCCGAGGGTTGACTTATCTTGCACAAAACAGCATTCAACATGTTCTCAAGTTTATTCTGCGAAGCATCCAATTTGTTATTCTGAAGTCGAATCTCATTCTTAAACTCATTGCTTTGTCTAGTCAACGAAGATTGAAACTCATTTCTCAAACTTGAAATCTGATTTTGCATAGTTTTGATGGTAGCATTGTGTTGAACGTAATTTGTGAATTCATTCGAAGGCAAAGGTAGAGCTTGATAGCTTGAATTTTGATATCCTTGATTGTAATTAACTCCTTGATTCTGGTATTGATTTGGTGGGGCTTTGAATGGGTTTTGAACATTTGGTCCACGAACTTGATTCTGATTAAAACGAGTCTGATTGTTCGATTGAGAAAAACCCGGAGGTCCCATTTGATTACTAACACGAGGGTTCGGTTCAACTTGAGGACGGTATTGGTTACCTCCGTTACGCATTAGCTTCGAAAGGATTACCATCGGTGGCGGTACAATTGTAGTAAGCATGCAGGCCACCACAAGTAGTACAAGTTGATTCCACCGCTTTGACTTGAAATGGTGGAGAAGAATTAATATTAGCCGTCTTAATCTTAACCAAAGCCTGTATCATATCCGTAAGCTTATCAATCTTAGCATCGGTGCTAGACGTATTTTCGTAAGACGAGGACGATGGTGTAACACTCACTCGGCAAAGAACCGATTTGCTACGTGATGTACGAACTTTAGATTTGTTCTCAATAATCGACAAGGCATCTCTCATTGATCGGGTCAACAAATTACCACCCGAGGCGGCATTGAGAGAGTCTTGATCAGTCTCATTCAAACCGTTATAAAACGTATCAAGTTGGTGTAATTCCGAAAACCATGATGGGGACATTGCCTAAGAAAATCTTTGAATCAGTCCCATGCCTCACTAAATGATTCATCAAATCTTTGTGTAAATTTTTTTATTTCATTTTTTAAGCTTGTTGTTTTAGACGGTGGGAAGAATTCGTTCACGAATTTTGACACTAAATTCTCCCATGTGGTTATCGATCGAGGGGGTAGTTTTTCGAGCCAAATCCGGGCGGCCCCCTCGAGTGAAAATGGGAAGAGTAGTAGCTTGATGGCTTCTTCCAGAACGTTACGGTATTTGATCGTAGACGTGAGCTTGTTAAACCGTCGGATATGAGAGTGAGGATCGTCCCTCTCAAATCCATAAAATAGGCTTGATGAAACCAAATTTATCAATCCGTGTTTAAGCTCAAAGTTATCGGCAACGATTGCCGGGACGACGATGGCTTCTCCATAACCCTCAGTGGGTGCTTGTAGTTGTTCCAACATAGATCGGTTGTCCTCCGCCATTTCAACGATGGGCGGAGTCTGATTAGTTCAAATCTCGAGTTCGACTAATGGAGCACGTCTATTTCGCCTTCTTGGAATTGTAGCGGCTTCACGTATTGGTCTGTAGTTATTAGAACGAGTGCGCATGCACTTTCAAAAACCAAGGCAATTAAAAGAGAACGGTATTCGAAAACAACAATGAACTTAACCAATAATCCCAAGTGAATAAATCACTTCTATAAGACAAACGCACAAGCAAGCGGAGAAGCTATTTAGGTCGTAAGCTTATTAAAAACCCGCTTTTTCAGCCGCAATTTAATGTCGCCGTCCTTATACCCACCACACGCTTTGTTTATCCGATAGAAATAAATCGACTCACAAGCGACACAAAGGCAAGTTTTGATCTTTGGTTCGGGAACTTACTAATGATAACACCTCAGTTGAGAATGTTATATAATTGGTGTATTCTATTTAAGCTCAAAAACAAAAGAGAAAATCTTTTTGTATTTTTAATAATATATATATATATATATATATATACAAAAGAAAAAGGAAAATATTTTTTAACTTTTTTTTTTTTTATATATAAAAACAATAACTTCACGAAGAAGGATCTCGAGTCACTAATCGTCAAACCGTTAACGATATTGTCGCACACAACCTCCCCAAGCGGCGCCAAAATTTGATATGCTCAAGTAGGCTTAGGGTATGTGTGTATGGATAAAACCACAATATCGATATCAAAAATAAACACAAGGAATGATTTAAAATCCCTTTAGGAAAAAGGATAGTGAATCAAATCCCGTGAGTGATAGTGATACGGATTAGGAAATCCGAGTCGTTTCCCAACGAGGTGTGAATGGGCAACGTCGTTATTGGTTCGTTATTAAAATGCTCGATGTTTTGGATTGATGATTTATCTAAACTACGGGAAATGGGAAGGCATATAAGGGAAATTACACTACGGGGAATCCTAAATACGCGAATATAAACTAAAACCTATTAAAGAAACGTAAATAAATGCAACTACGACTAATTTAAGTCCTAAAAAAGATCTAAAATTACTTTTACTCTAAAAATGCAATTTAAAACTAATTTATGATTTAAAACTAATTTTTATGATTTTTCTTTTATTTATTTGAATTAAAAACTAATTTTAAACTTTTTAAACCTAATTTAAAATACTAAAAATTATGAAAATAAGGGGAAAACTATGAAAATATTTTTTTTTAAATCTAAAATAACTCAAAAGACTTTTCAAAACTGATTTTGTATTTTTCTGAACTTTTTTCAAATTTCTATGAATTAAAAACTATTTTAAACTAATTTAAATGCTAAAAATTACTATTTTAACTAAGAAAATTATGGAAAAATATTTTTTTTTGCTTTTTATATTTTTCTTTATCTGAGAAAAATGAAAACATATTTTTTAAAAGCTTTTCTGATTTATTAGTATTAAAAAGTAATTAAAAAGTCTTAAAAACTGATTTTAAATAAGAAAAATAGCAAACAGTGTTGGAAAAATATGAAATTCTCCAGAAAAGTCCTAAATATTACTCTAAGTCTGGGAAAATTATCAAATGCAACTTAACAGGACTGAATAAGCACTTTGGGCACAAATAGTCTACAAATAAGCAATCTAAAATAAGCTAAATGGAGCAATAAGCTATTATGGATAATCCTTAAGCTAAAGGGAGCTAAAGGAAACTTAGGGGATCAGAATTAAGCTAGGGGAACATGCAATAAGCTAAGGCTAAAGGGGAAATAAGCTAAAGGATTATTTAAAGGATACTAAGGAAAATAAGCTAGGGGAATAAGCTAAAAGGGATAAGCTAATATAGTCTAAAACAGCCTAATAAGCTAAAGGGAGTCCTAGATAAGCAGTACCTAAGGCAAATAAGCACAAACTTAAGCAAATAAGCACATAAGTCTGCTATTGGGACAGCAGACTCAGTAGCAAAAGGTGGTTTTCAAGCTTATAGTAGACTAGGTAAAAGATTTTTTTGAATTTTTTCCTTTTGAGGAAAGTAAAACAAGCTATTGAAAATGATATTTTTAATTTTTACAAATTTTTAAAACAACTAAAAGTGGGCTAAACAGCTGATTGAAGATTAGCCAAAAACTGATTTTGGACAAAAACTCAACAAAGCACCGATTTAAAACACTTAGCAAACCTGGTAAACGATTTTTTTGAATTTTTTCCTTTTGGGAATAGTGAAACTAGATACTAAAGTTGCTATTTTTAATTTTTAAAATTTTTTATGACACATAAAAATAGCTAAAACTACTGTGTGAAAATGATGGTTTGGGGTGTTTTGACAAAATTTTGAAAGAAAACCCAAACTGACCCAAGAGCTTTGACCCTTACACCACTGACTTAGACTTCAAAAATAGACTCAATGACAACCAAAACGACAGCTAAAAGGAACCTTAACCAATTTTTGCCGTAGGGACTGTTATAAGGATTATTAAAACTCAAAATTTTGAAAACTGACCTTAACACTATAAAACTTGGTAATAATGATAAAAACAGTTCTTAAACTACTAATGAGACTTGATTAGAGCTATATTAAATTCACTAAATGACCAAAGAGGGATACAAGCTCCTGTGCCAAACACCCCTTTATGGAGGATGTTTGGTACTTTTTCAAAGGAAAAGACTTTTTGAGTTTTGTTTTGTGAAAGAGGTTTATCTAATAAGCTGTGACATGACTTGAAAAATCATTTGTAGACTGAAAATAAGCGCTATACATAAGCTATGATAAAAATGCTATATTTTTTTTTATATATATATATTTTTTTTTTGAATTTCTTATTGTAAAACTAGAAAGACTTATGTAAATAAAACTCAAGACTCACAAATAAGCTATTAGCTAGCTTAAGTGAGATTATGAGAATGGAGAAGATCTTAATCAACCATGACTGAGCACAAACTTAAACATAAATAAGTGAATTTAAAAAGAAACAACTTTTATTGATTAAAACTTCTGAGTACAAGAGACTTTAAGAAAGTAAATAAGCAGTAATACAATAAGACATTAAAAAGACAGAAATTTAGACACTAAAAAAGACAACTCTCTTGTGATACAAAGGGGTCCTATTTATAGCTGAGGAGGAGGGTTGCTGCTAGGGTTTGGGAAGGACCCAGAAGCTCAAATTTCGTCCATTGATTCTGTCTTGGTCTCTACTCAATCAATCTCAGCCTTTGATCATTGTGGTGAGGTGTCTTGGCCAATAGGATTGCTTGAATCTGCCACTCTGTCATTCTTATCTGCTGTCTTCTGCCATGTCAGCTTCTAGAAGCTTTCCCAAGATGCTAGTACGAGGTTGTGGATTGGGGTAAGTATTTGGAGCAGGGTAAAAACATGGGGAAGATGATAAGCAGTAAAGGGTAATATTTGGGAGGGAGTTGACCATTTGTTTGACCGGGATTAAATGGGGGGTTTGACCGGTTTTAATATAAGGTTGACTCGGGTTGGATTTGGTAATCGGGTAAGTGGTGTAAGATAAATGGTTGGGCTTGGATGGTATATAAAAGGATTTGGGCTTTTGGGGAAATAATTTTTGGATCCGGATGTAAAGGTGTAGTAAGGATTAGGATAGTTTTAGGATTTTTAGTTTAGGGGTAAATTGTGACAAGTTGTAAATTGTAGGGACTATTTGTGAAATATTTGAGACAATAATACCAAGGGCCAATCTTGACAACTTCATAAATTCCAAGGACCAAGTTTGTCATTTTGAGAAAATTATTCTTCAAGGACAAATTTTGCCAATTTTGATTCTTCAAGGGTATTTTCTGCTAATTTATGAAAGTTGAGGGACTGATTCTGACACTTCTCCAAAGTTGATCATATCTTTCAGAAATCATCTTCTCAGCATAGAAATCTTCACAGATGCTCAATTCTGACCTTCCAGCTCAGCTTTAGCACTCTTTCTCTCTCGTGCTCAGGTTTTTTGTCTGATTTGGCTTTCTTTTGTGTGTTTTGACATATCCGTACCTGCACATGCATAAACTCAAGAAAACAACAAATATTAGCAATAAACGGCTCTTTCTTGGTTATTTTGGGTCAGATTTAGTAAAGAAATGATATGTGTTTTTGCACATATCAGTTGTCTAGTAGTGACATGACTTGGTTTCTTCCTATTAACTATGACAAACTCAGTTCTAGATGAAGAGGCTACGTTATTGCTACGTGCTACTAGCAGATCCACGGATCCCTTTTGTACACTAGCGCGGTTCCCTTTTTAGGGGATCCGTGGGATCCGCCACAACAGTGACTGGTTTTTCTAGTTCTTTAACAAATTTTGTTTTTTTACTTTCACTAGTTAATGGATCAAGTTGTTGACTACCTAGACCCTTTTGATTGTTACCGGTTTTAACGCTATCGAGTATTGTATCTAAAGTGTTCATTCTCATTCTAGCAATTTTAGAATCTAAGTGATCCTCTAGTTTTTGAAGTTGAACTAAAGTTCACATTCACCACTTGCTATTTTACCCCTTTTCTAAACGTTTTAGTTTTGCTTTTAATTCTATGACTTCTTTAACTAAACGTTTATTTTGACTCTTTAAAAGCTTATTTTTGTTAACTAGTTTTAAGCTAATATTGCACAGTTTATCATATTCATTATGCAATGAGTCGTCATCAAGTGATGAGCTACTATAGTATTCGTGACATACCTCGTCATTTGCCATGAGACAAATTTCTTCGTCCTCCTCGTCACTCATTCCCCATGTGCCGCTTTAACGCCTTTTGATCATCACGTTTGGGACACTTACTAATAAAGTGGTTTGGGTCCCTACATTTAAAGCAAGTACGATCATCCTTTGGTTTCTCGTCCTCTTTGCTTTTTCGAAAGCCTTTCTTATCATCATACGGTTTTTTGACGTATCTACCCTTTCTTCTAAAGAACTTTTTAAAGTCCCTTACCGCCATAGCGTACTCTCGTCGTCACTACTACGAAGATGAGTTCTCATCATCGCTCGAAGCCTTTTTGGCTTTAAGGGCAAGAGATTTGTGTTTCTCTTTCACCTTTGAGGCTTCGGAATCTTTAGCAAGGACAAGCTCGTAGACTTTTAGGTTGCCTATGAGTTCATCGAGGGTGAGGATTGTCAAGTCTTTTGACTCTTCGATTGTCGTCACCTTGGATCTCCACTTCGATGGAAGTGCCCTTAGATATCTCCTAACATGGTTACGGCTAGAGAAAGATTCATCAAGTGCTTATAAAGATGTAATAATAGTATTAAAGTTAGCAAATGAATGATCTATAGTTTCCTCATCCGATATTGAAAATTGTTCATATTGTTGAACAAATAAATCAATTTTATTATTTTTAACTTGTTGGTTGCCTTGATGAGTTACAACTAAAGAATTCCAAATTTCTTTAGAGGTTTTAAGCATAGAAATTCTTTCTAATTCCTTTTTCGGTAAAGCATTATATAAAACCATTTTTGCTTCACTATTTTTAGAAAGCTTTTTCTTCATTTCATCGTTTAGTTTATCATGAGGTATGTGAACTAAATTTCCTTTATCATCATTTGAGGTAGCCTCAAAATCACCTTCAACAATAATGTACCAAAGATCAATATCTTTAGACTTCACATATGTTTTGAATCTATTTTTCCAATATATAAAACCATTAGTTTCAAGTAGTGGTGGACGTTGCATAGATTGCCCTTCCTTATAATTTTCAGAACCCATAGTGATCGAAAAGTTTTTAAAATACAATTTTATTTTAAAAACTTTTATAAACTTAGCTCTTGATACCAATTGTGGAAAACTAGAAGGGGGGGGGGGTTGAATAGTTTTGCCGATTTTAAGTTGATTTCAAAAACTTTAGATTCGATATTATGTGAAATCGTATGGATGTTGAGAACGTATAGATCTAATGATAATGCAATCAAATAAATAAAGTTAAGGAATAGAAAAGACACAACCGATTTATAGTGGTTCGGCTACAAGGTCACCTTCCTTGCCCTACTCCACTCCCCGAGTCACCTACTCGAGAGTTCAAGCACTATGTCAACAAACTCCTTCACTTGGCGGAGAAGCCTTCACAACGTTGCTTACACTTTTTCCGGTACAAAGCTAGATACCGAGTCCGTAGCATGGTGGACCAAACCAACACAACTATTACACAACAAATATGTGAAATATCAAGTACAAGATCTTCGCTATAGAAATCTTGCGGAGTGACAAATCAATCAAGGACCCCTTGCTTGGATGACTTGTAGAATGCTCGTGATATCGCCTTAGAGAAGGACCTATATGAGGATCACAAATAGAAAGAAAGAAGAACAACTCTCTAGATCAAGTGATCTATATGTTAGAAGAGAATGAGAGTGTATGAGAGATTTAGTAAGAAGAGGGATGAGTTAGAATGAAGAAATGGCTCTCTATTTATAGGCAAATTTCTTCTCTGTTCCACGGATCCCACGGATCCCTTCCACTTGGGATCCGGCTAGTGTAATCCTAGGGATCCCTGGTACGCTCCTCTTTGCCCATGGGTTTTTTGGTTATGGGTCATGGGTTATGGGTTGGTCCATGGGTTTTCTTTAGATTCAATGTATCTAAGTATACATTGTATCAAGTCTTCTTTGGTATGGGTTTAAGATCCATGGGTTATGGTTTTTACCCATCCTAATAAACTATTACAACAAATGCTTAATTATTACATTTTTGTATTTAAATGGCTATATGTAAATGCTTTACAAAAATAACATGTATCCTTATAATTATACTTAAGATAACATTACATTTTGTTATCAACAAAACACAAAGAGATCGCAAAATATTAATAAACGTTTTTACGGTTTATTTGTATTAACAACATGGAAATCCGCTAAAAGAGTCAATTATCCTACGTACACTACCATGTCTTTTATTATCCCTAACGGATATGCAATACTACCGTCCGCTAGACCTAAGATGGTTTCCGTTGGTTCTATCTTACCTAAGTTAAGGCTTCTATGGAGGGAAAACGGAACAAGATTGATGCATGATCCTAAGTCGGCTAGAGCATCGAGAGGTTTGGAAGTTCCAAGCCTACACGGAAGAGTGAATAGCCCAGGATCGTCTAACTTCTTAGGTAAATTATTTTTCACAAAAGCGGGCCTATGTTTTCCAAGTTTAAGTTCTAGCTCATATTTTTCTTTTAAAGCATTATAATAAGGTGCATGATCTAAGACTTCAAGAACCCGTTTCTCTTGATGGAGTTCCTTGTACTCCTCCTCTAGATTAGGTTTGGGTTCTTGGTTGATGGGTTTCTCAAGAGTAGGTTTTACCAATGGTGCGGGGCCTTGGTACCTCATTCTGGATCGCTTGGAACCCTTGTTGATAGCGTTTACCGAGTGGACCGTTGGGTATGAGGGGCATGGATGCGCATTCTCCCATGGTGAACAAGAACATGAAGTTGATGAAATCGAACTCACTTTTGGGTTCTTTATATTATCACTTGGGAGTGCTCCAATTTCCCGATCGTTGAAGGCTTTTAAGAGGGCGTCAAGCTTGTTTGTCATCTTGTCTTGTCGTTGCTTGAAATTGGCTTCAAGCTTAGTCAATTGAGTATCTTGAAATGACATGAATCTAGACGCAATTGCCTCAAGACTAGTGGGGTTCCCAGTGTTTGGAGGGTTGAACCTATTAGGTGGACTAGATGAGCTTTGGGGTGGGTTTGAATTTTGGTTCCACTTAAGGTTAGGGTGATTCCTCCATGAGGGGTTATAGGAGTTTCCTAAGTTGTTTTGTTCGGGCTTGAAAGTGTACCACTTCTCCCGCTCCGTAGGTACGCGTGGAGGCGTAGTTCGCAAAAGCTTGTTCGGGGAGTCTTGTGCAATCTCGAGTGTCGTGGGAACCATGACACAATTCACAAGGTAGAGTGATTTTGTTCACTTGATGTGAAGACTTAGGATTTTCGTAGGAGCTCATTAGGAATTTAACTTGATCTTCAAGCTCGAGCATCCTACGGTCGGAAGATTGTAAGTCAATGGGAGGCAAAGAGATTGCCTTTACGGTTTTGGGCAACTCACGGGGGTCATTCCAACTTTCGTTGTCATAGAGAGCAAGGTCCTCTATTATACCCCATGATTCTTCCGCGGTGAGATCACTAAGTTTTCCACCGGCCGCTTGGTCAATGGATCGCTTAGTAGGGAAGTTGACATGATCATAGAAGAGTTGGAATTGAAGCCAAAGATCAATGCCGTGATGAGGGACTCTATGGAGTAAGTCCTTGAATCGAGTCCATGCTTCGTAGAGAGATTCACCTTGACGTTGTTGGAACATCAAGATTTCATTCCTAAGCTTAGTAGTTCTCCCCTGTGGGAAAAATTGAGCAAGGAAACGAGAGGTGAGATCATCCCAACTTGTGATGGAGCTGGCGGGAAGTTGCTCAAGCCAATTACTAGCTTGGTCCCGTAGAGAGAATTGGAAGAGACGCAAACGCGTGGTCTCCCGAGTAGTAGCATCGAGGTCGATGGAATCGACGATTTTAAGGAAATCCTTAAGATGCTGATTAGGATCTTCGGAACGAAGTCCATGGAATGCACATCCGTTTTGCACCAACCGGATGGTGTCGGACCGAAGGGCCGTAGTTTGGGCTTGGTCGGGAAGCTCAATGGTGTTTCTATAGCCTAGGTGGCTTGGTCTTGGGTATTCACCAAGAGTACGGCCTCTTGGCGGGTCATTTGGTGGTGGGTTGATGAGTGGTGGTTGATTATCACCTTCCATGATGAAAAGTGATGGGATTACTAACAAAGGTCACAAAGAAGGGGCATAGACTACGAGGAAGCTAAAAATGGGGAAAAAAAGCTTACTTGATAGGAATCAAGCAAGGAAAACCTAAACGAGGTGGAAATCTAACTAGCTATTCTATTCCCCGGCAGCGGCGCCAAAAACTTGATACGCGTACAACGCGCGTTCGGAGTCAAAGGAACTTCCTTTTCGTCGAGCAAGTTTTTCAACACCCTAGGCAGTGAACCTAATCATTGTAGTGTAGTATTAGGGTAAGCCTCGGGAATTGATATCGTTCTCTAGGGGAATAGGAATGCTAGTGAGAAATTACTACGCTACGGTTGGGGTTGAGGAAGATTATTTTTTATCTTTTTATATTTTTTTTTGAAATTGAAAGGTACGAATCTCGGGATATTGGATTTGGGGGGTTTTGGTATTTCTACCGATTACTCTACTTATCTAATTATCTAAACTAAGGTGAGTGTAGACTATGTCTATTGTTGTGTGCTCTTATGATGATTAAAAATGTGTTTACTTAGATGTTATTACTCCCTAGTTATCCCCTATTGATGGTTGAATTGTCACGTCCTTATTCTTAACGCGTTGTGTTTTCTAAGGTCGTAGGGTATGCGTTTATCCCTAACTCTTTGAAGCTACCTAAGGTTAATGACTACGAAATCTCTAGGATTCATAAACTTAACACTAAGGTTATCTTTGGATATTTAGCCTACAATTCCACTAGTAACTATAAGCTAAGGTTCAACAAAGACTAATCAAGCATTAATAACACAACGGATGACCTATCGCAATACTAGGTCAATTACAATTAAGATAAGAGACAACCAATCAATATTCAATAACTAGGTTTCATATATCTAAGCAAACACATAAGTAAATTAGCCGGACATGGAGAACATGCAAGCATACACACAAACAATTGAAGACATGATTGAATTAATGAAGTAAAACACTTATCTTATTATAAAATAGGGTATAAAACCCTAAGATACTGCCCAAGACAGCCTTGGTTCGGTTTAGGTTTTTACTCCACAAAACAACCTCCCTAAAAACTGAAAAATTCGGATTCTATATATAGTATTACAATATGCGACAGCGTCACTCTTTAATTGTGACGCCGTCGGGTCACCGCTATTAGGGTTTTGTCTTGGCCACGTCAATTCCATGACGGCGTCACCTTATGCTCGTGATGCCGTCGGCTTCAACCTCTAACGCCGTCGGGATCCAAATCTAGGTCGTATGAGTTGCGACGCCCTACTCTTTTAAACCTGATGTCGTCACTTGTAAAATAGCAATTTGGCTACTGAGTCATCTCAAGATATGTCGCAACGGCGTCGCAATTAAGCCGTGACGCCGTCCCCTTCAATTCCAGCAGCTTGAGTGTCTCGATTCTTGACTTTGGCCATTTTCTTCATATATTCGCGCCTTTTCGTCCGAATAAGTGTCATTCCAACAATTTGCCTTCAAGAGACCTAAAAAGTGAAAAGGAACGAAATTAAGTAGTAACGGATACAAAAGTGATCAATTAAGGGTTTAAATGACCCCTCAAAAGTGTACCTTTTAAATCCTTATCAACAGCTTGAAATCAAGTACAAAGATGTACTACTCTATGTGCATTCTCCAGAGTTCATATTCATTTGGCTGCAACTTAGGAACTCTGTTAACAGCATTGGATTTGTCAAAATCCACTTCTTCAGATTTGTCACACAGGATCTTCTAAAAACAAAGCTTCAGGACACAAGCTCTGATACCACTTGTGAAATCCCAAACCTTGGATCTAGAATACTTAGCTTGCAAACGTGTTAGTTGCCTTGGATGGTTCCAAAAAAACAATGAGAAACTTTGTTGTAGAAACACACAAGTATGCGGAATCTACTTGAATGTACTTTAGAAGATTAAAGTAAACACAATATAACACCAACAGCTTCAATATTATTAAGCAATAATACGAGTACTCTCCCAGTACTAGGGTTTACAACCTTGAAGCTCTTCTTAAGACGGCTAGAATATGAGATGTGTGTTTAACCTAGCCATGATATCCTTTTATACACTAAGGAGATCCCTTACAGAGATAACTATGCACTAAGTATATCATATCTTCTATTGGAATAGAAGATATGATGTTACAAACCATACATGACATTCCTTACTTAGAACAGTACAAACTTAATACTATCAGTAATAACATTTTCACTATCAGTACTAACTAGTTAATACTTATCAAACAATGCTATCAGTACTAACTTTACTACTATAAGTATTAACTTCCAAAAGCGAATTTCCCAACATGATGTATGTAAATTGACATTGTCATTGGTTGCATGCACCTCCCTTGATGGTCCTCTTACAAAGTTTCGGATTGGCTAGTGAATCTCGGTTTCCACTACTTGTTGGCCCTCCTCAGTGTGAGTGAGGTCTTCCACCTGGATTGGACCGAGGTGGTTATGGGTTATTCTGACATGGATGTTTTTTAGGGTTGTTCACCAGACATGTTGGGTTAAAAATCTATTGAAAAGGGTGAAAATATTGCTTTCTAGGTGAGAAAATAAGTGAAAGTAGGTGAAAGTTTATGACTATTTATGTCATGTCCACTGATGGCTTAATATTTACCAATTTACGTATGATATGTAAAATGTGATTATGAATGGATTGGGATGGTTATGTCTTCTGATTTCCCGTTAAGGACCCGAAGATAAGATTGAGAATCTAAAGTTTGAGTAACACTTAAACAAACCGAGTTTGTGTATTCACTATGTGTGAATACGTATGTGAAATTGTGAAGAAGGTAATTCCTTTTTTTGTGTGTGATATTTATCTATTTATAAAGAGGTATTTTAGGGTTTAGGGATAAACCCCAGGTAGATGATCAACGGTTGTTGACCGGCCATAGTTGATCATCTTATGGGCGAACAAGGATGCCAGGTGGCATTCCTTCCTTGGGTTAGTACGGTCCGTACATAACATGCTTCCTCCATGTTTTGATCGTGTGTTTCCTACTATCACACGTTATGTATCGTTCTTTAACCGTTGGGTGACAGTTTTCCGTGTGTATGTGCACGCGCCCTGAGAGGTCTTCCTCGGATAGTGTGGCTTGAGAACGCTTTGTATATTGGATTAGGCTCAGGAACGGAGGGGATGGGGTGGAAAGCGCTAGCCCCCCCCCCCCCCGAGGCAACTAGCCCAAGAAGTGCATAGTTGTATAGTCCAAAAGCCCATTTGTTTTAGTAATACCAATGGTCGGCCCCTCTCAATCCAATGTTATGGTTCAATTTTCTTTATTATTTTTATGGCATAAAGAAGAGAAAAGTAAACCAAACGTCAATGTCATTCTTTCAATGACTAAACCAACTGATCAAAAAAATTCAATCGTCTAATAATGTATTCAATGCTCTTTACTATTGGTTTTTATTAGGGTTCATTTGGTAGGACAGAATAAAATCTCAACCGAATGGAATAAACGATGTAATGGAATGAATAGTGTAATGTAATAATTTATTGTAGTTATTAATCATGTTTGGTTTGTATGATAAGACGTAATGGAATCGATAATAAAAAGACTAAACTACCCATTAATGATAGAAAGTTTATTTAATGTGGTTAATTAATTATGGAGTTTTATGTAATTTTGATTCCATTACAAGATGTAATAAAAAAAAGTATGGGACCCCTAAGGAATGGTTTTGGTGTAATGGGTCATTACTTGTAATGAATCATTATATTCTATAAATTTAAACAAACAACATTTATTCATTACATTGTAATAATCTTTTCCATTACGGCTTTGATTACGACATACCAAACACTACGTTAATGATCAAAATTAGTTATTCGTGTTTGGAATTTTTCAGATAAATGTATTGAACGAGTGTTTTTTTTTTTTGTTTTTTTTTTTTTTTGCACATAAATGATCCATTAAATACTTGATATATGATAACTATTAATTCCTTCATTGCTACTTGCTTTTTTTTTATCACTGTATGGTTATTAATTATTACTTGTTAATTTGTTAGTATTTGTTAAGTTTTAGTTTTTAGTTTCTTACCAAATACCAATTGTCAAAAGTCTAATAAAGAAGTAAAGAACTATTGAACTAGTATCAGAAGTATGTGTGTATGTACCACAGAAAAATGAATAAATTTTTAGGCTTTAGTCTTCAGGGGTTGATTAAACATTTAAACACTTCGCGGCTCCACCCCTGCTAATAAAGAAGAAAATAACTAGTATCAGTAGTATTGTATCATGTATGTATGATCATTGATCACAGACTCAATAGTAATGTAATATGTATGTATGATCATTGATTAAGAACTAAACTAGTAGTCTAGCATCACTACTGAGTAGTATGTATTTCTTAAAAGTAGCATGATTCTTAGCACTGAAAGGGAGATTGTTGGTACCCTTTGTAATGAACAAATAATAGATGATTTTTACTCCAAATCATATGTTAATTAATAATGTCTCTTGTACCAATTACTTTGGTTTAAAGATACGAGTTTCTTAATTTTATTATCTATTTGGTTCTACATCTATTCTTCTAGATTATCATGCTTTGATGTATCCTTTCTATAAATAAATAAATAAAATCCACCTCAACACCCCCCAACACTCCCCCTCCCCTTTGATTGGGCTTATCCAAATGTTAGTAATATGCCCAATCTTAATGTGTATTTCATGGGCTTGAAATCCTAACAAGTGCCCACTGGGCATAAGTTAGCGTGTATTTAATAAACACAAATTTTCTAGTTTAACCACAAAATGCATTAAATACACATTAAATAAAGTGATAAGTTACTATATTTTAACATAATTTTCACTTAAATGAACCAAAATATTCATTTTATTTACACTTTAATACGTGCCCACGTCAGCAAAACCCATCATCAAGGATTCCATTGGGCATAAGTTCGTGTGTATTTAATAAACACAAATTTTCTAGTTTAACCAAAAAATGCATTAAGTACATATTAAATAAAATGATAAATTACTATATTTGAACATAATTTTCACTTAAATAAACCAAAACATTCTTTTTATTTACACTTTAATACGTACCCCGTGGTCATACGTTAGCAAAACCCTATTATTAATCATGAATTTGAATGCTCTTTTAACATTATCAGCTTTTCAGATTCATTACTAAAGTTAAAGCAACATATGTGGGTTATGTGGCAAGAAAACACAAGGTTCATGTTAGCTTACCAAATATATCCACATAATTAAGCTTGGTAACCTTGGATTGGAAAGCCGGAAATATTGACATCGACTGTTGTTTACCTACATTTTTGTATTTCCTAACCAACGACATGCAAGTCTTAACAAACCACAACATACTAATATATTTTTTTTAATCACTTAAACAACTCACACATAAATCCCTATATATACCGTCATTTATGCCCATTATTATCCACGATCAAGTCAAGTTAATTTGCCTCTACCCTCAAAAACACTTCATTTACAAAGCAATAATCCCAACCATGGCTTCCTCAAGCTACATTTGCATTTTCATTTTTGCATTAATCTCTATCACAAGCAACAATATGTGTTACGCGTCACGCAACTTGTTACAAGCAACTCCAACACTGCCTCAACCGCAAATACCCACTATTCCAAACATGCCACAGCCACAAATACCCACGATTCCAAACATGCCGCAGCCTCAAATTCCCACCATTCCGACAATTCCAACCATCCCAACAATCCCTAACATCCCCAAATTCTCTTTGCCTCCATTGCCTTCTATGCCTACTACCATTCCAAACCTTCCAACAAATATTCCACAGATTCCTTTCTTTGCACCACCACCTTCCAAGAAGTAGATTATCGACAACTATTGTAATGCGTATAGCTATATGCATTAGATTGTTAGCTATATATCACATGATTCACGAGTATTTGCTATGTATTATGTATGACATTCACGTTATTTATTTTCTTGTCCTACATATTTCTTGTAACATATCGTTAGATTTATATATATATGTCTTCAAATATTTATCTATATTTTATTTCGTTTGGTTATACATAAAGCTAACTATGATACATTATGGCAGAATATAACCTAACAAACCATTAGTCTCGCTTTAAAAATTAAATATCCCTTCAACGGCCCTTGTTCCATTATAAGTTATACATTTGCCCAAGTTCAACCACCTTGTGGCTGTAGTTTAGTGGTAAGAATTCCACGTTGTGGCCGTGGAGACCTGGGCTCGAATCCCAGCAGCCACACTTCATACATTTTTGCTTTGTTAAGCTCAAAGCTCAATATAGAACTACACATCCTCAACACCCTTAAAAGGACCCATACAAGTTAAAAGTTTTGATGCGCATACAGATTGAAATTTCGTACAATATGTTTTCCTAAGTCTTGAAAATTTATCACATAGCTTCTTTAAAAATCAACAAAGCTCAAAGCTCAAAGCTCAAAGCTCAATATAGAACTACACATCCTCAACACCCTTAAAAGGACCCACAAGTTAAAAGTTTTGATGCGCATACAGATTGAAATTTCGTACAATATGTTTTCCTAAGTCTTGAAAGTTTATCACATAGCTTCTTTAAAAATCAACAAATATTGAGAAACTAGGTAACAAATTTCTAAGGATATGATAAATTACAGCTAGTTTTAAAACCTGTGCATGAACAACTATGCATGCTCGAGTGAAAAGTTTAATGCCAACGAAAATTCGTATATATCTTGTCCTCAGTCTTGAAAATTTATGACATGGCCTTTAAAAATCAGACAAATATTGAGAAACTAGGTAACAAATTTTTAAGCAAGTACGTTAAATTACAACTAGTTTTAGAACCTCGTGCACGTACAGGGTTTCGGCAAATAGTATAACAGTGATAATATTTATGTTAACTGAATTTCGGGTAGATAGTGTAACGGGTATTAATATTTTAATAGCTAAACTTTAGGTAGATAGCATAAAAGATAATAATATTTCGATAACTTTATTTTGAAGTTAACTATTGTGAATGTTCATAAATCCATGGTTTGTAAAGTCTAAATTTTTTCTAGAAAACTATATTAATTTTTTATACTTATATAATTATAATACACGTGCACACGCGAGTTTTACATAAAAATTTCATCAAGTATTAATAGGGATTTATATTTTGTAAAGATTATTGTTGCACGAAAGATTTGACCTTATTTAACTGACAATGTTTTTAGGTTTATGTTGTTTCAATTTAACAATTGGTATAATGTTTTAGACATTATACGTGTTTAGCAACACGTAATGACACCTAAAAAATATGTGTCGTTGATATATGTACAATCTCGTACGTTTCTTTCACCTCAAAGTAAACCGTGTGGTCGTGCATTTATTTTGATATTTATATTCATGCTAAGAATAATTTTAGTCGTACTTAATTATTAAACTCGTGCGCGGGTTAAACTTGTAAAGAGGAATAACCTGAGTCATTAATGAACGTAGTATACGCGTGGGTTAAACTTGTAAAGGGAAATAACACGAGTCAGTACTGATGGCTTTAGTACTCTTATCAAAACTAACTTGAAATGTTTCATGACTGTTTTCTCATTGTGTTTGAGACTCTGAAGGCTTTTGAGACAAGAGTGTAGCCAAGGATGTATCAATCATCAGGCTTTGCATCAAATTTTCCTAGATGATCTTTGTGATTATGAATAAACACAGGTCATCCAAACACATGAAAGTAGTTGGTGTTAGGGATACTTCCTCTGAACACTTCATAAGGGGTTTTGTCATGTCTTTTGAAAATGATTAATATGTTCTGAGTGTAGCAAGTTGTGCTTACAGCTTCAGTCCATAAGTATTTTGAGAGTACTGAACCATTCAGCATTGTTCTTGCAGCCTCAATGAGTATTATATTCTTCCTTTCAGCCACACCATTTTGTTCGTGTGTGTAGGGAGAAGAGAATTTATTAGAAATTCCTTTCTCATCACAAAAACACTCAAGTTCGTAGTTTTTGAACTCAGTTCCATTATAAGTCCTAATTTGTTTGACTTTGATGTCATTTTTGTTTTCTATTTTCAAGATAAAAGATATTATGGTCTGAGTTGCTTGACTTTTTTTATGAGAAAATATACCCAAGTGTATCTTAAGTATTCATCCACAATGACAAGGGTGTACTTTTCATGACGGATAGACATTGGAGTGACTAGTCCAAAAAGATACATATGAAGCAGGTGAAGACATTTGTTAATGGAAAAGTTTTGTTTTGTTTTTAAAGAAGCCCTATGATACTTGACTTTTTCACATGATGAGCATGGTTTATCCTTTGAGAAGACAAGTGAAGGCAGTCCTAGGACTTTGTTTTGTTTAGCAAGGTTGTTTATGTTTTTGAAGTTCAAGTGTGATAGCATTTTATACCATAGCCAATTGATTGTTTCAGAGGCCTTAGCAAAGAAGCAAACCCCATTTGGAGAGAGTGTGGACATTTCAAGTACATATACATCATCTCTCTTTGGTGCTATCAACACAACTTCTTTGTTAGCATTAAAAATTGTACCTTGTTATCATCAAACTGAACAATATACTTACCATCACACAGTTGACTAACACTAATTAGGTTGTACTTAAGACCATTTACATATGTGATTATAGAAAAAACCATACCACTATAGTTTATTGAACCGTAACCTTTAGTAACACAAGATGAGTTATCACCAAATACTACCTTGGGTCCTAGTTGTTCCAGATATTTGTGCATATAACTCATTAAACCAGCCATACTCCTGGAGCATTAGCTCTCTAGTGTGTCTCTACACAAATAATAAACTTAATTACTTTCTCTTGTGAACCCACTTTTTTGTGGGCTCATTGGCTTTGTTAGTCTGAAGTCTTTCACCCCTTTTGAACCATTCAATGATTTCATGGTCAAAGGTTGAGTGCATAGTGCTACCACATGTTTTGCATCATGATACAAAGGAGGATTCAGTGGACTGAAATGATTCAGTTATTACTCCTCTTCTGATATGAATGACTCTATCATGCCCTGAAGTGTCATGATCATTGCTTCTACAAATCTCACAATAGGGATACATAAGACAATCATCATAACAATGTTCATTGAAGCCACAGTGTAGTCATGGTGGAAAAGTCTTTGCCTTAGGTTTTTGGATTTGTCTAAATGGAGATGCATACTGATAAGCTTGAGCATTGTAGTTTGCAATGGAATTCAGTGATGTTGTGTGTGAAGTGTGATCAGAGGTCCTGTGATTAGTTCCTTGAAAGATCATACATAATAGTATTCTGTAACAATCATCAGTTGAATGATTTATGTAGTTGCATAGCTCACACCTTACTTCTGGTTTTTGTATGGGTTTTGGTTTGGTGATCCTTGAGGGTTCAGGTAGTGCTATTTTATGTTTAGGTTACTGAAGCTTTTGATATGAGCTAACTTTCTCACTTAACATTTTAACTCATTCATTTTGGACTCATGGTTATAATTAATTTCTTTAGTAGGAATTGAAGGAGTGGATGGTTAAGTAAGGACTGGACCACCTTTGCTTGTTGAGTTTTGTGAGTCAAGTTCTTGCTCTTAGTTCTTCCTAAACCATGTCTCTATGTTGGAGAGTGTTGTGAGTAAGTTAAGGGTAAGACCTTTGAGCTTGGTGAGGCTCTCTGAAGGGTTTTCAGGGGAGGTAAGGGTGTCTGGGGTTCTAGCTCTGAGTCTGTAGGTGTCTTAGAGTTAGTAGGTGATTCAGTGAGTCAAAGACTCTCATTGACAGCATGACTTTCAGCAGTTAGAATTCTGCTGATGTTGAAATTTGGCAATTTGTTATCAAGGTTGACTCTTTCAGCCCAGTCATTGGATTTTGGGATCATTTCTTGATCATATCCAATACTAGCATGAATAAACGCATTCTCATTTTGATCCTTTTTGGAAGATTACAGTGAGATCGTAACCACCCAAGATTTTCTTTTTCATACTAGGTATTTGTTTATTTATAACCTAACTAGCCTTATGCGAGCTACTTATCCATTTTTCATTAACACATTTTTCTTCCTTAAGTTGTTCTTGAAGAGCATGGTTTTGCTTAATGATTTCAATATTTTGAATTGAAGTGTAAGTGCTACTAGTTTGGCTTGTTTAAGTATACAAGTAGTTCATCTCTATACTTATTTAACTCAAAAACAAGTTTGTTATATTTTGAAATAAGTTGAGTTTTTTTTCTTCAACAAACTTAATATCAATATTAATGTAACTAAAATAAGATTGCCAATATGAATCATCATCCATAGATAGTAAAAATTTTACCTTCCCCATGGTGATGTTGACCCATTCCTCATACCATTCATGACTCTTTCCAACAGTCAGTTTTTCATCTTCTGAGAGAGCCATCAGGGCACTGACTTGAACCATTTCATCCTCATATGAGACTTCTTTCTCATCCTAGTCAAATGTTTCAGCTACTAGACCCTTATTTTTGGTTTGAATAGGTTTAGTTTATTGATATGTTGAGGGAGCAACCTCAAGAAGCGCAAGTCTTGCTTTGACCTTTTTGTATTTTGCATCAAAATCTTTCTTTTGCTCAATTTCATTATTTTGAAAGTGTTGAGTAGACTGAAGCAATTTTGGTTGAAACTTTCTTGTCCCTGATGAAAATTTTGACCCTGAAGAAAAGTTTGACCCTAACGCTTTGTATGAGGGTTCAGAGGCGGTTTTAGAAAAACAACATTTTACAAAGTGACCTCTTTTACCACATTTAAAACACTCAGTGCTTTCACTTCCTTTAGTTCTAGAAAAATTTGACTTGTTTCTTTTGATAAAATGTTTTGAATATGCAAGAAGCGATCTTTTAATGAAATTCAATATTTAAATCATTTAAATACTCATCACTTGTTCTTTCATCAACTTCATCATCAGAATTTTTTTGGAAGTCATGAACAACATTGTTAAAAAATAAAGTAGTTGATATGGGTGCAGTTAATAGGGCATTTTTGGTCTCAAGGTATCTCTTAGAGATAAGATTTGTCTTCATAGACAAATCTTCCATAGATTTTAAGAGTTTGAAGGTCTGAATGTGATTGACATTTCTTAACCCTTGTTATAAGCTTAACCACTTCTCACAGAGGTTGTTGACAAAACCAACATTTATCTCATGCTTAGACATTTTAACACCATCATTGGTCTGCTCATTGAGTAAGATTTTGTATCGGGTGAAGGTTTGAGAGAGACTTTCAGATTCTTTGGCTGTGAAGGTATTATACTCAAGTTTCATATCCGTTATCCTGTTTTCTTTGGTATCTGAAGGGCCTTCAAAGCTGTGAACCAAGTCAGTTATGTTTGTTTAGATCTTTCACAATTAATGACTTTTAAGTCGTTGGTCTTGATTAACCACCCTCCTCTCATCAATTGACTATTGAGCTCCAAGTTTTTGTAAACCTTTAACGGTCTTGGGTAAATATGGTCCTTCCTTAATAAAGTTAATGTAGTAGGGTTCCATTCTTGTTAAATAGCAAAGCATGCACTTTTTCCACTTAACAAATTTGCCAACTTCAAGTCGATGAGCAATAGTCGAATAGCTTCCTCCCTTTTTGTCGACCAGTTGGGGTACATCACTATCAACCATGGTAGGATCATGATTTTAAAAATGTTTTGAACGGTTAATAAAACTTCTTTTTTAATCAAATCACACTGATACCACTTGTTGTTCCCTTTTACGTGATTAGCTTAACTACAAAGTTAATCTAACCATGTTCCATGTTTAATGAAACTTAAAGCAAAGATACAAAAGTGTTTCAACGTTTAAACTATTATTAGAAGTAAATCTAATAATTTATACCCAAGTGTTTGAGGAACAACACATGAGATTGTATGACAAGTATGATATGGTCTCCTAGTAAAACCTATGTTATGCTTTGAGTAACAACTATGTTGTTAATACAAATAAGCCGTAAAAACGTTTATTTATATTTTACGATCTTCTAATGTTTTGTCGATAACAAACGTAAAATCATTTTAACGAAACAAATAAAATACGTAAATGGTTTGAGCCAATAGTTTTCTAACACACTTACATTTTTACATAAAACACTAAAACAAGTGTAAGTGATTTTATGATTTAAAATAATACATATGTACAACAACTAGTGTTTACATATTGGGCAAATATATACATAACTAGTATGTATTATAATGGGTAACACAATTGGGTAGAAACTTAAGTATTTGACCCATTGACCAAATACATTGAATATAGTTGGGTACAACCCAAAGTCCATGACCCATACCCATGGAACTTGACCCATAACCCATTGCATGACATCATGCTTTAGTCATACATGGCCCATAGTTTTAATCCATGTACCATGGACTAGATACATTACATCTTATAGATACATTGTATCTACTTGATATCCATGATCCATAACCCATGACCCATGACCCATGACCCATGACCCAAAACCCATGGGCAAAGGGGAGCGTCCCACGGATCCCCAGTATTACACTGGACGGATCCCTCAAGTGAGGGATCCGTGGGATCCGTGGAACAGTGGATGTTTTTCCTCTATAAATAGTGAGCCATTTCTTCATTGTTTCTCACCCCTTTCTCACATATTTTCTCTTTGAGTTATAAACTCTCTAACCTCATATCCAAGTGATCTATGTATGTAGTTTTGTTTTCGTATGATTCTCTAGGTTCCTATTAAAGGCGAGATCACCATCTTTTGAAGACGAGCAAGCTCAAGTCCATGAGTTGCCATACTTCGTTATCATCAATACTACTGAGGTTCTCTTGTTGATAGTTTTCTTCTTTCTCATAAGAAGTGTAGTGTTGAAGACATTAGTGAAAGATGTCTCAAGTGTCAAGATGAAGATATTAGTGAAGGGTGTCGATCGTCCGTATTGAAAGCACTAGTGAAGGGTGCTTAGAAGTCAAGGCTAGAGGCATTAGTGAAGGGTTCCTAGAAGTCAAGTCACAAGACATTAGTGAAGGGTGTCTTGAAGATCGAGTCAAAGGCATTAGTGAAAGGTGCCTAAGGTGTACATTCGATATGGTGTGATTCGATGTACATGATAAATTAGTATTGGGTCAAAGGATATTGTTATCCTTGATGATGTTATTATAAGGAGTAGATCTCCTCTGGGGTTAGGTGTTGGTGTAGTGTTGGGTAGTAGTTCCTCCATTGTAATGAAACTCGGTATCTAGCCTAGTAACGGATAAAGGGTAGGCGACGTTGTGATAGGTTTGGTTCTACCTCGTGGAAGAACCCGGTATCTAGCCTTGTACCGGATAAAGAGTAGGCAACGTTGTGAAGGTTTCTCCACCGTAAGGAGTTGGTGTTGTGTAGTGATTACAAACTCTCGAGTAGGTGACTCGGGAAGTGGAGTAGGGAAAGGAATGTGTCCTTGTAGCCGAACCACTATAAATACTCGCGTTGTGGTTTTGTGCTTCTTACTCTTTATCTTTTCATTACATATTTATATTTCTATATGTTTGTTTTGTTTAAAACAAAGTTTTAATCGGTAAAACTATTCAACCCCCTTCTAGTTTTCCACATATGCTAACCAATTGAGTTTTATCTCAAGGACTTAGTTGTGTTTGCGAGGAGCAAAAGGTGTTTGTGAATGTTTCAACATTTAATGCACAAGCTTGTCACCCTTTTACTCCTACTTACAACTTCTTTATATAGGCTATGGATTAGTTAATACCCACCGAGTAAAAAACACGTGTCACTGTTCTAATAGATAAAGTACATTTGTACTTTATATCTTATTATACAATTATATTCTAAGTAAGTGACAAACTTCTTTTTCTGAATTAGAGTTATGCTTTATACCCATTCTCGTATATGTTGACATTTCATTAATAAGGATTTGATCTTATCCGTTCAAACTTATCCTTCCTTTTCTTCAGTCACTTAGTCATTTGTCTAAGTCTTCAGGTCTTTTTAATGTTGAGGAGACTGGTGGGGTTCAGTGAGCTTATTATCACCACTCACTGAACCGATTACCTTCTTCTTTGGTTCAGGGACTTCATTCACTATGTACCACCTGACTGAATGGTGAGTCTTTCTCTAAAAATAAGGTAGAATGGCTTGAAGGTAACTCACTGAATGACTGTTCATTCAGTGACTTGATTATGTTTAAGATAGTTATCTAACACTTAGGATATTTTTTATTTAAATTATAAGTAAAAATCATTCGGCACTGAATGGCCCAACAAAACCTCTTAACCAATAAGATGTGGAAGGTGTTTTAATACTTTTAATATATTTTAACTCATTTTTTTATTCTTGTTTCTTTCATTGTTTTCTTTAGTTTTATTTTTCTTTGTTATTTTTTTTTCATTTTGTATTTTATATTATCATGACTTTTCCTTCGGTGATGATAATACATTTAAAGATAATCACGTCGTTATTTTCTTTGCTAAATAAAAAAAGTTAAAGTCCATAATATGTTGATGACATAAATGCTCAAACAAAAGTCATTTATACCTAGTTTGTGAAATAAAATCGTGGCATGCATATTTTAAGCCAAAATTTGAATATTTTTTCTATGAAAATAGTGTTTTTTTTTTTTTTTTTAATTTTTTTTTTACAATATATCTTTATAAGTTAATTGATAGTAATAGTTACAAAATACTGAAGATGTTTAAGAACAAGTATAACATATTAACAATATATGACTACTTTACGAGATCAAATTGCGAAACAATGTCCTTAAATGGTTTGGTTTAACGCATTTTATTTTCACGTTGCTAGCTTATGCAAGTTTTATGGCTCAATTGTTCTATTTAATATATTATAAACATTTATGTCGTAAGAATGAAACTGGTTTATATCTATATCATTCAAAGATTTTAACAGAAAAACAAATAATATTATTTTATTTAAATTCAGTAATTGATACCTCAAATTATAAATAGTTATAATTTGCATCGAAAATGGCGGCGTATTTGTCGGTGAAAAAAATAACCGAAACGACGATTAAAGGGCAAAATAAAGGGTAAAACGATAATTTTAAAACGAAAATTATAAAACGACGTTGTTTCGCAAAGTTTGGAAAAACGACAAAAATACCCCTAAACTATGCGACGCTTTGCAAAACCAATCTTAGACTTTCTTATATTTTCACAAACTTTGAAAAAATGGCAAAATGTACCTCCTAACTATGCGACACTTTGCAAACTCAATTCTGAACTTTATTCGTTAAATTTAAAAAGAAAAAACTTTTAAAACACACCTTTAGAACAAATTTAAGTCAACGTTCACATCCCGACCCGGCTGTCACTATACAAATGTGCCAGAGGAAATGAATATACTCACATTTACATAAAAATTTCCGCACACAATTTACACATCACACATTTAGCAAAACTCATATACAATAAAAAATAAAAGCAAAGAAACCGTCGCAACGAGCGGGTGCATCACCTCGTTTACGTTAAGATATGTAAATGAGATTGAAAA
Source organism: Chrysanthemum makinoi (assembly GCA_910596185.1). Classification (NCBI taxonomy): domain Eukaryota; kingdom Viridiplantae; phylum Streptophyta; class Magnoliopsida; order Asterales; family Asteraceae; genus Chrysanthemum; species Chrysanthemum makinoi. Next base: position 258,183,530 of record OU343223.1, read on the forward strand.
TCAAAACATATTAAAAAGACAATGACTTACGCTTGGTTCAAAATGGGGAATGGGAAAGGGAAAGGCAATGGGAATGCAAAGGAATGGAATGGTGATTATCATTATCTTTGATAGTGCTTGGCTTGAGAAAAATACATTAACCTCCAAAGTGGTGGTGGTGGTGGCTGGTGGCTGATAGTGGTGGTGGCGGTGGTGGTTGCTGGTGGATGCTGGTGGTGGTGGTGGATGATGCTGGTGGTGGTGGTGAATGCTGGTGGTGATGGTGGCTGCTGGTGGTGGTGGTGGCTGCTAATGGTGGTGGCTGCTGGTGGTGGTGACTGTTGGTGGTGGTGATGGCTGGTGGTGGTGGTGGTGGCTGGTGGTGGTGGCTGCTAATGGTGGTGGCTGGTGGTGGTAGTGGTGGCTGGTGGTGGTGGCTACTGCTTGCTGTGGCTGCTTCTGGTGGTGGTGGGTAATTATTACAATACCTCCCAATTTACTGGATAATACCTCATTACCCAATACTAAACAATGATTGCATTCCCTAGTTCTAACCAAGTATATTTAATCATTACGTTTGCCATTCCCCACCCCCCATTACCCCCCAACCAAGCACCTATTGTTGCGTCCACCATACTTCTATAGTCTATACGCACATAAATAAACTCCTACTCATATGAAGTCATATCTGCCACAGGCCCAACTAAAGCCCAAAACAAATCTCACATACTCACATATCACTGAAACCCTAAATCAATACACTATATAACGCCGTCACATCCTCAATCAATATCCATCGCATTCTTGCATCTCGTCTTCATTCCAACGTTTCTCAGTTTCTTACCATTCGTAAGCTTTTATTTATATGTTTTAGTTATTTGAAAATGATGAGGATTATTGTCGCCCCAGTCTTATGAGCAATAGCTCTGTGGTGATAGACATAATTTATATTCTGATTCTTTGTTTTTACAAAATCAATTTTATGTTTTTGTGTTTTTTTTTGTTTGTTGAATATGATGAGAGTTATTGTCGCCCCAGTCTTATGAGCTATAGCTCTATGGTGATAGACATAATTTATATTCTGATTCATTTAGTTATTTTTTTTTTTATAAATTTTAGAGATGATTTGTTGAAAATAATTGATATGATGATTTATTTTACCCAATATTGTCTGTACTGTTGTATGATGATTTATAAATACATGCACTACCATCTGATCTCTTATTTTTGCAACAAATTATCTCTAGTTTTTGAGTATCTTTAAAAAAATAATTGCAATCAATGATGCAAAAATTGTCCTAACACTGATGTTATACTGTGATTAACTTAAATTGATCACCATCTTTCGGCTGAGATTGCTGTTGCTGTTACTAATTATTTTTAAATTATTTAATGCCCATGGTATCTGATGCCTTGACTTAATAAATGTTTTGTGTATCTCGTTTTATTGGGCAAAGAGTAATGATAACAAATTTGCGACACAGTTTGCTGCTATGGTCCAAAGCTTACTGTTATTTATTTCTGTTCACATTTTATTAAACAGTCTTTAAAATTGTTTATTTTTATTTAAAAAGTTGGGCTGTGATGAGAACTTAGGAAAGTCATGCACCACTCTGATTCGTTGTGATTGATAAACTTTCTCCAACCCATATTTTGTTTCTGAGCCCTACTAAAATGTTTTCTATTGCTTGATTTTTTTTGTTTGATAATTTTATAAAATTGGATGAGGATCCAAATGATGGGATTTCTTTTAAGAGATCAAACCATGATGCGGACCGTATAGCTTTAATTAGCTGCTGGGGATAAAATTTGGTTTCTGATGGTTCCTCTGTTTTTTTTAAAAACAACTCCGATTTTCCGAATTATTTTGGATAATTTTTTTCTCAATGTGGTTGAATACTTCTAAGGTTAAATAACAAAGATTGTTTATGAAATAATGTGTTGCACTAAACAAAAATAAATAAATTTGGTTTAATATCAGATTTTTAATTGATATGAAAGTTGTTAACATGTTTTTGCGTGTCATAATGATCTTTTACGTCTGTTAATGTCTGTTTGGAGTTTTTGACCATGTTTCATTGTAACGCTGTAGTTGAAAGCATTTTGTATATTTATTTTGGTCGGGGTTTGTTGGCCTTGGTGTGGTGGAGGCGGTCTCTAGAGGTCGGAAGATGAAGTTGGTCGAGAGGACGAATTTACGGCTCAAAAGGCAAATTGATGAGAATAAAGTTTGACAGCAAGCTCGTAAGAACTTAGTTGTAGAATTTGATAATGCAAGCTAAAGATAATCTGAAGAAAGCATACGCTGAATGCAGTGATATTTCACAAAAAAAAACGTGCTTTTATCGACCCTAATTCGAACACGAATCTGATTTTGATTAAGAGATGTTTAATGCTTTATTTAAAAAAAACATGAAAAGTAGTACAACAAATGTGAAATAAAGTGCCCAAGACACAGCACTTTGCAATATCTTAGTTGTGAAATTAACCCCCTCCCTAATAAATCACATATTCAGTAAGAAGGAAATGAGCAATGTGTGAGCTTATCCATTTCACTACTAAGTCACATATTCATTAAGAAGGAAATGAGCAGATGTGTGAGCTTATCCATCACCAATGGTTAGTTTACATGCTAGATACTAGAAATTAACAACTTTCCTATATAAATTCATAATACCAAAAAACAGATCTCTCCAAATTGAGGATATCCATAGTCTTTATTCAATAAAAAACTTAAACAATTAGGAATCGCACTCGTTTAAAACTTAGCTTGATAGAAACCTTTGACTATAAGGAACCAGTGTTGCTAAAAGATACAGAGGAAGCTTGTGCGGATTTGGTTTTAACGTACAAGCTACATTAAAAATATCTAGAATGGAGCAACAACTAATATGATTCATCAAAAATTGTTGAGGCCTGCAACCTCTCTCTGTTCTAACTGATGATCCACGTCTATGAATGGTCAACTATATACAATAGTCGTTTAAAACTGCCCTTCTACATTTCATGTAACGTTAACCTCTTCTGAATATTTACATGCCACCTGAATGTCTGACTTTCATCCCCAAAATCAATAAATAATCTAAGGAAGATAAAGCGACTTTCAGTATCTAAATGAGTCATCCAGTACTAATCGTAAGTGTAAATACCAAGTCACATAATCGTAAGAGTACAGTAGATCTTCCGGTTGGTGATTTGGTACGACTGATTTAACGAGCGATGTGTATCAATAGGAAATGAGAAGATGATGAAGTATTTCGTGATTTAAATGCAAAGCTGGAAGAAATTCAAGTAAATGTTGTGTGTATTTCATGATTTAATTAAAAGAAAAGCTATAAATGTGTTTGGAGCTAGAAAATGAAGTAGAGTATGTAAAATGAGTTGTTTTTATAAGTACATTAAGCATTTATAGTTTTTACCCTTTTTTATATTTAAAAACTTTAACGATTGTTATAGCAACTTGCTCTTTTAAACCACACATCTCATCTTTAATATATGCAAGTGTTTTTGGCTTCCTTTCATCCATAAACGAATATAGGCAAGTTTGACAAAAGAATTGAAAAGTTATTATCTAATATAGGCATATACAACACACTCAATAATTCAATGTTTATGTGTAAATTAATCAGAAAGATGAATCTGTGACGAGGAAGAAAATATCAAACACTCAGCATTTAGGTATGTTGTTGTCGAAGAAAATGTCGTGGATACACATTTAGAAGACTCGATGTGAGTTTTAAATTTCTGTATTAGTGTCGGTTTTGTAAGACTTATTATTAAAAATATGTTTCTTTCTTGACGAAGAAATAATGATTTTCATACCATTGTGTTAACGGTTTATAAACCTAAATGGTATGAAAATTTTATAATTTTATAAAGTGCCCAATGGTATAAAACTAAAATTGTATAAAGTGCCCAAGACACAGCACTTGTAAACGAAAGTTCACTATTTTAATTCCTTCAAATAAGGTTGTATTGTTGTTCTTTCTTATAATGGAGCAAAATGCGCAATAATTTACTAGCAGGGTTTTTGCGCTTTGCAACGGCAAGTATCTTGAAATAAGAATTTTCGGTGAACTATGTCTTTAATGTTTTTACGTTTTTTGTAACAAAAAAGTTACAGGGTCTAGAATTTCATTCAACTCTTCAATTAATGACAATGTTTTTATTAACAATTGTGATTATAATAGAGTAAATCCTTATTATCATTGTGATTATAATAGAGTAAATCTTGTGGTTTTGGTTAAATCCTTATTATCATCCTTAATTTTTTTCCTTGCATGATTGATTCTTATTTTGAAACTATGTAACATCATTGGTCCTTATAGCCAACTTATGTTAAATTCTCCTGTTAAACTATGTAACATCATCAATCATGCAAGAAATGTTTACTCTTATAAATATTTTACCACATGGACGAACGGTGTAATTTACTCTTATAAATATTTTAGTGAGAAATGTTTTTCCGTTGTTCAATGTGACTATTTGATTTATAAATAAGCTGTGAAACCAGCAATCCGAGCCAAACCTCTCAATATGAAACCACGAAAAACGATAACTAAGAAACTGAAATAGAAAAACTCGAAAGACAAGGATAATTATTTCATGTTATAAACCGTCGCTTTGCGCATGTATTCATCTAGTCACAAATAAATGGTGTTGCTTAAAAACGCAACTTTCATAAAGATAAACTCAACAGATAAAGGAAAATGATCAGCATGGCTAGTAATCCTTATAAATGTTTTTTGCATAAAAAGGGTAATGAACTTTATGAAAATTCCTAATTAAGGTAAAGCATTACTCAAATTTTAAAAAAATTAAAAAATGGTACTTAACTTTTAAATTTTCATGAAATAATAGTAACTTTTACATTTTATAGGTTGATATGATGGCATGTGTCGCTTTGTAACTGGACCATCTCAGAAAAGTTACAATTTTTGAACAAATTTTGAAAGTTGAATATCATTTTTGGTAACTATGATAGTTCGTTACCATATTAGAGAATTCGAATTTGTTGCGTTTTAATGCAAAAATAAAAAATAATAAAAAAAAAATAAATAAATAAATAAATAATCTCCTTATAAGAATAGGAGTAATGATCATAAAACTCACTATTTTCACGTCATCGTCACATCACCATTTACCACACCATCAAATAATGTGATTGCCATCATCAAACCAAACACATAAAAATACTCTACTTTATACAAACATACCCCACAAACACACATAAACAAAGGGAAAAAAAAGTTGGCAAACCATGCAGTGGTCTGCACCACCAAACCAATTCACAAAACGGAATACTGCGCGCGGTCTGGGATGGAGGTAGTGGGATCACGCGATTGTGATGGTGGATCACCCACCAGGCCACCATTAATTTCAACCTAATGTATGACACATGAATTTTCTAATTTATTTCTCTTCATCTAACCTATTGATTCGAACATGTGTCCATGTCTCCTTGTTAGTCATACAATTAGACTTGCAAGTTATTTATGTGTACTACTACTCAGTGTGGAAGGAATCATTTGGCAAAAGCAAACGGCAAAGAAGATTTTCTTTTAAGAAATAATAAAAATCCACACCTAATCTCAAGGGAAAAGAAGGGACCACTTTTGATTTATCCTAAGCAGCTATTTAGTCCCGAAAGAAAATCAAGAGAAAGAGAGATGAAGTTAGAGGAGAGATAATGAAATTTATTGGTTGTTGTGAGTAGGTATTTGTGTTCTAGAGGTTTTTTTAAATGATAAAATATAAAAATAAAATAATAAAAAATAGAAAAAATGTTGCAATTGGGAGAAAATTAAAAAAATAAATAAATAATAATAAAAAAAATAAAAAAAATTAGGGAAAACTCCCTACAAGCTTCAGGTGTGGCAACGAGATTCCACTCGCCACTCCTACGTGCCTTCGTTGTCCACTCGTCGCCACACCAAGGACATTCGTTGTCCTCCGCCAAACGTTGGTTCGTCATGCAGACGACCAAGGAAAAACTCCACCTTTTTGTCAGTGAATGTTGAGCACTTTTGTTTTGTTTTTGTTTTTTGTTTTTTTTTTCCTAATCTATAATTGTGTGTAGTGTGTGCAGCAGTACATGAAGAAGATAATTTATTATTATTATTTTTTTTATTTTTTTATCTTTTTTTAATTAGGTGGAAATGGGTTGGATGTGAAAATGCACCAATACAAACAAAGTGGATTATAATTTAAAGTTATATTTTTGTTTTTTATGTGTTAATTTGTGTTTTGTATGTGTTAATTTGTAATTTTAATTGAATGAAATAAATTTAGAGTGTTTGAAAAATGAAAAAAATAAAATAAAACAAAGATGAAAGTAGTGGATCAAAATGAAGAGGTTGTATTGTGTTATGATAATAAAGTGGGTATGTTGAAAAGGTTCCGTAGGCGCTAACTAAATAGCCTAAGCTCTTCATGATACATGTGGCTCTAATAACTAAAGGCCCGTTTGTTTTAAAGGTGTAGGTAAGGTTTTGGCTAAAAAGTAGTTGTTCGGTTATATAGTTGGGATTATGTTATTAGCATGAGTAATAAATTTGGGATTTGGTTATTAGCATGAGTAATAAATTTTCTTACTTTTCAAAAGAAGTCAGACATGAAGGTGGTTTTGATCAAAAGCGTGAGCCCATGTGTCTCCACTCTCTATCTCTCTTTTCCATTTATTTTTCCTTCTCATTTTTTAAATTTTGTTTTAATTATTTATGTATTTTATAATACATTTCCCTCTCCTATATTAAATTTAAATCAAAATCTTAAGCCAAAACCCATATATAAACCAAACGGACCCTAAAATAAACTTTACCATGCATATATATGGTACATTTTGACAAAAAAAAAAGATCCTAAAGATATGAAAAACATACATAAATGGGCCTAAACTAGAAGTTTTACCAAAGCCCATAATTTTTCACAAACTCCACTAACCCCTGTTCTTCATAACTGTACTTTCAGCTTCTCTTCTACACTTGTTCTACCTTTTGTTCATATCAGAATCCCCCAAAAATTCAAATTACACTAGAAAAAGAATACACCATGGATTCCATGGTGTTTTGTTCAAAACCCATTTGGTTTCATTCCCAAATAAATCAATCCAAAACCCTTTTTACAAGTAATAGGTCTATATCAATGTTTGCCGCCAAAAAAACCAGAGTTGTTTCACATCTTGAGTCTAGAGTTAATGGCTCTCTTTCCTCATCTGACCCTGACTCTTTATTTCTTGACCGGGTAATTGACTTTCTTAATGATTCTGAATTTTGCTTGTTTTCTGATAAAATGATTGTTGTCTATTTTAAGTTGTGGATAATTACTTGTTAAAGTGTTTGGAAATACTTAAAACCTCATGGTTTTTTTGCCCGACTAATCCATGGCCGCCACACAGACTTAAACCAGGTAAAGCCCTCCGTTTTCATGAGCTGACGCGGCCAGCACCTAACATGAATTGAACTTGAGACTCAAAACTTAGCATTTGCCGAACGCTACACGTTCAAAGATATGTTCAATAATCTGTTTCGTTACAACTGATTATATGATTTTGGTTTATGTATTAAATAATCACTTTGGGAGTTTGGTGTTCGAAGTTCTTAGGCAATCGTACATCCTTATGACATAAGAAAGAAGGAATTACAGTGAATGGAATGACGCTTGTTTTTAACTTTTACCGATTATTTTTTCAAGTCTTTATTGCAAGTTTAAAAATCGGTATCATCCAATCATTTGATTAAAGATAGTGATAGGATTTACTTTTTACATTTATATATGATAAAAGGTAGGGAAGTTCTTATAATTACACGTTTATCATAATAGTTAAATAGTTTTTTTCTGCAACAAACTCAAACTACTTTTTGAAATTGAATGTTTTGACTCATGCTGCTACGTCCGCTTAGGTGTCTTGGTTGTGTTTTGCATCTGCTATTGAGGCTTGTGGTGTACAGTGTAGACCTTTCTTCCCATCCCCCGTTTTTTGGGGTGTGTAGGTGTGGCATACTAGTTGCAGCCGTTTAAAAAAAGTTGCAGTTTTGCAGCATATCCAACACCCTAAACATTTTTTAAATGTGGACGGTGAGTGTGCTTAAAAGACTTCCCTATTTGTTCCCTATCCTTTGTTATGTGTTGTACATGAATGTTTATTAATTTAATACAGTGAATATGGTAATGTCACAAAATATCAACGTGCATATCTCAGTATTCCACATATGTCTATGTATTTATTATGATCTTTACTAACTCATTCATAAGCAAATAGATCAGAGTTTCCACCTCTAAATTGAGAGCCTTTACGCGTTATGTCTCACAAGACCACTTCCTCATTAAATAGCTATAAGTACCATCATTCTTTACTGTCCTGAATGTTATATCTACTGAAGTTCCTTACAAACCTACAAACAACTCAATGACTCAAAATTGCCATGTTGCTATTGCAGCAAAAAGCATTGGAAGCTGCAATGAATGACATTAACAGCTCATTTGGGAAAGGGAGTGTGACGAGGCTTGGTAGTCTTGGTGGAGCTCTTGTGTATGTTCTATTTTCACCATTGCAGCTATTAAATTCACACATGCATATATGGTTCCATGTTAAATTCGAGTACATTGTTTTTCTTTCGTTTAATCCCATGTTGTGAACAAGTTTTCTGCGTTTCTAGCAAGTATTAGTCTGTCCTAAAATTAGAGAATGCAATATCGACCCATTTACCTTTGAATTGGATTATCTTTTATCTTATATAAGTCATCAAAAAGTTCAAATTCCTACAAGCTCCTAAATTGGTATATTCAAAAGTTTGGAACTTTGGATAAAAAATTTAGTGATATCTTTTGCTATGATTCTAGCACACTTTTTGTTATGTGGCTATCAAGACCCGATGCAAGAACCCATGCTGACCTATTCCCCATTCTACGCGATCTGACTCGACTATCTTGCCACTTCATCTCTTGGCATCTACTATATTAGGATTATGAATCACTTTACACATGACTTTTTTCGTGTTGCAGTGAAACATTCCCAAGTGGTTGTCTTCCCTTGGACCTTGCGTTAGGAGGTGGCCTTCCTAAAGGAAGAATTGTAGAGGTATTGGCTTCCATATATCATTTTTCATTTCATATATCATGATGTATTAGTGGAAATTTTTCCAATTCACTTATGAACGGCTCGATTCGAGTTATGCTTATTTCTAATTGGGACATTTGTAAAATAAAAAAAATGATAGGGCACAATTTGGGCTATGCGCTGGTCAAATCAGTCAACTTTTCCTGTTATTACCTGTTACCTGATACACCCATATTGCCACCTCTTATGATACTATCATGGTCACTTTGACTGTATCTCGTTTGTTACCAAGGAAACTACATATGTTTGTGTTTCTAGTTACTCTAAGAAATTGATAATCCTATGTGATTTATTGTTGTTTTAGATTTATGGACCTGAAAGTAGTGGAAAGACCACTTTGGCACTACATGCCATTGCAGAAGTGCAGGTTGACTTCGACTTTTTGCTTCATGCTTTACCATGACACTTATATGAATTTGGATTTTTATGATTGGAAATCAGATCTCTTTACTTGTTTGTGAATCATGCAGAAATTAGGAGGCAATGCGATGCTTGTTGATGCAGAGCATGCTTTTGATCCAGCATATTCTAAAGCATTAGGAGTGGATGTGGAAAATTTAATTGTTTGCCAACCAGACAATGGAGAGATGGCACTTGAGAGTACTGATTAATTCTTTCTTCTGTATTTTCTGTGTATGATAAGTTATGAATTGCATCATGACAAAGTTAGTTTGTAAGTTATCGAGGTTACTGACATTAGGTGATGTACTAATAAAACACTTTTTTTTCTTCAGTTGCAGACCGGATGTGTAGATCTGGTGCGGTTGATCTCATTTGCATTGACTCTGTCTCTGCTCTTACTCCACGAGCTGAGATTGAAGTAAGTCACTAAGTCATACTATTAGCAGTAGATGCAACAAAATGTGTGAGCAGTTGACTTGGAGACGTGTTATTTATTATTTATTTATTTTTTATTTTTTTATTATTATTATTTTATTATTTACCAATAATTACTAAGAAAAGTAAGTAAAAATACCAAATTTGCTAATGTGGAAGTAATAGTGATATTCTTGCTCATCAAAAGGATTGCTAATGGGAAAATGTTCTTAAACTGAATGATTTTGAATATGTTTGGTTCCTTAAATTTGTAACAAATATGGACTTTCACTCCATTATTTGTTATAAAATGAATAAAAAATTCCACCTTAATATTAAATTTGTTATGCAGGGGGAAATTGGAATGCAGCAAATGGGTTTGCAAGCACGTCTTATGAGTCAAGCATTACGTAAGATGTCAGGAAATGCATCTAAAGCTGGATGTACACTTATCTTTCTTAACCAAATAAGATACAAGGTGACCATTTTTCTTTCATATTTTTTTGACGGATAAGGATCCTCTCATGTTCATTTGAACACGCAAGGTAATGTTATGCTTGTTGTGATAATACATTATCATTATTGCAAACATTTATTTTATTTTAGTTCAAATGTACAATCACGTTAAGTATAACATTACGTCTCATGTTCAAGTGAACATGACCAATGTTTTGTACGCTATTGCTTTGCTGCCATTTGAAACATTTTTTCAAATGTGTTTTCTTTTGGAATGGAAATCAGATTGGAGTTTATTATGGAAATCCAGAAGTTACAAGTGGAGGTATCGCCTTAAAGTTTTTTGCATCTGTTCGACTTGAAATACGGCCTATAGGGAAGATAAAGTCTGTAAGCACACAAACAATTCCAACGTCCCTCTCGACTATTTGTTCTTGAATAAGTTTATGAAGTAGATATTTGTTGGTTGTGTCACAGGTCAAAGGTGATGAGGACATCGGGCTTAAGGTTCGCGTAAGAGTTCAAAAGAGTAAGGTGAATACCATTTTTTCTTTTACAATTTGTACATCCCACCAAAAAGAAATTAATTTTTAAGGAAACCTAATAATTTTCTACTATTTGTCGTAATTTATTGCCAAAAAAGTTATAGTTGAATGTACACCACATTTTGCTTAACTGTATATGTTTTAGGAGCCAATTATTCATTAGTCTAATATATTGTAGGTCTCAAGACCATACAAGCAAGCGGAGTTTGAAATTATATTTGGAGAGGGAGCCAGCAAAATGGTTTGTTTCTTAACCATTTATTTCATAATATTATTTTGATAATAACCTAGTTTTTTTGTTGCCAAAATATTATATGGGTGGAAACTGGTGGGGCTGACATGAAATTTTTTAAATCCAAATATTTGATTTTTTTTAATAAATTGTTAGTATTTCAAATACGATCACAAAAGCTATATGATCTTAGTAAATATAGTTTTCTATAAAATGATTTCAGAGGTTTTATGCATAATAAAAGCATAACCTGGATTGATCCTCCATAAGGAAATGGATCAAAATTGCCACCTCTACTAGTTTGCATGACTTGATTTAATTTATATACAGGGATGTATACTGGACTGTGCGGAAATGATGGATATTGTTTTGAAAAAAGGCTCTTGGTATAGCTACCGAGATCAAAGGTTTGTCCTCCACTCTTCGCCTAAATCATGTAACTAGCTTACCAAATATGTTTACACTTTTTTTCATTATCTCCGTGATAATCAATTTTTTATAATGCAAATGATAAGGAAGTTTTATGCATTCGGGTGACATTTTACTTGTTTGAACCATATGAACCCCATTTCTTTCATTATTTTTAATACGTTTTTACCTCTTAGAGTAAACGTCACCCAAATCAACCTATTTTAGAAAAGAACTCATGAGTCGTGATAACTTACGCTCGGAGGTCATTAATTGATGTATAGTAATGCTATATGTGTCTATAATTCTATGCTCTTTTCATACTCGTTTGATTATCATGAAGGTTGGGGCAAGGTAGAGACAGGGCGTTGCAGTACCTGCGAGAAAACCTTACCCTTTGCAATGAAATAGAAAAGGTACCTTATCTTATTATGTAATTATGATTATGTTTTAGATGGCAACATATATTCTCTTCCATAATATTCACGTCTTGCTTATCATAGATTCTATATACATGGGTTGATACATGAAAACGAATAGTCAATGGTTAACATCCCCGGTAAAAGAATGTTGTTATTCCTTGTCGGGTATTTGATAAACTATTGTCAAAAACATTCCAAAAAAAGTAGCTAATTGACCCTAAAAGTTATTCTGTATGTTGGAATTTATTTCCATGTAATCAAAGACCAGCTCCTTGGCATCTTATAACACGGTCAAAATTCCCACTTTCTTTGTATATGCAGCTTGTGAGGTCAGCAATGGTAGATGGAACCGGGCAAGCAATTACGTCCTACGCTCGACAATCTACACCACTCATTGAAGAGGATGAATTACTAGAAGAACTACAGTGACATGATAACGGAATATTTGCCTCTTGGTTTTCCTTCACACAGGTTTGAACCTCCGTTTCACTATCTGCACAGTGATATTTTCCTTAGGTTTTCAAATTTGTTGGAAGACCAATCGTAAAAAAAAGGAAAGGAAACGTAGAATTCGTAAGGCATTTTGTAACCCTTATCTCTTTCAATTTTCACGTGTTGTAAACCTATTAGATACCATGTTGCAGACCCGTTTTTTATAATTTATCGAGTATATGGTGGGTACAAATTCTAAGTTGACATTTAATGCCACTAGCTTGCTTATATTCATTGAATTTTTCATGCTTGTGACATATGAAGCTTAAATAGTCTTTTGACGAATTATAACTTCTCTATTTGTAGGTGTCCTAATCTTATCCATTTTGTGCTTTCATTGTATATAGTTTACTCAAGTGGCTGACTTTTGATTTTTGAATTGAATACATTCATTGTAATGTCTTCGTTACCGTGTATCTTTTAGGTTTTTTCAACCTGCTTTTATTAGAAGACTAGGTAAACCAAACCTGAAGGATGAAACATTCCTCCACACACATGACACGTGTTGCTGACCTTGGATTATATTTTTATTGTAATAGGTCAAATCTAGAAAAATTTCTAAAAAGAAAAAGGCTTCTGTGTTCAAATTACAAAGACCTTTTTAAAGATGGTGTATATAGTCATTTCTCATTAAACCAATTTTGACTAGTTATCTTTAGCTTTGGTTGTGGGAAACATAACAAGCAATAACAAGATCTTATGTTTGTATAAATTTTTACATTTTGAAGAGCTCCATAAAATGGATCAAAATACATCACAAACAAGATGTAATGTTTCTATTGTGCCAAAGCACTTGTGCTGTAAACTAGAAGAGCACCACCCCCTAGAATTCCAGCCAATGTAACAGCCCAAATCAACAAACCTGTTGTCCCTGCATACATATACAAGATTGGGAGATTGCAGACTCAACTTTGCAGTTCTGGTAACTTTCCCTTCGTCCCATAATAATTGTCTACTTTGCTTTTTCTAAGTCTTTTTTATTCAACTTTGACCAAAAATATTTTTGTTTGTATAATATAATACTTGATGAAATATATATGAATAGATTTGGTTTTAAATGTATTTTTACTTGGTATAATTTTTACCAAGTATTATATAACACAAATAAAAATATTAACGGTCAAAGTTGAACAAAAAATACTCAAAAAAATCAAAGTGGACAATTATTTTGAGACGGAGGGAGTAGTTATCAAAATATTTAGAGTTAATTGCATTTTTGGTCCCTGTGGTTTGGCCAAATTGCAGGTTTGGTCCCTACAACTTTGAAAGTGCAGCGATAATCCCCATTTTGAAGTTTGAATTGCATTTTTGGTCCTTGGATAAAGTTAAATGACTAAAATACCCTTTGTCTTCTTCAGAAAAAAACAAGGGTAATTTGGTCATTTCACACCAAAAAAGACAAAAAATGCAACCCAAACTTCAAAATGGGGACTATCGCTGCACTTTCAAAGTTTTGGGGACCAAACCTGCAATTTGGCCAAACCACAAGGACCAAAAATGCAATTAACTCAAATATTTACAAGTTGTTTCTTTTTTTGACTTTTAGGTGTAGTCTTGCAAGCAATTTTCGTGAATTCAAAACTCAAAATCAAGATGATAGTATGATACCTACAAATTGAAACAATGGTTTTTGTGGTGCGACTAGCTCGATATAGTGGTTAATTTGAGTTGTAGCTCGTCTCAAACTATCCCGTCGGTGTAAAAGTATTCTTGTTATAAAATGTTTTTTGATTCATTTTAAACACATTTAGTTCTTTTTTTTTTCTTGCTAATATTTCTTAGATGGTGCAAGGCTCATCAGACCTAAATTGCTTTGCCTTGTTACTTGACATATCCGAGTCCGGCCCATCAATTTTTCCACCTCTACTACATGTGGATTATCATTTGCAATGCGCTAAGTACATCATAGGTTCTTTAGCAACTTGTCCCTCGTGCTAAGATACATCAAGTGTTAATGATAGGATACTTAGAGCACTAGGTGTCAAAACGAGCCTTAGGCTCGTCGTCGTGCCACCTCAGCGCCACATCAGCATCCCATTTTTCCACAACTAACCACAACAAACCCCCTCCTCACTCATAACAAACCTCACCTCTTCATTTGGGGTACCACCACTATTTCACATACCATAAAACTTATCTCTTTGATTCATACATGCATCCGCTTGGTTTTCGGCTTTTGTCGACAATTCACTCGTCGTCTTGCAGACGAAGAGCTCCACAACGGCGACGACGGCGCAGGCCTACGCGTGTGGCGGCGCGACGGCGAGAGAGCCACGGTGGCGGCGAAGGGGACGACGAAGGCCACACCGTGTGCTCTTACCACCAACATAAACATCACCACTTGGGGACCATTCTTCTTCATTGTAGATGGGGGCTGTATAAAATTGCAATCATTAAATGTTATTGACTTGGTACCACATGAAGTACGGAATACACCAAATATGAGCATAATTTATTGGAAGTGATTGACACACTCATAAATTTGATTGAGACATTCAATATACAAATAATTAAAGTAGTTTATATTTATAGTACAACTGTTTAATGCATGTTTTAGAATGTCTTAATCAAATATAAAAATGTGCAAATCACCTCCCATTATTTATACCTGTATCCATCAACGTTGGCGCCATACTTGTCAACAAACTGGTAAACACCCTTCCCCTGATTCAAGTCAAAACCACAGTTTTAGCACAAGTAGTAATTAAGACTATTCACCATGGTAAACTTTTTTTAAACATTTACAAAATACTGCATCAATAATTTTTAAGCCTTTTGATATTATATACTTATATTCACTATAGTATAAACTTTTGCAACTTCAATAAAATGTCTTATACAACACATGCATCAAATGTACTAAAATTATAAAGAGGTTCAATCTTCATGCCACATAGACATTAAATGAATAGCCACTATAGTTGAAATGAAACATAAACCTTTTCATCATTTTTAGACCTTTTCATAAATCTATTATTGCGAATGCCCTAACAAGCAAATACGAAAATCGCAACAATAAGCCATTATTTCATTTGTAGAAATTAAAAAAATCATTCTTGTTGTTTGGTGAAAATAACCATCGTGGCTCCTTGATAGTATTTGCGTAATGTCTCTGTTACGTACCACCTCCGTCTCAAAATAAGTGTCAGGTTTAACTTTTTGGAGTCTTTGTTGTTCAACTTTGATCGTAAATACTTTTATTTGTGTCATATATATAATACTTGATGCAAAATATATGAATGGATTAAATTTCAAATGTATTTTCTTTTGTATAATTTTCATCAAGTATTATATAACACAAATAAAAATATTTAAGGTCAAGTTAAACAAAAAAAGACTCCAAAAAATCAATCTTGACACTTATTTTGAGACAGAGGGAGTAGTTTATTTGACGTTTAGTCATTTAGAGCACAAGGTGTGGGCTCGCCGTCCCCCTCGCCGTGCCACCGTGGCACTTCCCCGTCCCTCGCCGTGACACCGCCCTAGCGTGTCGTGGCTCGCCGTCGTTCACCTCTTCGTGCAGATGACGAACCAAAAATCTGACAAAGGTGGGGCTCAAGTGTGAGTTTATTGCTTTTTGTTCAAGTGTGTATTTGCAGTGTGTGTGAGGTTAGGGAAGAAGAATACATTTTTTTTAAGTGATTAATAAAGTGTGGTGAGGTTATGGGCCGGGCATAGTTGGCAACATCTACATTTTTTTTATTGTTTAATTTATTAGTTTTTTTAAATATATTGTATTGTATTTTTATTTTAATAAATAAATTTAGTTTATTTGGAAATTTGAAAAAAATAAATAAAATAAAGTTGTAAGTGGTGGGCCTTAAATGAGTAAGTTGATGTTTGTTGTGAGTGAGGAGGGAGTTTCTTGTGGTTAGTTGTAAAGGTTTGTTACAGTGATGTGGCACTCGTGGACCTCGAATAAAGAGGTTTTGCTTTTCATGACACCTAGAGCTTTAAGGCATGACGGAGTGGAGAGCGGGTAGTGGTGCGGGTACCAAGTACCCGAGCGGGTACACCGCCCCGCCTAGCTCGGGTACATGGTTCGGCTAGGAAATCGAGCTCGAGAGCTCGCAGCGTTCCGTGATTCTCTTTGATAATTCGACCGTTAATACTCAACGGTAACATGCATCAACTAAAAAAAAAAATCCTTTTAAAACCAAATAACATACACTCATTTCTTTCAAAAAAACATACACTAATCTCTCAAAAAAATAATTACCCCCACTTTCAAAAAAACACACACTAATCTCTCCAAAAAAAAATGTCTTCCGATTCTTCGGATTACGTTATTCCGTCTTCGTCAACCGAACGAGCTATCCACGGGTAGCTCGTTGCAAAATATGCTTCAACTAGCGGCTCATTATTATGAAGACACGGCAAGCTCTAGCCGAACTAGCGTAAATCGTCATCGGAAATCGGTCTCAAACTTTAGAGAATGATTGGTTCGTTGAAACACCAAAGTACAACGACAATTACTTTAAAAAAAATTTGAATGGAGAAAAGCATGTTTTTGCAAATAGTGGGTGACATTGAAGCGAGATACCCATATTTTCAAGAAGGCTATGACGCATGATTGAAAAAAGTTTCATGGCGAAACAGAAAATCACATCGGCGGTTAGGCAACTTGCAACCAAAGAATCCGCCCGATGAGTATGATGAATATTTATGAATGTCGCAAGAACGTCACGTGTCTTGATTATTTTTAAGAGGCCATCATTGAGTTGTACGGTCGAGAGTACCTACGTAGGCCGACAGCAAACGACCTTGCTCGCATTTTCCAGGCCCATGATGCGAAGCATCACCTTCCCGGATGCTTGGTAGCCTCGACGTACACACGTCGAGATGGAAAAATTGTCCAAGACATTTGAGAGGGCAATATACGAGAGGTGACTATGGTGTTCCCACTATTATGCTTGAAGTCACCGCGTCACAAGATATGTGGATTTGGCATGTTTTTTGGTCCACGGGGTCAAACAACGATATCAACGTATTGAATCGGTCCGATTTGTATCTTACGGATCGAAATGGAACGGAGATGAATAGTTCATTCCACGTGAATGGACGCTTTTACAAACGCGGCTACTATTTGGCAGATGGAATCTATCCTAAGTGGTCCACACTTGTTAAAGCATACCCGTATTATCCAACCGACCCAAAGGAAAAGAGATTTACTGAGGTTACAAAGAGGCGAGAAAGGATGTCGAGCGAGCTTTTGGTGCTCTCAAAGGAAAATGGAAAATTCTCGATCGACCTCTCCGAGCTATGACCAAAGCGAAGATTGCCAATCAGATTCATGCGTGTGTTATTTTGCACAATATGGTTATAAACGCGAGGAGGGCAACCTCACCGTTCATATAATGGATGCGCCCGTCGGCAATTCGTTCAACGGCGGTGTGGTAAGCGGAGTTACTAGACGAATTTCTCCATGACCGTCTTCGATATGATCTCACGGGAGGTAGCCGTGAATACTTGCCGCATCTCGATGATTAGTGGGTTTTTTATTTTAATCTAGTTATTTTTAAGTATTATGTAATGTTTTTTTTTTAAGTATTATGTAATGTTTTTATTTTTAATGAAATGGTATGTTTTTATTTTAAATATTGTATGTGATTTTATGTATCTAAAAAAAAAAAAAAAAAAATTGGAATTCAGGTACTAGGGTACTACTCCCTCACCCTAAGTAACTGGTTAGAGTAAAGAGTGACAGGCGATGGACCAAAAGTGAAAGCAAATCATTTTTTGTAATTACAAACCATTTATTCAAATAAGATCAACGAGAAAAAAATCGGCTATTTTCAGTTTTTCACCAAAATTATAGGTCACCTTTTTATTTTTGGTTGTCCTTAATTTTTAGATTTTCAAATTAATTATCCAAGTTTATCTTCATAACCATAATTATACTTGTTACAAATTAATTTTTTTAGACCGGCTTGTTAGTTGTTTGTGGTTCACGATGACCCTGAGACCTGCGTGTTCCTCTTTTACCGCTTGAAGGGGTAAAAGGCTTGGGTGAGACTCGAACTTGAGATCTCCTCTAGGCAAACATCTCTTCCCTCAGGCACCTTAAAGAAACCTTGGTGCCCGATTAAGCTAGCCTAGTTGGTTACATTCCATTATCTTATAGGTATGCAAAACTTCCAGTAACTTGGAAATCGCATTGATCATTTAGTTTTTTAGGTATTCGCTTAGTAGAACTGAATATAACCTACCGTTGGCTTTCATCCTGAGGCATCTTTTCCATTTCTCAATGCCATGCCACCTCCAATACCTATAAGACAATACCATTTTTTCTAGCATTAGTACGTTTGTATGTATAGAAGTATGCATTTATGTATTTATAGTAAGAAAATAACAGAAAGGCTTGTCGGTTTTGATCTTCTTGACACCACTAGCTCGATTGCTCGAACAGTGAACGTAGTGAAGGAAGGCCTTTGGCTGCTTGTTTCTCAATAGTAAATGTAGAAGGCTTTAGGGATAGTGAGGACATGATTGTGGCAGCCATATATGTTTTCTTTCTTAAGTTGCTAGAAAATTTCTTGATAGATTATGGACTGAGATTGTAGTCACCGAATTTAAAGACGCAAAATATATAAACCATAAATTGGTGATTCCTATTTTAAGAGGTGTCATTGTGTATCTTTTTTGTGGTATGCTACTATGCTAGTGGATGTGATTTTTAGCAGCATTATCACCTTTCCCTCAATTTTGGTAATTGAAATAGAATGACCACATACCACAGTTGGTGCTTTGGTGGTTACAACTTACAAAGAGTGATACAATTAGTACATCGTATAATCTGTTGGCATGTGGAAGAATCATTATTGGTTCTAGCCTAGTGGTTCGTTTAACAAAAAAAAAAAAAAAAAAAAAAAAAAAACTACTATGGCTAAAGGATATGGTTGGGTCAAATGGAGTCTACACTTGGGTCGGCAACGTGGCGGGGCGCCCCGTCGTGGCACGATGTCTCATATACCGTCGGGATCTTATTTGGATAAAAATGGCATCTTAAAGCAGTTTCAGTGTTGACGCTAAAACTTTACATTAAAAAAGTGTAAAAAATAAAATATGCTTGCACCAAATAAAATGTGTTCTAGTGTATAGACATGTATTTGCACTAATTATTGGCAGGACAACTTACCAAGTTTGCAGTCATTGCGGATTGATCGTGCTTTGACGATTGTTTACAGATTTGAGCCTCACCTTGGTCGTAAACGACGTTGTTTTAGTTAATCTACCTTGACAATAGATGTCGTTTAGTGCTACTCTGTATGTGAGACGGTGTTGTGACATAAAGAGTGACTATGAGACTGTGTGTATCATATTCTGTGTTTCGTGGTGGTTTTATCTATTAACTAGGTTGTGATGATAAAATTTGAATTTGTGTTAATG
Organism: Chrysanthemum makinoi; assembly: GCA_910596185.1. Taxonomy (NCBI): domain Eukaryota; kingdom Viridiplantae; phylum Streptophyta; class Magnoliopsida; order Asterales; family Asteraceae; genus Chrysanthemum; species Chrysanthemum makinoi. Next base: position 258,203,387 of record OU343223.1, read on the forward strand.
GATTTGAGCAAAGTTGAGATTATCCATATCTTGGCAAGGCAACTTACCAAGCATGCATCAATGACGGATTGATCGTTAGCTTTGGCGGCTCATTTCGTGGGCTGCCTTGGATTTGGACATCTGCAACCTTGAAGCTTGATGGATTGATCTTTGCGATGCCCATTTGATTTTTTCTCTCTTT
>OU343223.1:258203667-258265058 GCA_910596185.1 Chrysanthemum makinoi
GTCGCATTCCTTTGTTGGGGTTTACCGTTAATTTTAATCTTAAGGATGATTCTGATTGATGTTTTCTCCGCTGGATTTGTGTTATGAGGAAATTGTTTTCGCGAAGAGCCTTGGAAATACCACCCTTTTTGTCGTGTAGGTGGCGTTATGCCATTTATTGTAATTTGGCGTTTGATCATCATGATAACTACTAATGATATGGCTTTAACTTTGAAATCATTGGACCAATTTATGTAACGTTCTATAATTCATAAAAGTATACAATAAGTGACTTTGTTGCAATAATCTAAACATTTTATTGTAAAATATATGTCATGGAAAGGATTCAAAATATGTTTAGGAAGCGCTCTATTGTTTGGCATTTTCACTCACGACCAATAAGTAGTTTCATGTATCATTCTCATATTTGTTCGTTCATTTTATTGTGTAGCATGTCTATCAATGGCTTCGAACTCATGATCCCTCTTGGATTTTTAGGCAGCAGGGTATATATCAACCTATTTTCACTTTTTTTATGAGTGTTATGCGTTGTAAATGTAAATGATCATTATGTTTGGGTCATGAGGAGGACCCGAGTTGTATCTGGGAATGGGACTTCGGTTAAACATTGTTTTCAATGGATGTGAAAGACGGCGAGTCGGTGACCGACAATCCTTTTGTTCAAAGAAATTGAGTCTTGGAAAAAGGTGTTTAGGATTGTTTTTAAGAACCATTCATGATATTAACTTAGCCCAATTGGTTCAGAACCGGTCATAAGGTGTTTTTGGTTGCACACATCTTTATCCGGCCAATAAGACGGTCCATGTAATGTGCCGTGTTTTTAGTTAAACTATTTTTGAGAAATATGCCATTTATATGGGTTCGTTATTGTGGGTCAATAATGAACCCATGGTATTTTGTAAATAAGATGATTTTTCTTAACGAAATGGGTCAAAGCTGAACACATAAATGGTATATCTGAAAGTTTTTTATGTATGACAAAATATGTATATTGATCTCCGATCGATTAGTCTACTTAATGCTTTCGAAGTCGCAATGTTATGATACCTGCTACTCTTAATTGAATCTGAGCAACATTATCGTAAAATAAAATGTATATGTGAATACTAAAAAGAAAGTGGGTCATTCACTTACTCTTAACTTATTCTATTTTTTTTACGATTTTGCAAGGCACATGGCCAATGATGAAAGCCTTTTCCTCCATATCGATGAAACTATAAGGATATTAATGACCTTTCTGTGTAGACTTTAGAGTGGTCTTTTTATAGCAGTTTAAAGTGTTTGGTTGCGACAGGCTGAATTAGATTGCATAGTGTTAAAAGTTAGAACATTCTAGGCAACTTTGCGTTAATTCAATAAGCATTATCTTCCGACAACTTCTTCCCTGCTTTTGCCAAACACTATGATCATTACGCCCTAAGATGTAAGAATATGATTAAACATACATCCAAACACCCCATCGCCATTAGGTAGGATGATTAAAGTAAGTGAGCACGGTTACTCAAACCAAGTTTATATGTTAAACTTTCCAAACAGTAGAACCTCATAAATGCGCTACTAATTTTAGATGCGATATTAACTTTTTTAGTAATTATAATTAGGGTGATACATATAAAGTCTGTGATGTATAACATTTATGTTATTATCCTAAAATATGACTCTCATTTTTTGTTTATGGAATAACTTAGATGAATAAGGTGATCTATTGTAGAGGTACAAATTTTGACCCATTAACTTACAGATGGGTTGACTTGGATTATATTTCTGATTATATCGAATGGTCATTACCTAAATGAATATTTTTGATGGAATGTAGGAAATGGGACTTAGGAGTGAAGGAAGGGGATCTAGCGGTGAAAACCAAGACGATGTAAAGATTGTTTACTAAGCACCACAAAGGTTCTTCAATGTTCATTATAGGTCGGTCAACATGATAATACGAAAATGCATCTAAACACCCGCCGCATGGCAGTTCATATTACTTATATATAATAGTGTTCAATCTAAATTTGTTTTAACTTTTCCATATACAAACAATCTGGCCATCATTCTTGATGGTGAACCATGTTTTGTTTTAAGGTTTTGTGCCTTTTTTAGTAATGTGTTTTTGTTATTTAGTGTTGGTTTGTAGGTGGCGTGTAGAGGTTATCCGACCGACATATGTTGTTGAAGTATTAGTTTAACGATATTGGTAAGTATGTTTATTTGGCCCTTTAGGAGTTAATAGGAAGCATACTTATCACGATAGATTTCATGTGATCGTGACCCATGTTTGGTTATCAATATAGTGATTATGACCTTAGTTATGCAATAATACTCACAAGTATTAGGTTACTAATACTCATGAGTACTAGGTATTGGTTACCAATATTTAATTTATGGTGTTCATGTCTTTATACTTGCGGTAAAAGACAATAATACTCAAGTATTAGTTTACCATTACTCACAAATAATGCATGAAAGTACAAGTGAAGGCACAAAAGTTCTTTTATTAGGCAATTAGTTGCTATAGAAATGAAAAGCTATAGAAATCTATATTCAATTTGTAGCTTAAAAAAATCTTACTTTGATTCTTTGATGTTGTTTTATGCGTTATTCTAGGTGTCTTTATTATATGATGATGGGAATCCTGTTGAAAGCAAAATGCATTAGTAGAAGAGTGCTTGACATGGTCCATAGTTTTTACCAAGGTTGTCAGGATCGGGATCCTACCTAGGATCGTTTTTGGCTTTGCAAGATCGTGATCGTAGGATCGGATCGGGATCTTAAGATCCTATGAAAATGTGTATATTTTTGTATAGGGGCTGTAGTTCTATATATATATCTCGGCATAAGTCTACACTTAGTCAATTTGTATACTATATAACGTTAAAAAATAAAAAGAATGCCCACACTTTAAAGTTTACTTAGGTGAACAATAAATAAACCAGCTTTTTGTTTATCCCGTTTGAAATGTACACGCATAAGACTTAATATAAATTAATAAATCATATGTGTGTTGGTAAAAATAGCGTAGTAGTCGTAGTGAAAATATTGTTAGTCATTATCGTAATAATTTTGTACTTAATTTAGCCAATGCTATCACTAATTTCCTACAATCGCATCCGTCACTTTAAACCGAATGGTCATTTGTGAAAAACAATGAATTAAAGTTCAAAAAAAAAAAAAACAATGAATTAGTGATTGAGATTGGGCTTTTTGAATCAAACATGGGGCTTAAATGCATAGAAGAAAAAAGTCCAAAAATGGTTTAATAACAGGTGGATCGTAAACGATCCTCGATCCCTGATCCGGCGATCCTACCGATTTACGATCCGTTGCGATCGATCGTTTTTAAGTGTAGGATCGTAGGATCGTGCGATCCTACGATCAGGATCGCGATCCTGACAACCTTGGTTTTTACAATGCACACCACAATGAAGAGACTTTGTTACGGTTGGCTTTTTGTCCGGGTTATGTTGGAAAATAAGTCTTCAAACAACAAGACCATGTTTGATGTTTTAGTCATTTTTGATTCAGTATAAGAAAACTAAATTTGATTAATAATAATTAAGCTATACATGTGTTAGTAGTACATAATATTAACTTTGGTTTACTTTGTTTCACATGCGTATTTTATGCATTTATACACAAACATAATTTTACATGTTCTCATACTTTCCATTCTTCTTTTTACATATAATACATGAACATTTTCCTTTTGTTTTCAATTTTTGTGTCTAAGATATTTGCCGTTATTCACTATTTATTTCGTCTCAAAAACTTCATCAAATATATAATGAAATTTAGCCGCCCGTAGGGTGACTGTAACAATATATGACTACTTTATGAGATCAAATTGCGAAACAATGTCCTTAAATGGTTTGGTTTAACGCATTTTATTTTCACGTTGCTAGCTTATGCAAGTTTTATGACTCAATTGTTCTATTTAATATATTATAAACATTTATGTCGTAAGAATGAAACTGGTTTATATCTATATCATTCAAAGATTTTTAACGGAAAAACAAATAATATTATTTTATTTAAATTGATAATTGATACCTCAAATTATAAATAGTTATAATTTGCAGAAACGGCGGCGTATTTGTGGTGAAAAATAACAAACACTTGACGATTAAAGGGCAAAAAAATTAAAAGCGATAATTTTAAAGCGAAAATTATAAACGGCGTTGTTTCGCAAAGTTTGGAAAACGACAAAAATACCCCTAAACTTTGACGCTTTGCAAACCGGTCTTATACTTTTAATATTTTCACAAACTTTGAAAAATGGCAAAAGTACCTCCTAACTATCGACACTTTAAACTCAATCCCGAACTTTATTCGTTAAATTTAAAAGAAAAACCTTTTAAAACACACCTTTAGAACAAACTTAAAGTCGATGTCCCATCCCGGCCATTTATCACTATCAAATGTCTAGAGGAAATGAATATACCCACATTTACATAAAGATTTTCACACAATTTACATCACACATATAACAAAACTCATATACAATAAAAATAAAAGCAAAGAAATCATCACTGGCGGTGCATCACCTCGTTTACGTTAAGATATGTAAATGAGATTGAAAATCAAAACATATTAAAAAGACAATGACTTACGCTTGGTTCAAAATGAGGAATGGGAAAGGGAAAGGCAATGGGAATGCAAAGGAATGGAATGGTGATTATCATTATCTTTGATAGTCTTTGGCGTGAAAAATACATTAACCTCAAAGTGGTGGTGGTGGTGGTGGTGGTGACGATAGTGGTGGTGGCGGTGGTGGTTGCCGGTGGATCTTGGTGGTGGTGGTGGATGATCTTGGTGGTGGTGGTGAATCTTTGGTGGTGATGGTGGTTCTTTGGTGGTGGTGGTGGTCGCTAATGGTGGTGGTAGCGGTGGTGGTGGTGGTGTTGGTGGTGGTGATGGCTGGTGGTGGTGGTGGTGGCGCTAATGGTGGTGGTGGTGGTGGTAGTGTGGTGGCTGCTAATGGTGGTGGTGTGTGGTGGTGGCTCGCCTGCGTGACTGGCCGGTGGTGATGGTGTCATTACAATACCTCCGATTCTTGGGTATCCCCATTCCCAATACTTAACAATGATTCGTTCCCAGATTCTAGCAAGTATATTTAATCATTACTTTCTTATCTCCATTACCCCTGCACCTATTGTTGCGTCCACCATACTTCTATAGTCTATACGCACATAAATAAACTCCTACTCATATGAAGTCATATCTGCCACAGGCCCAACTAAAGCCCAAAACAAATCTCACATACTCACATATCACTGAAACCCTAAATCAATACACTATATAACGCCGTCACATCCTCAATCAATATCCATCGCATTCTTGCATCTCGTCTTCATTCCAACGTTTCTCAGTTTCTTACCATTCGTAAGCTTTTATTTATATGTTTTAGTTATTTGAAAATGATGAGGATTATTGTCGCCCCAGTCTTATGAGCAATAGCTCTGTGGTGATAGACATAATTTATATTCTGATTCTTTGTTTTTACAAAATCAATTTTATGTTTTTGTGTTTTTTTTTGTTTGTTGAATATGATGAGAGTTATTGTCGCCCCAGTCTTATGAGCTATAGCTCTATGGTGATAGACATAATTTATATTCTGATTCATTTAGTTATTATTTTTTTTTTATAAATTTTAGAGATGATTTGTTGAAAATAATTGATATGATGATTTATTTTACCCAATATTGTCTGTACTGTTGTATGATGATTTATAAATACATGCACTACCATCTGATCTCTTATTTTTGCAACAAATTATCTCTAGTTTTTGAGTATCTTTAAAAAAATAATTGCAATCAATGATGCAAAAATTGTCCTAACACTGATGTTATACTGTGATTAACTTAAATTGATCACCATCTTTCGGCTGAGATTGCTGTTGCTGTTACTAATTATTTTTAAATTATTTAATGCCCATGGTATCTGATGCCTTGACTTAATAAATGTTTTGTGTATCTCGTTTTATTGGGCAAAGAGTAATGATAACAAATTTGCGACACAGTTTGCTGCTATGGTCCAAAGCTTACTGTTATTTATTTCTGTTCACATTTTATTAAACAGTCTTTAAAATTGTTTATTTTTATTTAAAAAGTTGGGCTCTGATGAGAACTTAGGAAAGTCATGCACCACTCTGATTCGTTGTGATTGATAAACTTTCTCCAACCCATATTTTGTTTCTGAGCCCTACTAAAATGTTTTCTATTTCTTGATTTTTTTGGTTTGATAATTTTATAAAATTGGATGAGGATCCAAATGATGGGATTTCTTTTAAGAGATCAAACCATGATGCGGACTGTATAGCTTTAATTAGCTGCTGGGGATAAAATTTGGTTTCTGATGGTTCCTCTGTTTTTTTAAAAACAACTCCGATTTTCCGAATTATTTTGGATAATTTTTTTCTCAATGTGGTTGAATACTTCTAAGGTTAAATAACAAAGATTGTTTTATGAAATAATGTGTTGCACTAAACAAAAATAAATAAATTTGGTTTAATATCAGATTTTTAATTGATATGAAAGTTGTTAACATGTTTTTGCGTGTCATAATGATCTTTTACGTCTGTTAATGTCTGTTTGGAGTTTTTGACCATGTTTCATTGTAACGCTGTAGTTGAAAGCATTTTGTATATTTATTTTGGTCGGGGTTTGTTGGCCTTGGTGTGGTGGAGGCGGTCTCTAGAGGTCGGAAGATGAAGTTGGTCGAGAGGACGAATTTACGGCTCAAAACGCAAATTGATGAGAATAAAGTTCGACAGCAAGCTCGTAAGAACTTAGTTGTAGAATTTGATAATGCAAGCTAAAGATAATCTGAAGAAAGCATTCGCTGAATGCAATGATATTTCAAAAAAAAACGTGCTTTTATCGACACTAATTCAAACACGAATCTGATTTTGATTAAGAGATGTTTAATGCTTTATTTAAAAAAAACATGAAAAGTAGTACAACAAATGTGAAAGGGTTACACCATTGCTACGGGGGCTACCCGAAATGAAATTGCACTGTCTCCCCAGGGAATATTCTTTTTCCTGTTTTTTTCAAGATCAACACGTTTTTTTGGGCTTACATTCAGTATTTCGACAGTTTAAAGCGTTTGGCTTATTAAACTTTATATTTACAGTTCCGCATTTTCAGGTTTATAGCTTTTTGATATAAACAAAATTATAAAAATAAAAAAAAAATAAAAAAAAAAACAAAAAAACTAGAGGGTCCTAATAAAAATCTAGCCCCATGTGAAATAAAGTGCCCAAGACACAGCACTTTGCATATCTTAGTTATGAAATTAACCCCCTCCCTAATAAATCCCTATTTTCTCACCTATAACCCTTTTTAAGACCTCGATTACCAAAGGTTGCGTAAAGATAATAGATGAGTCATCAAACAAACGTATTTTTTATAGGGTAAAAGCTATTTTTTACCTAAGTTTACCTCGATTACCAAAGGTTGCGTAAAGATAATAGATGAGTATCATCAAAAACAATTCATTCTGCATATTCAATTTTTTTATTGTCATTCTTCTTAACATTGTTTACCAAAGTTGTCGTAATGCTTAACCAAATGCTTTTTTCCTTATGCAAAAAGACTTAAATACCCTTTTTTTCATCTTCACTACCAAGTAGGGGTGAAGAACGGACCGGATGGACCGGACCGACCGACGACCAAACAAACCGGACCGGATCCAAACAAAAACCGGTGGACCGATGGGCGGTCCGGTCTCGTCTAGGGTTTTGCCGGATTCGGTTTTCCGGCTCCACCGGACCACAAACCCGAAATTTAGCCTTGTTGACCGGACCGGGATCGGATTCGACCGAGAACCGATCACATTCGTTCTCGGCCTCGGCCTGCCAGGTTTTGCCGATTTGGCCCGGTCCGTCCAGCTTTTACTCGGTCCGGTCCGGTTTTCGACCGATGAGCACCCCTACTACCAAGTCACATATTCAGTAAGAAGGAAATGAGCGATGTGTGAGCTTATCCATTTCACTACCAAGTCACATATTCAGTAAGAAGGAAATGAGCGATGTGTGAGCTTATCCATCACCAATGGTTAGTTTACATGCTAGATACTAGAAATTAACAACTTTCCTATATAAATTCATAATACCAAAAAACAGATCTCTCTAAATTGAGGATATCCATAGTCTTTATTCAATAAAAAACTTAAACAATTAGGAATGGCACTCGTTTAAAACTTAGCTTGATAGAAACCTTTGACTATAAGGAACCAGTGTTACTAAAAGATACAGAGGAAGCTTGTGCGGATTTGGTTTTAACGTACAAGCTACATTAAAAATATCTAGAATGGAGCAACAACTAATATGATTCATCAAAAATTGTTGAGGCCTGCAACCTCTCTCTGTTCTAACTGATGATCCATGTCTATGAATGGTCAACTATATACAATAGTCGTTTAAAACTGCCCTTCTACATTTCATGTAACGTCAACCTCTTCTGAATATTTACATGCCACCTGAATGTCTGACTTTCAGTCCCAAAATCAATAAATAATCTAAGGAAGATAAAGCGACTTTCAGTATCTAAATGAGCCATCCAGTACTAATCGTAAGTGTAAATACCAAGTCACATAATCGTAAGAGTACAGTAGATCTTCCTGTTGGTGATTTGGTACGACTGATTTAACGAGCGATGTGTATCAATAGGAAATGAGAAGATGATGAAGTATTTCGTGATTTAAATGCAAAGCTGGAAGAAATCCAAGTAAATGTTGTGTGTATTTCATGATTTAATTAAAAGAAAAGCTATAAATGTGTTTGGAGCTAGAAGATGAAGATGTGAGAAATGACCAAAATACCTTTACCAAACCATTTTAGTTATGTATTATGAGAATAAATGAAGTAGAGTATGTAAAATGAGTTGTTTTTATAAGTACATTAAGCATTTATAGCTTTTATTACCCTTTTTTATATTTAAAAACTTTAACGATTGTTATAGCAACTTGCTCTTTTAAACCACACATCTCATCTTTAATATAAAGCATGCAAGTGTTTTTGGCTTCCTTTCATCCATAAACGAATATAGGCAAGTTTGACAAAAGAATTGAAAAGTTATTATCTAATATAGGCATATACAACACACTCAATAATTCAATGTTTATGTGTAAATTAATCAGAAAGATGAATCTGTGACGAGGAAGAAAAATATCAAACACTCAGCATTTAGGTATGTTGTTGTCGAAGAAAATGTCGTGGATACACATTTAGAAGACTCGATGTGAGTTTTAAATTTCTGTATTAGTGTCGGTTTTGTAAGACTTATTATTAAAAATATGTTTCTTTCTTGACGAAGAAATAATGATTTTCATACCATTGTGTTAACGGTTTATAAACCTAAATGGTATGAAAATTTTATAATTTTATAAAGTGCCCAATATAAAACTAAAATTGTATAAAGTGCCCAATGGTATAAAACTAAAATTGTATAAAGTGCCCAAGACACAGCACTTGTAAACGAAAGTTCACTATTTTAATTCCTTCAAATAATGTTGTATTGTTGTTCTTTCTTATAATGGAGCAAAATGCGCAATAATTTACTAGCAGGGTTTTTGCGCTTTGCAACGGCAAGTATCTTGAAATAAGAATTTTCGGTGAACTATGTCTTTAATGTTTTTACGTTTTTTGTAACAAAAAAGTTACAGAGTCTAGAATTTCATTCAACTCTTCAATTAATGACAATGTTTTTATTAACAATTGTGATTATAATAGAGTAAATCCTTATTATCATTGTGATTATAATAGAGTAAATCTTGTGGTTTTGGTTAAATCCTTATTATCATCCTTAATTTTTTTCCTTGCATGATTGATTCTTATTTTGAAACTATGTAACATCATTGGTCCTTATAGCCAACTTATGTTAAATTCTCCTGTTAAACTATGTAACATCATCAATCATGCAAGAAATGTTTACTCTTATAAATATTTTACCACATGGACGAACGGTGTAATTTACTCTTATAAATATTTTAGTGAGAAATGTTTTTCCGTTGTTCAATATGACTATTTGATTTATAAATAACGTGGAAACCGAGCAATCCGAGCCAAACCTCTCAATATGAAACCACGAAAAACGATAACTAAGAAACTGAAATAGAAAACCCAAAGACAAGGATAATTATTTCACGTTATAAACCGTCGCTTTGCGCATGTATTCATCTAGTCACAAATAAATGGTGTTGCTTAAAAACGCAACTTTCATACTCAACAGATAAAGGAAAATGATCAGCATGGCTAGTAATCCTTATAAATGTTTTCTGCATAAAAAGGGTAATGAACTTTATGAAAACGAGATTTTGGTTCCGCGCGTTGCGCCGGGGTATTGGTAATTAATTTTTTTATTTTAGAGACTTTGTAAATGTTGTTAGGCTTTTTTTTTTTTTTTTTAGCAGGTAACTTTTCAAGGAATGTTGAAGCTCACAAGTTCTTCGAGTCTGCGGCGAAAGGTTACATTAACGATAGATTCGTATTTGTGATAGTTTATTTACTTCTTTTGAGTATAATGTAATCTTGTAGTGTTGTGAGTCATTTTGTTTGTAACTTTGGTAACACTTGTTATTGTAACATGATGTTGTTTATGTTATTTGGTTTATTAGGTTTTAAGTATCTTTTCGGCCTGCGATTATGTGTATGACGGCCGGTGTTGTTTTGATGTATGCGACCCTTTATGCAAATGTCATCATATTTATACCCAAAAGGTTGGAAATGTTTTACAAAAGGTGTTGCCATATAGTATGGCCAACTTTCATGAGATGACATGGTTTCGTACTACGTTATACATACTACTCATGTACTACAGTCATTTACAATATGTTTGATGCTAATATACATATAGTACTAAAGTTGAGTATCCGTGTTCTTGTTACAAAAGCTAGTAGAATTTTGCGGTCTTATTTAGTCTTGTTTCCCTTTTTTTTTGCCTTTTGTCGGTTGTTTCCTCCGAAGTTGATGAGAATTTCAGCTTCTCTTTTTGTTGATTTCTTTTCGAGGTATTTTTCCATTTGCTTCTCAGTTCCTCCGATGGTTGCATCTGTTGGCGGAGTTGAAGGTTCGGCCCGATTGGTTGCTTCTTTTTGTGAGACATTCTCATGTAAGCTGCTATCGCGTTGTTGCTGTTGTATGTAGTAATTATTTTGTCTTTTTCGATGTTTCGATGGTCCAATAAGGAGCGTGTGTTCTTTAAGGCGGTAAACTAATGGTCGTGAGTTCCTTTGGTAGTGGTGTTGGGTCTAGGATTTTGTCTAGCACAAATTTCGCATTTCCTTGCACACTTTCTTTTGTAAAGTGTAATTGGAAAATATGGTGTGTACCTTCAGGAAAGTAGTTGCTTTGTGGATAGTGATATGGATTTTGGTCTTCAAGTGTTGCCGAAGGTTGGTGCACTCGTGTAGCATCCTTTCGACCGAGGATTGAAAGCAGTTAATGTAACAATTGTCTTTGTTCGTCATTAATCCTTGCTCTAAAACAATACCGCAGGTTATCCAATTACATGTGAATAGTGGTTTTTAGTGTTGAGAGAGGAATAGTTTTTAGAAAGGTGTAAAAACAACTGTTCTTACCCATAAGTTGGCGTAACCTGAGGTCCATGGTCGATGCATCTTGGTATCGGAAATTCTTCAATAGTTTTAAGAGGGCATTCAGAGCATTTTTTGTAGTACCATGGTCTTGTACGATCGATTGATAAGATTGTAGCCTCATTTGTGAACGACAAATCGTTATGTAATATTGTTGTTAGCAAAAGCGTTAAGCGAAATGGATTATAATATAGTTTTCTTTTTGGTATACCTATATGATGAGGATTTATTTGGTCAATGTTTTCAATGGCAGCGGTTCCTATTCCTTTCTTGTTCCGGATCTTCAAACCTTTGTGGCTCGATTGTTAGTCTTGGGAGGAAGATCTTGGATTGTGTTGTACCTGTATAAGTAATACTCATTAGGTACTACTGTTTAATGATTTTTTTTTTTATAGTGTAGTGTATATTTTTACTTACACATTGCGGATCTCTTGTGCTTCGGGGATGTTAGGATTCAGAAAATAGCGTGTTGCAGATGTTCCTAGAAGTTGGATCTCACACATTTGTATGTAATTTAGTTATGGACATTTTTTTAGACATATAAGTATTTTGTTTTAGATATTTGAGATAGAAAGTTTGGCGGAGTGTTTACCATTAAATCTATTTGACACTCGCATGACGCTATGGCAATGATAACCGGTTTTGAAGTGTTTTATATTCGTCTTCATCAAACTCCATTGCCATTTCATTCCACATTTTAAATTTGATCTGTCGACCACCGGTATACACATGGTAAATGAATAAGGAATCAAAAAAATGAGAAATGTGTTAATTTGCATTTGTTTTAATCTATAATCTTATACTTACTCTAGGTTCGCACGCCTAAGACTCTCCAACGTGTGATATTTGATGTTGTGCTTCCAGCGACCGAGCGTGGGCTATCCGCTGAATTGTCCCGATGTAATCTAATGGCAAAATATGTAAGCATTGTTATTAGATGCAAAAGTATATTGTAATAAGAAAAGGAATGTGTAAGTGTACATGCGTCAGTATTGCTTTGTCGACATCGACTCTTTTGGTAGCTCATTATGTGCTGCAAACTCAAAATAATATTCTGGGAAGTCATCAACTGGAATTATATCAAAAGTAGTTGCTTGTCCGAAGATGAGAGATGTTTTATGGGTAACGACGTTGCCATGTTCTTGTTGGCTCGCACCTGAAGCTTGCAATTCATGCACATATTTTCTTGTACCTTTGTTTCGAAATATGTATGTCTTTGGGGACATGTTTGCTTGTATAGCATTGCCCTGGTTGGTAATTTTGTTTTCCTTAAGTCATTGGTGAATGTATTTGTATAAAGTTGTGGAATTTGGTTAGTAAGAATGTTTTGTGACATACCTGTTTATCAAGAAGTATGCAAAGACTCAGAGGATCGCTTTTAGGGTTCCCGGCAATCCATTTTCGATAAACTTTTACCTCAATTACTTTGTTACGATCAGAGGTTTTATGTCTCGTGTATTAACGGTTCTGTTTGGAGGCATAATCATTTTCCCTTTGTCTTGTGGCCCGGGATGGTTGACTTGATCCTTCCATTTTCCGCAAAATTAGATTGTCGTCTTCGTGTAGAGTAAAAAATGAATGGAAGCAATATTAAAGAGATGGTCGACTAAAGGTTTATTATAATGGGAAGGTACTATCTATGTCAAACTGCAGTTGTAACAAAAATAATGAACATAAATTTGATTAAATATCTACTGCATTAAGCATACCGATATGATTTAAGGCATAGGAGTAAACGATGATAAACTTATTATTTTCTATTGTTGTTATATAATAAGTGATTAGAATAAGTGATTGATAAACCTGGTTTGGTAAGATTTGTGACAAAAAATCTTTATACACGATATTTTTTGTACAGTTGGGGTTTTGGTTTGGTTGTTGGTGAATGAGTATCTTCAACCCTTCAGTAGTTGTTTAGCGAGAGCAACGATAGTTGACCATGCCCAAAAGCTGGTTCGGAAGATAAATTCCTATTTTGTTGAGGGACCGCCTTGGCTTTTGTTGATGGTCATGGCGTGCAATGACTTTTAGAGGAAATTGTTTCCTTTGAAGATGAAAGGAGTTGTTCATCTTTATTAATTACTTGACGTAATCCGTGGGATAAACACTTTTTCTCGAGATACGCGTCTGTTATAATTTTTGCTTCAATGACTTTATTCAACAATTGAGTTACTATCAACCTTGTTCCATTGCATAACCCTCTCGATAGATTTAAGTTACGCAAAAGCATAACCGTGTTCCAACTTTTAGTTCTAATTTGTGTGGAAACTTCCGAACGAAAGGTCGTTTAAATATTCAAGATGGATAGAAGCTCGGTTTGCCGTCGTTACTTTTAGGTAATGCTTCATGAATCGAGATAAGTTTTAACTTCACCTTCAACCATTTCTAACACTTGTGTATTTATCAGATCTGCCGTCTCATTTTTAGGACACACGATTGCTCTTTCTTGTAAGGCTTTAGTCAGGATGTTGCAATGTTTGCTTGTCATAGATAAAGTCTATTAATTTCGATGTCGAGTTATCGATTGGTATACGAATTTGTCGGAATATGTATCCATGCACTATCTTTGCATCTTCTTTATCGGTGCACCTATGTCGCCATCTCCAATGGTGAGCAACCATTTTGAAAACTTGTCTATACTGTCTCTTTCTTCTTCAAGTAGTCCTTGTTTTAGCGACGCGCATGTTTTCATGAAGCTTAAATACCTTGAAGTGTTTCCAGAGGTATGATTGTGTGATTGAAGACGAAATAATTTCTCGATGCCTTTTCTTAAGGGAAGGGTTTGTCTAAAGTCACCACCAAGATGACGGTTTCCCTCCAAATAAACAGGTTTGGTGCATCAAGAATATCCCTAAGGTGCGATCCAATGTTTCAAAGCACTGATCATTCATTGGGGCCGTCCCATATTATTAGATCTACTTCCCAAAGAAGATTGCTAAATGACTTCCCTTTTGTATCTTACACACTGATTCATCTGTTACATGTAAAGGTATCTTGAATCTTGAATGTGCATGCGCCTGGCAAAAGTAGTGACGCAATTCGGATGATGCCACGGCTAATACTATTTTGGCTTGTGAACGTGTTGCGCGATATTATAGTTTCCCACGAAATGTCTTTCTGTACCTCCATGGCGTATACAAAGATAAGTTTTTGCGTGTTCTCGCTCTACTCGCACCCATTATCAAATCAAAAATCATCTTTTTTGTTTAACTTTGGTATCGCAACTCGTTTCCTCGCTCAGCATGTCACGATTATAGTTTCTTTCTTCCATTAGGAGCCGATTTTTTAATGCTTTAAGCAAATGTTTGGGTGGTAAAGTAAGACCAAATTCTGGTAACGTTTTTGAGTACGTGTTTAGGATTCCTTCTATTTCGCATGAAACGTATGCTTCTAAGTCTGTGTCATTTCTTTCAACGACAGGAATCCCAAGTGTTTTTGAAAGTATGGTTGGAACGTCATCAGACATTTGTCTCCAAAAGTTTTGCCATAAGTCGATTGGATTTGAAACATCGCAAAAAATGAGAATCTGCACGAATAAATCCCTTAGTTGTGAAGCAGATGCGTGAAATGAAGCTTCTTGTAACACTATCTTCCATTCGTTATCATCACCAAGCAAACCCATTGCTTCACATGCTGCTCTGTACGTTGGGTATATTCTGTTGTCAACTTTTCGTATGTCTTCAAAGGATTGGCAACCTTTTTGGTGACATAAGAGCATTCTTTCATAAAATAGGTCTCCTAGACTTGGGTGGATGTATGTTAGTCTTCCAATTGCTGGTTTCTTCATATTTTGTCGCCTTTTCCAATATTTATCGCCATTATACCATGCAAATTCTCTTGGGAAGTCTAGATATGTAAGATGTCTTCCGTCTTCCCATTTTGCATTATAGTTTAACCATTCAGTGAGTGTAGTCTTCTTGTTGCAAGGGTTGGAAATTATTGATCTTAAGCTATCGTTGGCCTTGAATGTAATTTGCTGCTTGTTTTCTAGATGTACCGCTAGTATCTGAACTGCTGGGTCTCTACTGTGTATGTCAAAACCAAATATCCTCCAAGATGCTTCATGTGGTCCGATGAATCTTGATTCCTGAAAGTTCTTGATTTCATCGACTTGTATACGTTGTTGCTGTATGTTAGAGGATGAAGGTTCAGAAGCTCTCGTTATGTTGGCGACGACGCGGTCTGTGCCTTTGGAGATGTACTTGAAGAGATATTTAATCAACATTGACCATCCACAGTATTCGACATTGATATGCGCGTAATACCTCATACATAGCAGTCTATTGTATGGAACAACGTACGCATTATCAAGTTGAATGTTGTTTTTCTTTGTTGTTATGCCTGTGTCTCGTCTTCTATAATGTACATATCCATCTCTGTCTATATATGTCTTGTCACAGTATTTTTTTGGGAAGTTCCTGTTGCAGCTGCTAACGCCTTGCATACATGGAGCGTCCTTGCTTGCTTCTCCACATGGGCCGTGAATCATAAACTCTGAAATTATTCTATAACCTTCTGGATCTTGAGTTTGGTCTGGTAATTCAGCAGAAATGTATTTGTCTACGTCTTCGTCATGGCGTATCTTTGTTTCTTCTGATATCCAAAGTAATGTATGGCAGTGTGGAAGACCACGTTTTTGAAACTCGATTGTATATAAAACTGTTGCATAAAGATTAGGAACAATGTCATGTATTTGATTTTGTTTTAAACTAACTGAAAAAAATAATAGAAATAAGAGTATTATTAAAAGAATTTTATGGAATACCTGCTGTTATCCTGCCTAAGGTTCTTGAACTTCTTAAAAACTTTATGAAATCTTGCACTTTCTGTTCAAACACGCGTACTACAATGTCAGCTCTGTCTGCAACAGTTAGTTCCGGGAAATCTTCCATATATTCTGTAATTTCAGGCCACTTTACGTTGCATGTGAATGTGACAAAGAATGTTGGGTTCCCATGTATACGACAGATCGCCAATGCATCTAGGTAGTGACTGTACATGTAGCGCGGACCGCCTGTGAAAGATGCTGGTAGTATAATTCTTGTACCAACATCATGGCCATCATGGTCTCCTCTCATAATTGCGTCATAAAGTCCTGAAAGATATTCATTTCTAAAGTCATTTTGCTTTTCACGGATATAATCAAGGCGGCTCTGTTCAATTGCACAATAAGCTGTTACAATATACTGTTGAAACAGTCGTCCTGCCCTTGGAAGTAAGCTGAACTGGTTTACACGATCGTGTATCTGGTATGCGTAATACATTTTCATGGACATTTTTTTCTGTTGTTTCCGAGAACTGTCATGCTGAAGCTTAAGCGGCATGTCCTTCTCATAACCTTGTTCACCATAGACAAATATCAACGGAAATTGAAGAGACATATAACACGGATGTAGCTTGTTTACCCTTTGTGCTGCGTGCGAGTGTTCTTGAATAATAATATCAAATTCAGCTTGTGCTTCTTGGCTTTGCTCATACACTATTGCTCCAACTGTTTCTGCTGTAGGGAGTTCATATTGTCGGGTTCCTGCTACACTATACAGCTTAACTTTGAATTCTGGTATTGTTGCGTCTAGTAGTTTATCTCTTGCTGTACGAAACAATTGGACTAATGCGTTATGTTTGTCTAATAATTTGATTAACCCTTCTACAATGTCCTTTCTGAGTCCGCTTTTTCCTTCACCTCCAAAGTGAAACATACGGTTGTCAACTTCATTGTCTGTATCGTATATGTATAGTTGCAGAAAACATGGCCGGTCCTTTTCTTGTGGACAAAGTGACCCAATATTATGGTATATTTGACACGAGATGCGGAATACGTAAGGTCCAGTTCCTTTGTTAATTGAGTCATCAACTTGCGCTCCATAAGAAGTCATCTTGAACATCCGGTTGTATGCTCTTATGTTTTCCATAAAGTGCCTTAGGTCTTTGTATAACCGCTTAATGTATTCAGGATATTGTTGTTGTTGTTTTACGACTACGGATCCACCTAAGCAGCATTTATGGTATTGAGGTGGTGTACGTTTACACGTCTTTGCTAATCTTTCTTCATACCAAAATCTAGCATTACAGTGCACACAAATCTGGTCACATTTTCCAAACTGTGCATATTCCAAAGGCGGTCCTGCACAGTTTTAAAATGCAACTTAGAAATCGTTAAAAATAAATGGAAGACTTTGATCAAGTAAATAAGGTTAAAAAATAATGCAAACTTGCAAGCCGTTACATTGTAACAAAATTGTAACAGTTAAGGATAAGGGAAAATTGTATAAATAATTTAAATTCTTTTTGTTTTTTTATATTAGATGCAATACTTACCTTTAAACTTTTGGTGTGTGTCGTTATCGACGTGAGAAGACGATTGTTGTTTCCTGTTGCTTGTTTTATCAGTACCTGTAGCATCAGTTGAATAAATGTTTATGTATACATTAAAAGGTAACCTTTGAAAGTTATGATTTGAAATAGGAAGTTTATGTAACAGCCGTTTGTATTAGTGAACTTTTTATGTCTACAAATTAATATACAAATTCTTAAATTTGTGTATTTGTAGCAGTAATAAGTAACAATATGACAATATTAAATAAGTTTTAACAATCATGGGTAAGGCACTTACTTTTTTTTTGCTGATAGATGATGTCATCATTGCACGGCATATGTTTGTAGTAGTTTTTACATTTGATATTATGACATTCGTTGATGCTATAAGGTTCATCAATGTTCATTAGAGAATGTAAAGAATCCGGCGGTATGTTACAATCTGTTTGGATACATGGGCAGCCTAAATCCTCTGCAAAAAAATTTATTTAAAAAACAAACTGCTTAGTAATGCTTAGACCATTAGTCGATAGTAATTATTATATTTTCAAAAAATTATGTAACTACTTTAAACTGCTATCCATATTAGACACATCATTTATTTTTACAGTTTTTGTATGCGTAAGTAGCAATAGAGAAATATTCAAACTTTTAGATCACGGTAGAGTACTTACTTTGTTGTTGCTGGCACATCATATTATTGTTGTGTGACATATGTGTGTAGTATTCTTTGCTTGCGTTATTTTCAACTTTGTTAATGCTATAAGGTTCGTCAATGGTTATTGCAGAATGTGAAGCACTTGACGGTATGTTGTAATCTATTTGGGTACAGGGGAAACATGATTTTCCTGCAAAGCTTA
The DNA here is from genome assembly GCA_910596185.1 of Chrysanthemum makinoi. NCBI lineage: Eukaryota > Viridiplantae > Streptophyta > Magnoliopsida > Asterales > Asteraceae > Chrysanthemum > Chrysanthemum makinoi. The sequence goes on from OU343223.1 coordinate 258,222,432, forward strand.
CAATTAGGTAATAACTTGGTTAGTTATCCGTTACATTGTCCAACATATTGTGTAACTAATCATGATGGAATTAACATTTGCGTTACATATGTGTCTTGATAAATAGTACCGAATTCTAAATATATGCAAATTGTACATAGATAAGTAGTCATATAGAAATATCTAATAAGTTTAATAAGCATAGGTAAACCACTTACTCTCTTGTTGCTCAGATTTCGTGTTGTTGTTATATGGCATAGACGTGCGATAGTTCTTTGCTTTCATTATTGCCGCCGTTAATGTTATGAGGTTTGTAAATGGTTGTTGCAGAATGTAAAGTACCCGACGGTATTGTCCAATCTGTTTGCATACATGACAAACTCAAATCTTCTGCATAGAATACATGTAAAAAGCAAGTTGGTTAGTTATGTTTAAAGCATAAACTGTATCTGTCAAAGTAGAAAGATATAGTTATGTTACTACTTACTTGTTTCTTCGCTATTGTTACTTTGACACTGATTAACATTTGCTGGTGATACCTTTGCATTTGAAGTAGTTGTAAAGCAGATAGAAGATTTCTTTTCATTTGGCTTAACAGGTCTTAGAAAAACTCCTTTCCTTTTCCTTACTCCGTGAGCATTGTTATCTATTTGCTTACATGGGGAACCTGAATTTTCTGCAAAGAATAGATACACAAACCAAGATGGTTACTGATATTAAAACTGTAAATGTTAACTGTTAAAGTGGAGAGATATTCATATGTGGCTACTTACGTATTTGTTTCTTTGTTAGTCCTTTCAGCACTTTGTAGCATTTGCTGGTGATACCTTTGCACTTGCAGATGTTGTAAAGTAGATAGAAGATTTCTTTTCATTTGGCTTAACAGGTCTTAAAAAAATTCCTTTCCTTTTCTTCGCTTCATAAGGATTGTTTATTTTTTCGAGTTGGTGTGGTTTGTCCAATGTGTATGGTGAAGGGGTTGGAAATTGGCCATGGTTATAATCAGAGATATAGTTGTGCGCGGAACTCTCAAGAGCAATGTCATTTAATATGTTGTTTGAAGTAAAAGTTTCGGTAACTGAATTATTAAAAGGTTGAATAGCTTCTTTTTTTGTTTTTGCGTTTTTTTTCTTATAGGTGTTGCACGACCGTTTATTTTTGCTATTATCAGGAAGCATAACATTGTTGGCCTCAAAATTATTGGTAACAACATTACTAACATTATATGCATCTACATCAGAGATTTGCTTAAATTTTGCCTTACAGTTATGCGCTAACTCTCTTTTAGCTTTCATTCTATTTAGACAACAACGGATGGCTATACATTTAGGCATACAGTGTATATGAATAAAGGTTTTAGTTAGTTCCATTTGTAAACAGAAAAATATGCACAAATAAAGTATAAAGGCAAGGGTTTCAGATACTTGCATATCTAACTAAATCACAAACTATAAAATGTATAAGGTCCAAGATCATGTTATATTGTTTTTTATACAGCTTTTGCAATCAGTTTGTTATCATGACCACAGTTAATTTATCAAACACCATATTGAGTGCTTTGTAAATCTACGATTATAGTTACTCATGTAATTAAGACAAATTTATAATAACAATATTTGATGAGCGTATTAAATCCAAGAGCTGACATACCTTACACGGATGCAAATGGTGGTTGAAGGAGTTAAATGCAGTGTTCACGAAACTTCTGAGGTTGCCGGTTTTTATCCACTTTTTTGGGGAAAAAAGTTTAAGTCGGCAGTGATGCAAACAATGAGTCGGTCATGATGTCACCCGGATTTTGTTTTGACCCGAAACGACAAAGAATCGCTTTTGACAACACTTGAAACGACAACAAAAAGCAAATGTGTACTGTTGTCCCTCTCACGTGCGTTCGGGTTAGGAATCCGCATACGACGTCGTTTCGCACACTTATTAATAATATTTATAATTCCTAATTAAGGTAAAGCATTACTCAAATTTTAAAAAAATTAAAAAATGGTACTTAACTTTTAAATTTTCATGAAATAATAGTAACTTTTACATTTTATAGGTTGATATGATGGCATGTGTCGCTTTGTAACTGGAGCATCTCAGAAAAGTTACAATTTTTGAACAAATTTTAAAAGTTGAATATCATTTTTGGTAACTATGATAGTTCGTTACCATATTTAGAGAATTCGAATTTGTTGCGTTTTAATGCAAAAATAAAAAATAATACTCCCTCCGTCCCAATTTAATTGTCCATGTTTCCTTTTTTGTATGTCCCAATTTAATTGTCCAATACTAAAAATAGAAAGAGGAGTTTGGTCAAGTTTACTATATTACCCTTGGTTAAAATTAATATTACAAACTTTTAAGAAGTGATAATTAAATGGTTAAGGGTAAACATGTCATTTGGCTAAAAAGTAAGAGAGAGAAAGGAGTATTAATTATGTTTTTCTTAAACTATGTGTTTTTTGTCTGGGGACAATAATTTTGGGACGGAGGGAGTAATAAATAAATAAATAAAAAATCTCCTTATAAGAATAGGAGTAATGATCATAAAACTCACTATTTTCACGTCATCGTCACATCACCATTTATCACACCATCAAATAATGTGATTGCCATCATCAAACCAAACACATAAAAATACTCTACTTTATACAAACATGCCCCACAAACACACATAAACAAAGGGAAAAAAAAGTTGGCAAACCATGCAGTGGTCTGCACCACCAAACCAATTCACAAACGGAATATGCGGCGGTGGGATGGAGGTAGTGGGGATCACGCGATTGTGATGGTGGATCACCCACCAGGCCACCATTAATTTCAACCTAATGTATGACACATGAATTTTCTAATTTATTTCTCTTCATCTAACCTATTGATTCGAACATGTGTCCATGTCTCCTTGTTAGTCATACAATTAGACTTGCAAGTTATTTATGTGTACTACTACTCAGTGTGGAAGGAATCATTTGGCAAAAGCAAACGGCAAAGAAGATTTTCTTTCAAGAAATAATAAAAATCAACACCTAATCTCAAGGGAAAAGAAGGGACCACTTTTGATTTATCCTAAGCAGCTATTTAGTCCCGAAAGAAAATCAAGAGAAAGAGAGATGAAGTTAGAGGAGAGAGAATGATATTTATTGGTTGTTGTGAGTGGGTATTTGTGTTTTAGAGGTATTTTTAAATGATAAAATATAAAAATAAAATAATAAAAAATAGAAAAAATGTTGCAGTTGGGAGAAAATTAAAAAATAAATAAATAATAATAAAAATTTTTTTAGAGAAAAGTCCTTACAAGCTTCAGGTATGGCAACGAGATTCCACTCGTCACTTCTACGTGCCTTCGTTGTCCACTCGTCGCCACACCAAGGACATTCGTTGTCCTCCGCCAAACGTTGGTTCGTCATGCAGACGACCAAGGAAAAACTCCACCTTTTTGTCAGTGAACGTTGAGCACTTCTTTTTTTTTCCCTTCCTAATCTATAATTGTGTGTAGTGTGTGCAGCAGTACATGAAGAAGATGATTTATTTTATTTTATTTTTTTTTATTTTTTTTATCTTTTTTTAATTAGGTGGAAATGGGTTGGATGTAGAAATGCACCAATACAAATAAAGTGGATTATAATTTAAAGTTTTCTTTTTGTTTTTTTATGTGTTAATTTGTGTTTTGTATGTGTTAATTTGTAATTTTAATTGAATGAAATAAATTTAGAGTGTTTGAAAAATGAAAAAAATAAAATAAAACAAAGATGAAAGTAGTGGATCAAAATGAAGAGGTTGTATTGTGTTATGATAATAAAGTGGGTATGTTGAAAAGGTTCCGTAGGCGCTAACTAAATAGCCTAAGCTCTTCATGATACATGTGGCTCTAATAACTAAAGGCCCGTTTGTTTTAAGGGTTTAGGTAAGGTTTTGGCTAAAAAGTAGTTGTTCGGTTATATAGTTGGGATTAGGTTATTAGCATGAGTAATAAATTTGGGATTTGGTTATTAGCATGAGTAATAAATTTTCCTACTATTCAAAAGAAGTCAGACATGAAGGTGGTTTTGATCAAAAGCGTGAGCCCATGTGTCTCCACTCTCTATCTCTCTTTTCCATTTATTTTTCTTTCTCATTTTTTAAATTTTGTTTTAATTATTTATGTATTTTATTATACATTTCCCTCTCCTATATTAAATTTAAATCCAAATCTTAAGCCAAAACCCATGTATAAACCAAACGGACTCTAAAATAAACTTTACCATGCATATATATGGTACATTTTGACAAAAAAAAGTTCCTAAAGATATGAAAAACATACATAAATGGGCCTAAACTAGAAGTTTTACCAAAGCCCATAATTTTTCACAAACTCCACTAACCCCTGTTCTTCATAACTGTACTTTCAGCTTCTCTTCTACACTTGTTCTACCTTTTGTTCATATCAGAATCCCCCAAAAATTCAAATTACACTAGAAAAAGAATACACCATGGATTCCATGGTGTTTTGTTCAAAACCCATTTGGTTTCATTCCCAAATAAATCAATCCAAAACCCTTTTTACAAGTAGTAGGTCTATATCAATGTTTGCCGCCAAAAAAACCAGAGTTGTTTCACATCTTGAGTCTAGAGTTAATGGCTCTCTTTCCTCATCTGACCCTGACTCTTTATTTCTTGACCGGGTAATTTACTATTTGTGAATTTTGCTTGTTTTCAGATATACTGATAAAATGATTGCTGTCTATTTTAAGTTGTGGATAATTAGTTGTTAAAGTGTTTGGAAATACTTAAAGCCTTATCATTTTTTTCGACCGACTAATCCACGGGGTTTAAACTCACAGCCACACAGACTGGGTGTGTTTGTTTAAAAAAAAAAGTCTTACTAGCCCTCTTACTCTTACCAGTAAGAGGTGGGTAGACGTTTTGGTTGTTTGTTTTTTTCTTTTGAGTAAGACCCAGTTAGACCTATAACATCTTACTCAGTAAGAGGTGGGGGACTTGTCTTACTGCCTCTTACTCGTTTTGCAAACTTTATACAATATATTTGATTGTTTATTAACTATGTTATATTTATGATAAGAAGTCTTAGTTTCATATTTACATAACTTACTTATTATCGTATTGCGTTTGTTTAATAAACAAATTGCAAAAACGAGCACTTAAAATCATTCGGACAATTATACAAAAACAAACAACATTATTTCGTTCAGATTTAGACTTTCTAGCCACCTCTTACCATTAAGATGCGGTAGTCAGATTCAGACCCTAAACATCTTAACAGTGTTGCAAAAATCGGCCGAATCGGTCGATTAATCGCTGATTAATCCGTAATCGGCCATACACCTTGTAGAATTTTGAAAATCGGTCAAAAAATCGGCCAGGTAAAAAAATCGGCCAAAAATCGGTCAAAAATCAGTTGAATCGGTCAAAAATCGGCCAAATCGGTTAAAAATCGGCCGAATCGGTCAAAAATCTGTTGAATCGGTCAACTTTAGAAAAATAATAATTTCACTTATGACGCACAATGGGGATCGTTTATTTCACTTATAACGCACAATGAGCCTCATAACCAGAATTGGAGCCTTTTATTGGGATTTGGAAACATAGTAGGCTTGAAATTAGTTAAGATCTTTAGTTTGGTCTCCAGAAATACCCAAAACTTGCAGGAAATGCCAATCCGATTAATCACCGACTAATCCCGCCTTGACCGATTACTCGCTGCAGGGTGGTCCACCGCCCGACTACCGATTCACGATTTTTGCAACATTGCATCTTAATAAAACAAACACACCTTAAACTAGGTAAAGCCCTTCCTTTAATGAACTTGAGACTCAAAACTTAGCATTTGCCGAACACTAGACATTCAACTCTATGTTCAATAGTCTGTTCGTACATCCTTATGACATAAGAAAGAAGAACTTACAGTGAATGGAATGATGCTTGTTTTTAACTTTTGCCGATTCTTTTTTCAAGTCTTTATTGCAAGTTTAAAAATCGGTATCATCCAATCGTTTGATTAAAGATAGTGATAGGATTTACGTTTTACATTTGTATATGATAAAAGGTAGGGAAATTCTTATAATTACACATTTTGTCATAATAGTTAAATAGTTTTTTTCTGCAACAAACTCAAACTACTTTTTGAAATTGAATGTTTTGACGCATGCTGCTACGTCCGCTTAGGTGTCTTGGTTGTGTTTTGCATCTGCTATAGAGGCTTGTGGTGTATGGTGTAGACCTTTCTTCCCATCCCCCGTTTTTTGGGGTGTGTAGGTGTGGCATACTAGTTGCAGCCGTTTAAAAAAAGTTGCAGTTTTGCAGCATATCCAACACCCTAAACATTTTTTAAATGAGGACGGCGAGTGTGCTTAAAAGACTTCTCCATTTGTTCCCTATCCTTTGTTATGTGTTGTACATGAATGTTTATTAATTGAATACAGTGAATATGGTAATGTCACAAAATATCTACGTGCATATCTCAGTATTCCACATATGTCTATGTATATATTATGATCTTTACTAACTCATTCATAAGCAAATAGATCAGAGTTTCCACCTCTAAATTGAGAGCCTTTACGCGTTATGTCTCACAAGACCACTTCCTCATTAAATAGCTATAAGTACGATCAGTCTTTACTGTCCTGAATGTTATATCTACTGAAGTTCCTTACAAACCTACAAACAACTCAATGACTCAAAATTGCCATGTTGCTATTGCAGCAAAAAGCATTGGAAGCTGCAATGAATGACATTAACAGCTCATTTGGGAAAGGGAGTGTGACGAGGCTTGGTAGTCTTGGTGGAGCTCTTGTGTATGTTCTATTTTCACCATTGCAGCTATTAAATTCACACATGCATATATGTTTCCATGTTAAATTCGAGTACATTGTTTTTCTTTCGTTTAATCCCATGTGAACAAGTTTTCTCCGTTTCTAGCAAGTATTAGTCTGTCCTAAAATTAGAGAATGCAATATCGACCCATTTATCTTTGAATTGGGTTATCTTTTATCTTATATAAGTTATCAAAAAATTCAAATTCCTATAAGCTCCTAAATTGGTATATTCAAAAGTTTGGAACTTTGGATAATTATTTAGTGATATCTTTTGCAATGATTCTAGCACACTTTTTGTTATGTGGCTATCAAGACCTGATGCAAGAACCCATGCTGACCTATCCCCATTCGACGCGATCTGACTCGACTATCTTGCCACTTTATCTCTTGGCATCTACTATAATTAGGATGATGGATCACTTCACACATGACTTTTTTCGTGTTGCAGTGAAACATTCCCAAGTGGTTGTCTTCCCTTAGACCTTGCGTTAGGCGGTGGCCTTCCTAAAGGAAGAATTGTAGAGGTATTGGCTTCCATATATCATTTTTCATTTCATATATCATGATGTATAAGTGGAAATTTTTACCACTTCACTTATGAACGGCTCGATTCGAGTTATGCTTATTTCTAATGGGGAAATTGGTAAAATAAAAAAAATGATAGGGCATAATTTGGGCTATGCGCTGGTCAAATCAGTCAACTTTTCCTGTTATTGCCTGTTACCTGATACACCCATATTGCCACCTCTTATGATACTATCATGGTCACTTTGACTGTATATCGTTTGTTACCAAGGAAACTACATATGTTTGTGTTTCTAGTTACTTTAAGAAATTGATAATCTTATGTAGGGGTGAGCAAACGGACCGGATGGACCGGACCGACCGACAAAACTGACCGGACCGAACCGAAACCGACCGGACCGATGGACCGGCGGTCCGGTCTCGGTCTAGGGTTTTTGCCGGATTCGGTCTCGGTCCGGACCACAAACCCGAAATTTAGCCTTGTTGGACCGGACCGACCGACGGACCGACCGAGACCGGACCAGACCGACCACATTCAGTCTCGGTCTCGGTCTAGGGTTTTTGCCGGATTCGGTCTCGGTCCGGTCCGGTTTTTCTCGGTCCGATCCGGTTTTCGACCAATGAGCACCCCTAATCTTATGTGATTTATTGTTGTTTTAGATTTATGGACCTGAAAGTAGTGGAAAGACCACTTTGGCACTACATGCCATTGCAGAAGTGCAGGTTGACTTCGACTTTTTGCTTCATGCTTTACCATGACACTTATATGAATTTGGATTTTTATGATTGGAAATCAGATCTCTTTACTTGTTTGTGAATCATGCAGAAATTAGGAGGCAATGCGATGCTTGTTGATGCAGAGCATGCTTTTGATCCAGCATATTCTAAAGCATTAGGAGTGGATGTGGAAAATTTAATTGTTTGCCAACCAGACAATGGAGAGATGGCACTTGAGAGTACTGATTAATTCTTTCTTCTGTATTTTCTGTGTATGATAAGTTATGAATTACATCATGACTAAGTTAGTTTGTAAGTTATCGAGGTTACTGACATTAGGTGATGTACTAATAAAACACTTTATTTTCTTCAGTTGCAGACCGTATGTGTAGATCTGGTGCGGTTGATCTCATTTGCATTGACTCTGTCTCTGCTCTTACTCCACGAGCTGAGATTGAAGTAAGTCACTAAGTCATACTATTAGCAGTAGATGCAACAAAATGTGTGAGCAGTTGACTTGGAGACGCCCTTTTTTTTTTTTTTTAAATAATAATTATTATTATTTTATTATTTACCAATAATTACTAAGAAAAGTAAGTAAAAATACCAAATTTGCTAATGTGGAAGTAATAGTGATATTCTTGCTCATCAAAAGGATTGCTAATGGGAAAATCTTCTTAAACTGAATAATTTTGAATATGTTTGGTTCCTTAAATCTGTAACAAATATGGACTTTCACTCCATTATTTTTCATAAAATGAATAAAAAAATCAACCTTCTTAATATTAAATTTGTTATGCAGGGGGAAATTGGAATGCAGCAAATGGGTTTGCAAGCACGTCTTATGAGTCAAGCATTACGTAAGATGTCAGGAAATGCATCTAAAGCTGGATGTACACTTATCTTTCTTAACCAAATAAGATACAAGGTGACCATTTTTCTTTCATATTTTTTGACGGATAAGGATCCTCTCATGTTCATTTGAACATGAGAGGTAATGTTATGCTTGTTGTGATAGTACATTGTCATTATTGCAAAACATTTATTTTATTTTAGTTCAAATGTACAATCACATTAAGCATAACATTACTTCTCATCTTCAAGTGAACATAAGAGGATCCTGATCCTTTTTTGACGCAATAAAGATCAATGTTTTGTAAGCTATTGCTTTGCTGCCATTTGAAACATTTTTTCAAATGTGTTTTCTTTTGGAATGGAAATCAGATTGGAGTTTATTATGGAAATCCAGAAGTTACAAGTGGAGGTATCGCCTTAAAGTTTTTTGCATCTGTTCGACTTGAAATACGGCCTATAGGGAAGATAAAGTCTGTAAGCACACAAACAATTCCAACGTCCCTCTCGACTATTTGTTCTTGAATAAGTTTATGAAGTAGATATTTGTTGGTTGTGTCACAGGTCAAAGGTGATGAGGACATCGGGCTTAAGGTCCGCGTAAGAGTTCAAAAGAGTAAGGTGAATACCATTTTTTCTTTTACAATTTGTACATCCCACCAAAAAGAAATTGATTTTTGAGGAAACCTAATAATTTTCTACTATTTGTCGTAATTTATTGCCAAAAAAGTTATAGTTGAATGTACACCACATTTTGCTTAACTGTATATGTTTTAGGAGCCAATTATTCATTAGTCTAATATATTGTAGGTCTCAAGACCATACAAGCAAGCGGAGTTTGAAATTATATTTGGAGAGGGAGCCAGCAAAATGGTTTGTTTCTTAATCATTTATTTCATAATATTATTTTGATAATAACCTATTTTTTTGGTTGCCAAAATATTATATGGGTGGAAACTGGTGGGGCTGACATGATATTTTTTAAATCCAAATATTTGATTTTTTTTTTAATAAATTGTTAGTATTTCAAATACGATCACAAAAGCTATATGATCTTAGTAAATGTAGTTTTCTATAGAATGATTTCAGAGGTTTTATGCATAATAAAAGCATAACCTGGATTGATCCTCCATAAGGAAATGGGTCAAAATTGCCACCTCTACTAGTTTGCATGACTTGATTTAATTTATATACAGGGATGTATACTGGACTGTGCTGAAATGATGGATATTGTTTTGAAAAAAGGCTCTTGGTATAGCTACCGAGATCAAAGGTTTGTCCTCCACTCTGCCTAAATCATGTAACTAGCTTACCAAATATGTTTACACTTATTTCATTATCTCTGTGATAATCAATTTTTATAATACAAATGATAAGGAAGTTTTATGCGATCGGGTGACATTTTACTTGTTTGAACCATATGAACCCCATTTCTTTCATTATTTTCAATACATTTTTACCTCTTTGAGTAAACGTCACCCAAATCAACCTATTTTAGAAAAGAACTCATGAGTCGTGATAACTTACGCTCGGAGGTCATAAATTGATGTATATTAATGCTATATGTGTCTATAACTCTATGCTCTTTTCATACTCGTTTGATTATCATGAAGGTTGGGGCAAGGTAGAGACAGGGCGTTGCAGTACCTGCGAGAAAACCTTCCCCTTTGTGATGAAATAGAAAAGGTACCTTATCTTATTATGTAATTATGATTATGTTTTAGATAGCAACATGTATTCTCTTCCATAATATTCATGTCTTGCTTATCATAGATTCTATATTCATGGGTTGATACATGAAAACGAATAGTCAATGCGGTAAAAGAATGTTGTTATTCCTTGTCGGGTATTTGATAAACTATTGTCAAAAACATTCCAAAAAGTAGCTAATTGACCCTAAAAGTTATTCTGTATGTTGGAAGTAATCAAAGACCAGCTCCTTGGCATCTTTATAACACGGTCAAAATTCCCACTTTCTTTGCATATGCAGCTTGTGAGGTCAGCAATGGTAGATGGAACCGGGCAAGCAATTACGTCCTACGCTCGACAATCTACACCACTCATTGAAGAGGATGAATTACTAGAAGAACTACAGTGACATGTTAACGGAATATTTGCCTCTTGGTTTTCCTTCACACAGGTTTGAACCTCCGTTTCACTATCTGCACAGTGATATTTTCCTTAGGTTTTCAAATTCGTTGGAAGACCAATCGTAAAAAAAAGGAAAGGAAACATAGAAATTCGTAAGGCATTTTGTAACCCTTTTATCTCTTTCAATTTTCACGTGCTGTAAGCCTATTAGATACCATGTTGCAGACCCGTATTTTATAATTTATTGAGTATATGGTGGGTACAAATTCTAAGTTGACATTTAATGCCACTTGCTTGCTTACATTCATTGAATTTTTCATGCTTGTGACATACGAAAGCTTAAATGGTCTTTTGACGAATTATAACTGCTCTATTTGTAGGTGTCCTAATCTTACCCATTTTGTGCTTTCATTATATATAGTGTACTCAAGTAGCTGACTTTTGATTTTTGAATTGAAAACATTCATTGTAATGTCTTCATTACCGTGTATCTTTTAGGTTTTTTCAACCTGCTTTTATTAGAAGACTAGGTAAACCAAACCTGAAGGATGAAACATTCCTCCACACATGACACATGTGTTTCTGACCTTGGATTATATTTTTATTGTAATAGGTCTCTAGAAAAAAATCTAAAAAGAAAAAGGCTTATGTGTTCAAATTACAAAGACTTTTTTTAAAGATGGTGTATATAGTCATTTCTCATTAAACCAATTTTGACTAGTTATCTTTAGCTTTGGTTGTGGAAACATAACAAGCAATAACAAGATCTTATGTTTGTATAAATTTTTACATTTTGAAGAGCTCCATAAAATGGATCAAAATACATCACAAACAAGATGTAATGTTTCTATTGTGCCAAAGCACTTGTGCTGTAAACTAGAAGAGCACCACCTCCTAGAATTCCAGCCAATGTAACAGCCCAAATCAACAAACCTGTTGTCCCTGCATACATATACAAAATTTCGTGAATTCAAAACTCAAAATCAAGATGATAGTATGATACCTACAAACTGAAACAATGGTTTTTGTGGTGCGACTAGCTCGATATAGTGGTTAATTTGAGTTGTAGCTCGTCTCAAACTATCCCGTCGGTGTAAAAGTATTCTTGTTATAAAATGTTTTTGATTCATTTTAAACGCATTTAGTTCTTTTTTTTCTTCCTAATATTTCTTAGATGGTGCAAGGCTCATCAGACCTAAATTGCTTTGCCTTGTTACTTGACATATCCGAGTCTGACCCATCAATTTTTCCACCTCTACTACATGTGGATTATCATTTGCAATGCGCTAAGTACATCATAGGTTCTTTAGCAACTTGTCCCTCGTGCGATACATCAAGTGATAATGATAGGATACTTACCACCAACATAAACATCACCACTTGGGGACCATTCTTCTTCATTGTAGATGGGGGCTGTATAAATTGCAATCATTAAATGTTATTGACTTGGTACAACATGAAGTATGGAATGAGCATCATTTATTTGAATTGATTGACACACTCATAATATTGATTGAGACATACAATATACAAACAATTAAAGCAATTTATATTTATAGTACAACTGTTTAATGCATGTTTTAGAGTGTCTTAATCAAATATAAAAATGTGCAAATCACCTCCCATTATTTATACCTGTATCCATCAACGTTAGCGCCATACTTGTCAACAAACTGGTAAACACCCTTCCCCTGATTCAAGTCAAAACCACAGTTTTAGCACAAGTAGTAATTAAGACCATTCATACCATGATAAACTTTTTTAAAACATTTACAAAATACCACATCAATAATTTTTAGGCCTTTTGATATTATAAACTTATATTCATTATAGTATAAACTTTTGCAACTTCAAAAAAATGTCTTATACAACACATGCATTAAATATATTAAAATTATAAAGAAGTTCAAGAATTAAGACATTTTTATGCCACATAGACATGAAATGAATGCCCACTATTATTGAAATGAAACATAAACTTTTTCATCATTTTTAGGCATTTTCATAAACCCATCATAGTGGATGGCTTAACAAGCAAATACTAAAATCGCAACAATAAGCCATTATTTCATTTGTCGAAATTAAATAAATCATTCTTGTTGTTCGGTGAAAATAACAACCATCGTGGCTCCTTGATACTTTATTGGATGAGGATCCTCTCAAGCTTGAGTCAAGTTAGAGGATCCTCAACTATTAGATTAAAATCAATGGTTATGAATAACCTTTGATTTTAATCTAATGGTTGAAGATAACCTTTGATTTTAATCTAATAATTGAAGATACTCTAACTTGACTCAAATTGTCTCAACAACTTGATAGGATCCTCACCCGATAGTATATGCGTAATGTCTCTGTTACGTAGTTTATTTGACATTTCGTCCCTAAACTTATACCTGCGCATCACGTTGAACCAAAAGTGGGGATTTTCATCGCTCGGAGTCCTTTTTCCAACTTTCATACTCTAAACTGGTCCTTTGACCATTTTTTCGTCAGTCAACAACGTTAGTTGCCGTTTGGTTTGTCTTTAGTCCAAGGGCACAATTGTCATTTCCTTATTTCAATACAGCGTGTGGTATACTCTTTTCGTGTGCTACTGATTAATTAGTGGCTAATAAAAGCAACTCTTATTCACCACTCATCCCTAAAGTCTCCTCTCCAAAAAAAAATCTTATCCTTAATATTTCTGATCAAGTTTTAATAATGTTGCGTTGTGGTTGTGGTAGGCGGGCGGTAGTAAAGATCTGCTGGAACAATGTAAACGCCGGCAGGCGTTACTTTGCTTGTCCTGTTGAGGTTGGCTAGTATTTATATAATAATGCTTGTATTTTTCAATTTAACATGTTATGTTTATAGTTTCATCTTGCTGTCAGCTTTTAAGTATTTTCAAACGTTTGATTTCTGATTTTTTAGGGATCTGGATGTCCTATCAATGGATGGTTGGATCCACCATTGACGACGAGAGCAAGGGAGGTGATCCTCTACTTGCAGATAAGGGTGAGCATCGGTCCGGGACCGGACCGACAAGACCGAAGACCGAATTAAGGTAAAAACCGGGACCGAGACCGAGACTGAATGTGGTCGGTCCGGTCCGGTCTCGGTCGGTCCGTCGGTCGGACCGGACCGTTTGGAGTCTACTAAGGCCAAAATAGTCGGTTTGTGGTCCGGACCGGACCGGATCGACCGGACCGAAAACCGAATTAGCCCAAATGCATAGACCGAGGACCGGACCGAATGTGGTCGGTCCGGTCCGGTCTCAGTCGGTCCGGTCCGGTCTCAGTCGGTCCGGTCCGTTCGGGTCGTTTGCTCACCCCTACTTGCAGAGGCACATTCACCGAAATGAGGCGACATTACAAGAATGCCAAGCAGCCCTCATCGGTGAGACCATGGAGGCTGTCAACGCAGTCGCCAGGGCAAACGAGCTAGAGGCTAGTCAACAAGATACCCTAGCTAAACTCCTTCTTGAGAAGGAGAAAATATGCCGTTTGAGGAACTTCTGTGTTTTCTCCTGGATACTGATCATTGTCGTTTGTATATGGTTTATTTAGTGGGTTTACAATGACGGTGGTTTTTTTTTTGCTTTTTGAGTCGGTGGTAGGGTCTCTGTAATTAGTCTTGTGGTGATGGTTGACTTGTGAAAAGTCATGGTTTGATGTACTTTGGTCCTTGTACAGTACAAGTAGTATTACTTTTATGCTTTAGTCCTTCTAATGTTATGCCTTTAATACTTGGTCCTTGCCCCAATAAATGATCAAACCCACATCAGTTGCCACACAAATATTATCCAATTCAAACCACACCTTAGTAAAATGATCAAACTCATAACACAGATACAAGTATCAAAGATGGATGAATGATCAGAGATGGATGAACAGACACCACTTTTGAGTATCAACATAAACTTGATATGGTGTTGTTCATCCATTTTTGATTCTTCATTGCTGTTTGTGATAATAGAATAACAGTATCCAACTCAAAACACAGATCCAAGAAAAACAGATCCAAGTATCAAAGACGTATGAAGTTTCAAAGATGGGTGAACAGTAATTGACTTTTTAAAAGTCAACAGTTAATATGCGTATGAACTTGTAACAATATGTAGAAATACACGGTAAAGTGGCAATTCAATACAATAAAAACACAATTTTACCCATAGACTAACATGACATGATTTCATACATAATGCAAATGGATATATTTCCAAATGCATAAAATTTTGTAGTCTACAAAGTTCAGAAACAAACATTGTTTAAAGACAACAAATAATGTTTAGGGGAATACATATTCGATGGAAAATATTGGCTTTCATATGCTTAACCAACATTTTTTTTGTGGTAAAGACAACTTTGCTGCTATAATCTTGGTCTTAGTCCAAAATTGTTTTGGAGACCCACCAGAAGCAGCATCAACTTGACTTCCAGATTGAGACTGGACCACACTTGGTTGAAAATCACCTTGAGATTGAGCATCAGTTTGACACTGAGGTTTTTCATTTCCTTCAAAGTTGTGACCTGTAACCTTTGCCTTCTTATTTGCTGTAACTTTTTGGCCGATGAACCTGTTTTTGAGACTGTTGTGTACTGCCTTGACTTCCTGTTACACCTCCTTGCCCAAGACATGTTTTCTTGTTGTGTCCAGGATTGCCACATAAACCACAAACCACACTCTTACTAGACTGTGACAAGTTACTGGTTTTGTCACTATTATCATTTTCAGTAAAAGCCATAGTTTTTTTTCTTTCGTGGTCTACCTAATGGTTTATGATGTTTAGGTGGAAGAATGGTTGTAGGAAATTGTGACTTATTCCAAAGTTGATAACCATTTATTGGCTGGATGTAGTGTTTATAAGTTTCTTCCCAAGTCTTAAGCAAGTAACATGGATGAAACCATGGTTCAACAGATCCTACTTGCATTCCATTGAACCTCATATACCGATGGGTAGCAACAACATGTTTACATGGCATACCTGTAAGTTCCCATCTTCTACATGTACAAGCCCTAGCTTCAACATTCACAAAATACTTATTTCCCCATCCACTGACCTGATACTTATCTCCTTCAACCCGTAAAACGGTGTACTTATAAGCCTCTTTCTTTATCAAGTCTAACATGAGTGTTGCCTTTGGTGTTAATGGTCCGGCACACTTGTTAATCGCATTCACAACATTCACTATTCTTTTCATACAGTATTCTCTAATGTATTCCAAAGCAGTAATGATGGGTTGGTGCCTACCTCCCAATAGTTTCCCATTGAACACCTCACACATGTTATTAAGTAACACATCAGAATGAGCTCTCCTTACACATTTATACAACATGTTTGATTTATACAAACAACAGTGTTGAACAATGTCGTAGAACAAAAGATGTACACTTAGACATAGATTTGGTTACTACTTGAAAAAAGCGACCTTGATCAATGGGTTGGTGGTATCTTACTTAACCAAGCATGGGCAGGTTCGCTAAACCTCTTGAATGCAAGCATGGGTACCTCAAATTGTTGGACGGTTGTTGCTGCTGCACATCTCCACAAATGTTCCTTGTATGCTTTAGCATTCCATTGCAATTTCAGATTATCATGGATTTGCTTCAAACAATATCTGTGTTCAGCACTAGGGAATACTGCTGCTAATGCTGGAATGATACCCTAAACAAATAAACATCAATTCATTACTAATAAAACTAGCATTTATCAAAACTACAAGTGAATCTAATCAACTTAAAGGTAACGTCACTTTTTTCCTGTCGCTGATAAAAATGTAGTTTGAGTTTGGTTGCAAGTCAAGATCATCTCTTAGACATTCAAGAAACCAAATCCACGAGTCTTTGCTTTCAGCTTCTGCAACCACATAGGCTAAAGGGTATATTCCATTATTGTTGTCTATACCGACTACTGTAAGAAGCTGGCCAGGAAAAAGGACCCCTCATAAAAGTACCATCTAATCCCAACAACTCTTTTTGACAAGCTTTATATTCTTCCTTCAAAGTACCTAAGCATACATACATTCTCTTGAAAACTCTGGTTGGACTTGTTGCATCTGTTGCAGTTTGTACACTTATCCTAACTGTTGTATTTGGGTTTGTTTTCTACAACTCTTCAACATAGTCTCTTAAAAGGGTATATTGCCGCTATGATCACCCCTAATCTCATTTTCTCTTGTTTTTTTGCCCTTAATGCCTTTTGCATAGACACTGAACTTCAAACTTTCTTGAAATGATCTTGAATAGCCTTGATTGGAATATCTGGATTGACTTGAACTTGGTCAACTATTTGCTTTGAAAGAAACTTGTAGTCACAAGCTTTAATCTCTCTTTATTGCAAACATTTGTGTTCATCCCTGAAAGTTCGAACAATCCATACATCTTTACCTGTATTTTTGGCTACATACAACAACCATGGGCAATCTATTGCTTGCTCCTTGAGTGATCGCGAATATACATCCCTTCCAAGGCCTCTAGTAATCGGACCAGTTTTCCTCTTTGGGGCAGTTCCCAGCCCAATACCTTCGGTTATTCCACAAACATGTATTTTTACAACACACTTAACCCTAATTCTCTGTTTGTCATTCTTAATGAGTTGCAATTTCCTCATAGTCTTTATTGAAAGCAGGTAGATCTTATCTTTCACTTCTTTTGCAGTTAGAAAAGTTTGACCACAGAAAAAATATATTTCGTCCTCTACTTGTCTGCTCATTAACTTTTATTTCTTGTATGCCTTCATTTTTTTCTTCCTAATAACATACTCATCCTCATTCTCAGAACCACTTGCAAAATCATTATCATCTAACAGATCCACCTCACTTTTCTTAAAAAAATCATCTGGTATCTGGCTGGAGGTACCTATATATGGCAATTCTGTAGTCTCAGTCACTTTGAACAGATTAACATCAAAATCAGGCTCCTCAAAAGTATTAGCCTCATCGACAACTGTGTTTCCATCACGATTGTTCTCAATATCATCATCATTACTCACATAACTATCTGTTTCACTCATATTGTCATCACTTAAAGCTTCATCTATTTCACATACCTGTACAGATTTACCTTGTGGAAAACTAGAAGGGGGGGTTGTATAGTTTTACCGATTAAAACTTGGTTTTAAACTATTTAAATCGACTTATGTCAATCTATTTGTACGTGTGTGTTGGATGTTGATAGACAAGCGTATAGATAAATAAAAGCTAAGATAAAGAGTAAGAAGCACAAAACCACAATGCGAGTATTTATAGTGGTTCGGATACAAGGACACTTTCCTTGCCCTACTCCACTCCCCGAGTCACCTACACGAGAGTTCGTAATCACTACACAACACCAACTCCTTGTGCCGGAGAAGCCTTCACAACGTCTCCTACTCTTTATCCGGTACAAGGCTAGATACCGGGTTCTTCCATGAGGTAGAACCAAACCTATCACAACGTTGCCTAACTTTTATCCGGTACAAGGCTAGATACCCAGTTCCATTACAAAGGAGGAACTACTACCCAACACTACACAAATCCTATCCCTAAGGAGATCCGCTCCTTATGACAACATCAACAAGGATATCAATATCCTTTGACCCAATACTAATCTATCTTGTACATCGACACACCATATCAAATGTACACCTTAGGCACCTTTCACTAATGCCTTTGACTCGACTTCTAGGCACCCTTCACTAATGTCTTTGACACGGACATTCGCCACCTTTCACTAATGTCTTTAATTTGACTCTTCGACACTTATCACCAATGTCTTCGTCTTGACTCTTTAGACATCTTTCACTAATGTCTTCGTCTTGACTCTTTAGACATCTTTCACTAATGTCTTCGACACTACACTTCTAATGAGAAAGAAGAGAACTATCAACAAGATACTAATTGTAGTCTTGATGATGACGAAGCTAGGCAACCCATGGACTTGAGCTTGCTCAACTTCAAGAGGTGGTGATCTCGCCTTTAAGAGGAACCTAGAGAATCACACAAACACAAAACTACATACAAAGATCACTTGGATCTGTGGTTAGAGAGTTTACAACTCAAAGAGAAAATATATGTGAAAGGGGTAAGTTACAATGAAGAAATGGCTCACTATTTATAGACAAAATATGCTACTGTCCCACGGATCCCTTACTTGAGAGATCCGTCCAGTGTAAGCTGGGGAAACCGTGGGACGCGCCTCTTTGCTCATGGTTTTTGGGTCATGGGTCATGGGTTATAGGTCATAGGTCCTAGACTTTGGACCATGGGTATCCAAGTAGATACAATGTATCTAGTAGGTGCAATGCATCTAGTCCATGGGTCATGGGTTAAATCCATGGGTCATGGATAATACCCATTTATGACTTATGCATTATGTCATGCAATTGGTTATCGGTTATGCTCCATGGGTATGGGTCATGGACTTTGGGTTAAACCCAACTACATTAAATGCATTTGGTCAATGGGTCAAATACTTAAACTTCTACCCATTATATTACCCATTATAATACATACTAGTTATGTATATATCTACCCAATATATAAACACTAGTTGTTGTACATTTGTATTACTAAATCATGAAAACACTGTTACTTGTTTGGTGTTTTATGTGAAAACGTAAGTGTGTTAGTAAACTACTGGTTCAAACCATTTACGTATTTTATTTGTTTCGCTAAAATGATTTTACGTTTGTTTGTTGGGAATTGCATATTACAAAACCACAAGAAAGAATGAAGAACGAAGAAACAACGAGGGCTTATATGTAATAGAGTTAACTACATTTTTGGTCCTTGTAGTTGTACATGGATTTCACTTTTGGTCCATTTGTTCAAAAAGTTGCGATTTTAGTCCAAAATGCATAGTTTGGTTCCACTTTTGGTCCATTTTTCTAACGAAGTTAGTTCAGTTAGTTAAGTCGAATTGTAAAGTGGCAACATTAGTCCTTTAACCTAACGGTCGTTAACAACGTTAGTCATTTATACCAAAGATCGTTTGCAACGTTAGTCCTTTCTGTTAGTTAGTCCTTTAAAAAAAATTCTAAAAAAATTCTAATAAATGTTTTTTTGTCGAATTTTTTTTTTCAAAAAAAATAATTCGAAATTTTTTTTAAGAAAATAATTCGAAGTTTTTTAAGAAAAAAAATCTCAAATTTTTTTTCAAGAAAAAAAAATTTCTTAAAAAATTCTAAAAAAAAGTTTTTGACAAAAAAACTTTTTTTCTTAAAAAAAAAATTAGAAAAAAATTTTCTAAATTTTTTTTTTCTAAAATAAAATTCTAAAAAAAATTCGAAAAATATTCTAAAAAAATGGCAATGCTAAAAGAATTTCTAATTTAAAAAAAAAAAAAATTCTAATAAAAAAAACGTGTGTAAAAGTGTGTGTGATCTTTGGTTTATTTTTTTTTAAAACGTGTATACATTTTACACACTTTTTGCAATGTATATACGTTTTTTCAATGTATATGCATTTTTAAAAATTTTAGATTTTTTTTAGAAATTTTTTTAGAATTTTTTTCGGAAAAAAAAAGTTTTTTTTAGACTATATTTCGAAATTTTTTTAGAATTTTATTTTAGAAAAAAAAATTAGAAATTTTTTTTCTAAATTTTTTTTTCCGAATTATTTTTTTAGAATTTTTTAAGAAAAATTTTATTAGAAAAAAAAATTAAAAAATTTGAAATTTTTATCTTAAAAAAAAATTTCGACAAAAAAACATTTTTTCGAATTTTTTTTTAGAAATTTTTTTTAAAGGACTAACTAACTGAAAGGACTAACGTTGCAAATGTTGCAAACGATCTTTGGTATAAATGACTAACGTTGTTAACACGCTAGGTTAAAGGACTAATGTTGCCACTACATTCGACTTAACTAACTCAACTAGCTTCAAGAAAAATGGACCAAAATGGAACCAAACTATGCATTTTGACTAAATCGCAACTTTTAAAAACCAAAAGTGAAATCCAGGTACAACCACAAGGACCAAAAATGTAGTTAACTCTATGTAATATTTAGTAGCTTTCATAGTAAGCTAAAGATTAGGGTTTGTAACCTCCCTCTCCTATATAAAGAGGGTAGGCGTCTAGTTACAAATCATCCCTTTCATTTCATTTCATAGAAGACTTCTCTAATGAGATTCTAGTAAAACGCATAGAGCGTCTAGTAGTTGTAGTAGTAGTAGTTTTTATTCAATAAAGAAAACCTTATGGTGATGTTGTAAGCTTTTGGATTTCACAAACACATCATACCATGATTCAAAGATGCGTATAAAATGTTTAGAGAGAGAAAGAGAAGAGAGTTGGTAACTATGTGAAACAAAGCAAAATGGTATTGAAGCTCCAACCCTCTACCTTGGGAGGTAGAGGGTATTTATAGTGTCTTACAAGATACGCCACCTACGGGCTGTGGATCAGGCATACAGTGGGTAAAGACCCGTCCGTCCTCCACGGTGCTACTAAACTAAATACTAACTAACATTAAATAACTACGACTACGAGCTTTCTAACGATTACATATACTTGAGGTGACCGACTCTTTAACGACCGGATTTTCTAAATCCTAACAATCTCCCCCTAAGGGAGGTCACCTCAAATTACATTGAATACAAACAACTATAACATTAAGATTGTTCTTGGATTCTTGTTAATGTTCTTTGCTCTGAAGCCCGTAGTCTTTGATTATTCATGTTTTGCATGTTTGGTTAATCCAAGTGGAGGTCTTTAACTGATTCACATGATGATGAGTTTTGAGCCAGCTTTGAGATCATCAGCTTCCATAAATCTCTGACTCTTCCTTTGCAGTGTTGACATTATGTGATGTTGTGACATTGGACCGACATGCTCACATTCCGGATCATGATTTCTTCTCATCAGAGTAGCGGAAGCTTTAGTTGATTCATGATATTTGCAGCAGCGTAGCAAAAGCATGGAGTGTAAATATCAGAGTCGTTGATGCACTTATCATGATTTCTTTAAAGATGAATGTGTTGTGTGAGCATGCGACAATGGATTGACCTCTCAATTCTGATCAGCTGCAAACGTCGGGCGTACCTGCACACAACAGTTAGCAATAAAGTGCGCGAAAGGTGTCTTTGATCACTTTCGTCGAATTGAGGTACACGGCCCACGGTTCCCCGTTGATCGGTACAAGTCTGCTGTGATCGGGTATAATTCGAAGAATCTCCTTGACAGGGTTTAAGCTTCTAGCTGTTCTCAAACGGAACGTCTCAAAGAAGACAACACGGAGTGAGTGAACCAGCGAATTTGAGATTCATTGATTGATGAAAAGAGATTTGAAAAACAATCATGTACTGCTCAAAATAAAGTGTTTTTGCAATACAACGAAGGTTTTAAGAAAAATCAATTATCAATCATAAACACCTTTTAATTTTGAAATATTAATACACAGTCGATGTGCTAGAGAAAAGAGTTTTAAGCACAACGACCGGTTTTTCAAAGATATCCGTCAATCCGTTACGAACCGGATTGATTCATAATTTTGAATCGCCCCATTGTTTCTGTTCAGTTGTCACATGGTTGATCTATTGGATAGATCTCACATGCCACCTACCAAGAGCTTGTTTGATGTTGGCTCTAGAAGGCTTTCCATCTTCATTGTGAGTATGTTGGCATATCACTCAGATGTTCTGGCAATACCACAAGGATAATGCGTAGGACTCATGAGATATAT
Organism: Chrysanthemum makinoi; assembly: GCA_910596185.1. Classification (NCBI taxonomy): domain Eukaryota; kingdom Viridiplantae; phylum Streptophyta; class Magnoliopsida; order Asterales; family Asteraceae; genus Chrysanthemum; species Chrysanthemum makinoi. The sequence goes on from OU343223.1 coordinate 258,245,041, forward strand.
TCTCACTTTCCACATTGTGTGAGACAGTGAGTCTTCATTGATTGTGTCCTAATGAGATTTATTGATGATCTCGTGGCTCTAGACTCAATAGTGCACATTTGGTTCCTATGCCGGAGACTAGGGAGAGGGTCTCCTTCTTCAATATCAACCATCTCTAATAGAAAGTCGATAGATAATGTAGTGCAGTGCGTCACTGGGTCTATGACGTCTTGTCTTCAATACCGGTGTTACCTAGGTAACAGCCAGTAGCATATGAATTGAACCCGGTTTCTGCCCTAAGGTTGAAAAAAAAATGGAGGGCTATTTGTTTTCACCCTTTTCTCATTCATTTCTTTTTCATTCTTCAACCCCTTCAGTGCTTACCAAGACTTCATAACTAGAACCTTGTTGGGTTTATTCCAGTACTAGCTCTGTCTCAGTCCGCACTCTTCCCATTTATCACTTTTCTCATTTTTTCATCAAACCTAAGGACTCTACACTTTCTAGTGGATTGTCCCTGGGTAGATCCCTCTGGCTCTGGCGGGATCGTGGGAACACATACCTAACCTAACCATCCTTATATCAGCATACATAAAGTAAATTTGGTCGGTCTATTTGGTATTGTTCATCTGCCATTGGAACCAATTGAAAACCATTTGAAAATCAATCCAGGTACTTGTGATATATTATCAAAGCATTTTGTACCTGAATTGTTTTTGATATTTTAGAAAAAGGCTTCCCCTCAACATGTGCATCGTATGTTTGAAATCATTTTGGCACATGGAGACAAGAGGAAGAATTCACTTCTTTGATCAATATTTTCTAAAAATATCGACATCACCTTCCCGATCAAAATTAGTGTTTCAAATACAGTTAAAGATATTTTTGGGAAATGATGAGGTTTTCAAAAATTTGCTCCCCCTCAATATGTGCATCGAGATTCGAAAGTGTTTTGCACATATTAGGGAAAACCTGCACTTTGAAACACATCAATCACGTTTCAATCCTTTTTTGTTTGATATAGATGCTCTCCCTTAACATGTGCATGGAAAATTTGAAATCGTTTGGTACATGTAGGGAGGATAGCTTGTTAATCACTTATAAAACCATCTATCGAATTATCAGTTTAAATCCAATTTAAATCACAAATTCTCCCCCGATCACAATTTTCAAATCCTTTGAGATTTGTGATCTCTATTGATTTAAATTAAATTTTGAAAACTTTTGAGGAGAATAGTGACTTGCTTTTGAAAAACATTTTAACTGATAGGGATCAAATATTGAGACCTTAAACTCTATTGTTCAAACATGAATAAATATCTTTTGAAAACATAACAATGGCCAAGGTCTTGAATCAATTGTATAAAACATTGTTCTTTTTGATTGTCCAAAAGTAGACCTTGCTCATTTACGTGCCAATTGTTTGAAAAATAACCTTTTTGAATGATTTGAAATCATTCTCCCCCTCAATCAATGACAGGAGTTGTTGATTGAGTGTTAGAGATTTTGACAAATAATAAGCCCAGGTGATTTTCAGAAATATGGTCCAAGTTATTTTCAAAGCAATATGTTTTCATTAGACGATAAATATTTTTCAGAAGAATATTTAGAAGGAAAAATATTTGTGAAAGAAACATTTGTCATTTTGCCGACAAACATTTGGTTTTTTTAGAATCAGAGCATAAGATTTAAAAACAGAAAAAGCATGGCTCAGTTCTTTCTTTTTAAACACAGGTTACTGTCTGAAATAAAAGTAAGCCACCATTTTTCTCCATCTCATTTTTTTTTTTTTTTTTTTTTAAATATGTACAAAGAATAGATGAATAGATGAATTTACTCCTCTTCTCCCTCTTGAAGACGTTTGAGGGTTTCAGGTTGAAGACTCTTAAGTCCAAGACGGGGAAGAATAAAATCGAAACGTTCTCGAGGGAGTGCTTTAGTGAAGATGTTTGCTAGCTGATATTCAGTTCTCATAAAGTAGAGTTCTACCACACCTTTTTCCACTTGTTCCCGAATGAAATGATGTCGAATTTTGATGTGCTTTGCTCTTGAATGTTGAACGTTGTTGCAGGAGAGAGCAATGACACTTTTGTTATCACAGTACAGAGGAATTTTGTTGAAGTCAAAGCCATAGTCAGATAGTTGGGATCTCATCCATAGGATTTGAGCACAACAATATGACATGGCGATGTATTCTACCTGTAGAGGATATTGACGTACTCATTTGTTTCTTAGAAGACCAGCTTACAAGTTTTCTCCCAAGAATTGAGCACCACCTGATGTGCTTCGACGTGTATCTTGACACCTGCATGGTCTCGCATCTACATATACTGTTAGTGACATGTTGGTGTCCTTCGGATACCAAAGTCCCATGTTAATGGTACCTTGGAGATACCGAAAGACCCGTTTAACCGCTTCAAGGTGCTTTTCGGTAGGCTTAGCCTGGTATCTAGCACACATGCATACAGCGAACAGAATATCAGGTCTACAGGCTGTGAGGTACATCAGGGATCCAATCATACTACGATATTTCGTTTGATCTACCATGATCCCTGAGTGGTCCTCATCTAGTTTAGTACGCTCCACCATGGGAGTGTCAACGGTGTCACAAGTGTCAAATCCAAATTTCTTTAAAATTTCATTAGCATATTTAGATTGATTGATAAAAATACCTCCGGGACTTTGTGAAATTTGTAATCCCAAGAAAAATGACATTTGTCCCATCGTTGAAATTTGGAGCCCATTTCATTTGAAAAATGGTCACATTCAGTAGGGTCGGTCGAGGCAAAAATAATATCATCTACATAGATTTGAACATGGATTAAATGTTTGCCTGACTTTCTGGTGAACAATGTGGGATCCATTGCTCCTTTCTTGAATCCAGTAGATAAGAGGAACTTTGACAGAGTATCATACCATGCTCTTGGAGCTTGTTTCAGACCATAGAGAGCCTTCTTTAAGCGATAGACGTGAGTAGGACGTTCGGATCCACAAAACCTTCAGTTGATTGCGTACGCATACCCATTTCTTCAGATCTCCATTAAGAAAGGCCTTTACATCCATTTGATAAACCACCATGTTCTTACGGCAAAGCATTAGCTAAGAAGATTCGATTGCCTCAATACGCGCAACTGGATCAAATGATTCCTCAAAGTCAATACCCTCCTCTTGACGATATCCTTTTGCAACGAGTCTTGCCTTGTTCTTTAATACATCCCCATGCTCATCAAGTTTCACTTTGAAGATCCATTTGAGAGCAATATTCATAGCACACTCAGAGCGGTACTAATTCCCAAACATCAAGTCGATCTCGAACTCGTGAATTTCTTCTTGCATTGCATTGAACCAACTGCCCTCTCGACATTGCGGTTTTGACATCTTTTGGTTCGACTTTTGACAATATGGAATTGAAGAAGCACCATAAGGCATCTGTTGCAAGCTTCTTGGTGGATACCGGACGAGAGGGATTCTCTATGATATTATCCAATGGATGATCATGTGTCCATTTTCTAAATGCTCGGTGGTTGTGGTTGAGGAACTGAGGTAGCAGAGTTGTTTTCCCCTGATAAAGATGGTTCAGATGATGGATCAGGTGCAAAAATATTTTCAAACGGAGCATCTTCGGGTGGCAAAATGGTTTTCTTCATGTCGTGACTGTAGCAAGCGTTTCCAGATGTACGCTTGTAGATTGAAGAGTTGATGATGATGAAGAATGATCTGCTGAAGGCTTCGTGAGATACCGACATAGAGATGGATGGATTGACTGTGTTGGACGGATTCGGAGCGACCTTTGTTGAAGTAGTAGAGTGGATGCTGTCCGCCCCGAGATTCAAAGTATTCATCAAACATTGGATTAAACAATTTCTTCACATCTTCTTCCGAAGGTGGTACATATGGTACTGCAGATGAGGGATTCTGTACAAGAGAGAAACTAATGGGACTACATAATGAAAGTTGTGAGGCGGGTTCGGAACTGGATTGTCCTGGAGCCATTTGACCGGTCAGCTCATCGAACGTAACGTGAATTGTTTCCATGATATTTTGGGTTCTTTTGTTGTAGATTCGGTATCCTTTTTTGTTTGGTGCATATCCTACAAACACTCTAATGTATGCTTTAGGTTTCAGTTTACCTAAATCTTGACCCTCATTAGTTGGGTAACACAAAGCACCAAACACGCGAAGGAAGGATAGACCAGGTTTTCGATTGTGGACAAGTTCATATGGAGTTTTTCCATGAGTTGTGTGAATTAGGGATCGATTTTTGGTGTAGCATGCAATGGCAATGGCTTCGGCCCAGAGAAATGTTGGAACCTTTGAATAAATCAGCATTGTTCTAGCGGCTTCCACAAGAGTTCGATTTAGATCTTTCAACTACACCATTTTGTTGAGGAGTTCGTGGAACACTTCTTTGATGACTGATTCCAACACTTTCATAAAACTCACTAAGTCGTTTATTAACAAACTCGATTCCATTGTCATTCGGATGATTCTAACAGTCTTGTTAAGTCGAACCTGCAGATGTTCGATAAGTTTAATGATGACATCTGGAGTTTCATCCTTTGTCCTCAAGAACTTAACCCAAGTGAATCGAGAGTAGTCATCAACCACGACTAACACATATTTCTTCCCGTTAATTGTTTGCACTCTCATAGGTCAACACAAATCCATATGAATAGTATGAAGTACTTCCATAACTGAGTTTGTGGGTTTGGGTTTGTGGGCATATTTCATGCTTTTTCCCAATTGGCATGCTGAACAAAGATGATCCTTTTTCATACTTTAATCTAGGTAAGCCTCTTACTAGGTCCTTTCTGGAAAGATCATTAATGGTGGCGAAGTTCAAGTGATTAAGATGACGATGCCATAACCATGACTTTGTTTTCGAAGCCTTTGACAACAAGCAGATTGGAGAAGACTTCATCATATCTTCGATAGAGATGGTGTATAGGTTTGTTCCACGTGTTCCTCTTAAAATTTCCACACCATCAAGTTCTCTAACGAAGCAAGTATGTTTTCTAAAAGCCACCTCTAGATCTGAATCACAGAATTGACCAACAAAGAACAAATTATGACCAAGACCTTCAACATAGTATACCCTGGAGATCACACTACTTCCAACAACATAATCTCCATAACCCAAAATAGCTCCAAAATGATCATTTCCAAATCTAACAGTCCCGATGAATTTACTCACGAAGTTCACGAGCCGTGACGGTCTCCGATCATATGCTTGGAACAACCTGAGTCCAAGTACCACAGAAACAATTTGAACGACAGCAGGCTGCAGTTGAACACAGACAAGAATGGATAACTGGATAATTGGGACCCCCATGCAAGAATGGGTTCCATTTGGTTAGTGACAGTGATTGGAACACCCACATCAGAAGCAGACTCAATGGAATCATTAGGGATAGATGCAGTGCTAGTGTACTCATTAGACCTATTCAAAGTATGTTCACTTCTTAAAGGAATAGTTCTACCGGTAGACATCCATTTCCTAATGGGCATTGACTTAGATAATTTAGGGCACAACTTATTAAGATTAAATTTGTGGCGAGTAGGTATCCACGATAACCTACATTACTAAATTTTCTTCCCGTGGGTTTCCAATGTTTTCTAACCTTCTTTCGCCTTTGCTTTCTAGCCTTCTTAAATTGATTTTTGGCATTAACAAGTTTAACTGGGTGTTTAATAGCATTAGTAACAGAAACCAAATCATTCACACCACATACATGATTAGTAACAGAAACCAAGCAATCATCATTACATGTTTTTCCAAAATTAGCAGAATTCGCATTAATTACAGCATGCTTAGAACTAACACTAGAATCAACATGATTCGTTTTATTCAACATAGTTTCATTCTTCCTAAGGTGATCTTCTACTCTCTTCCACTGAACATTCCTAGCTTGCAAGGTCCTATCATTCTTTGTGTTGCCTTGAGGCTTTGACCTGCTTGCTTTGGTGTCACTTTTTAATCCTGTAGAGGGATTAAAAACATTAGTTGGTTTTGCTACTTTTTGCATTTCAGGTTTAGAAGTGCTGGGATCGGAACTACTTGAAGGCACATTAAAGTTCACTTTCTTAACACTGGGCATAGAGCAAGGCATCACAGCTTTATCTTTCTCACATAAGGATTTAGGACATGTTGCCCTTAAACATTCTAACAGCTCCTGAGATAGTTTGGCCTGAATGCAAGCAAACCTAATTTCACTATCAAGTGGCTTATTTATGTGATCCTCTTCTACAGTCTCACAGAGACATTCTAGACTATCCTTAAGGTGAAATAAATAGTTATGAAACACAAGTTCGTTATTTCTAAGATGAGGAGGAATGTATTTAAGATCCAGATATTTAGAGTCCTGCAGATGACTTTGATGCAACATTCTCATTAAAGACAAGTGGCATTTTCCCTTTTACCGGACTCTTCAGATACTCAATTTCCTTTTGTAACGAAGTTATTTTTTTATTGTTTTTGTCACGAGTGACTTTCATTGAATCGTATAACTCTTTGAAGTGTCGTTTGACCTTTTCATTTTCTTCTAGAAAACTCTCGTTTTCTTGTTGTAATACGTTAATGATGTTTTGAAGATGAAAGTTCTGAGAAAATTGAGAATCTAAAGGAGGAGGCATTTGGGAGCCAGTCACATTGTTCTTTTCACCCTTTAATTGTGAAATTTGGGCTTTCAACTTTCGGATCGTGTTACTGTGAGCTTGAATCTGTTCTACACGTTTGTTTATTTCAAAAAACTGCATCAAACTCTAGAACATTTGAGGATGTCTTGATGTTTGAGGTTTTGACATTTTCTTTGAGATGTTGATATTTTAGTTACAAATCAAAATGTTCAACTTCTAGCTTAGAAAAATGTTTTACCAAATTATCGTGATCATCTTGGTCAATTTTCTCATTTAGTTTTGAGTTTTTGTTTTCAAGCTCAATGACACGATCATGAGAAACTTTCAAAGCAACAGATAATTCATGAAATTGAGAAGCAGTAATAGAATGCTTAGTAACAGTATAAAACACATCTTGAGCCACACAACTCAATACTAAGTTCTCATTTAAGATATGCATATTCTTCCTTTCAATTTCATTATATTTGAGTTCCCGTTCATAATCATTGACCTCAACTATCATTGCATCAAATTCCTTTTCCATTTCTTTAATATATGAGTCTATCCCTTTTTGAAGACTCTCAAATTGACCTTTTAATTGTTTAAAGAAAGGTATGACCTCAGTTGAATAGCATTTTTTAGTTTGCTCAAAACCCCTCTCCCCTTCAGTTATCCCTGTAGGTGTGATTCTTTTCTTACATGTCTTCTCAAAATCAACGAATAGTTGATAAAAAACATACAGGCTGATTAAGGTCTTGCTCTTAGTGGGAATAGATCTAGGAACTAAATGCATGGGTGTATTCGAGGATACCACAGTCCTGGAGGCATTTTCCTAAGGGGAGTGTTTGTTTTAACAATTGCATTAGCTTTTTGCATATCTATGTTTTTTTTCCAAAAAACTTGTTCTGGGGTTAATAGAGTTTGAGGCTTAAACATGTTCAGGGAAATCCAATTTTCTTAAGTGTAATCATGGGGTTTGAACGTTATGTTTTGCTTTTTACACTCAGGATCTTTTAGCTTCTTATCCATTTTCTCCCTAGAGGCATCTTCAAATTTTCTATCCTCTTCTGTGCTTCCAATACATGATGGTGTTTTCCTAGGCTTGAGGATCTCATTACCATCATATACAATCATATGGTAAGCTTTAGCCTTTTTACAATACTCGGGATTTGGTTCCTTTACTAGGGGAATACTATGCTTATCGCTTAAGACTCTGTGCTTAGTGATCATGTGAGTAGTCTGAATGGTATTCCCTTGTACGTACAACTTGTTTTCAAGCTTGTTTTTCAAAGTTTTTAGGTTGTAAAAATCAGTTAAAAATTTGATTCCTTAGCATTAAATTTCTGTTTAAGCACTTTAACATTTTCTTGAAGTTCTTGCTTTTGCTTAACAGTTTTGTTTAGTTTGTCTTTTAAGGAATCTAACTATTGTTTTAATATTTCTTCCCTAAAATTACTTTTTCTAATAATTGTACGCATTTGGTCATCCATTTCCTGCTCACGGGTAGTTAACTCAAACTTAGCACGTTGTTCATAAATGGCAACTTGTTCTTTCTAGGCATTCAGTTCAGAGATAACAGTATCATCAGGGGCACATGCAGTGTATTCATCAAAAACATAGTCATCATTGACTGCAAAAGATGCATCACTTGGTACGATCTCACTTTCACTTTGTATCACATATTGATCATATGGGACAATATTACTATTACCCACATTATCAATATCTGATTCATTAGTTTCATGTGATTGTACTTTGTTATGCATCTCTTGCTCATCAACTTCATCGTATAGTTTTAATACCTCTAAGATGATTGAATCTTTGGATGGACCAACCTGTTGTGGTGATGAGACCTTTGGAGATACCATTGGTGAAATGCTAGCCATGAAGATTGTCTGGGCAGTAGGTTCATCATCAACATCAGAGTCAAATGCATCATAGTCAACAACTTGAAAGGCATTTTGATGATTGTGACCTATTTCTGAATTGTACGCTCATCCACATCAAGATCATAGGTTTTGGCATTTCCTCACAAGAAACAACAACTCTTCTTCTTCAAAACCGCTCCATTTGTCTGAGCTTGCACCAGCAGCATCTTGTCCCTAAAATACTCTGCATTTTGAGGACGTTTTGGAGATGTGCGCTTCCTTGCAATATGTCCTTCACCACCACGTGGTTGTAGCACTTGATTGGATTTTCTTGTCCTTGATTTGCATTCCTTCCTTTACGATTCGATTAGTCACATACCCTCCACCTACTCCACCTTTCCTCATACTATCTTCCTTGCAGTTGCACCATGATCTTACCATCTCTGACAATAGCATGATTGTGTAGATTGTATGCAGTTCTGATGTCATTGTTAGTGTGTGGAGTGAGGTTCAGATTTTGCTTGATCATAAGAGCCGTTGATTGATAAAAGTATTCCATGTTTGCTTCAGCATCGAGGTTGTAAACCTAGGATCAGGAATGAGTTTGTGATTACCATTACCAGTAGGTATGACTTGAGATGCTTTGGTAGTTATTCCTACATTGGTGTAAAAGGCTGTTGAATCATTTGAAGAACTTGCATTACCAGAATTTGAAATGAATTTTTCCAAGATCATTCGTTCAAACATAGCATGTCTCTCATTCTACAGCAAAATGCATAAAATTGCTCATAGTTGGTGTTCCTCAAACCTTTTGTTAACTTGACCGAAGTGACAAATTTGTGCCATTCGGGATTCATGTTGTTCACAAACTTTGAATTTAGGTGAATATTTGGCATAGTCATTTTGATATTCCTCATGTCATTCACTAGCTTGTGGAACCTCACGTAATATTCAGTGAAACTTTCCCAGGTTTCATCTTAAAGTGCTCAAAGTCATCATACAGTTGAGATTCTCTGTCTTCTTTAGTTAATTCAGAACCAGAGAGTAGCATCTTGACATTGTCCCAAACTGCTTTGGCTTCAATGTTGTGATTGATTAGTTTGTAGATGTCCTTTGGTAGACCCTGAAGTACAATGTTTGAGGCCCTGATATCAGCATCGTATCTCTTTTCTCCTTATCACTGAGCTCATCATACGTCTTTGGTATGTCCAATCCTAAGATCACTGTACCATCCTCAACAGTTTCAAGTGTGTCTCTTGTAGTCTCAATCTGATAAGGTCCTTCATCAATTGATTTGAGAATGTTAACCCCATTTTCCTTTCCCAAATAGTACAACCTAATTCGTTGAGCCCAAGAGTCATAATCAGTTACATCAAGCATCGGTGGACGAGATCTCGATCAGTGCTTGAACGTCCTCGGCTATTTCTGATGAGAGACGATAGTAGGTACGTTGTTAGACATGATTCTAGATTCTACGGGATTTTACTATTCTTTGATTAAACCGGAAAATTGATTCTTTCACGAATTTTACAAAATCAAAGAACAACCGTGAAAACGTATACGAAGAAATGACAAGTCTCAATAGACAAGTAGTAAACTTTGACAAGTCGCACCCTAACCAACTCGATTAAGGATCACTTCGCTAGTGGAAAACACGCTTTGAGATCAACTCGCTTAATAGACAAGTCGCATAAAGGGACAACTAAACTTAATAGCCAAAGTCATAAACCAACTCGCTTAGAGCACAACTCCGCATAGAACACAAATCGCTTAAAGAGACAACTTCACGAAAGGACAACTCAAACACAAATAAGCTAGCTTAAGCGACAACTCGCTTAAGTATCAACTCATGAGGTGACAACTGCAGCGGCTAAAACCTCAACTCGCTTAGAAGAAACGTGCTACGAGACTTAACTCGCTTAAGACAACTTTCAAAAACAACCACTTTACAAGCCAAAAGCAATCCAACCACGATGATTCAAGCCTTCCAATTCAAAACCTAAGCACATGTGATGATTCTAAACACAAAAGTACAATCCAAATCCAAACTTCAACGCTAGAAATGATCCAAGTGATTCAAACTCTTCTAAACACTTTTAACCCCAAAAACCTTATGAAATCCACTAAAACCAAGCATGTGAAAGATGAGTGATCAAACCATGGCTCTTTATACCAATTGTAAGCTTTTGGATTTCACAAACACATCATACCATGATTCAAAGATGCGTATAAAATGTTTAGAGAGAGAAAGTTTTAGAGAGAGAAAGAGAAGAGAGTTGGGAACTATGTGAAACAAAGCAAAATGATATTGAAGCTCCAACCCTCTACCTTAGGAGGTAGAGGGTATTTATAGTGTCTTACAAGATACGCCCCTGACGGGCGTGGATCAGGTACATCGAGGGTAAAGACCCGTCAGTCCTCTCTGGTGCTACTAAACTAAATACTAACTAACATTAAATAACTACGACTACGAGCTTTCTAACGATTATATATACTTGAGGTGAGACTCTTTTTTGCGTGATTTTCTAAATCCTAACGGATGTTGATTGTGTTATTACTATTCATTTGTGCATTGTCAATCAATCGATATCATTCATACCTAGTTGAGTAGGATCCATGAATTCTACAATTGGTATCAGAGCCTCGTGGCTCTCGATCTAGGGTTTATAAGGTTTTCATGAATTAGGGTTTATACCTTAATTCATCCATAGCAGCAGATGGTAAAGAAGCAACAGGAAAAAAGCGGATCTGTAAGGTTTTATTGTTGTTGACAGAAGCAGCTTCGTTATGAGAGTGTATCACGTGGGCATATATTGGTTCGATTGATGTTTTAATATTGATGGGACCCTCTAGTTAACCTGATGTGATCACGTGAGTTTTCATATGATCTCTATATTCACTCATTGGTCCACTCGTGATGTGTAGCTGGTATCACGTGAGTTGGTTATTCTGCTGATCCCATTTTACTGATCCCATTTTATTCCCCTGGTCCCCACTTGTGTGAATGTGTGTACTAATTATAAGAGATATCACAATTTGTTGCTGCTGGTCCCCACTCATATATGATATTGATTTTTATTTCAATTAGTGATTCGTATGTATTATATCATGTGGTAATATTCTATTGGGATTATTCTGATTCGAAGGGAAGATATGTACTAGTCTCGTATATGGGTTGATTCATGGCTAATAATGGTAGCGTGGGAACTTAATTCTGGTTAGATAAAGTTTATATTGTTCATGATCGGTTGTCGTATATGTTAATTATGGCCTTGATAGTTTGTGCTTGTCTTCTAATGTTTTACTAGTCTTGGTGATTTGAATTTTTATTCAACGATGAACCCTAGTAATTAACATATTTTCGACTTGATTTGATGTTCCTACTGGCTACATATTTTGGTTTTATTATTTGGTTCTCGTCGGTTCCTACCGATGTCCGGTTCCTCTTTAGTAGCTTTGGTTCCACTGTGGTCATATTGGTTTATCTTGATCGGTGGACTACGATGGGTTCCTTACGGTTGATTCCTACTTGTTGTTCTCGAGTTCCTCTTGTTGATCAATTAAATTATCTATCATATCTCAAAGTGGTAGGGAGACAACTTTTGGGGTAACTTGTTTGTACGTTAATAGTGTGACAAAGATTTGATAAATCTAGCGAAGGGGTGAGATCTACAGACTAAAGGTACTTAATGTTGCTAACACTTTAAGGAGTTCGTTGTAGTGCTGGAGTGTTAGTGAAGGGGTGTGATATCTCGATTGAAGGTGCTTAATGCTACATTTTCTATCACTTTAAGGAGTTACATTATAGTGCTCTGGTGTCGTATTGAGGGTTTATCAAGATTTAGAGTCACGTGGATAGTACAAGATATAAGATGCATGCATTGGTATTCTGGCGGTTCTCGTTCCTCTTGTAGACTATTACTGTGATTTGATTTTCCTCTTCGCTGGCCATTATATTTCTTTTGTTTAGTAGTAAAAAAAATGATTGAGATGGTTCGTATACTATTAAGGGGAAGCTTATTGCTTATTTGCTTACCATCTACATGCATCACCAAGGGGAAATCTACGAGTTGCACAAGACCCCTATTAGAAGATTTCAAAAGGGAAGGAATATTCATAATTAATGCGACTTATTGGTGATGACATGTTTTAGCATTGTTCTTTATCGCAGTTGTTTTAGTAATATCAAGAAACTAGAACTTAACCTAGTCAAATTCGGTTTAAGGGGAAGATTGGGAATTGCATATTACAAAACCACAAGCAAGAATGAAGAACGAAGAAAACGTGAGGGCTTATATGTAATATTTAGTAGCTTTATAAGCTAAAATTAGGTTTGTAACTCCTTCCCCTATATAAAGAGGGTAAGGCGTCAATTACAAATCATCCCTCATTTATCCCTTTCATTTCATCATAGAACTTCTCTCAAGTGAGTCTAGTAAAATGCATAAATCGTCTAGTAGTTGTAGTAGTAGTAGTTTTTATTCAATAAAGAAAACCTTATTGTGATGTTGATTGTGTTATTACTATTTTGCTGTGCATTCAATCAATCAATAGATATCATTCATACCCTAGTTGAGTCCGGATCCGGATCCATTGTAGAATCCATGGATCCGGACTCAACTAGGGTATGAATGATGTTGGGAATTGCAGATTACAAAACCACAAGCAAGAATGAAGAACGAAGAAACAACGAGGGCTTATATGTAATATTTAGTAGCTTTCATAGTAAGCTAAAGATTAGGGTTTGTAACCTCCCTCTCCTATATAAATAGGGTAGGCATCTAGTTACAAATCATCCCTTTCATTTATTCCTTTCATTTCATTTCATAGAATACTTCTCCAATGAGAGTCTAGTAAAACGCATAGAGCGTCTGGTAGTTGTAGTAGTAGTTGTTTTTATTCAATAAAGAAAACCTTATTGCCATGTTGATTGTGTTATTACTATTCCGCTGTGCATTCAATCAATCAATCGATATCATTCATACCCTAGTTTAGTCCGGATCTGGATCCATTGTAGAATTCATAGATCCAGACTCAACTAGGGTATGAATGATGTTGGGAATTGCAGATTACAAAATACAAGCAAGAATGAAGAACGAAGAAACAACGAGGGCTTATATGTAATATTTAGTAGCTTTCATAGTAAGTTAAATATTAGGGTTTGTAACTTCCCTCTCCTATATAAATAGCGTAGGCGTCTAGTTACAAATCATCCCTTTCATTTATCCCTTTCATTTCATTTCATAGAATACTTCTCCAATGAGAGTCTAGTAAAACGCATAGAGCGTCTAGTAGTTGTAGTAGTAGTAGTTTTTATTTTATAAAGAAAACCTTATTGTGATGTTGATTGTGTTATTACTATTATTCATGCATTCAATCAATGTCGATATCATTCATACCCTAGTTGATCGGATCAGGATCCATTTGTAGAATCCACCACTCAACTATAAAATGATTTAAAATTGCGCAGATTACAAAACCACAAGCCAGAATGAAGAACAAAAGAAGCGAGGAGGGCATATGTAATATTTAGTAGCTTTCATAGTAAAGCTAAAGATTAGGTTTGTAACCTCCTCTCTATATAAATAGCGTGAAGTCCTAGTTACAAATCATCCCTTTCATTTAACCCTTTCATTTCATTTCATAGAAGACTTCTCCAGTGAGAGTCTAGTAAAACGCATAGAGCGTCTAGTAGTTGTAGTAGTTGTATTTTTTATTCAATAAAGAAAACCATATTGTGATGTTGATTGTGTTATTACTATTCCGCTGTGCATTCAATCAATCAATCGATATCATTCATACCCTAGTTGAGTCCGATCCCGGATCCATTGTAGAATCCATGGATCCGGACTCAACTAGGGTATGAATGATGTTGGGAATTGCAGATTATAAAACCACAAGCAAGAACGAAGAACGAAGAAACAACGAGGGCTTATATGTAATATTTAGTAGCTTTCAGGTTGCAATATTAGGGTTTGTAACCTCCATCTCCTATATAAAAAGGGTAGGCGTCTAGTTACAAATCATCCCTTTCATTTAACCCTTTCATTTCATTTCATAGAAGACTTCTCCAGTGAGAGTCTAGTAAAACGCATAGAGCGTCTAGTAGTTGTAGTAGTTGTATTTTTTATTCAATAAAGAAAACCTTATTGTGATGTTGATTGTGTTATTACTATTCCGCTATGTATTCAATCAATCAATCGATATCATTCATACCCTAGTTGAGTCCGGATCCATGGATTCTACAATTGGTATCAGAGCCTCGTGGCTCTCGATCTAGGTTTTATAAGGTTTTCATGAATTAGGGTTTATACCATAATTCATCCATAGCAAAGAGATGGTAGAAGCGGATGCAAAAAGCGGATCTGCAGGTTTTATTGTTGTCGCATGTAAGCAACTTCGCTATAAGGTAATTATTTTTTGGTGGCGCTTATCTTGGGTCAAATGTTGCCGCTTGAAAGTAAGTATATTTTGTCGATTTATTCTTCGACTTCATGGAATCAAAAGTAGTACTGGTTTCGTGTTTCTTTTTTATTTGATCACTCACATGATTTCGTGATTGGTTGATATAGAGTGCATCACGTGGGCATATATTGGTTCGATTGATGTTTTAATATTGATGGGACCCTCTAGTTAACCTGATGTGATCACGTGAGTTTTCATATGATCTCTATATTCACTCATTGGTCCATGCTATGTGAAATTGGTATCACGAGTTTGCTTCACATCCCATTTTATTGATCCCATTTTATTCCGTTACGGTCCCCACTTCAGTGAATGTACATTTAATTATAAGAGATATCACAATTTGTTGCTGCTGGTCCCCACTCATATATGATATTGATTTTTATTTCAATTAGTGATTCGTATGTATTATATCATGTGGTAATATTCTATTGGGATTATTCTGATTCGGCGATATATGTAATCGGCCCTGATATGGGTTGATTCATGGCTAATAATGGTAGCGTGGTAAATTATTTATGGTCGGATAAAGTTTATACTGTTCATGATCGGTTGTTGTATATGTTAATTCCGGTCTTGATAGTTTGTGCTTGTCTTCTAATGTTTTACTAGTCTTGGTGATTTGAATTTTTATTCAACGATGAACCCTAGTAATTAACATATTTTCGACTTGATTTGATGTTCAGATCGGGCCGTGATATTTTGGTTTTATTATTTGGTTCTCACTGACGGGTTCCTACCGATATCGGTTCCCGCTACGGTAGCTTTGGTTCCTACCGTGGTGATATTGGTTTCTACCATCGGTATTTACCGATTGGTTCCTTCCCGTTGATTCCTAATGTTGTTCTAGAGTTCCTATAGGTTGATTCAAAAGGTCTTATCATATCTCAAAGTGATCAGGAGACACTTTTAGGGTAACTTGTTTGTACGTTAATAGTGTGACAAAGACTTGATAAATCTAGCGAAGGGGTGAGATCTAAAGACTAAAAGTGCTTAATGCACACATTTGCTAACACTTTAAGAAGTTATGTTGTAGTGCTCTGCAGCAGTGAAGTGGGGTGTGATATACGACAAGGTGCTTAATGCTCACATTTGCTATCACTTTAAGGAGTTACATTATAGTGCCTAAAGGTCTCTGTATTGAGGGTTTATCTAGATTTGGAGTCACGTGGATAGTAATGAGATATAAGATGCACATGCTGGTATTCTACGGGCTCCGCTCCTACCGTAGACTATTCTCACCGATTTGATTTTTCTCATTGAGCTTTATTTCCTTTTTTTAGTACTAAAAAAAATGATTGAGATGGTTCGTATACTTTTAAGGGGAAGCTTATTGCTTATTTACTTACCATCTACTTGCATCACTTGAGGGGAAGCGTCTACGAGTTGCACAAGACCCCTATTAGAAGATTTCAAAATGGGGAAGAAGATTCATAGTGTGCAGCTTGTTATTGTAATGACATGTTTTAGCATTGTTTCTTTATACAGGTTGTTTTGTAATATCAAGAAACTATAACTTAACTTAGTCAAATTCCAGTTTAGGGGAAGATTGTTGGGAACTGCAGATTACAAAACCACAAGCAAGAATGAAGAACGAAGAAACAACGAGGGCTTATATGTAATATTTAGCAGCTTTCATAGTAAGCTAAAGATTAGGGTTTGTAACATCCCTCTCCTATATAAAGAGGGTAGGCGTCTAGTTATAAATCGTCCCTTTCATTTATCCCTTTCATTTCATTTCATAGAAGACTTCTCCAATGAGAGTCTAGTAAAACGCATAGAGTGTCTAATAGTTGTAGTAGTAGTAGTTTTTATTCAATAAAGAAAACCTTATTTTGATGTTGACTGTGTTATTACTATTCCGCTGTGCATTCAATCAATCAATCGATATCATTCATACGCTAGTTGAGTCCGGATCCATGGATTCTACATTGTTATCGACAAAACATTAGAAGATCGTAAAATATAAATAAATGTTTTTACGGCTTATTTGTATTAACAATCTCCCCATTTTTGTTGATGACAAAACATAAGATTATTTTAATGAAAAACTAAAATTCATAAAAGTTTGAATTGAAGTTTTTACTCTCTTCTCCCCCTCTTTGTCGAAACAAAAAGAGCGTCGAAAAGAAACCAACACATTATTTTAAAAAAAACATGTGAAAAGTAAAAATACAAAAAATAGAGAGTAAGGGAAGAGAAGGATTCTCTTCTTAGCTCCCCCTTGACCGATCCATCCCTTTGTGAGGGCTTTGCAATTTTGTTTGCAAAAGGTTTTGTCTTTTTGACGAACATGCTCCCCTTGACGAAAGTGCCTTTGTGAGGGGACGCCAAGTAATGTAAAACCATGTGAAAGTATTGCAAATGTTTTTGCAATTGTTTTACTTTTGACAAGAAACTCCCTTAGCTGGGTGTCAAAGTCTTCACGCAGATATTGAAAATCTACAAAACAAAGGTTAGAAAACAAGTATATAATGCATAACTTCCCTAAATAAGACTCAAGTTAGTAATAAACAAGTTCTTCAAGTTGCACGGATCCCACCTAAGCATTCCCTTTGGAGGGATCCGCTGCTAAAGGATCCATGGCCAGTAAACTCAAGACAACAATTTTGATGTAAAATGTGAAGTTAACATAAAAAATGAGTTACGTATTAAGGCACCAATGATAATACGACATATAACATGTAATTTCATTCAATAAAAACACGAGAAATGATCTACATATCTCTAAAACTAAGAGAATGACTTAAACATGAAATATGATGCCTAAACTATCTAAGTTAAGCTTAATACTAGGACACTACTTGAATCCTTAAGCTCAAGGTTGTTTGGGTTTGTTGATTGATTGATTCCAAACGGTCAAGTTTAATCACACAAGCTGACCACTTGTGAATGGTCATCCGTAATAAACTTAAAATGTACCGTAAAACAAATGCAATTAAGACGAGGAATATAGTGGATTCCCTCTGGTTAAGTCCCACGGAGGATGAATGGTGTTTAACACTGCACAGATGTCGAATAATCACTAAGGATAGTGATCAATAAGGATTTTGGAATAATTATACCTAAAGAGAAAGTTTTGTAAATTACAAAGGCTTAAATGCAAATTAAAGAAAATTAAAAAGATAAATTATATTAAATAAACGCTATCACTATTTTACAATGATGTTTTTCTTGATTTATAAAATAAAATAACTTAAATAAACTATTTTAACTAAAACGTAAACTTAAATTACCTAAAAATGTGACCTAAAATGAAAACGTATGCTATGTATAAAATCGCTGAGCGCAAAGTAAAAACGTAAAATTTTGAAATAAAAGTCCTACAAGTGTAAAAAAAATTTCTTACCTACTATATGACAAAAGAAAATTTTAGAAAAAAGATTTATATTTTTTTGACTTTTATATTTTTATTATGAATTAAATACTAATTTAGACTAAATAAATGACTAAAAATACTAAAACTATTTAGAAAAAATCAAACTTTTTATAAATTACTTTATACTAATACAAAGTTAAGAAAAATACAAAAGTTGAAAAAGCTAGATTAAATAAGCTGGAAATAAGCTAATAAGCCTGATAAGCTTAAATGGACAAGGAAGGGTTATGTATTAAATTGTGCAAACCTATACCCTACCAAAGACCCAAGGCAGTTGGTATGGTGTGTTTGTGGTGAGTCGGGTGGCCAGGTTCAATCCGCAACTCCCTTTTTGCTTTTTATTTTATTTTTTTGATTTTTCTTTTTGAAACTTATTAAGCTAACTGAGATAAGCAATTTTCAAAACTACAACTTTTTTATAAAAACCACTAATAAGCTCAGTTTGAGCTTATTTAACTCAACAAGGCAAATATTGGAAATAAGCACAAGGTTTAAGCCAAAATGGCTTATAAGCTAAAAATAAGCAAAAGAAAACTTGAAATAAGCTGAGAAACTAATGATAAGCTAGAATGATAACTAAACAAGCTCAATGACTTAGAAATAAGCACTAAATAAGCCAAATAAGCACAAATCTATCTGTTTGCACATGGTAATCAGATATGGTTTTATTTAGGTACTTTTGAGCTTATTTTAGCAATCGAGATAAGCTAGAAACTTAAAACAAACACCGGACTAACTAGCATACCAATTAAGCTTCCAAAAGCTAAGATTCTCAATCGCGGTATCCAATCGATGAGCTTATAATGAGCTTATGCAAAAGTTTGAAAACACCAATGCTTAGTGTACTATGTGGAATGGATCAAACAAAAGCCGCAATGGCTTATCAAATAAGCTACAAATGGAAAACAACCATCGAACTTCAAGCTAGATGGGCTTCTAGAATCAACAAGTTGCATAAGCTAAGCTTTTCTAATAAGCAAGTTATAAGCTTGAGAAATGAGCTTGTGAAACTGTGCACAGGGCATGTTTACAGAAAAGGACTTAAAATAAGCTAATGAATAAGCAGTTAATAAGCTAATTAAAAGTGAACTATTATTTTTCTAATTAAGTTAAGCAGCAAAAGTTTAATATCCCAAAAGCATATAGACTAAATATTAATATTAAGCACTCACTAAAATTATGAAGTTTATTCAAAAACTGTAATATGAGAAATTTGACTTTCTTATTACACTAGAACTTTGACTTATATGAACTTTTAATTGATTCAAATGAATGAATATGTTAAAATAAGCTATACTAAGGTGAGTTTAAGCTAAAGTTCTAAATTACAAGCTACCTTGATGAGTTTTGCAATCTAAAACCTTCACAGCTAACTATTATGGATGAGATAAAGTTAATTTTGACTTTTACTAAAACAAGGATCTGATTTTATTATTGTAATGAGCTACTAGATGATAACATGACTTAAAGCAACCATGTAAAGCATACAACAAGTTAATACACCGAATGTCACTTTTAATCAAAGAAATCCAAACATCCTTTTATTAAAACTACTTTTGAAATTATCTATAAGCTAAACACGATTAAAACCATGAAACCCGACCAAAGCCTTTATTATCATGCAATATAAGACCAATGCTATTAAATAAGAATAATTAACAATATAAATCTAAGTAAATGATACCAAACCATTATCAATCAAGTAAACTAAG
>OU343223.1:258265158-258275681 GCA_910596185.1 Chrysanthemum makinoi
GCCCGAGCCGCCTCGTATTGCCACAACGATCCATCATTCCCCATTGTTGTTTGACTAGAACTTGATGCCGCTTTCACTGCGGGACAACTTTTCGACATATGATTTTTGATGCAGGTTTTACTGACCAGGTTTTAATATTTATAAGTGTCTCGTTATACCTATGGTCTACCCTAGTGCACTAACGGGCAGTGTACCCGATCGTGTGTAGTGTAGTATTCGGAAAAACCGAGGTCATCCCAAGATCTATTTAAGCGGATTCTAATTAAGTCTAGGTGTCATAGATTTTAATTGATTTTAAGATTGAAATGATTAATTAATAACTAAAGACAAGAAATGCAAGAAAGAAAATAAAGGAGAGGGTTGTGATCAATAGAGGAGAAGTGTGCTAACCTAGTTACTCATCCTATCATGTTAAGTTCACGTTTAATTACTTTCAATTGCTTCAAGTGGGGGTTTAGGTCGCTAGGACAATATTTGGTCAGTTCGTCCTAACCTATCAGCAAAGGTTTCCCCTGAAGATCAAGCTACTACCCTTGAAAGTCCAGTTGTTTTTAGTCCTCTAAGCCAAGTCATTAAGTTCCGCTACATGCAAGATTCATAACAATGAGTGCCCGGGCCGCTAGCATCTTAAACACTCATCCCTAACTTCTTAAGTTCATCCAAACGGTAGGTGATCAGTTGGTCAAATCGCACAAGCGAAGAAGGGTCGTCAGTTGGTCAATTCTTACCCTTCACACTCAGTCTACCTACTTAGGGTCAGTTGGTCATATCTCTTAAACAACTAGACACTATCGCCATTCAAAACTACCGAAACAAGGGTAGCTACCGACAAACTATGCATGCATACACTAGAAACAATTATACGGAAGCAATGTAAACATAAACAAAACAATTAATGAACCATAACTAGGCTAGCACCAGAGGTGCTTAGCCGATCATATTAACTGAAACAATCGATTCAATGTTTAACATAATGAAATACATGAATTGAAAGTAAAAGAAATGATAAATTGCTAATGCTTATCGTTAGGGAGTGATTTCTCCCTTGGAGATGGCTCCGTATGCTCCTCAAGATCTGCCTTCAGGCTCCTACCCACATTCTCAGCTTTTGTGTGTGGAGTGAATGATGTGAAATGCAGAATTTTGGGCGGTATTTATAAGCCATGTCTGGTTAAGGCGTAACTTAAGATGAGAGTTACGCCATAACATCAATATCTTCGTATTTTGCTCTAGAAAAGCTGGTTACGGCGTAACACATGGAAGGAGTTACGCCGTATCTTCAATAAATCATGATTACGCCGTAATCATTGAAAGAGTTACGGCGTAGCTTGCAGCGGCATGGAACATCATTTGACCTAATTAGTTACGGCGTAATCCTAAGATGGAGTTACGCCGTAATCTTCGTTTAGTTGGTCTTCGATCACGCTTTTGTTACGGCATAATGTGAGAAGAAGTTACGGCGTAATTACTTCAAAATGGGGATACTATCATATATCTTCAATAAACTCTCCAAATCCGTGTCTCATTAGCTCCAATGTTCGTAATTTACCTGAAACTGAAATATAGAGGAAAACAAGTGTAAATCCATATAAATGATATAAAATACGAGCATTATCGGGGGAAATTGACACTTAATATTTAGGACTATTTGATGTTATCAAATATCCCCCACTTGATCTCTACTTGCCCTCAAGTAGACCTTATTAGATAGATTCCTAAAAAGATATCTCCCATTACCTGGAAAATATAAGTTTACAAATCCCTTATGCTAGAATAAAACAATGCCGAACACCTCACGAAATGGGAACAAAACACTCAAATCTCTCAACTATTCTAAGTTTCAATTTCGGGGTGATCACTCAACGCACAGTCATAGCATGTATTCTATAATAAGCTTGGCGGTTACACAAATTTCCACCACTAGAGTTAAGGACAAAACAATTCTCGAAGGCAATATGGGTAGGCACGACAAAGGTTAAGGGTGAGTTGTCATTACTAACATGTCACGGCGAAGTGGACAAAATCAATGATACATGACCAAATCCATGGCCAAGACACCAAAGATTGCTTGCTGCATCACCTAGACACGCTTCATGACTAAAGGGTAGGATAAGACATGGGGTATAATTGGTGTAAAGTAAAAATATCAAGCAAATCGTCTAAATCTACAACCAAGTCATCACCGCTTATCGTTCATCCAAAGTTCATGTTTTAAAGCTAAGAAACCGGATCATGATATACCAAATAAATGTGCCATTAGAGGACGTCATGGTGGGCACATTACCTTTTCAACCGCTATTACTTATCGCTCCGCCCAAGTTTTATCACCAAGCCTACCACTTGTGAATGGCTTAATCGTAACAAACTTAAAACAGCTTTAAGCACGAATGCAATGAAGATCGCGAGAGTATAGTGTTTCCCGTGTCGTTAAGTCAACGCATGCACGCGAGAATAGTCAAATGTATAGTGATCGAGAGGATTTGAATGGAAAAGAGAGATTTGGATTATTAAAACTACAGAAAAAGGACATAAATTACAAGGGCTAAAATACAAAATAAAGAAAATTAAAAAGATAAAAAATATTAAATAACCACTATTTTTTACATGATGATTTTGTGATTTTATAAAATAAAATAACTTAAATAAACTATATTAACTAAAACGTAAACTCAAATTATCTAAAAACTAGATTTAAAATGAAAACGAACGTTAAGTCTAAAAATTACGCGAAATGCTAAGAAAAACGTAAATTTTATGAAATAAAAGTCCTACAAGTGTAAAAACAATTTTTTATCATATATGACAAAAGAAATTTTTAGAAAAAAGATTTATATTTTTTTTACTTTTATATTTTTTATTATGAATTAAATACTATATAACACTAATTAAATGTTTAAAAATACTAAAACAAATGAGAAAAACTGAAACTTTCAACAAAAAATACTTTAAACATCACCTGAATTTAATAAAAATAAAAGCGTGGAAGTTGTTTTGAAAAATAAGCTAAAATAAGCTTAACTAACCAAATAAAGCCTAAACGGCCAAAGAGTGGTTAAGTATTTGATTGTGTAGGATATGACCAAGACAAGTCCCAAGGGCAATTGGTAGTATTCTCTTAAGCGCTTCTAAGGGGAGGTCTCAGGTTCGAGCCTGCCTACCCCCTTTTTGCTAAACATTTTATTTTTTTGATTTTCTTTTTGAAACTTATTAAGTACTATGAAATGAGCATTTTATATAACTACAACATTTTATGAAAACTTCTAATAAGCACATAAACAGCTTATTTATCTCAACAGTGGGTTAAAATGAGATAAGCTCAAAGATAAGCCAAATAGCTAACAAGCTAATAAATAAACACAAGGTAAACTGAAATAAGCTAAGAGATATGTTAATAAGCTAGTATTACAACTGGGAAAGCATAATTACCAAGAAATAAGCACAAAATAAGCCAAAATAAGCAAAATCTTAAACTGGCAAACAGGAAACTGTTTGGTTTTCTAGCTACTTATAAGCAAGTATTTAAGCACTTTAATAAGCTAATAAATGAAAAAGATCACGGAACTCGACTAGTATACCCACTGAGCTTCTCAAAAGCTAAATGACACAAGCTAGTACTCAATAATGAGCTCTGAGAGCTTGTGAAAGGTGGCTCACCGGTGCATAGAGCATGCTTTCAGAATAGGACTCAAACTAAGCTAAGTAAAAAGCAGTTAATAAGCTAAGTGAATAAAAACTAATATTTTTCTAATTTTGTTTAGCAGCTAAATATTACTATCCCAAAAGGAATTAAGCTAAATCTCATTAATGAATCCTATATAAAATTATACATTTTATTCAAAAATCCGTATATGAAAATTTTGGACTTTTTAAATGAATGAAGGTTTGACTAATATGAACTTAGGATTGATTTTATAGACAGAATATGTTATAATAAGCTATACTAAGGTTGGATTAAGCTATTTTAACAAGTTTTAAACTGATTTGATGGGATTTGTAATCTGGATTCTTAAAGTAACTATTCTAGGTTGATTTAAAGATGATTTTGACTTTTTTACTAATAAGAACTAAATTTTATGATTTATCTTGACTATTAATAAGAGCTAGTGATCAACAACAACAATCAACACCACAAGCTTCAAACAGATGTCATGCAGAACCAAACAGTCCTTTAGGAGGATTGTTTTGAAGAGTTAAGCATTAAAACAGCTTTTAAAACCAAAAGACCTAGTAATTAGCTTATGTTTACTGTAATGAAACAATATTAAGACAAAGTTAACAAGTTTTAACTACTTGAACTAAGAAATGTAATTTTTAAAGAATATGCTTACAAATTGAATCCAAGCAACAAACAGAGAACTGGGGTTCAAAGATCACTATTAAGCCCCATGAAGCACTAAACCAATAATAATCAAGCATTACCCTTCTTCAACCTCCATCACCATCTCCATTGTTTTTATTTTTAACTAATTTATTAGTATTTTTAGTGATTTTCATTTTTTTGGTACTAGACTAAGTTTTACTGTTTCTAAAAGCTTGCATAAGCATTTTTAGGAGCTTACATGGGCTATTCAGTCTTTTATATCAGTTAACAAACAACATTAAAACATTTCGAGATTTTTGAAATAGAAAATATGCATAAACTTGAAAAGTAGCTTAAACTTGAAATTGATGGTTACAAAAGCTTTGTTACACACTAAGATTGATTAAAAAGATTTTAAAGATTGAAATTAATGGAAATTAAATTTTAACTAAAACGACTTAAACTAAACTAAACTACTCTACTACTCTTTTTTCCTCTCGCATCATTCTTCTTTTTTATAGCTCCAAAATGTCTCTTTCTCTTGACCACTTCCACTTGGTTCCAGCTTTGGATAACTTTTGTGATTTTGGCCACTTTGTCAATTTTGCGGAAATGGTAGTTTGAGTGTAGGGTCTAAACTGCAAGAACTGGGGGGTGGAGTAGGTATGATGATGAGGGGTTGAGTGATAAGTGGCTGAGGATAAGGAAGTGGTAAAAGTGAAAAGCAGTGGTAGGATTTGCGTAAGGGTAAGAAGCAGGAGGTGGAGGAAAAGCTGCTTGTTTGACCGAGGTTCAAAAC
This sequence comes from Chrysanthemum makinoi, assembly GCA_910596185.1. NCBI lineage: Eukaryota > Viridiplantae > Streptophyta > Magnoliopsida > Asterales > Asteraceae > Chrysanthemum > Chrysanthemum makinoi. The sequence continues at coordinate 258,270,258 of OU343223.1, forward strand.
AGTAATGATCAGGGGTTCAAATGGAAGGTCACGGTTTGTGGGTCCAATTCAGTTTTGACAAGGCTTTGGTATTAATAATGCTAAGGACTATTTGTGCAATTCTTCCAAACTTGAGGGACCAATCTTGTAATTTTCCAAAGTTGTTACAAGGGACCAATATTGACAATTTCAATAGTACAAGGACCGATTTTGATTTTCAAATTTCCAGGACCAAACTTGACATTTTATTAAAGTTCAGTGGACCTTTCGCCATTTTCAAAAAGATTTATTCAGGACCATTTTTACAAGTTAGAATAATTCGGGGACCTGAATAACATTTTTCTTTATTTTGTTTACCAGTGGACTTTTTGACAACTTTTGAAACTTGGGGACTAAAAGCGCCAATTATGCAAATTTGACACGTTTTTAAGATTTTGATATTTTTGCATTTAAAACACATAAAACACTTATTTGTGGTATTTTTATTATTTTGATGCATTTCTGAGTGTTTTCAGATGTTTTTGCAGTTTAAATGGTACAAAAATGATGAGTATTTAGACACTCATCAATCCCCCATACTAAGATATTGCTAGTCCTTTCAGAATTTTTGAAAAAATTAATGGATTTCAACTCTTTACCAAAAGCCATTACCGAGTAGCCAAATGTTTCGCAAGTAGAACCTTGGTACATCGATACCAAGTGATTTTGAGCAAACCACCGACTTTCAACGGTTTTGATTTGTTTACCGTAGTTCGTTTGCTCGACTAGCCAACTCTTAGAAAATTATCGTATTATCTTTGGTGAGCTGATTACCAATTACGGTTTTCCAACTGCTTTTACCACAAGCCATAAACTTGCGGCAATGAACTTTTCACTTTTAAGGATACTGAATACCATACAATTTTTGGGTAAATTGCAAGCCGTCAACGGATTTGAGATATCTTTACCAAGAGCCGTTTCCCGGATTAGCCAATCCTTTGTTTATTAGACAGCGACCGATAACCAAAAATGAGTAAAACACTTACTCCAAAAAAAATTTTTAACAAAACGGGAATGGTGGATAATATATGATAAAATTGTGAGAATTTCCCCACACTTAGAAATGAATATTGCCCTCAATATTCAAAGTACCGCATGCCACGAAACGAAACGAAAAGGAAATACTACGCCATTATTTGAAAATGTTTTTTTTTTTTGAAAACTTATATATATACAACATGTGGGGCATCTCACACTGTGGTGGTACACACGGGTGAAAACCCATGTTAGCTATTTTGATTACCGAATCGCTAGCTTGACCTCGACCTCACTAATTGGTTCCGGGAAGTAAGTAAGAAACATTCTCCATCGGACTTTCATTCAAGATGTTTGGATAAACATTGAAGACGGAAAGTTCCACACTGATTAGATATAGAACCGGCTCACAAATGATACATGAAAATGCCTGTCAAAGATAATGTCTTCATTCTCGGGAGTGAATGTGAGAAAGGATGTGATATATATGAAGAAAGGAAAGAAAATCATGATACAAATCATGACTAACTCTTCATCCTCAATAGGAGAATTCATAGTTTCATGAATCTCCTCAAGTTAAGTTCACTTGATCAAGACATATTATGGGTGTGTCCAGATCAAAGTAGAAATGATCATACTCCATGAGATATGATATGTAAGTTCACGAGAACTCCTAAGGTAAATGAATCATTCTAATTGGTATCATGGGTTCACCGTGAACTCATCCAATGTAAATGATTCATAATCGGAGAATTATGAGAATGAAAAGTGTACCGCCACTAATCTTTCTCCCATATTATCAAAACAGAAGGCTTCCATTTCCGGAATAGAATCATCGGAAAGAATGTCACTATCCTTAATGGGGATAGGAGATGAAATAGGTTTTTTACTGAAAGCCTCGATTTTAGAAATGAGAAGTGACATTCAATAATGTTGCACAAGTGCTTCATCTTTGATTTCAAGGTCAAGAACTTCATCATTCTTCTTATAAGCTAACAAGCTCAGAAGGTAATTCTTCCATATAACTGATGTCTCCACAAGATAACGAAGCGTCATCAATAGAATCGAGAACATCTCAATATGATCATTTTGAAGACAAGAGGAGGAGGGATATCACACATGATCAGAAGAATCCCTGTGACTTCGATTGGGACAAGGTTCTCAACACTAGACTTTATGAATTCGTCCCATTCTTTTCTGAACAAGTCAAAGCTCATCCCCCATGTTTTAGAAGTGAGTGGGAATATCTGGGTGTGACAACAACGATGAGGGAGTTGAGAAGGACTAGCGTTATGGATTCTACAAGTTCCATTATTTCACTCTAGTGCTTCATCATATTCTTTTCTCCCGCATTTCCACGGATGGAATCTCAACTGATGAACTTGATGAATAAAATTGTAGAATATCAAGGGTATCTTCATCATCATCGTCATCGGGAATGAAATGGAATTGAGAGCTAGATTTGAATGTTTTTAGTCTAATTGATTCACTAACAGTGTTTTCAATTGCAACTGGGAATCTAATTTAGGTACCGCTTAACAATACTTCCATGGATTTTTCATTTGGATTATCTTGGGAATGTTTACATTCCTTCAAATCTTTCACTAAATCTAAAAGATCAAGGAGAAGATTTTGAGGAAGTTCGTCGGTGGTGTGGTGCACGATTTTCAATTGGTACTGTAGAGGTTGGTAATGATATGAAGAGTCGTAATTGTTACAAGGAAATGGATTCCTTGTTTGACAATCAGAGCTAAAGTGAGGACCTCCACAATATTCACAAATGCGAAGACCGATGTGGCCGTGAGTCATATGTGTTGTAGTCATAATTGTTATCGGGAACCCGCTTTATGACAAGCGTGTGTCCCGATTGACAATCGAATCCCGTGTGAACCACCATACATCACAACAAGAAACTGCTGAGTCTTCACATGTGGAAGTGATGGAATGAATCTGTTGTGTTATGGTAGGAATAAGGATCCTGTTATAAACGTAACCGCTTCCGATTCCACCATGCTACAACCGCAATTACACCATTATAGGACCACCACACCATTGACAACCAAGAGTGAGGATAACATAGAAAGAATCAAAGGGTTTCAGAGGGTAAGAAATGAAGAATCAAAAGGGTAATAAGTAAAGAGGAATATTTTTGGTGTTTTGAAAAACATTTTGAAAAACAAAGAATGAAAAATCTTTGGGTTTTTGATTTTAAATATATAGATGAGTATAAATGGTATATGTAAAACATATACCTTTTCTTTATCAAACCGGACCAAAAGACCAAAACTAACCCCTAAAAGCAATAAATATTGTGTTTTGTGTTTATGTATGGCAGAAACGGATATTATAAAATGGACAAAAAGAAGACAAATGGACACAAACGAAAGCACGAGAATGGAAGGAGACGAAGTTGGGACCAATGATAATTTTATTTGGAGATCAAGCAAGAAAAGAAAAAAAAAATTTAAAACTACACAACTAAACGAACATGATAATTAATTAAAGTTTAGAAAGAAAGAAAATGGATCAGCAAAGATAAATTTTAAAGAAAATTAAATGAACACTTAACACAAAAAGACTCTTGGTCTAGTGGCTGGAGACATTTTGGCAAGCAAGAGGTCAAGGGTTCAAGTCTCATTTTACCCTTTTCTTTTATTATTTGAGCACTAGTTGTTCTCCATTCTCTCATGTCCAACGAGAAGAGTACCAGCTGCTTCCACGAGTCCAACCCAATCGAGGCCCATCAAGCGATCCAGTCCATCAAGCAAGTGCAGTCCATGAAGCCAAATCCCAATTCCAACGAGAATCCAAGCCAAGACATAAAATGCAATCTACTACTAGCTTTGTTATTTTGACTTGGAGAGCAAGTTTTATTAGGGAATTTTTTGTACCAAGTTAAATAGTTTAGGGGTCTTTATGAAATATTATTGAAAGTAAAGTAGAACTCATGTTTATAAAACCCACCTCACCTCTTCTATTTTATTATCATCTTTATTTATTTTGCACTAAACTCTTGTAATTTTTATGCTTATTTAGTTTTATAAAAGTATTTAATTCTGCAAGTTAGTTCATCTATTTATTATCTTCTTGTCTTTATTATCCTCATCTCTTAATCCTTTTTATTTCATTTTATTTTTATAAAACTTTTATAAAAATATGCTGAAAGAGTTGAGTTATAAAGATTGTGTGAGTGAGTACGCCCAAGCATATCGCCAACATATCATATTTATATTTTTATAAAAGTTTAGTTTTTTTATTGCTTATTTTTATTAAAGTTCACTTTTTTCTTGTTTTATTTATCTTAAAAATAGTAAAAGCCTCTAAAAATCTTGTCTTTTTTTACAAAAAAATCCAAAAATATATATAAGTTTAAAAAAATATATATATATATATATATTATATTTTAAATCTTTGACCTTAATACCCAAATTAGTTTTTGTGGAAACATATCTCCTTGAGAGAGTTTGGTGGTTAAGATTTGATTTATTAAGATTAGTTTATCATTCATTTTAGCTTTTTATTATAAAAATCTTATATTTATATATTTGTGCTAACCCTTAAAGTTTTGATTTTGTTTGTAATCTCGATTCTACCCTCATAAGGAGCTTTATGGTCTTTAAGCATGCTTAATACATAAAGTTTGAAGCTTTAGTAATTTTTAAGTTTGTTGGTGAATAAAGTCTTAAACTTTACTTACTAATTAGTGGATAAGATTAATAAAGTTGTAAACTTTTGTATTAATTTGTGCTTATAAGATCGGTGGTTTTATTTCCTCGCTTTCATCACCGGTTTTATTCTCTTAACTTTTTATCATTTTTAGCTTAGAATCTTAGTTTAACGTTACGTTTAATTATTCATATTATGCTTGTTAAGTCTTTTATGATCATTCTCTTACTTAATAGTCATTGTAACTAGTTGTAGTTTGTCATTTAAATTTTAGTTTAAACTTTAATTAGTTAAATTAGTTTAAAAAATAATAATAAAAAATAAAATAAAATAAAATTTAAAAGTAAAAGAAAAAAATTAAATTATATATTCCCGCTTTTTCTAAAATTATCTTTTATCATTTAGAGTGTAGGAAAAATAAATTTGCATTCCTAAAGTTAAATTTGAAATTTGGTTTTAAATCGCTTAAATTCCCCGTAGCTTTTTAGAATAAAATTGCATTTAGGATATATTTAGGTAGCTTTCCTTAGTTTACTTGCTTAGTTTGATTTAAGTGTTATTTAGGTGTTTTAATTTCCTTTCCGTTATTTAATTTGACTCTAGAACGTAATTAAAAATCAAAAATCCAAAACATCGAGCATTTTAATAACAAACCAACGACGTCAGTCCCATTCACACACCACGGAACGATTCGCGGTGGACTAATCTGTGATCAACGATCATACACATCGGGATTTGATTTATTATTCTTTTCCAAAGGAATTT
>OU343223.1:258275781-258354560 GCA_910596185.1 Chrysanthemum makinoi
GGTGGATTTTTCAAACTTAAAGTGAGGTATAAAGTAAAGTAAAGGAACTTTCGATACCATCTTTCACGGGTTATGGGTCCTAATACCGTGTTTCACGATGTATGACGGAGATTGAGATGTAGACAACCCTACCTCTACCAAAGGTAGAGAGGGAACTTAGGTTCTACAAAAGATAGAAAAGACGTATCGGTTAACTAGGAGTAAGAATCAAACTTTTGACCTCTGTGTTAAGAGGCAAGGGTAGCCTTGATATCAACTTGCAGTGTTTCACATATGACATTGCACAAATCGTGGTACCATCATAGTCATTTCACCTAGTAAAATGTATATTTTTTAATGATACGTATTATCACCCATGTGTAACATTTGAAAAAGTTTGTTTATGTTTTGAGCCATAAAAATGAGATATTTTACTAGATATAATAATTTAGATTGGCATGGCAATATGCAAAATACCAATGTGGAGTATTTTAGATAAATATGTTGCTAATTGACTTGATCAATGTAGGATATTGAGATAAATTTGTTACTAATTGACTAGTTCATAAAATTATTAAGGGTTCGATTTTCACCTCTTGCAAGGTCGGAGGTCCTTTTTTACTTTTGGTAGAACTGAAAGCCTACACCCCTACCTATGTAAGGGTATGACTGTCTACGTCTTAAACCTCCCACATACATCGTGGAAGACGGTATTGTGACCCATAACCCGTGAAAGACGGTATTGGGTGTTACTTTACTTTTTTAATTTTTTATAAAAATATCAATGTAGGATATTGAGATAAATTTGTATACATGTTTTTGTTAACTTGTAAGAGAGGAAGAGGGTACCGTGGCTCAAAGCCTCAAACTTATGCCATTTCCGACATGGATGGTTATTTGGCGCCGCCACCACCCCACCACTATACCCACCCCTTGCGCCATTTTATCCGCCATTTATTTGGCTTGCGTGAGAACGGAAGGAGTAAAAAAATTGATTTTTTTCATTTTGTGTGTAGTGGGTGGTGCCTTTTGGCATGTGAAATGACATGTTATGAGAGAATGGGTATTTTAATGTTTTAGTGTTTAAAAGTGAGATGCTGAGATGACACTGAGGTAACTATTTTGGTTGAGCGACGATACCCAACGCTCTAATCACTATACGCATGTTCAATTGAGCAACTTACAAGTTAGTTTATGTTTATTTGATGCATTTTTTTTTATATATATAAATAGGAATTTTGGGTTTAATAACTAGACTTTAATGTGTTAAACACATATTAGTAGAACTTTTCATGTAAAGATAAAGATTTTCACAATGTTTTAAAATCGGGTCACTAATTGATCCGATCGAGTCATCGGGTCACTAGTCTAACCGGTTCAACCGTCTAGTCAACTCGGTTTTCTGCTAAACAAAAACAATAGTTCGTCCTACCAAATACCTATAAAACGTGTAATACTTAATACCAAACATACATAAATATGAAAAGTTCAATATCAATCACACATCAAGTTTATAAAACACATAATACAAACAATTCAATGAGAATGCAAGTTTTAAACTAAAATCCTATTGCATTTAGTAACAGTTGAACCGGTTGAACTGGCAGGTTCAAATTGACCCCTTTTTTGGACAAAAAACGGTTTAACTGATTGAACCGGTCAGGTCGAACCAGATTTCGATGATTTCGATTTTCAGGAGATCTAAATAGAAGATTAAAGTGTCTTGATAGGATTAAAAAATGTTTATGATTAAGGCAAGTAGGTTGATGTATAATAATTAATTAGTCGATGCCTGCGCATAACGGCGACAATGTATAATAGTGTTAATTTGTGTGTGTATATTTTTTTTATAGAGTCGGTGATAATGGAGAAAGTGTGTGGGTTAAATCGTACTTAATAGTTGATAACTTGTGTTGGCTTTTATAAATTATGGTATTTTAGTCTAACAATATTACTCACTTTTTGAATTTTTAAGAGTTTTAAGCAAAGACAAATATTTGACATTTTTATTTTTTATGTAACTAGACGAATACCCGCCTATACTTGTGAAATCGTGATTTTTTTTACCTTTGATGCAAAACTTACGGGTTCAATTTCTAATTATCACGAAAAAAAAAATTAATGGCTTAGAAACAAAAAATGATAAAACTTTAAGAATTAAACAATATTTAAGGTATTAATTTAGTTGTAAATGATGTTATCATTTTTAATTAAAGATATAATATTCCACTAACATGGTTCAATTTTAAGCTTTTAAGAAATATCATTCATTCTTTTTAAGAGTAGCCGCATAAATTAGTATTGATAGAGAAACCGTGTACTTTTTCAAAAATTGATAAATACGTAGAAATTGATCAATATTAAAAACTTGTCATTTAAAGTTGACATGCTAAAAATGGTAAGGATTTATATTGATAAAGCAATTGTATAACTTAAACTTGTTTTGAAATGAAAAATAAAAAAACACTTGTCATTTAAGCATTCAAAAAACATATGGTTGTATTATAAGTAGTGGAGATTAATATTTGAATTTGTTAAATCTCATTATCCTGATCAAGCCAATCATCATTTTAAGGGTGTGTTTGGTAAAAGTAGAAGTCAACAGTACCAGTGAGTTGTAAGTAGTAATTACAGCTCACAGCTCATCGTTCACAACTTTTTTTTAAAAAATATTAAAAAATGAGCATTTTTAAAAAATATCAAAACTTACGGCTTTTTTGCCAAACAAACAACAAAAATAAAAAAAACTCATTGCTCACCATTCATCGTCTCAGAAAATTCCAAAAAACTCCGCGCCAAACATAACCTAAATCATCAACAATAAACTTAGCTAATATAATTAATACGTATAACTTCTAATGACATTATATACTATTTTTTAATTCCATCTCTATTACTCAACTTAAGTTATATTCATAGACCAATTAGCAAGTGATATTCATAAAAAGTTGACTAAGTGATATTAACCAAATGGCATGTGAAAGTTTCTTAAGGATTATTAAAGGGGCATTAAATAGTAAATTAGTATAAGGGTATTAAGAAGTAAATTAGGAAAAACACTTCACTGACTTTTAAGTACTTTTAAATACTAGACGAGTACCCGTTCATAGCAACGGAATTTTATAGCGACATATCGTTTAGTGATAAAAAAAAGTTTATGAGTTATAAACGAAAATAATAAAAGTTTGAAGATTTGAGGATTAAACATAATGTTTTGAAACCTGGTTCGACCCGGGTGGTTCAATCGGTTGAACCGGTCCGGTCGAAAAATTGGTCGATATAAACCGAGTCAACCCGATGGGTTGGATCGAAAACGGTTCATATTAAACCGGGTCAACCCGCCGGATTTGAAGCGTCCCGTCAACCCGGTTTTCGATGTTTATTAATAGTTTCCTTTTGAAATATATATTTTCAACATTTCTTTTGTTAGTTTCAACTTTTCACTTTTTACTTTTTGGTTTTTCCATTTATATATAGTATAGCATGGTACCAACACGTTTCGATGGCGGGTAACCTGTGACGATTAACCGAATAAATAGATCTCGATGAGACCTAATTCCATCAGTTTGTATCGGTTTCAACGAGTTCTCTCTGGTTCGTTTTCGGATGACTTTTATTGGTTAGCCGAACCGGTGGCGACACCGGTTCACAGTTGAACCCTGGGTCGGTCCGGTTTTCAATTATATACCATCAACTTGTTAGCTTGTACCAAGCTTTGTGTGTTTTATCAATTTGTATAATGTGTATAATAAACTGTACTTTTCATTTTAGGGTGTTTTAAAAATAACATTAATTAGTGTGTTTAATTATTTTATATTTTGGATTATGTTATAGCTTGTTTAAATTGTACATTGTGAAAATTTTGTTGTACTTTTTAATAAGAGGTGTTTTAATTGGTTGTTTTTAATTTGGTATATATGCTTTTAATTGGTTGTACAATGTGAATAAATTATTGTACTTTTAAGTAATGACGTGTTTTAATAAGAGTATTAATTACACTATGCATTTCTCTCACCTTTGACTTTCAAGATTTCACTTTTCAAGGTTTGACTATATACTCTTTATATGTAGTATAGATAAAATTTGAGTATAAACTCTTTATAAGCAGTAAAAATATTAATAAATTTAAAACACTCCTGCTTTTTAGTAGATTTGTTTTACAGCAAATTTCAAAAAGTGAAAATTACTGTAGTACCCATAATCAAAATAGTGTGTCTGCACATACCCATCTTTCTTCTCAATATCAAAACTACCCATCCATGTCGGGTATATATTTTCACTATATACACGACATGGACGTGTATGGCCATAAATGATTGTTGCAAATAAATTTTTAGCATCTCGGGTACAAAATCACATCTATACTGCGACATGGTTTTGACATGGCTTTTTTTATTGTTGTTCACGCTTACCCACACACATCTAGTGTATTTCTATACACGACATGGTGAGTAAATACACGACAGGGGACAAAGTTTAGGGCATGTCGGGTATAGATGCATGAAAATACACGACATGGGAAAAAGACAAGGCCATGGGTGTATAGAGGATGGAAATACATGACATTGACATATTTTGCATTCTCATTTCAAGCCCTAGACAATGTCGTGTAATATAATACCCTATACACGACATGTTTTAGGGTTTTGTTTATTTTCGACGATACATGTTTTAGGGTTTTGTTTATTTGACATGGTAAATGACAATAGAATTTCTATATGTATAGACTTAAAAACACATATCTCACACATAAAATCTTTTCAATATAATGGTTAATGTATTTTCACTTCTGTAGTATACAAATCCTTTAAACATTACATTTTTTCATAGTTTTTTTAAAATGATGGGAAAAAAGTACGTACTTAAATATATGTGAATGGTTAGATATACGGTTTTTAATTTATCTTGTGTGTAGAATTAAAAAAGTACGTACTTGAAAACATTCTAGAAGCATTTACAAAATTGTAAAAAGAGTTCATATGAAAGTCATTGATTAGTCATGTCAATGTCATATTTCGTGTTAAATTGTAAGCGACAACGACATTGTCAGTGAGTTGTCATATCAATGTTCGTACTTAAAAATGTCATATTTCGTATAAAATTGTAAGCATACACGACATTGTCAGTGATTTGTCAAATCAATGTTAGTTCTTAAAAATGTCATATTTCGTGTAAATTTTAAAGCATATACGACATTGTCAATGAGTTGTCATATCGACATTGTCATTTATAACCTACCTTACAGCCTACCTTAGAATTGAAATAAACATAGATTTATTACTTCTCTCTAGGGTAGCCATGAATTCAAATATTAAGAAGTTCAAGTGTGTATTACATTTTGATGATCAGCATCGAGGTGTAATTATGTATAATGACTAGACACGACATTTCATCCACTAGACACGACACGAGCTTGTCTTTTTCCCCATCTCGTGTATTGAAGTCATCTATACACGACATGAGCATGTCTTTTTCCCATCTCGTGTATTTTCTGGATTGGTACCCGACATGCCCCTAAACTTTATCCAATGTTTGTCCCATGTCGTGTATTAATTCACACTAGATGACCTTGGTAAGTGTGAACAACAATAAAAAAAACCATGTCAAAACCATGTCGTGTATAGATGTGATTTTGTACCCGAGATGCTAAAAATTTATTTGCAACAATCATTTATGGCCATACACGTCCATGTCGTGTATATAGTGAAAATATATACCCGACATGGATGGGTAGTTTTGATATTGAGAAGAAAGATGGGTATGTGCAGACACAATATTTTGAATATGGGTACTACAGTAATTTTCACTTTAAAAAATGATTTAAAATGAAGGAATTGAGTTGTAGAATAGCAACGTATTTTTTCAAGTTTCCCGTTCTGGTACATGTACCTTTTTTAAGCTGTAGAATAGCAATGTACTTTCCATAAGTGTCCCGTTCTGGTACGTGTATTTTTTTAAGTCGTAGAATTGCAATGTACTTTCCATAAGTGTTTCAATTTGGTACGTGGATGACGTACCAAAATGGAACACTTATGGAAACTAAGTAGGACGTACCAAATTGGAACACTTATGGAAAGTTCATTACTATTCTACAACTTAAAAAAAGTACACGTACCAGAACGGGACACTTATAGAAAGTACATTGCTATTCTGACTTAAAAAGTCACCGTCGCAAGGCGAGACACTTGAAAAAGTACGTTGCTATTCTACGACTCAATCCCTAAAATGAAAAGATCATCTAATGAATGTCTCAAAAAAGTAAACCTTTTTTTTTATCTTTATGACGATGATCCTTATAATGACCTCTATGATGATGATCCTTATGATGATGAAGACCACGGGGAGCTTTCTGCTGATCAAGTTGCTTTTTGTGATGCTTACGACATAAGGATTCCTTATAAACTTAGACGTTAGCTTATATTTGGTTTTGTGTCAAATGTAATCTAGTGGGTAGTGGTTTATTTCTTATTTTTGAGAATAGAAGTGTCTTGTTATATTAGCGTACATCTGCATGTAAATATTGAGATATGATTTCACCTATCTTTTGACTTAAAATGTTTTGGTGTAATACATTTATTGGGGAAACTTAAAAAAAAAGTAATTTTTAAAATAGATTTGGTCAGTTGAGTGATTTTACTAGAATTTTGACACATGTTACATATTCTATTAATAAAATACAAATCCGAGTCATCCAAATCTATTTTGAGAAGCGGTTTTTTAGGGGTATTTATGAGACTTTCTTACTCCCTCCGTCTCATATTAAATGTCCACTATGATTTTTTAAAGTCATTCTTGTACAACTTTGACCTTAGATAATTTTGTTTGTGTTAAAAAATACATAATGCAAAACATATGGATGTATTGAGTTTTAAACGTATTTTCATTTGGTATAATTTTGATCAAATATTATATAACACAAACAAAATATTTAAGGTTAAAGTTGAAAATGAAAGATTTTAAAAGTCAAAACTGGACATTTAATATTGGACGGAGGTAGTATTATGTTTAGGGATAATAACTTAAAGAAACATCGTACTTGTCTAAAAATACATTTCTGGGCATCGAACAATTTTTTTTTGCTTATATGGATACTGAACTTTCAATGATTTTTTGTAGATTTGTGTACATTTTCGCCTCAAATATTAAAAATTCAGGTGCAAAATTGTCACAAAAGTACCCCAAATAGTTCGAATTAGTTTAGTACCTAAAAGTTCTGAAAATTGAAAGTTCAAGACGCGATATAAAAAAAATTTGTTTGATACCTAAAAGTGTATTTTTAGATAAGTATGATATTTTTTTAAAGTTATTTTCCTTATTTTTATCATGAAATTTGCTCTTTGTTTTATGGATATGTTTGGTGTGGTAGGCCGATGGTTATTGACATATATGAGGGAATAAGCGAAGATGTTGTCCTTTATCTTTTTCTTTTTGAGCAAAGGTTGTCCTTTGTCAAGCTGGGTATTATTGACCAGAATATTATACTAGTTATTTACAAATTTTGTTATTTTGTCTAATCTGGTTTTGTTGGGTATGATTTGGTTAAAACAACCAAAACTTTTGCTTTCATGTACGTTTAATATACATATAGTTTTGTTTTATTGTTAGAATATATATCATTTTTTGTTTTTTTTTTGTTAGAAATATGCATGTTTTTAAAGGGAAAGCTTCAAGTCTTAATAAAATAGTTCAAGACATTCAACTTAAAAGTTTCGAGTGGATTGTGAGAAGATCTGGAAAGAAAAGTGAAATAAATTGGCAAATAAAGGCTTTTTGATCCGGTTAAATGTCGTGTTTGAAGATAAAATTTTATAAAGTTTTTAAGTGTGAAGAGTTCTTTGAGAGATTGTTCAGCTGAGCAGTGGCTGAAGGGTCTGTTTGAAGATAAAATTCTACCTTTGCTACTTGCAACATGGTTCATTTTGGATAATTTGTGTTTGGGTCTTTAACTCTAATGGGCCTAATCATACGTGAGGTAGCATTTGGTACTAGTAATTTTGGTTGTATTTTGTTTTTAGTTTTTGTTTAATGGTTTTTTTTTAGGGTCCACTATCTTAATCATCTTGTTGTTATAATGGATGTCTTTATTTGTATTGTCATGCTCTTTGCTTTTTTATATATATTTTGCCTTTAAAAAAAAAATGGACTTTTGCAATCTACTAAAAATCAAAGTAAGTAAATAGGGATAGACTTTGGTGATGTGCAATGCGCTCCCTTAAAAAAGTGTAATATTCTTCTATATTGTTGTCTCGAAAAATGCAATATGCTCCCCTTTAAAGCAATACTATTACGAGAAATGATATTTCTTTCATCTTCCAACTATTATATATCTATGAAGTAGATTTACATGATATAAGACTACTCGGCAAAGGGGTGAAAATTGTTAGGTGAATCTCAAAGTCACGCTCCAACTTTTTGTCCACTCCTCAAAGTCACGCGCGAAGTATCCTTTTCAAAAGAGTGAAGGTGACCGGTTCACCTAGTGTGACTTTGTAATTATCGTGGAACTCATGTGAAATCTAACTGTTGTTGCATAAAAAAACAATTACAGTTTGTACTTTTATATTCGTTGCATAGTTTAAAAAAAATTACACTCTACTGTTATTTACTTATAAACACAAACTCACCATTTCTTAACCTCATCATTTAAAAAAATATATATATGTCTCAAGAAAACACTCCCCAAAACACCAAACGTCCCCAAAGAAAAAATAACCGTAGCACTCCCCCGACACCCGAGGGAAAATTTAATCTAGGAAATACTCCCCTGTCGCACCAACAAATCAACTTACGACCACAACCATTCTTTTATAACCAAAATTACACAAACCCACCATACCGTAATCCATACCCACAACAACAAGCTTTTAACCAATTCTCACAACAACACCAACAAAACGCGTTTAGCCAATTCTCGGGACAACATAATGCCTACCCATTTGATATGTCACAAACCCAAATTGGTGGTTCGTCATCACACCAACCCATGTCTCCCGTTTCTGCATTTTCAAATGAAGATTTGTACGAACCTCACATTTCGGAGTCTTTTTATGAAAACACTCAACGTGAAGAATCTCCCACCAAAGTCACGGCCCCGACACCCGCGCCGGTTACAGTGAAGTCAAAAAGACACCAAAAGCAAAAGAGGGGGGCTCAAACCGAAGAGCCAACACGAATCATTCCATGGACCCAAGAGGAAGAAGTTGCGGTGTGTAAAGGTTGGATTAATGCATCCAAAGATGGTGCCATTGGTAATGCGAGGAGGGAAAATGGCTTTTGGAATGACGTTGTCGCGTACATAGAGGGCAAAACAAAGTCGGGTCGAACGTATGATATGGTTTGTGGGAAATGGAAGACGGTGCGTCTGAATGTAGCTCGGTTTTGTGGAGTGTTCAATAACGTCAAGATATGAATCCGATAAGTGAAGCCGGAGACGAAGATTACTACAATACGACAACTCTTAACTATGAAGCTGAATACGGAATGAAGTTCACACTTCCTCATTGTTGGGAGGAGTTAAGATGTTAGCAGAAATGGAATGAAGTTGAAGTTCTAGGTTTTTTAGCAAAGGAAAAAAAATGAAAGGTGATGCGCTCCAGAACAGTCAAGCTTTATCACACAAGCCTGCCACTTGTGAATGGCAGACCGTAACAGTTAAAACGCTCAGAAACGAAATCAATGAAGATCCGAGGATATAGTGTTTCCCGTCGTTATGTCCCAATGAGCTATGCAATGGATTATCAAACGTTTAGTGATCGGAGATTTGAACGAAAAGGAGATTTGGAATTATTATAATTAAGGAAAAGCCAACAAATAACAACGGCTTAAATGCAAATTAAAGAAAGTTAAAAAGATAAAATCTATTAAATAAACGCTATCACTATATTTAAAATTGATGAACGTTTAAAAATT
This sequence comes from Chrysanthemum makinoi, assembly GCA_910596185.1. NCBI lineage: Eukaryota > Viridiplantae > Streptophyta > Magnoliopsida > Asterales > Asteraceae > Chrysanthemum > Chrysanthemum makinoi. The sequence goes on from OU343223.1 coordinate 258,285,670, forward strand.
AAAACTAAAAACTTACGTTTAAATAAAATTTACGTAGACGTACAAAATAAAAAATGAAATCTAAGAAATAAAAGTCCTAAAAATATGAAAAATACATTTTTACAATCCTAATGATAAAAGAAAATTTATAGAAAAAGAAAATTATTTTTATAACTAATTATCTAATTATTATTAATTAAAACTATTTTTAACTATTTAATAATTACCTAAAATACAAGAAATTAGGAAATAAAGCTAGAAAATAAAATTATGAATTGGAAAAGTCTAAAATATCAAAATAGAATTTTCAAAACTATTTTGTATTTTTCTGATTATTTTTCTATTTTCTAGGAATTTTAAACTATTAAAAACTAATTAAATTATTTAAAAATACATTTTTAACTAAGAAAAATATGGAAAAATACTTTTTTCGCTTTTTATATTTATCTTAACTTAATAAAAATGAAAAATTATTTTTTTGAAGCTTTTCTGAATTTTTTTATATTAAATGCTATTTAAAAATGCTTAAAAACTAATTTAAATTGAGAAAAATAGCAAAACAACTTAGAAAAATCTGAAAATTTCAGGAAAAGTCTAAAACAATATTAGGAATATAAGAAAAATGGAAAAACAGATGCTTATTTGCAAGAAAATGAAATGATAGAAAGTGCTTATTGAAATAAGCACTAAATTAAGCAAAAGAGCACCAATGGCTACCAAACTGATACACAAGCTATAATAAGCTAAGAGAACTAAAATGCAATGAGAATCAACAAGCTAATACCACTGATATGCAAGATACAACAGATTTGATGTTTATGAGTTTCAAGTTAAAACAGATTCTGAGTGGCAACTTTAAGCACAAGCACGTGCTTATAAATAAGCTCAAACTGAAAACTATGATTTGGAACTTGAAAAGACCTGGTGAGACCAAGTGTACCAAAAACAGACTGGTGAGCTCAAATGAGCCCCTGGCAACCTGATGCAAAGGATCGAGAAACTCAGTTCACAAATGCATCGACAGGCATTTTTGCCTAAAAGAAGAGCTGATTTGAAGCTTTTAAATAAATGGCAAATTCAAAAAAATGCTTATAAGTACAAGGACAGTTGAACTTTTTAGAGTGCCAAATTTCAATGAAAATGGTCAAGAATGAAGCCATGAAAATTCCTTGCTTTTGGCTCAAAACTAGATTTTCTGTTTTTGACTTTTGATGAAATGATGAACTTTGACTTTATCCAACTTTGGATCCAATTTTATCACTGATCTAGGTGTTATATGATGTTATAAACCTAATGCAAGCAATATTGATGATTTCTAAACACAAATTAATGAGTTGCAATTTTAAAACTCCAACAAGAAGCATTTGAGACGATTTAGGGAACTTTTGACTTTTGTGGTGTTGCAGACCTAAACTAAGACTGAAATGTGCTCAAATGAACTAATCAAGCATAAAATAACAACAAGTGTTCACTGAATAAGCCTCAAGGCGTGTGCTTATGAACCAAACACCCCCATAATTGACTGTTTTAACAATTAAATGAGACAAACACTTTTTAAACTTGCATCAATGATCAAACTCACTTTAAATAACTAAAATACTGCTATGAGAACAAGTTTCAACAGATTATAACTACAAATGCCTTACATGCAAGAATTTGAGAAATTCACTTACAAAGGTCCAAACCACAATGGCTAGCTATTACTAAAAGAGAACCACTACCTAATACAAACCAACCAAATGACTATAATTCACCCCATTCTCATGTCGAACCAACCCATTCCAAATCAGAACATATTTGCCCCTGTTGACTTCTGTTGACCAGAATCAAAATGAATGTAAACTTGAATTTGAGCTTGTAAAAGCTATGCTGTTTATTTAAGCTCAATGGAACTCAGAAACAAGTATTATGAGGTTTTTGAGTGTGATTTGGAAATGGAAAATTTCAACAAGGGACGTTAAGATCAAATGTAAACATAACTGAATTTGCTTGAATTAAGTCTCAATACACTTTAACACTTTAACTTGATACAATTTAACAAGAAATTACAAGTCTTACTCTAATTTGAAAGTTTTAACATAAAAACGACATAAGTAAAAAAGTAAAAACTAGTAGACTATCTTTCTTGCTTCCTTTTGCCTTTCTTTTATATCCAAACTCATCTTCTCTCACTTCTGAATGTATCCCACCATTCTAAGCCATTGGATGGCCTTGAATTAATCTTCACCATTCAAATCGATTTTACGCCTATTTTTTCTTTTTATCCATGTGGGGTTGAGTGAGAGTTTAGGGAAGCAATAAATGCATATTGGAAGCTTGTTAAGTGGAGGGACATGGGAGAGTGGATTTGAGGGGGGATGGGGTTCCTGGTTTGCAGCTAGCCGGTTGAGGTTGAAGACTTTGGCGGGTATGAGGATTTTGACCAGATATTGACCAGATATAATAATCCAAGGGGGTTCACGTATTTTGACAAACAAAGGTTGGCAGGGGGTCCAAAATCGTGAAAGGGTTTAAAACTTCAAGGACTAATGTTGTAAGTTCCAAATGTAGGGACCTAAGTCGCCAACATCTCAAAAGTTGATCCAAGGGTTGAATTTGACAAGTATCAATAGTACAAGGACCAATGTTGCCATTTTCCAATTTTTCAGGGCCAATTGCCAAATTTCAAAGTTGAAGGACTAAACTTGTAATTTTCTCAAACTTTTGACATTTTTCACCAAAGGACTAAATTTGACAAGTTTTGATTTTAAAAGGACCTTTGGTGACTTTACTTTTGAAATTATGTGCTCAGGGACTGTTTTGGACAACTTTTGAAACTCGGGGATGAAACCCAATTTTGCAAATTTGATATGTTTTTCATCTGATTTTGATATTTTTGCATTTAAAACACATAAAACACCGATTTGTGATATTTTGATCATTTTGATGTGTTTCTGAGTATTTTCAGATGATTTTGCAGTTTATATTGTACAAAAATGATGAGTATTTAGACACTCATCAAAAGGTTCAAGAGATACAAGTCATCTGGGTCTAATTCGTTCAACCCAAAGACTAGAGATGCTAGTATTAACCTGGATGATGCAGCTGGAGATGACGAGGAAAATGAGGTGCAAGAAGTTCGACGACTACTGGTCAGGGACAAATCGAAAGCTTTGAAGAAAAAAGATGTGAGTAAGTCGACATCGTCGACATCTATAAATGACGAATCATTGGCTAGGATGATGATATCGGAGTTGGCACAACATAACGAACGCGCCATGAAAAAAAGATGCAAGAACGGGCTGAGTATATGGCAATAAAAAAGAAGGCGGTGAAAGAACATGCTAAGTTTACGGCGATCGAAAGGAAGGAGGTGGAAGTGCAAGAGTATAAAATAAGGCAAAAATACTTAATGTTCACTTAATGTTCTGCATGCTGCCATATGAACATTTGACTGGGGAAACACGCAGAATAACAGACGAGATAAGGGCGGTGATCAAAGCGAAGTGGGGTTCAGACTTTTAGTTTTAATCTCAAAGTTTATGTAATGTTTTAATTTCCTACGTTTGCGTTTTTAAAATATTTGAAGTTTATGTACTATTTTTAATATTCGAAGTTATGTAATGTTTTAATTTTCTACGTTTTCGTTTTTTATTTCGTACATTTACATTTTTTATTTTGTAAGTAATTAAAAAAAATGGAAGTTAAGGTGACCATAGAGGTGACCTTATCCACAAATAGGTGAGTGGGTGTGAGGGAAAGTGAGAGGAGAGAGAAAGTTGAAGTGACGCTGATGTGTAAGATAAATATGTAGTTTCCTTGCCTTCTAGTCTAAGGACCCCCTTTAAGGAAATACTATTATGAGAAATGACATTTCTTTCTAGGGCTAATGGCCTTTAAAAGTATCATATTGTCATGATTTCTTTTTATATGTATCAAACAAGTTTTTTGCTATTTTATATACTAAACTTAATGTTTTAGTATTTATTTTGTATTTTATAACCATTTTGCCTCTTATTTTATCAACCTGAGAGGGGCAAAATGATCATGAAGTAGAAAAAATACCAAAAATCAAGTTTATTGCATAAAATTGAAAAAAAAATAAAATAAAAAATAAAATTGATTGATACATATAAAAGAAAATCATGACAACTATGATACATTATCGTGTAATTAGCCTTTCTTTCTAATATGGAGTATTATATATGATTGTGTTTAAAATACTATTATGAGAAATGATATTTGTTTATACTATTATATATGAATGTGTTTGGCAAAATTAGCAGTTGAAGTGAGTAGTAGTAGTAAGTAGTAGCAGTAAACAGTAACTGTTAGTAGTAATTGTATATTTTTCTATAAAAACGTTTGATAGCGTAACTGTAATTGTAATTACAATGTGTAAAACAATTTATAAATACTCAACGCTCCTTAATGCTACTTCATGCGGCGTTTGAAAATGAGCATTATACAAAATAGATAAAGCTACCTGTGACTTGCTAAACGAGCATAAAAATCACAACGCTCAACGCTCGCCGCTCTTAAATACTTTTAGACGCTCTGCGCCAAACATATACGAAGTAAATTTACGAGATACAAGGTCATTATTGAGTTTTCTATAAGACAATTTTTTTGCATGATCTTTCTTAATTATAACTTATATCTTGTTAAAGTTATTCAATGTATAAGTTACGTAGAGTAGACTTAAATTCTAAGATTAGCTTATGATTTCCATGCGAGGGAAGAATAATAAAGAAAAAGTAACCAACAATCACACTATCATATAATTCGAATATTCATATGATCTTTGAGACTTTAATCCATATTGATCATATCTCTCCTTACTAGTTATAATACCTGTGCACGCACAGAATTTTGACAAAAAAAATTATTTTGTATCAATACTAAATATTATGTCTTTAAAAGTAATTATATATAATTATATACTTATGCACGAGTTTTTCATTATTCATTATATCCGTTAGAATTTTGTATAATCAAATTTTATAAAAAAAAATTGTTAAATAACTCAAGATTCAACTATATTTAGCTGATATAGATGTTGATGTTCCTATTTAAATTTCACTATTTAATATTCAAATTCGTGTCCACATTTGTCATACTTTATATTGATACTCACATCATATTTTATGATTAATGCACCACAATCTGTGCATTACAGTTTGTACCGTACAATACTGTAATGCATAATTTGTGGTGCATTAATTAAAAAATATGGTGTGAGTATCACCTCCCTACTTTTAATATGAAATAAATGAATCCTTAGTAAACATATATAGTAAAAAAAATGACATTTATAATCTTATGTATATTTATATGTTTGAGTTTTAAAACAACATATATATTGTATTTTTAAGTTATAAATTATAGGGGGTATAAAATATAATGGGGTATTTGTTTAATTTCCAAAGTTATTAAAAAACATGAAAACTTATAATATTACACTTAACTCTAAACAATTTTTAAAAATTTAACCACTAAAGTTTTATTAATTACCCCTCTTTTTTAAAGTTTTTGTTTTCACAAATTTGACACCTATATTTTATGTCTTCTCAACTAAATTTCTACACCAAATAAACTAAAGGTTGACTAAAATTAATTTAATTTTGACTTTTATTAACCAATCACGTCGCCCGATTTCGCTTACGTGGCAAAATCAACCTCTCCTATTGGTCTAATTTTTTTTTCAATAAGAAGGGTTTTGCAAAAACACTCTGAATGAAATGATGTAATTCTTTTATTATATAAAATATAAGTTTAAAACTTAATTAAGTTACTAGTGTACTACATGCATATAAACATTTTTTTTCATGTAAACAAACAAAATTAACCACCAAAGATGCCATTGCTACAAATATGTACCCGTTTCAAACCTGGTCCGCTGTAATAGTCGGACTCAAACTACGCACTACTGATTTAGATCTTAGTGGGTATATATGCAATTCTCCCAAAGTAATATATAAGTACGCTTGGACAGCATAGCAAAGACTCTTCTTTTTTTATGGTAACCATGATTTCTGACTTTTCTCTAGTGATTAAAGGATTACAAGACATCTTTCTTTTGTTAGAGCACTTACATTGATAACGCCCAACCGGCGTTAAAGCTAAAATTTTGGGCGTTAAATGGCGTTAAACCGATGTGAGGGCCGCGTTGTAACGGCGTTATTGGGCAATGTTAAGCCCATAACGGGCGTTAAATGTAAAAAAAAATAAAAAGAAATAAATTCATTTGAATGGAGATGTTATTGTTGTGGGTGTTTTTTGAGGATGTTAAGGTGAAATGTTAAAGTTTAACTTGGGATGTTATTGATGTGGGTGTTTTTTGGGATGTTAAGGTGAAATGTTAAAGCTGATGTGACGCTGACGTGAACGGTGTTAAACTTTAACACAAGTTACTGATGGAAATGCTCTTATTCATCTCTACTATACCCACAATCACTTTGAGTAATAATAACCACAATCATTTTCTATTAATTCAATGTTCTTGTAGTATTCAATGGTTCCATTTTTTACTTTATCAAGATTCGACCACTATAAACAACAGTTACATGTCTGGGACAATAAAGAACACTTGACCATTATTTCCATCATTAACTTTGTCAAAAGAAAGTGCAAGAAACATATGTTGCCACTTTTGTAAAACGTGTAAGTGAAGCAAATTAATCTTTTTATAATCAAATCCTTTATTTTTGCTCCCTGAATACATGAAATGTATAGGCATATAGTTAGTGTCTCAGTATGTCATTAGTATGTGTGCTAGTCGCGGTTATTGATCATTGGGTGACAATGAAGGATATTGGTTTTGGGGTATATATTAGACGGCATTGGCCTAATGTTTGCTATGGGTTTGAAAATTCGGGTAAGTTATTATGTTTCGTGATGATTAAATGGATAGATTGTTTTGCTCGTGGATGTGAATCGCTGTTTGATTTGAGCACGGCTGCATTGTTTGTTATTGCATGGAGTTGTTTTCTTGGTTTGACATCAATGTCATGCTTGTTATATCTTCTTCTAATTATGGTAAGGTTACGAGTCTTGTTTTAATGCATGAGACCCCATTTAAATTTTGTTGACAATATTTGAAGGAATTCAGCATCACTTGATCATATCATCACTAATGGCCAATTGCCTTGTTGATTCTTTCAGGGAACTGCTGTGTGTGTTGTCCGTTATCTCGGTTATACTCATGGTCTATTGATTGTAGGGCTCTTTAGCATCTTGTTCTTAAGAATGTATGCTAACTTTTGGATTATTGGACCAATGTTAATTGTTGGAGGTAAGCCTTATTTTTACAAGGTTATCAATATGGAGCCATTTGTTGTGGCAAAATGAACGGGTAGGGTGACGGGTCAAAATGAGCAATTCTTTGTTATTCGAAAGGGGTGAGCTGGGTTCACTTTTTTTTTTTTTTTTTTTTTTAACTACAAAATTAATAGATTAAGATATGGTTTCAAAATGATTTAGGAGGTTTTATGCATTTAAAAGTACACTTTGGACGTCTTTCACCCGTCTCACCCTCTTGACCCATTCGACCCATTTCCACTGTAGACCGTAGCTAAACTAACATTTTTAATTCACATGTTTGAGCAGTTATCTAAAACATCACCTGAATGAACTCATTTGCAAGCAAATGGGTCAATATAACACCTTTAGCCATTGGGTTGCTGTTGTGCACATTTACAATTGCTACTATTATAACAAGTCGTGTTTTTGTGTTTAGCAGGTTTCTTATTTTTGCTAAACCACACTAGGTTGGTTGTTTTAGTGGCACTGTTATACGCTCTCTACTATGTAAAGCATCACGGCGGGTGGTCTGGAATTTTAGTATCTATTAACCTTGCTTTCATCTCATGTGACGCCTTAATCTATGTACTCAACTGGTGTGATGATTTTAGTGAAAATACACACTTTAAAGAGCAAAAAGTACCACTGTCATATGTTAAAGACGACTTCCTAGCAGCGATCCAATTCTGTGATCTTGCTGATCAAACTGAGCAGGTGGGCCCATGTAAATCATCGGGCAAACCAGCTGTTATGCCGACTTTTGTGAACAAACCGAAGAAAGTTTCAACTATCTACATGCCTGTAATAAAAAATAGAATGAGTGCTATTAATGAGATAAGGAGAATTATGAGCTGTGTGGATCACTATGAAGTGTTAGGTTATTCCCGATACAAGAAAATCGATGTTACCTTGTTAAAGAAGGAATATAAGAAAAAGGTACACTTTTTTCTCTTCGTGGTGTATTCAAACTTCACATGCGTTATGATGTTTATTATGTGATATTACATAATCAAATGCAATAAAAGTAGCGCAATCCATAGTTCTAGTAGTTACTTTTCATGGTGTTTTAGTGTCTTGAAAAGGGTACACGCAAAATACAGGTACCATAATTTTGATAATGTCTTTCCTTGTAACTAATATCAAACTGATTATTCAACGTTACTCAATCTGACACACTAGAAAATGATTATTAACAACTTGAAGCTGTAACAATCAATATTTACTTCCAAAACACACATTTTGATCAATTGACGTCTTATGATCACGTCTTTTAGGCAATGCTTGTGCACCCTGATAAAAACATGGGAAGTCCAATGGCAAGCGAATCTTTCAAGAAAGTTCAATGTGCATTCGAGGCAAGTATATCTCTTTCAAAATGACTGCAGGATTCGCTAATCTTTTTTCTTCTTTATTAACTTAAACTCATAACGACACAATTGTTCAGGTTCTTTCTGATTGTGTGAAGAAGAGGGACTATGATGAGCACTTACGAAACGAAGAGTCAAAAAGTTTGTGCCACAAGTTCCCTAGTACTGAATACTATTCCGAGGAATCAAGACATATACAATGCACAAAATGTGAACATATACATATATGGATATGTACTAACAGAAAAAAGTTGAAGGCGAGATGGTGTCAGGTGGGGTCATCATTATGTGAAAACGGATTAGTAGTCTGATTGATTATAACTTTGTATGAAGTGATGAGACTTTTATGTTTCAGGATTGCTGTCAATATCATCAAGCAAAAGATGGGGATGGATGGGTTGAATACAAAGGCTCACTGGACTCTGATCTGCCTCAAAAGGTTTACAATTATTTTTAAGATGCTGCATGATGTTCAGATAAAAGTCCAACGTGTACTTTGTTAATGTTTGTATTCTATTTAATCCAGGTAAAAATTCCACGGGCATTTGTTTGTGCTCAAGGAAAGATCTTTGATGTGTCGGAATGGGCCATTTGTCAGGTTTGTCCTTAAATTGATCCGTATGAGATTAAACACAACTCGTGCAGCTTTAAGATTTTGTGACCCTAAAGTAAATACTATGGCAGGGAATGACTTGTATGCCAAACACCCATCATCCGAGTTTTCATGTTAAGATGGTTGGGTTAAAGAAAACTCAGAAATGCAGCTCAAGCACATATCCATGGGATTTAGATGGCAAAATGACAGATGAAGAAGAAGAGTTCAACATCTGGCTTCAACAAGCAGTAGCTTTGGGTTTATTCTGTGACACCTCTAAACGAAGAAAGAGTTGGATCCGCTTCAAGTTGTCCCAGAAGAAGGTAAAGAAACAGTGGACCCGTATGTCCCGATGGTCATACTAAGAACCATATGTACGTGGGTTTTAATTGGTTCCGGAGATGAGGCACCGGATTTGTCCCTGGTTCATTTACAAGCTGATCAACGAGTGAATTAGAAGAATTCCGTAGATCAGTTGGTTGGGCAACCATCTGAGCATGTCGCTTGGTGAGCTTGATATACTCCTCACATGATAGGCACATGAGGTTTGGCGTGGGCCGTTTGGGATTGCCAAAAAATTCAACCTTAATTTTGTAAGATAAAGAATTAGGAGACCACAGGATATTGTAGTGATATATTGTTGTTGCCTTTATATATGTGATAGATAATTTGTAAAATGAACTTGTAGCCAATATGAAACTATCTAGTGACAATACAACGTAAACCAACAAGCATATGGTCTACTACTACAAGAAACCTGCAATGATCTGCAATGGTCAGCATATTAATACAACGTAAACCGAGCAAGCACGCATTATAATTTTGGAATGGATCGGGTCGGATCGTATTGAGTTGACCCGAAATACTTTTAAATGAAAATGATACATTTTATTAATGAAAGATTACTATGTGTCAGATATAATAGTGAGAAAAAATGTACACTTCGAGCGACTTTTTTTTTGGTAACCACGATTTCCGACTTTTTGGCCGACTAATTCACGGGGTTTGAACCCACCGCCACACAGACTCAAACCAGGTAAAGCCCTCCCTTTTCACGAGGTTGGCGTGGCCACTTAAGGTTGTTTGCACCTAGCAGGAATTAACTCGTTTGACTTGTTTCCCCTGAGCTAAATGCTTTGATTTTGATCTTGTATATGCTTTTCATGTTTCATGCTGGTGTTAATTTTATTTCTATTTATCGAGGGCCTACTAATGGAGAAAGCGACTTTAAAGAGGCAGTTGAGTTTGATCCAATTAAGTATCACAACTTCTTCTGCCCTTGGGCGATTGGGAATGTGGCTGCAGCTGGGGTTAGCAAATAGCAATAGTCACGGTGCCAGCTCAAGTGTTAGCAGCTTAGCTCTATGTGGGAGGCAGCTGACACTGGATGCTTTAAATGGGCAAGTCAAGTTACGGGTCAGAAATGGCGGGTTCAGATTTGGTAACATGTTTTACCATTTTTGAGAATTTTATAACAGCATACTTACCAAATACCAATATAACTATTTCTTTACCATGTGCTATCAACTTAACAATGTACTATGGTAAGCCGGTAACGAAATGATAGGCATTCAAGTATGTTGCTTTATATGCTTAAAAAGTACGTTGCATAGATCGTCAAAAGGCGGGGTTTTTTCTTCGGGTTATCTTTTTCATAATTTATTACAACTTGTTTGATATTATAAAAAACAGAAAGGATAGACTTGCAGGCTAATCTACAAAAACACAAAACATAAACTTAGCTACTGCAGAGCCGTTCTTAACATAAAATTAGCTACTGCACAGAGCCGTCCTTGAGGGTTTATCAGGTGGGCGACAGCCAAGAGCCCAAGAGGCTCAAAAAAAGTTTATGAGCCTCAAAATTTGTACCATTTACAATTGGGGATGCTTCACCAAAAATACACAAGAAATTGACTTTGTTCTCAAGTTGGTTTTATAAAGGAAAAGGAAAGTAATGAAAGAAAACAAAAAAATTATCATGTTCTTGAGTTTTTTTATAAAGGAAAAGGAAGTAAAAGTGGGCAAATTTTAGCTATTTATAAGTAAAGTGTTTCCTCTCAAAAGTGGGAGGAAATTGTTTACTTTACATTACTTCCATTTTCTTTATGAACAAAACTCAAGAACACATTTTTGGTAGGTAAAAGTCCGAGACCCACAAAAATGACTCGGAGACCCATACTTTAATTTGTATCACAAAATTTTACCCAAAAGAAAATTGTAGCCACTGAGTTGCACAAAAATTATAGAAATCGCTATATCCCTTTTGTTTATATGTTTCTTTGGTGGGATAAAATTTTGTTTTGGTCCATGAAGCAGAATCTTGTGAATCGCCTCGTATCAACTAGGAAGGCAAATAGACAGAAAGTCTGAAAGTGAAACCACTTCAGATTAGGTAAATTTCCGCATTCAAAGATAAATGGTCGTATTTACTAGGGTATTTTTATAAAAAGATGTATTATAACCATATAAGCATTTTTGGTCATTTTTTGTGCCCACGCACCATATATTTAAGAAAGATGAACCTTCGTTTTATAGCGCCAATGAAAATGTGCCACATACTTTTTGATGCCCAAAATCCATTTCTTGCGTGCCAAAAATAAATCTTACTTTTAAAGCACTATAATTAATTTTTGATCCAATGAAAATATGTCACGTACTTTTTGAGTTTTTGGTGTCTAAAACTAATTTTTGCGCATCAAATATTTATTAAAGATGAATCTTGCTTTTAAAGCACGGTAATTAATTTATCCATCAATGAAAACCTGCCACATACTTTTTGGTGCCCAAAACCCATATTTTGAGCACCAAATTATTCAATATGAGTTATTCTTCATTTTAAAGCCTCGTAATTAATTTCTTGACCAATAAAAATGTGTCACCTTGTTTTTGGTGCCCAAACCATTCCTTGCGCACCAAATTCGTTTTTTGCAGATTATGTTGAGATTTTTGGATATATTTACTTATCCATTTGAGATTCTCTTAGATTTTCTAATCCACATTCGGATATAAAGTAAGAAAACTAGTCAGGTAGTCATTAACACAACACTCCTTTACCAAATATATTCACACTTCTCATTTTCACACTTTAACTCATTTTCACACTTCACAATTATGGCTTGTCGTCTCCCCCATACTGTCGAAGAAATGCAAGTGTATATTAAAAACAATGTGATAAAGACGACGCCGCTCAACAACAGGATATTGTCGATGTTATCAAGCAGTTTGATCTCGCAAAAGCAAAGAAACAACGTTTGAGAGAATGATACGTGCAATGCAAAGACATTTATGCGGAAAGACAAGCTGTGATTGACCAGTTTCTGAGCGACGAAGCCAAGAAAGACGACGTCATTAGTGACACGTTGTGGGGGTGTGTCTCACATATACAAGCCAACATCAGCAGCAAAATCAGTTGGAGCTATCAGGAAAACAAAATTGTTGGTTCTGTATCACAACACTTGACTCAATTTGAGCTAGGTGCATCAACTTCAGCTGATGCATCTAGATTTATTGAACAACACCATTATCAACCTCAGCTGACTCAAATTGGGCTAGGTTATGCAATAAGAAAAGCCAGAAATATTATTCAACTTAGAAATATTATCCAGGATAACAACCAAAGAAGCAATAAGAGGAGGATGAGAAAGCCAGAAAGGCAGTAGCAGTTAGGGGTGGCAATTTCTGACTCGATACGAAACCCGACCTGAAACCGACACGAAAATTAACAGGTTCGGGTTGTGCTAAATAGATTTCGGGTCAGGTTTGGGTCGACCTATCTAACCCGTTTATTAAACAGGTTAGGTTCGGGTTGAGAATAAATAAGCGGGTCGACCCGCCAACCCGTTTAAGATTTTTTCATAAACTCAAAATTATTTATATTTTATTATGCGGGTTAAATGTGTTAAACAGATCAACCCAACAACCTGTTTAACTCGTGTAATGTACCAACTTTTGTGTATAGAAAGGTTTAAATGGGTCAACCCGAAACCCGTTGAACCGATTCAACCCGTTTAACATATTCAACCCGTGTAACCTATTTAACCCGCCAACCCAAGTATATATATGGGTTAAATGGGTTAGGTTAGGAGTTAAGTCTAAACAAGTTAGGGTTGACATAGTGACCGATGATTTAAATGGGTCGAGTTTGGGTTGGGATTTTTCGACCGCCAACCCAACCCGAATTGCCACCACTAGTAGCAGTACATGCGACGTTCATTGAGGAATTTCCTGGGTATAGGTCTCCTTCGTATGATTCTGCATGCGGGGAGCATTCCGATTAGGATATGTTTATGTATTTCGTATCGTAGTGTTTATAGTTCGTATGTTTTTTTCCGCTTCATATTTCGTATCATATCGTAGCTTATCGTATTTCGTATTTCATATTGTATTTTATGCAATGTTTATTTAATGTTTATGCAATGTTTATGTTTATGAGAGAAATATTAGTGAAGGGTTTATTTAATGATTGAATATTAGTTAAGGGGTTAATTTGCAAATTGTATTTTTTTTAAAGGGGTTGGTCCCAAAAAGTGGTGTTATTTGGTGTTATGATAACTGGTGATTTTTTGATGTTATGTTATTTGGTGTTGAAATGATGTGGCGCTGATGTGGCGGGGAAAATGGTGTTATTTGGTGTTATGTTACTCTTTGCTCTTGATTATGGAGTATGTGAGGGGTCTAAAATGCATTGGACAAAAAATGCTTTCAAATATATATATATATTTCCAGATATATGCTTTCAAATATATGCCTGACCCAGTTTTGGATTATCCAAATGAGCATTTATATTTTGGTGCCCAATTGTTTTTCTTGTGCACCACATTTCATGTGGTTTCATTTCCTCCGCATCACAAATAACTTTGAATGAGATTGACAATGAAAGGACAAGAGCATTTATAGTTTGGTGCCCAAAATAACAATGGACATTCTAGTAAAAGAGAAAATTTTGAGTATGTTTTGGTAAAGTAATAGTGTATTTAGTATGTATTGGTAATTGATTTTAAATGTTATGATAAGCTCAAAATGACTTGCACGTGATAGGCACACAAGTTAGTTAGGAAAAGAGGTCACGTGCTTCACACGTGACTCACATTTCAGTTAGCTTTGTAATTTTTTCTCTCAGTGATATTAGTGTCAATTATTTTATATAATTGTAATTTATCCGAAAATCAAAAGAGATTTCATGTTAAACTATAATACGAACAATATTCGAATATCGGTTCCCAACCTGCGGTTGTGGTTAATGTTTTTTTTTTCTTTTCGGGTTAAGTGATGCGGAGTGCACACTCGTATAAGTTAATTTGGTTTCTAACACAAATGGTGCTTATTACCAAAGGGTATGACCATTCACCAAAAGTTGTGACTTTTCACTTTGTGTTTATAGAAACACAATTTTCATATGAAGTGATTCATATCAACAACAAATACAACAAAATATTCATGTTTTTGCTCTCTTTCTTTTGCCTATAATTTGAGTGTTAATTCTTGTCTTATCCTATACAAATTATTGTAACCCAAGACAATCAATAAGTAGGAATATCGTATCAGAAAAATGGACTATACACGATTCAAAAATTATCCAAGCAATCATTTGATTATCATTACCCTAATACCAACAATTCTCTCAATTCAAACAATTCTCTCGATTCAAATTTTGTTCTTGTAATCATTCGATAACAAACATTTGAAACTATATTTCGATTTTCAAACTTGACTCTTTCTTCGATAGTTCCTGATTGGTTTCTAGCATTGTTCAAGTAATCCTGGAATCGCTACCTATCATATTACCCTCAAGTCCCACACCTGATCGTGGTTCACAAACAGAAAACACAATAAAACGATGCTTAACCGGATATTACTTGGAATAAGCTCTCCAATTAATCAGAAAAGACTTGCTTACAAAAGCGATATATAATACACACCTACAAACCCGCATTTCGGTTTGTTTATATAGGTGTTAGAATTTGCTTTCTAATCCTACTACAATTCTAATAAAGCTAGATAGTCCTTAACAAATAAGGAATCCTAATTAGACTAGAATTGTAAACTTCCATATGCTTGGAATTTTTGTCTTCCATCTGCTTTCGGATCTACATTGCATTAAGCTCGTGACTTTTGAACTACTCATTAGCTCGAGTAGAACATTAGACCAACATTCACCCCCCTAATTTCTGACTCGAGATAGGTAGGTCTTCAACTCCGAGTAACTCTTGCATCTCCTTGAACTTAATCCTTGCGAGAGCTTTCGTCAGAATATCAGACGTTGTAACTCACCTCTTACAAACTCAACTTGTACTTGGTCTCTTTCAACACACTCTCGGATAAAATGATAGCGTGTGTTTATATGCTTGCTTCTCCCGTGAAAACTGATTTTCATAAGTGCAATTGCCGATTTGTTGTCAACAAATAAGACCACCACTCTTTCTTCCATTCCGGTTATTTCACTCAACAATCCCCGTAACCATATCCCTTGACACGTGGCTGAGGTTGCAGCCATGAACTCGGCTTCACAAGGCGATAGAGCCACCATGTTTTGCTTTTGTGAGCACCAAGTGATAGGTGATTTCCACAGATAAAATCGTGCCCGGTTGTGCTTGACCATCATCTTGGTCCATAGCATAACTACTATCACTAAACCCCACTAACTCCTTGGTCTTCTCTTGGTTGTATCGTATTCCAAAATTCAAACTACCTTGGATATACCTTAGTATTTTTCACGGTATATGTGATTCTTTTGGTTCTTGCATGTAACGACTAACCAAACCAACCGAATAAGATAAATCGGGTCGAGTGTGTAGTAAATACCTTAAACAACCAACTCGAATCTATACAAAGTTGCATCAACTGGTTTTCCTTCCTTGTCCATGCTTAACTTCATTCCAGGTTCTAATGAACATTGAGTAGAATTAAACTTCATGCATCGGCATCTTTCAAGATCTTCGTTGCATAGCTTTCTTGACTTATTGAGATACTCGAATCCTCTTGCTTTACTTCAATGCCAAGATAATAGCTTAACTTTCCCAAGTCACTCATATCGAACCTTTCTTGCATTTGACTTTTAAATTCACCAATTTCACCAATTTGTTTTCCTACCAAACAAGATTCACACAACTTGTTCTCTTGATGAATTATTGGCAACTTTTCAACCATGCCCTTCCTTGCCATTAATTCCATCGTCTCGAAATTAATGTGACCCATCCTAGCATGCCATAACCAAGCATCATCTTCCATCTTTGCTTTGAGACACACCGGACTTCCAACTTGAAGCTTAATCTTGTAAAGTCTATTATTTGTTCTAGGAACCTTCATCAAAAGCTTGCCATCTGAGTCACGCATAGTAAGAAGGTTACCTTTCATCGAATGTCATCCGCCGGTAGCTTACCCAAGACTAATTATGTTGCTCTTTAGCTCGGGTAGGTAATAGACTCGATGATTAACCGTTGCTCACCCGTTTTCCCTTCAATGATTATCGAACCCTTCCATTTTATCTCGATGTAGGAGTTATCACCAAACTTCACTCTGGCCGAGATATTCTCATTCAACTCCGAAAAGTATTCCGGATCCCGTCATGTGATTACTTGCTCCATTATCCAAATACCATGTGTCTTCCTCGTTTGGCTTAGTATTCAATTGGTTTGGGATAATCTTTTCTTCATTCAAGAAAACTACTTCTTGACGCAGCTTTCATCATAAAAGTGTGGGTCATCATCATCCTCCGTTTGCAAAAGGTTTGACTCATGCTTTTGCTTACATTCCGCGTCGTTAGGGGCAATTAGAAGCAAAGTGACCATATTCATCACATCTGAAGCATTGAATCTTTGAAAGATCTCGACTTTTGTTCTTCTTTTGCTCCGTATTGCTCCCGAGGTTGTTACGGTTGTGGTTATTAGCTTGACCACTATCATGAAATTTGTTTTGAGAAGAAAAGTTTTGACCTTTACCGTTTGCCACGGAGAATTCCTTCCTCGACCTTTCTTATCATATCTTTCAGCCCTTCCAAACATCAACATGCCTTGATCTTCAGAAGTGGTGTCAACACCCTTCATTCTTCCTTCAAAAGCTTTCAACCTTCCAATTGCTTCTTGAAAGGACATAGTATTCAAGTCAGCAAATTGTTCTATTGAGGCAACAATTGCAACATACCTATCCGGAACGGATGCAAGTAGCTTTTTAACAAGTTTCTTGTCTTCATAAATTGTTCCCAAGCTATTTACTTCAGTTACAATTTTGCCCAACCTAGCCGCAAAGTCATCGATTGATTCGTTGACTTTCATCTTTAAAGATTCAATTCGTCTCCAAAGTTTGCAACCTTGCGCCTCGAACCCTTTCAACACCAGCATACACGGTCTTCAAAGCTCCCCGATTTCTTTGGGTGTGTTGAATTGTGAAACTTGAAAAACAAGTTCTTCGGAATCGCTGGAAAAGTAATGCAAGCGCCATGTGATCTTGCTTAGCAACTACTTGTGTTCCTTCCCTGGTTCCGTGCATCGAGGTATTCCATGGACTCGAAATACCGCTTTAACTCTTATTGCCCATATGTTATAGTTCGTGCTTGTTAACATTGGACATTGAAGAGCCGTTTTAGTATGTTCAATAGGTGGTTGACTCGACTAGCCTTGCACCATCCTTCTTGAACGCCTTTTGTAAGTTACCGGTGTAGTTGGATTATCTTCCAGCCCTAGAACACGCTTGTTTTACTTCTTGCCTAAGTAAACCAAGTGTAAAGTTTTAAACTTTATCGACTTCTTGCTTAAGTCGAAACCTTGTAAAAAACCTTGTGATCGACTGTGGAAAACCCTTCTGTAATAATCGACTGCTTGGAAACCTCCTGTGATCAACACTTTGGAAACCCTTGTGATACCCTTGTGATTCGACTTCTGGTATACCCTTGAATCACCTGCTGTGAGCGACTTCAGGTATACCCTTGAATCACCTGCTGTGATTCGACTTCTGGTACACCTGCTGTGATTCGACTTCTGGTAAACCTGGTGATCGACTACTACTTGAAACCTTGCTCTAGATACCAATTCAAGTCCCACACCTGATCGTGGTTCACAAACAGAAAACACAATAAAACGATAGGATATTACTTGGAATAAGCTCTCCAATTAATCGAAAAGACTTGCTTACAAAAGCGATATATAATACACACCTACAAACCACAACGGTTTGTTTATATAAGTGTTAGAATTTGCTTTCTAATCCTACTACAATTCTAATAAAGCTAGATAGTCCTTAACAAATAAGGAATCCTAATTAGACTAGAATTGTAAACTTCCATATGCTTGGAAACTGTTTTGTCTTCCATCTGCTCGGATCTCTGGACTGCACATTAAGCTCGTGACTTTTGAACTACTCATTAGCTCGAGTAGAACATTAGACCAACATACCCCGTATCTAATATAATTATCTAATTTATCTTGAACCCACTCATGAAATAGAATATAACGAGACAATATATCGAGCAGATCTTGGCCATCCATTTGAGATGTGGTTAGTTCCAAGTTTACCTCGTGTATTTGCATTAGTAGTATGTTTTGCTTCCACCTAGAATATATAACTACAACAAAAGGATAGGACTCTTGGCCTTAGTTTTCTAGTGATCCAAAACATAAATTCACGCAAAAGATCAGCATTACTCCACGAAGTTAGGGTGAGGTGTCTCTCTATTTCTTTGTGGGTGGATTTCTTATATGGGCAGGCAACGAGGTTGTATATAGGAGACACACTTATCTGGTCTGCCACTGGGGTGCAGCAAGGTGACCCGTTGGGACCTCTTCTTTTTGCTCTCGTATTGCGCCCGTTAGTACATAAGATCCAAGACAATTGAAAGCTTCTTCTTCATGCTTGGTATCTTGATAATGGGATAGTTATTGGAGATTCAGAAGAGGTGGCCAGGGTGTTAGACTTTATAAGGGTGAGTGGTCCAGGTTTGGTTCTTGAACTTAATATCAAGAAAACAGAGATATTTTGGCCCTCATGTAATGGTATGAAGCTTCGTAAGGGTTTATTCCATGTTGATATTCGAAGGTCGTCATTGGGTGTGAAGCTTTTGGGGGGACCTGTTAGTAGAGATGCAAATTTTATTAGTGGGTTAGCTATGAGGATAGCTGCGAATGCAGTTGATTCGATGAGTCTCCTTCCACAGTTACGTGACCCGCAGAGTGAGCTCCTTTTGTTTCGATCATGTATGGGTATTGCGAAACTCTTTTTTGGTTTAAGGACTTGTCAACGTGTACACATGGAAAAAGCGGCCTTGCTCTTTGATAAAGGGTTGCGTGGGTCGCTAAAAAACATGATGGTTTGTGGAGGGCCTTTCTTTGGAGACTTAGAGTGACGACTCGCTTATTTACTCATTCAATTTGGTGGTTTGGGTTTGTACTCAGCAAAAGTGGCTTCCTCTTATGCTTTTGTGGCCTCGAGGGCCCAATCTTGGGTGCTACAAGATCATATCTTACGGGAGAATGGCATATGTGGTATGGATGATGATTATGTTTGTGCTCTGGACTGTCTTCGTGATACGATTCCAAGCTTTGATTTTAGTGGTTTCACTAATAAGGACACCCCCCCTCTAAACCCCAACAAACATTGGCGAATGCACTTTTTAGTGAAATGGTCAAGGATATGGAAGTTCACTTCGACATGACTGTGAGACAGAAAGCAGTTTTTGAGTGTCTACAAGCCCCAAATGCCCAAGATTTTCTATTAGCTATCCCCGTAGACGGGCTAAGTCAACATAAGTCACCTTTGGAATATCGTACTATCCTTAAGTATCGCCTTATGATCCTTTTATTTCCGGTTGATGAGATATGCCCAGTTTGTCGCAAGGCGTGTTTGGATTCCTTTGGGGAACACGCAGTTCATTGCAAAGAGCTCCCAGGCTTCGAGTACAGACACGATATGGTTAGGGATGTCCTTTTTGACGTTTGTAGGCGTGCTGGGATCTCCGTCAAGAAAGAAGCACCTGTGAATTTTTTGACTGACCCGTTGGATGGAAGATCTACACTCAGACCGGCAGACGTTTTGGCGTTTCGATGAGTTAGAGGGAAACATGCATGTGTCGATCTAATAGGGGTTTCTCCTCTCGTGGGTTTGAGTAGCCGGGGTTTTACAGTATGACAAGCCGCTTTGAAAGCCACCTCTTACAAAATGGCTAAACACGAGAAAGCGTGCATTGAAAATCAACATGTTTTTATTCATTTCGCATTTGATACCTTTGGTTTCCTTGCACTTGCTGTGGAGCTCCTCAACAGAGTCCAACGAGTTATGCGTAGCAATGTTATGACACCTAGATCTACAAACGTAGTTTTTAAAAGAATTGGCTTTGCAATTCAAAAAAGGCTAGCGGCACAGTTTGTTGCTCGTTTGCCTTGCACTTCTATGTAAATCGAAAAAATATATGTAATTATACGGACCCAAAAGACCGAAGAGATATTGATCCCAGTTTCTTGGTAACTGCAAATGTGTGATGCTCAAAGAAAGACGAAGAATTAGGAGACCGTGAAATATTGTCGGCTTCATGCATTCTGTAAACAAAAATGGCAGCAGATAAGTGACATATTAATTAAAGGAAAATGATTAGGAGACCTAACCATACGTGCCTAAATTTTAGCCTAAACATATGTAGCATGATCTTGATGGTTTGCGAAAAGATGGGTCCCTTAGATGCAACCATCAGGATGATGCCACATAGGTTTAGGCACATGTTTAGGCATATCTCTAGGTCTCCCAATCATAGCTCTTAATTAAAATGAATGATGTCCTGACTCCTAACCATCACATGTTACAACTAAACTTTTAATCATTTATGATCTGAATCCAGTTACAAAACGTTGGATGCCAGCAAAATCTGGTACAATCTTGAGATTACAGAAGCTTTCTTTGTGAATGGTTTCCATATGGTCCACCAGAAATCTGCAATGATCTTCACCGTTTGTCTGCAACCACGAAACAGAAATAAGATGGTAAGATATAATTTAAATGCATAAGATTGGACATCTTGATCCCTAGACTCAGACTTGCCACCTTAGAATCTACACATGCTTGGAAGTGACAAGATTGGGTGGGTCGAGCAAGTTAACAAATCAAAGAGGTTCAGGTTAAAAAATATCATTTTTAGTACAGGTCAAAACCCAAAAAATGCATTTTGTCTATTTTTTATGAACAAAATATAATAACAAAAAACATTATCACTGCAATCATAGTTGATTACTATTTACTACTATTATGGAGGAGTAATAGAATTTGGGTAATTTTAAGTTTTAACTGGTTTGACCTGTTTGGCTCATTCCCTTTTAGCTAATAAAAATTTCACCCATTTGAGATAAAGTAAACCCAAGTCGACCCATTTATAAGTAAATGGGTCAAAACTAGCACCTCTATAAATGGCATTAAAACTGGCACAATAGCATTACCTCAAAAGCAAAATATCCGCCAGATTTTAGCATCAAAGCAGCACCATTGCAAATATGAAGAAGGTCAGACATGCCATCATCACCACCATCTAATGCCAGTATTGGTTCATGTCTACCAACTTCGGGTTGGAGTCCATCAATGTGTCCGCTTGGTATGTATGGTGGATTGCTTACAAGGCCTGCAACCTGTCCTTTGAACTCACTCAACGGTTCAAACCATGACCCTTGCTTTATAGAAATCTTATCCTGATATTATATTAATGAGTACTTCTGTTGACTTACGTTGAATCAAACCAAACTAAAATAAATGATAAAACCATATGCAAATCAAAGAGCATGACCCCACAAATATGCTAGGAAAAATAGATAAAGACTAACGGATAGCACTATGGCAGGGTTCTTTAACATTTAGCACAACTATAGTGTAGTGATTCATTTGTGGTTTCGATTTCATGGCAACAATAAGAAAAAAGACCGGTGCTTAAACTGAAAAAGAACATGAAGTATAGTTAGTATAAGGCCTAAAACAATACCGAGGGTTACTTCTTACTTGATTAACCTGATAACTGATGAAAACGGATATTTTAAAATTAACATCATCAGCTTAAATCAGTATATGAATAATCAAAAGCCATCATCATTGACTCTCTAAAATTATCGATAATATGTTATAGAAAGACCCTTGTTGGGGTAGATATAGTATCCAAATGAGTATAAGGTCACCAAGTATTCACAAGACTACACGCTAAGACCGCCCAAAAGTACAAGCCACCCGAGTATCAACTTGGTTTCGTTTAGTTTTCCTAGACTATGTAACTTTGTTTTACTTAATATAATTCATTCTCTTTCACCAAAAGAGAAGAAAGAAAAAAAAAAAAAAAACCCTTGCCAGATGACATACATGCCCACAAAAAGAATCAAGAAAAACACCCTGGATGAGGTGTCATTAAAGCTAAAATAAGCAGTATAAAACAGCTTATTTTACTCATAACTAATCAGATAAGCAGTATCGCTAAGCAACCCGAAACAACCTCATTCGTCCTCATTTGCTGTATCAAAACTAAAGCTAAAAAGCAATTTTCATAAACAAACCCAAACACCCCCTTAGTGTAACATGTTTGATACTTTGGTGGACTATTGTAATGACCTGGAAAGTTTATGAGTTGGTCTTGGTTGGTCAAAATTCCTTTAAGACAATCTGTATGACACTCTGCATTACGTATCCCCAAATTGAACTACCATAACTCAAAATTCACATGTCATCGTATCAAAACTTTACTAGGGTTTTAAAGCATAGATTTTCAAATTTAATGGACATTTTTGTCATATTACAATTTTCTGCATGTTTTTGGCCAGCATTGGCATGATCTAAACCAAATTGATACTTAAATGCCCTAAAGTGCTACTAGTATAACATTCCATACTTGTATGGACACATCACTAAGGGGGTGCTTGTCTAAGCTTATTATTTGGATTATGGATTTATGATAAATAAGCTTATAAGCTAAGGTTGAGTGTTTGGATTAGCTTATGACAAAAAGGTGGAATGACAGGCTTCTAAATTTGCATAAACACATAAGCCACAAAAAAGGGGCTTATCAAACCCCCTTATATATGCTCACAAGCTTAAGCTTATAAGCTCATCCAAACACTTCAATGAGCTTATTTCGGCTATAAGCAAATAAGCCCCATAAAAAAGCTACCACATACACCCCCTAACTTATATAATATAAGTGAACATTCAAAAAAAGCGCACCGCACCCACATTATCACGCAGTGAAGCATCATGTTGGTTCATTTATTCCAATTCCTACATAACGAAAATGGCCAAAACTGTTCAAAGTACATAAATACCCTTAACGAGGAGCCAGCAAGTAATATGTTAAGACTAGCTTCTAATTATATATCAAAAAAGACTAGGCTTTTCACAAAATAAGTTTTTAAAGTTACGGCCTTTCCACAGTTTACGAACTTATATACCTTTCCACATTCTAAATTGATACTTAAATGACCAAAAGTGCTGTTATCACTGACTTATATACCACGCGTGAATATACAACAAGTAGCATATAAAAGCCTTATAATTACCTGCAAATTATACTTCTCCACATTATACAACGCAACTCTCACCGCAACGTCACTCAAATCAACACCAACAACTCTCCCCAAATCCCCTAAAACCCTCCCAATCCCAATCGCAATAGCGCCACTCCCAGTCCCCAAATCCACCCACAACCCATTCCCCAAATAACCATTTTCACCACCCTTAATCACATCATTAACCAAATCCACAATCAACTCAGTTTCAGGCCTTGGAATCAAAACCCCTTCTTCAACACTCAATATCAAATCCCTCCAATGCTCACAACCAACTATATACTGAAAAGGTCTTCTTTTCTCAATTCTTTGAGTCCATAAGTCATACAAATCATCTAGCTTTAATCTTAATGCAACAAGATTGTTATTTTCTTCATGGGTATGGAGTATATTTGGGTTTTGTAAGGAATCTTGGAGTAACCAGTTGAGTTCTTGGTGCAAATTTGATGAGTCTTGGAATGATGAAGAAAGGGTTTTGGTTTTGGCCCATTTTTGGAATTTTTTGAGGGATGATAAAGATGTGGTGTATATTGGGGGTTTAAGGTATAATGGGGTTTTGGGTTTAGGGTTTAAGGAAGCGGGTGTGCGTGAAATTGAGGGAGATGAAGATATGGGTTTAATGGAGTTAGTGAGTGTTCTTGTGATATATGAGGTTCGAACTAAGCTTGTGAGATTCATTTGATGTACTCAACTTTCGTTAATGGCATACTTGCAAGTACGTTATATGTTTTTCACCTTTTTCCTCTCGTTTGATGTAACTTATGCTTATCAGCACACGTTCTTTTACGCTTATACTAGCCGGAACTCGCGTGTTACGGTAGTCTTATTTTCAATAGTAATATTTAAGTCAAAAGTTTATGAAAGTGAGAAAGCAAAAGGAAACCGTGAAAATGAGGGGAAAGTGGCTTTTTTGTGTCAAAACTTTTATCCAATGGGCTGATGGAATTTGATAAGATGAGATTGTTTTTTATTTACTTTAACTTGAGCCTCAATTAAATATAGAGTAAAATGCAGAAATCGTCCCTGTGGTTTGCCAAGATTGCATAAATCGTCCCTGACATTTCATAAGTGCAGGCGGCCTCCCTGTGGGGAAACCTTTGGATCATTTTAGTCCCTGGCTTTAACGGGCGTTAAGTGGATTCCGTTAACAATTACATGTTAGCCCCTTTTTGCTAACGACCGTTGCAGCATCCATCCTTTAAACTAACGACCATTTATAATTTAATATTTTCGATTTATTTAAAGTTTTTCGACTTTTATATACATTTTTATAAAAAAATTATACATTTTTATACGTTTTTATATACGTTTTTGTATACCCTTTTAAATACGTTGTTGTATACATTTTTATACAATCTTGGTATATAAACACGTATATAAACTTATAAAAATCACGTATATAAACATGTACATTTTTATACAATCGTGGTTTGCCAACAACGTTCTTATATAAACACGTATATAAACTTATAAAAATCATTTTTTTTGAAACAACACTATTAACTAAACACTGAAATCGGAAGCAGCTAAAGAATGAAAGTTCATGACATTCTTGTCATTGCCGATGCATGCTTGTAAGTCGCTCTAGTGGAAATTAAGGTATGATGGCGTGCTTTAAGCTTCAAACGTCTTCTCCCTATTCGAAGTATAGGGTGACTAAGTTTAGTATAAAGGGTATGTTATAAAAAGTTAATCAACCAGTTACTTCTCCTAAGAATAGATGTGCAATTATAATAGTCTCAGACAGTATACCCCTGATATTGACCCTTGGCATCAAATTAATCTATGACTCTAAAAAGATCAAGGACAAGAAACTATAAAGTATAGGGGCTAGAATTAAATCACCATGATTTGAAAGATTGTTAATGCCCAACCAAAGGCACCAATGACCTTCTTTGTTGAGGTAAATAATGCAAATCCGTTGGGCAGCAGCTAATGATGCTAATACCTATAGGGCTTGTTTATAGCTTAGTACTCTCAATCACAAGTCTATGTATTTTTTTTGTCAAGCGATCGAAAGCAACTATGTGCTCTTCTTGACTACGAGCCTCGTCGATACCTAATTGTGATATACGTGCTTAAATACGTATAAAAATGTATACAACAACGTATATAAGAACGTGTATACAAATGTATACAAAATGTATATAAAAACGTATAAAACCTTATATAAAAATGTATAAATTTTTTATAAAAATGTATATAAAAAGTCGAAAAACTTTAAATAAATCGAAAATATTAAATTATAAATGGTCGTTAGTTTAAAGGATGGATGTTGCAATGGTCGTTAGCCAAAAGGGGCTAACGTGTAATTGTTAACGGAATCCACTTAACGCTCGTTAAAGCCAGGGACTAAAATGATCCAAAGGTTTCACCACAGGGAGACCGCCTGCACTTATGGAACGTCAGGGACGATTCATGCAATCTTGGCAAACCACATGGACGATTTCTGCATTTTACTCTTAAATATATAATCTATGACATAATTATCAAATAACATTTTTTTTTTAATCATTTCATTTTTTTTTTACTTTTTATTTTTTACAAATCAAGAACAATAACAAACTTTTAACAATCATTTTTTTCCTCATCACCTTCTATAGTGTACTTCCCTTCACTTTTCTCTTCCTCCCAAATAAAAAGTATAAAACACAATGTAAATTCTTTTGTGAGAAAATGTTTTTCAAAGTACAATACATGCAACATACTTTTATAAAACTCAACCTTTAATTCTTTATCAAACAACAGAAAATCCATAACCACAACCATGACCACCATGGACCCTATCCATTTTCAAAACGACAACAGCCACCCTTATCACCACTCGACGCGTTTTTAAAAAACATACGACAACTCCACATCACCATTTGACCATATACAACAATTTCTTGTAGATTCACTTTGTATAATTGTATATATTGTGCTTTGTCTAAGAAGTATCTTAAAAGAAATTGTTTTTAGATTGCTATTAAGTATACAATTCATTCATTTGTGATGTATGTAATTATGCACTTGATTATGTTAAGTTGTTGCAGGTTAGAAAGTTGTTAGTGGGTGTAATAAATTAGGAAAGTATATAACAAAATTCCGATGTGTAAATTTAAAGGTATTTAAGTAATTTAATCGTGTTGAATTTTTAACATTTCAACAGTGATCTTTGTTCTTTATATGTAGTATAAATATAGATATATATATATATAACCAATTTTCGAACTTTTAAATATGAAAGAAGTTGATTGTTAATCCATATATAATGTGGTTAATATTAGAATCAGTAGTAATGTGAGCTTTAAACCAAATATAATCTATAATCTATAATTTCTTTTCTATCTTTTTTTCATACATAATGTAATGTGAGCTTCAGTCGAATAATTAGCAATTAGTATGTGAAAAGTATGTTTGCGTGTGAAATAGAGATAATTGGTCAACTAGTCATTTATGGATTTGATAGTGATTACAAATCAACTTGACATGACTTTTTAATAAAAAATAAATTAACTCTCCTTATTTATAATTTCTTAACTTAAAACTCTAGTCCTTGCACTTATAAAGGTGTTACAAGCATAGTTGTTAAGATCTTAATCTTGATCTTGATTTTAGGATTTTATGATTTTACGATACTGTAAAGCAAAAACGATCATAATTCTATGTAGGATCTTAAAATATAATTCGATCTGATTTTACTTTTCTTGAAGCACAAACTAAAAAACTACAAAGTTTTGGATTATGTTTTATTGAATAAAAAAAATATTAATCTTCGTAAACATTCAATAATCACAATTTAAGGCAATATTTCTTGAAACACTCATATAATTTTATGTTTATGATATATAATAAGAGTTAATTACATAATTGGTCCTTGTGGTTTGTCGGATCTTGCAGAAAATGTCCCTGTGTTTTTTTTTGACGGGTCATGTTTTCGTGGTATGCAAAAGTTACGGGTTTGGTCCTTTGACGGGTTATGCTGTTAGTTGACCGTTAACTTGGCAAACCACAAGGACGATTTATGTAACTAACCAAAAAAAATAATAATAAAAAAATAAAAAATAAAAAATAAAACTTAAAAAAAAAACGAAAAACTGATTTAAATAAAAAAAATACACAGGGACATTTTCTGCAAGATCCGACAAACCACAAGGACCAATTATGTAATTAGCTCAAAAAATTTATTAAAACTTAAAAAAATTTGTTAAACAGTTTTTATACGTTTAAAAAAAATTTATACGCATTAAAAAAAGTTTTTTTTATACGCTTAAAATTTTTAGTTAATACTTAAAAACATATTTAATAAAAAAACGTATAAAACAGACGAAAACGAATAAAAATGAATGAAAATATACAAAAATCGTACAAAATACGCCGTGAGGGCTTAAATTTTTAATGCGTATTTTGTAATATTTTTATTTTAAAATTTTTTAATTTTTTAAAAAATTTATTATACTTAAAAATAAAAAAATTAGGCCCTCACAACGTGAGGGCTTAAATTTTTAATGCGTGTGAAATAGAGATAATTGGTCAACTAGTCATTTATGGATTTGATAGTGATACAAATCAACTTGACATGACTTTTTAATAAAAAATAAATTAACTCTCCTTATTTATAATTTCTTAACTTAAAACTCTAGTCCTTGCACTTATAAAGGTGTTACAAGCATAGTTGTTAAGATCTTAATCTTGATCTTGATCTTGATTTTAGGATTTTATAATTTTACGATACTGTAAAGCAAAAACGATTATAATTCTATGTAGGATCTTAAAATATAATTCGATCTGATTTTACTTTTCTTGAAGCACAAACTAAAAAACTACAAAGTTTTGGATTATGTTTTATTGAATAAAAAAAATATTAATCTTCGTAAACATTCAATAATCACAATTTAAGGCAATATTTCTTGAAACACTCATATAATTTTATGTTTATGATATATAATAATTTGTAGATTTGTATAATATTACAAAGACTATTAAGAAAATGACATTAAAGTAGGATCTTGAGATCCGGAATCCAATCTTACGGTCGCGATTTTGTAAAGACGAGAACGATCCTGAGTAGGATCCCAATCATGAAAACCTTGGTTACAAGTTGACATTTTATTGTATCTAACAATCTCCCCTTAAACAACAACTTGAGAACTAATCTAAACAATGACGACTTCCTCTTTATTTATGATATATAGACCGATGACTCATGCCTCTTAATCTTTCTCGACCATCAAACATTGAAACGCCTCAAACCAAACTAGATAAAAAAAAGATTAGCTGAAGGCCCTTTAACCGGCAGTCGGACTAATCTGATCGGCGACCAAACTTGTCTGACTAGTAGCTAAAGCCGACTGGTTTGCATAAATTTGTTTTTCTTCATTTTTCAGAAAACATAATTTCAACACTCGATAAATCATGAAACCATGTTGTTTGTCTCAAATAATGTCTTAAAACAATATATAGTTAAAACAACACAATGATTTTAACTTTTCAAGCGTGTAAATCTTTATTGATTAATAATCAAAGAATTACAAAGTGTTGTGGATAACACTAGTTGAATGACAATGGGTGGAAAAATCTTTGAACAAGTAAACTTGATAAGAATCAAGTTTACAGGTAAACTTATATAAAGTGTCTGATTCAATCAGCGACTCTACCTGAAAGTTTGACAAAGAGAGTAAATGATTTTCTAGTGATAGATACAATAAGAACAATAAAAGCAATAGCATTTACTTCGGACCAACATTATCTTATATAGTGATATGGAAGGGTCTTGATTATGGGTAGTTTGAGACGTGTCATGAATCTAATAGAGAAGTACACATAGTATTTAATGTACATCTACTCATAGTTCTTGTCTCAATTGTTTTGAACTGTTTCCCATCTGTTCACTGTCCCTCCATCAACCTGACTTTGACAAGCTTTAATTTAAATAGCTTATTTGTCCTGCATTTTTGCTTTATTCAAATTACTCCCGCTTTAGTATATCTGAGAATATCAGACCTATGCTCTGTTGGATGTTGCACAGAGTATTATGATATATTAGAGTATTGTCATCCTCTTATATATATATACCTTTAGTAAGTTCCTTTTACATTCCAGTTGATATCCCACTCAGCTAGTGAGTATATCTTCAAGTTGTCTTTGACTTCCTTGACGATGTATAAGACTTGAACTTTTACTAGGGTAGCTCGTTGAGGTTGTAACTCACCAATTCTTGTGATCAACTGATGTTCGATCAGCTGGTGGCCGTAATGTAATTTATGTTCAAATCCTGTCAGAGACTTTGGACACTTATAATTTCCCAACAATCTCCCAATTTTGGATATAAATTGTACTAGGTCTGAAATTATGGTAAGTGAGCAAACCAACTTCTTCTTACATATAATTTAGTAGACATTCATTTAACAAAGATATTTAAGTTTTAATTAGAGACATTCATCATTATACATAACATGTAAAACTCTAATATTCTTTTTTTGCAAGCTTTTCAATAGCTTCCTTGTAGTCATGCCTGTTCTTGATAGTTATTCCAATCTGCTGGAAAAGTGCTCCACTGTCTGTGAGTCTTTCTTGATCCCTTCCATAGATAGATCCGCTGAGTGGTTGTTGCAAGTCCAACTTCACTTTCTCTCTAAAAGCGTAGGTCACCGCTTATGTTAAGAAAGAAGACTATTGATTCAGGATGACTGATGACTTGCCCGTCTGTACCTATCAATCCTTTAGGAAGAATGGTGTTTTTTTCCTGACCCATCAACCAGAGGTTCCTTTGTTACCAGAAGTTCATATAAGTTGACTTTTTCCTCTTTCTGACTTTATTAGGTGCATTTTCTTCTGAAACAGAAAGTACATGTTCTGTTAGTTGTAGTGGGGGCTGAACTCCAATTTTCTCAGCCAATGTTTTGACTCAATTGAACTTGTACACCAGATTTTTTAGCAGCTGAGTGTTTGTGTTACCTGACTTCTTCTCAACTAGTTTATAGAGTTCAATCCATTCAGTGAACCCTATTTCATTAAGTCTGAAGTCAGGGTAAACTTTGTAGTTCAGATTCTGAAAATTTCTTGTAATGGTCGTCTCAGCTCTTTTGTGTGAATCAATCATGTACTTGAACTTTGTGATGGGAAGATCACTAGCTCTGTTGTTAACAAAATCATTGTATTTCTTTTCTAGCTCAGCTAGGCGTTTTGCTGTCAAAGCTTTAGTTTATTTTAGCTTCTCTGTTTGAGCCTTTTTCTGTACAGGAGTTAACTTTTCTAGGGCTACTCTAGACTTTAGATTTACATCATGAAGGTCTTTCAGTCTTTTCTGCTTTTGTAAAATTGCGGCTGCTTCTTCAAGAGTCATTGGTGGCTCATTTGCAGTCATGAATTCAGAAAATAGTGGGGTGTTTGGGGATGATCCACTTAGTTCCATGTGAGGCATAATTCTTTTGATTAATTATGACTCATCAGGGATTGTACTTATGCCTTTTCCCTTGTCAGCCTTTGATAGAGTCTTTGATACAGATGGATGAATGGTACTTGAGTGTTCTGAGGTTCCAAAATTGAACAAACTTGATGTGAATTGATCATATGGAGTGTTGTTTAAAAATATAGGTCTCATAGATGTGATTGGGATGGGTAATGGAATAGATTCCTTCACTTTTACTCTTTTTAGTGATGGTTCAGCTATAGAGTGAACAACCATTGCCAATGAGTTGTTATCAAAAGATCCATTGCTTATAGTTCCAACATGTTGATGCTCCCCCTGACTATTTGCTGGAGTGGAACTGACATTGGCAATATTATCCCCCTCCGCAGCAGCATTGATAGGTGGTAATGTTGGATCATTATTTCCAAATCGCTCTTTGAGAATTTCAACTAATTCATGTATATCTTTGTAGGTTGCTGATAAGGATTTAAAACATATATTTTTAGGGTTCATTTAAGCCCTAAATCGACACATTTTATATCAATTACTGCTTAAAATCGTTCCTATTCACTTTTTAGGTCTTTTGGAAGCAAAATGCTGCAATGAAGCATATTTAGACAAAAAGGAGCGAAAACAAGAAGAAAATGGCAAAGTCAAGATTAAAGATACTCCAAGGCTGTTCATTACACCTGACGGCGTCCCATCCAAAGGGCGACGCCGTCCCTATATAGAAGACTTGATCAAAAATGCCGCCATTGACGACTCGCCGGAATTTCTCGTCCTAAATCCGACGGCATCACGCCTTAATTCCGGGCGTCCCACCCACAAAAACTACACGGTGCCCAAGATCCAAGATTCAGACGACGTCTTGCATGAAGACTGACGGAGTCACACATCTCAAGTGACGCCGTCCCAACGATGACTTGGCCCACACGAAACCCTAATGACGGCGACCTGACGGCTTCACTAGCAAAAGGTGACACCTTCGCGATTGTAAATCTATATATAGAATTTGATTTTTCTGTATTTTAGGAGGTAGAATTTTGGAGAGAAAACCCTAACTCAGTTGTAGTCCGACTTGGACAGTATTATAGGGTCCCATACCCTATTTTACACATCAAGATAAGTTTGTTTATCCAATTTATCATTATATCTACCCCATGTTCAATTGATTGTGTGTATGCTTTCTTGTTTAACATGTCTAGCTAAATTATTCTTGTGTTTGCTTAGATCTATGAAACATAGTTATTGATTGTTGTTAGGTTGTCTCTTGTCTTAATTGGTAGATGCTAGAGTAAGGAAAACTGGCTTCTTCTTTCATTGTTGCGAGCTTGAACGTCCTAACTAGCAAAAAGTCATAGGAGTGCACCTAGTCCATTGTTGTGTTTATTACGTGAGTTGTAGCTTTGTGATAATAGTGTATTTGGGGGAGATGCTATTACACTTGCCGATCCCGGGTATTCTAAAGGAGATTTACAATTCATAGAACTAGGGAATTAGGCACCCCCTACGACTAATGGGAATACAACGCACCAATTAAGATAAAGGAAGTGACAATTCAACCGACCAATAAAAGATAACTAGGGAGTAATAGTATCTAAGTGAACACATCTTTAATCATCATACGAGCACACCTCAATTAGCATAACCTATCCAATAGTTAGTAGTTAAATTAGATAATTAGTAAAAGTAGTGAAATCGGTAGAAGTACCACCCCCCCAATCACATACCCCGAGATTTTACCTTTTCTTTCTAAAAAACCATAAAAAGAATAAAAAGAATCATCCTCAACCCCACCTTCTCATCATAAATCTCTTTCTAGCATTCCTATTCCCCTAGAGAACAAAATCAATCCCTGAGTCTTACCCCATACTACACTACAACGATTATGTTCACTGCCTAGAGGGTTGAAAAGCTTGCTTGTATAAAAGGAGGTTTTCTCGACCCCGAACCCACACATCAAGTTTTTGGCGTCGCTGCCGGGGAATAGAATAGATAGTTAGATTTCTATATCGTTTAGGTTCACTCGCTTGATTCCTATCAAGTGAGATTTTTGTTTTCTCTTTTTCATTAGCTTTCTTATAGTCTATCCCACTTCTTCGTGTTTTTGTTCGTAACCTTGTCACTTTTCACCATGGGTAACTGATGATGTACCCTCAGAAACACTCGACGACACCCCCTGAGATGTGTCAAGCCCTCTCGTACATTCGAGGCCCAAGTTAGTTCTCCCAAATGTTACGTTGGCGTCAAACCATTTGTACCACGAAGGTTACCTATGGGAATTCGCCACTGTTCAATTCTGAAGTGCCTTCGGAATACGGTTGACGAGACAAGGGGCACTATCCCGACTTGGTCAAACCCACAATTTCCCTCTCTTCCTGGCTTTCCCGCCAAGTTTGAGAACTGGGTCATAAGCTGGTTCCTCAAAACATGGGACGCTTCCCAGTTCTCCGAAATTTATGAGAGGTGCCCTCAGCCTATTTACCTACTATAAATAGGTAGGACGCAGCAGAAGATTCTATGTGAAGTAATATTAAGCGTACATATTCTCAAGTTTCACAAGTTATACCAATAGTTTGACAACGTAATATTAGCGCATAGTTTGTTTATGCGGAGATAGTTATTCCGTATATTCTATTAGTTTGTTAGGATATACATGAGCTTTATTAGGAAGTGATTGTATATATCTTATTTAGTTTCATAGTTATACGTTTCTTAGAAAAGAAGTTAGGGTTCCTTGTCTATAAAGGGAACACAATAGAATGTATTATGTACGTGTGCTTAAACAATTGATTAATATAACGATCCATAGAGGATCAAAGAGTTCTTAGTTATCGTGTTTTTATACTTGTGTTTCTATTCCGCTAAAGAATACAAGTTGTAGAGATTTTCTTTTAGTTTGTTTGTGATTACACAAGCGATACTAACGATCTGAAAGCTCAAGATCTATAAAGGTCTTACAGTTTTCAACAAGTGGTATCAGAGCCTCGTGAGAGTCTCTACGATACTAAGGACATGTTTTTCTAAACACCCATACAACCAAAACAAAACTCATCATGCCTCGGTTCGGCGTTGATGTTGAACTCACCAACAACCAAAACTCCACCCATCTCAGACAACTAAGTCTCTCTAATAGCAATGCTAAGTTTCCTTATCCGAAAAGGGAAGAGTATGATCTTTGGGCGATGAAGATGCAAAAGCTGATCTCCAACATTGATTGGAATCTATGGGAGATAGTGAAGGGAAATACAGTTTGAAGAAAAACTCTTGTAGATGCTGCTGGAGCGATGACTTATGTTCCTCCCAAAACTGCTGAAGATTCTTGGTTCAGAGAGAAATCAAGGTTAAAACCATTCTTCTTCAAGCTATTCCCGAGGATCACTTGAGTGATTTTCACTTCATGCAAGATGCCAAGGACATATGGTTAGCAATTAAGGCTAAGTTCGGTGGGAATGAGGAGTCTAGGAGAATGAGAAAGTCCATGCTTAGACAACAGTTTCAAGACTTTCAAATCACTGAAGAGGAAGGAATTCATAAGGGCTATGACAAGTTTCACAAGATTTTAAGTCAGTTAAATCACTGCAGGAAAGCCGGATAATGAAGATTGTAATTCTAAGTTCTTGAGGTCTTTACCTCAATCCTGGCTACAAGTGAGCATTGCTTTAAAAGCAAAAGGTGGTTTGGATATGCTTACTTTTGATGGTATACAACAAACTTAAAGCTCTTGAACATGATGTAAGAAGTCCTTTTAGATCATCATCTATGCTAGTCATACAACATTAGTTGGAGCCTTTTATACCCCAAAGATGAGTCATGGTCCAAGTCCAACTTACTCATCATCATCTTACACTACCACTCCATCAAGTTCTCAATCTGGAGGTATAATGGAGGATGTGCTTGGATCCTTCTTTTTGCGATTATGATCCTCGGAGCAAGAAATGGCTATGAAGATTTAGATCGGTGGATCCAATCGGAGATGGAAGAGATGAAGTTGAAGTGGCGGTGGCAATATGTCTGTCCATGGATATCAAGAATTTTGAGCACAAAGCGGCAGAAGGTTTGGCTTCCGAGGAAGAGATCCAGTGAGGTTTGACAAAAGGAAGGTCAAGTGCTTCACATGTCAACAGATGGGTCACTTCTCCAAAGAGTGCAAAGATAGGAAAGCAGGTGATGAGACGAGATACTCTACTTATCACAGAATCGAGGAGGAGTCCGGAACTTCAAAGGGATCACACTTTGGTCACTCTTGACAAAGAATGGTGGAAGAAGCATCATGGCGAGATAATGATGGTCCTAATAATGTTGGTTTGATTGCAAGCTGTACTTCAGAGGATAGGCATGATCATATTTCCTTGATGGGCATCTCTCTCGGTACAAAACTGTTTTTTTGGTTGTAGTGAACGTTATAATGAACTCAAAGAAGCTTATGATATTTTGAAACCTAAATATAATGAATACTTTGTAGAAGTTGAAGCTTATAAACAGGCTTTAAAAACACTAGAAAGACAAAAGGTTTGGTTTCAGAAGAATCAAATAGCTTATGATGAGAAAATAAGTGTGTTAGAAAGGGATCTTGAATGTGCTAAGAATGAGTTAAAATATTCGAGAAGTTGAGAGCGGATGTAGTGTCGAGAATCTAGAGCTAAAAAGAGAAACTAGATACTGAAATTGCTAGGCATAACGAATGGTTGTTAAATGGAAATAAGTTAGCTAGTCACATCTATGCTAGTCAAACTCCAAATACTTCTATAGGATTAGGCTTTAAGAAGTATGTAGGGTTAGAAGCTAGGGATGACACACGAAAATCTACACCAGCAGGCCTAGCTAATTTTGTGAAAGAAGGTGCTCTACATGCTATACGTGGACCTATTAGAGGTGAGCACATGCCCCTTGACCTTTCCATTATCGTTGACTTTGATGGATCACACCATCTCTATGGCAAAAGTCAAAAGACTTGCCGGACCGATACTACTTCTTCTAATGACTTTGTCTCTTGTGTTACATGACAAGTCCTCCGAAAGCAAGGGTCTCTGAGTGTGATTCAAATGACAAGTCTGACCTTCCCAAGTCTACATCCCTGCCTGCACCCAAGACTACCAATAAGCATGTCGAGTTGCGCCAAGGAATCCTCTTTCAAGACAGTTGCCTCTGAAGACTTGCCTTTTAATTCTTTGCATAATAATACTGTTAAAAACAATTCTTTTCATGGTTTTGGTTTGAATACTTCTGCTTGTAATAGAACATCTTTTGGTTTGAATAAATCTTCTAAACAGAAGACATGTTTTGTGTGTAGAAGTAAATTTCATTTAATTAAGGATTGTGATTTTCATGAGCAAAGGATGGATAGGTGTGGTGATTCTAGGACATCTAGACCAATGTGGACCAATGTTAATGCTATACCACCTTATGTTCCACAAGCAACTTATACTAATTCTCCTTTTCATTGGAAAAGACCAGTTGCAAGACCATATGTACAACCAACAAGTTCATATTTTAAGAATGGTCATTGGCCTGGATATGTTGAATCTATGACTGATGGAAAGGGAACTGATCTTCTTGTCAAGTCCTCGTGAGCAGTTGTTCTTGGAATAAAAAGGGATCTAAATTTCAATGGAAACCCAAGAACAATAGTGGATCCTATACATCTTCATGGCATAATTCATATGATCCACAAGGCGGTTCAAGTCGCAAATGACTTGAGCCTCCATAGTGTACTAATAATTTGTATATTTTTTTGTTGTTGTTGTAGAATCATCCTCTTAAGCATAAAGATGTTGGCATTGTTGATAGTGGTTGTTCAAGAAGTATGTCGGGAAACAGGGATATGATGCATAACTTTGTATCAATTGAAGGAGGAGGCAATGTAACCTTTGGAGGAAGTGATGGAAGAATTCCTGGGAAAGGGACCATCAAAACACCTCAACTAGACTTTGAGAATGTATACTATGTCAAGGAACTCCAACACTTCAATTTGTTCTCAGTCTGACAAATCTGTGACACCAAGAACAAAGTACTCTTCAGAGGATGAATGTTCTGTCTGTCTAAAGACTTCAAACTCCCCGAAGACACTTCAATTCTACTGAAAGTTCCTCGGAATCACAATCTTTATACATTCAACTTAACTGATGTTAAACCAGAAGGTGATTTAACTTGTTTGGTGGCTAAAGCATCCTTGGATGAGTCTACCAAATGGCATAGAAGAATGGCCCATGTCAACTTCAAGACCATAAACAAGCTCTCTAAACTGGGTCTTGTTGAAGGTCTTCCTTCCAAAGTCTTCACAAATGATCATAACCGTAGTCAATGCAACAAGTGAAAGCAACATGAGCCTCATACAAAGTTGTTACTGCTGGAGCATTATTTCTAACCTCTTCATAGTCATATGGACTGTTTGGTCCAACTCAAGTTAGAAGCATTGATCAAAAGTATTTTTGTCTGGTTATCACGATGATGGATAGCAAAATTTTGTTGGGTATTCTTTCTAAGGACCAAAGATGAAACATCTCCATCTTTGAAAGAGTTCATTAACCTTATTGAGAATCAGTTGAACAAAAAGGTTAAAGGAATTCGGTGTGATAATGGGACAGAGTTCAAGAATGCTATACTTATAGAACTCTGTAGGTCTAAAGGAATAAAAAGGGACTATAGCACTCCAAGAACCCCACAACAAAATGGGGTGTGAGAAAGAAAAATAGGACCTTAATAGAGGTCAGCAAGATCAATCTTGGCAGACTCTAAGCTACCCACCATGTTTTGGACCTGAAGCTGTTGTACGGCTTTGTTATGTAAATGAATAGGGTATCCATTACTAGACCACACTTCAAAACACCATATGAACTTCTATGGGAAAGTTCCTGCTATTCATTACCTTAAACCTTTTGGATGTCAAGTGACCATTCTGAATACAAGTGATCCATTGGGCAAATTTGATGAGAAAGCTGATGATGGGTATATTGTGGGATATTCTGCTCATAGTAAGTCTGAGTTTACAATTTATCTGCCAGAAGATTGATGGTCATTCACGTTTAGGAACTTTGTAATGTGTGTTAGATATCGTGATAGAATAGTCAACGGGCTCGTGGATTGGGCTAAGCTAATTGGGCATTAGTTATGTTAAGCTAGCCTTGTCTAGGTCGTGAAACCCAAGCCCAATCCAAGTCCATCTCAAGGCCCATGGCCAAGCCTTAGGGCATCTTCTACTTGTTTATAAATACCCTCAAGTATGTCATTTGAGGGGTGTGCTTGAGTGTGTGTGTTTTCCTTTGAAGCAATATACAACTTATTGTTTCATCTTTCTTCTCTCTACCTCTCTAAACATACATACGAATTATACATCAAGTCACCATATCTTATCTTAATCTTTCTTTCTTTATGCATAAATAGTTTGGGTTTAACGTGGTATTCTTGTGTTCATAACGTGGGTATTTGATAAGGTTGGTATATCTTAGGTCCTACAATTGGTATCAATCGCCTAACAATGGTTTATGAGTGTTTGTGTTTGTTTTGAAGGGTTACGCGTAAAAGGCTCTAGTTATAATGCTTTTTGTCGCTTAAAGCTTTAATCTTTGCACTTTAAAATTCAAGATTCTTGTGGTTTAAGGTTTATTTGGTGCTAAAGTTTTTGCAAAAAGTTCGTAGCTTTATCGTGTTTTTCTTCATTTTTAAGCTCGTGATTTGGTTTTTGGTCATTTCTACTGTAACTTCTAGGCACTTTGGGTGAAAAAGGTCAATATTTTTGGGTTATTCGAGTGTTTTAAGGCTATCCTGCAAAAGAAATCATTTGAATCGTTGGAAATTTCTTATGAGTAGAAGTCAAAAGTCAAACCCTAGTTTCTACTCGTAACTTTTGGTGAAGAATCTGCTATAATCGTTATCAGTTCCCTCACTTGGATAAGTGTGTGGAACACTTACTTGTGGATATCTCTTACGCTGACAAGTGTAAAGGATTTTTGGTTCTTAACCATAGTTTACGTATAAGCTAAAAGCTTACGAGTAACTCTACGCATA
Source organism: Chrysanthemum makinoi (assembly GCA_910596185.1). NCBI lineage: Eukaryota > Viridiplantae > Streptophyta > Magnoliopsida > Asterales > Asteraceae > Chrysanthemum > Chrysanthemum makinoi. The sequence goes on from OU343223.1 coordinate 258,324,799, forward strand.
ACTTCAAAATTACGCGAAGGTTTACGAGTAACTTGTCTACGATAAGCTTAAGGTTACGCGTTAGATACTTTCTACGCATAAGGTTTCTACGCATAAGGTTTCTACGCCTAAGGTTCCTACGCTTAAGGTTCCTACACATAAGGTTTCTAACGCTAAGGTTTCTACGATAAGCTTCCTAATGATAAGATCCTACGATAAGCACCAGATCCTACGCTAAGCCTCGCCTAACTGTGAACCTCGTTTCTACGCTTCTAAGCTCTTTCTACGCATAAAGGTTTTAAGTTTAAAAAAAAAAAAAAAAAAAGAGTTTTTGGCGGAAAACTTGAGTAAAATTTAAATTTTGAGGAGACTAAACGCTCAATTTTACTGAATTCAAATTTTGGTTTAACTGTGAAAATTTTGGTCAAAAATTCAAATTTTGGGCCTAAATTCAAATTTTTCGGTCAATTTGGCCAAAATTGTCATAACTCAAATTTTCATACACCTTAGAATTGATTTTTATAGTGAATTTCAAATTTTGGGCGAAATTATTTTAAGAACCAAGGTTACGAGTACGACTTTCGAAAACCTCAACCGAGCTTAATCATCAAACAAACTCTTTATCGTTGAATCAATCCTACATCAACTTTATCAGATCATACCTTCATCAATGGCTACTCAACAAGACATTCATGCAAATGGCGGCCGAAAACCGACCTCCAATGTTGGCAAAAGGTGGTTATCTTCAATGGACAAGTCGTATGCTCCGCTACATCAAGACCAAACCTAATGGCAAACTCATGATTAAATCCATTCAGGATGGACCCTTCAAGCTCGACAAGTTAATGAACCTGGAAATGCAGATGCAACACCTCCCATCCCACCATCCTCTCATCTTCAAACTAATCGAATACATGAAGAGGATCGAAACAAGTCGATGCGATGACATGGCAATTCATATTGTCCAACCTGGGTTTACCAATATTATCTTTTGCTGCGGTAGACCGTTGTGAAACTGCTTTCGATATGTGGGAACGTGTTAGACGGCTATGTTATGGAACGAAATTGTAAACAAGACATGGAGAACAAGTTGCTAACTGAATGGGAAAAGTTCACATCTACACCCGGAGAATCCATTGAATCCTACTATGGAAGGTTTTGCACTTTGATGAATGAGCTTATCGAACAAGTTGGCACCAGCAATCGTTCAAAACATCAAGTTCTGAATAATCTTCCGTAAGAATGGGGACGATATGTTACTATTGTCAACCAAACAAAAGACTTACATCAGTGAACTTTGATCAATGAATGATTTTCTCAAACTAAACCAAGTGAAGTGAATGAAGTCAGGCAAGAAAGATTAGCAAAGAATCATGATCCATTGGCACTTATTGCTAAGACTCAAACTTCAGTGAATACACAACAACAAGCTTCATCATCTTCCAACAACAACAACTTTAAAGAATACATTCCACAACCACAACAACAATTCTATCCGATCAACAATACCAGAACAAGGAATCACCGATCATGAACTGACCATGTAGAAGCGACCTTGCAATGTATATTTTCTTTATTATAAGCATTTAATACGACGGTAATCATGGTTCCGTATCGTGGTAATCAACGGGTCAAGATGTTGGAAATCGATGGGATGAATGTTGGGAATAGAGCAAAGGTAATCAATGGAAAGGCACCCAATGTTGGGTATTATGGAAATGTGAATCAGGAATCAGATGCAATATGCGTGAGGTTGATGGACATCAAGGGGCCGATTAGAATCGTAATATGGGATATCAAAATGGGAATAACTGTTTTATGACTGCTCGTATGCTACCTCCGAACTCAAAGACAAGATTCGGGGATCTAGTGTCAACCGAATTTAACGGCTTGAAAAGATCCAAGACATGTTGATGTTAGAAGAAAAAGAAGAGTTGGGAATTGAGTTGATCATGAGGAAATCAAATTCAGTACCTAAATGGGAAGATAAAGCAAACGATAATGCAACCTCCAAGTCATACAATCAATCAACAGACACAACATCAAGCGTACTTATGACACAACCCTGTCTACGACACATATTACTCAATGAGGTACCAAATTAAGCATTTCATGAGAAGCCACATTCTGGTTCCGAACCTTATTATGACACATATATGGGAGAGCAAGTTAATAGCAATGTTAACTCTGAAACTCCATATATGGATCCTAATGGAGGTCAAGTGATAAAAAATGGTGCTAATGATGAGGAAACACGTGCTTATTTTGAATCATTAATTAATCAATGTGGCATTGAAGTTGAGAAAGTTAGAACGGTCAATCGCGAGTTAAGGCCGCGAATGCTAAATTGACCGAGCGAGAGTTAAGGAGCACGCCAAAGCCTATGAATTTCATACAAACAAAATGTACGAATTAGAAATTGGTTATCGAGATTCTGTTTTAAGAGAAAAAGATTTGCAACTCAAGTATGACACACTTGATGTGAATCTGAATTTGAAAATCAAATCTTTAAACAAGGAAATGTCTGAACTAAATGACCAACTTTCAAAACAAAAAGCAATGTTTTCTGATCTTGAAAAAGAGAAGAAAAAGTTAATTGCTGATTTTGCAAAACGAGAAGATTCTCTTCTTGATAAAACGGAAAAAATCAAAACTTTGGACAATTTGCTTTCTTACAACGGGTCATTCAGCTAAATCAAACAAGATGCTTTCTAACCAAGTAAATCCACGTTTTCATACTTCACATAAGATGGCACTTGGTAACGACCCTTCTTCGTTCCTCAAGAAAGCTCGAAAGCTCGAATGTGTTGAACAATAGACAACCTTTGCATGAACCCATAATTGTTCGTGATTCTCTTGAAACGTTGGAACTATCTCAGGAGAGTAGATCAAAAATGAAACAAAAACATCCGGAAATCAAACCTATTGATTATAATAAATGGAACCAAATTAATGGTATTTCGTTTGTTTCTCAATCAACGTTTTCCACCAAACCAAGTGTTTCAACAAAGTGTCAACACCAGCCAAAATCAGTTTCAAACCAGCTTGTTGTCTCCAAATCTCTTCAACATTGAACAAATGTCTTCAAACAATCCATTTAACACAAGTGAAGCGCGAAGTATTTTGGAAAATGTGAAAACGAGAATTGCAGATCTTCAAGAGACCGTTAAAACTAAAACCAATATTAGAACAAACATCTGGTTTAATAGTTTTGATAATGAACAGAAAAAGTTTTTGAAACTCAAATTGCCCCTCACGAATAACATCGCAAGGGTAATTCATTTGAACAAGCGTTTTGAAAGAAACATTGACTTTGTCAAGGACCATAAACCCCTGGTAAAGCAAGCTAATGAAAGTATTGAACACATCAAAGTTTTGGAAAAACTCAATGATTCTCTCTTCGAAGATGTTCTGACTAATGATATTATGTCCATTATTTTGCAAACATATTCTGTTGAAGATCATGAAAGACTCCACCGAGACTCCTAATTATTTCAAAAGTATGAAAAGCTCTTGAAAAAATTGAAAAAGAAAACGTGTCCTATTTTAAACAACTTGATCGAAAAACCGAGGAATGCAAGTATGACAAACTGTCGTATGAGCGCTCTTACAAGGACATGCAAGAGCAAAATGATCTTGAGAGTTCACTGGAAAGTCTAAAAGGAAAGGCTGTGGATACAAGTTTGCAAACCATTGATGAGGAGAAAACAAAGGTTCCCAAACCGGTTTTAAACCAAAATGTCAATTTCTCCTCCAAAAGTCAATGAGAAAATGATTTGTCAAAAACTACCACCCAATACCGCCTATTAAAAAGAGAATTATCAAAAGTTTTGAAAAAGGAAAAGCAGCTTGCTAAAACCTGCTTTTGATAATGAAAAAGTTATTTCACCGCATTTCTGAATAGACACGGAATGTGACCAAAAATCCAGTTAAAGAACTGCTGATTCTAACGACATGGTCAACAATCACTATCTAGAAGAAGCTAGAAAAGGCAAGCACTGAAAAGACGGAATTTTAGGTGCAACATCTAAGGTGATGAATTCTACAAGATTTCAAGGCACTGCTAGTAGTAGTAAACCATTACCTAGGAACACTCTACAAAAGACTAGGGATTGGCTTGCATCTAAGAGTAGTTGCACAAAAGAAAATGCTATGCCCTTAGAAAACAACACTAGGAATTCTAAGTCTTTTTCGAACAAGAATCAATGTCCACAAGACTGTAGTGACAAAGTTAAAGCTGCTGTTTTAAACAAGAATATTGAATTTGTCTGTACTACATGTAAAAAATGTGTCTTTTCAGCTAATCATGAGGCATGTGTCTTACAATATCTCAAGAAAGATAATTCTCGTACCAAGGCACAATCCACTAAGACACCAAATAGAAACAAGCCCGTTGATAAAATGTCAAACAAAAGGAAACCTAATAGGTGGATCTCTTCAGACGAGTTTTCTAAAAATGAGTCTTCCACTGATCCGATAAGAAAACAACTCCTAGATCTTACCTTAGGTGGAAACCCACGGGAAAGTTTTCAAAGACAATAGGTCTTAGATGGATTCCCACAGAAAGATTTTTGATACTTGCTCCAACACGATAATAGTGAAAATCAATGATAAGGAAGTAGAAACCACTACAACCGTTGATAGTGATCTCCTCACGTGAGGAAACATATACTTCTAACACAAGTTATTTGTGAAAATTCTTCTCCTGGATGCGTGTTGTAAAAGTGTTGAAGGCTCATATACCCCATGTGGTAAAGAAGAACTTTATGCCAATTTCGCATGTGGAAATCCTTTTCTAGTTCCACTCTTAACTCCACTTTTACTTGGCCAAACTTAATCTTCTTTCTTCAAATCTTCTTTGTAAATATTTTGAAAACAAAATACAAAATTTGAAAACCATCAAAAGAAAAAATATAAAATATAAAATCTTTCAAAAAATACAAAAACAATATAAAATCAAAAAATCCAAAAATATTCTTCTCTCGACATGTCTCTTGTATAATCGATATTCTCAGACGCTTTCTAGAAATGTCATTCAACAATGATACGGCATGTACGATGCTTGAGCGAGAGTTCTTTAATATGTTTTCTAAAACATGTCGCTTTCAAAAATTTCAAAATAATGGCTTTCGTGATATCAAGACGAAACCCGGACTTCAACATACTTTCGTGATACGTAAGATTTAAACCCGGACTTCAACATAATGATTTTCGATACTTCAGACGAAACCCTGACTAACATAATGGCTTCAACACATCGTGTCAGACCCGCTAAAGAAAGGAAAGTGCTTAACCAAAATTAAAGGTTTTAAATATTTTCGCACTATTCCTAAAACATAATGGCTTGCGTACTTCAGCATCAGAACCCGATCTTTAAAGAAAGGAAAGTGCTACACAAAATCGTTTTTCATACATATCGAGCACTTATCCTAAAACAAATGAAGATAATTTTTTCTCTAAATATCTTCAAAAGATTTTCAAAATCTTCTTTTCATCTTGCGTACCATTGATTCGAAATTTTTCAAAAAGATTTTTCAAAATCTCTCACATTTGGTACCAAGATAACTCCCTCTAAACCCTTAATTGATTCTAAATTTTCTGTTTGAAAAATATGCTTTCGTTAAGGGGGAGTATAAAACCAAAATTGTTCCAAAATTCATGCTAAATCAGTTTCTCCAAATGCTTTCAAAACATATTTTTAATCATTTTGTTTCAAAAACATCATGGATATGCTATTTTTGAGGGGAGAAACGTGATTAAAATGTGATCAAAAATGTTTAATGGTTGTGTTTGAATCTCAAAGAGCTCGACTCAACGAAACCAATGAATTGACGAGTAATCAAAGTCGTTAATGAACCATTACTTAGAAACTTATGGACTTGACCAGATCGTATAATTTCAAGCTAGTTCTTTAGTGATGTAAACGCGTCTCGAATCGGTCTAGTTCATTTAAAGTCGATCAATTCAAAAGGTGCGAACTCTACCCTCTATGTGCAGATTTCTGTCAAAACATATAAGCACATGTGAAGGGGAGTGTTTCTAAAAATATAAAACTCACGGAGTGTTGCAAACATGTTTTCTATCATAAACACTCTGAGAGATTTTCAAAGAAAATGGTTTTATGGCAACAATAGGACAGTCATGGAGTTATAAGGTGACTAAGGATAAAACCGTTCTATGATCCGCCAGAACTAGAGGGATCTACCCAAGGACAATACCCATAGTTAGTATTAGAAGTCCTTAGGAATGATTGAAAAAAGGAGTAATGTGAGAAAGGAGAAAGAAGGGGGTTGAAGAATTAAAAAGAAATGTAATGAAAAAGGGTGAAAATAAATAGCCCTCCATATTCAACCTTAGGCGTAAACCGGGTTCAATACATATGCTATCAAGTTGTCACTAGATGACACCGTATTGAAGACAAAGACGCTCATGGACCCAAAGGACGACTGCACTAAACCTTTTAGCCACTCAATTCCTCTTAAAAGGATTTGTTTCATTCTCACTGGGAACCCTACATAATCTATCAACTTTCTCTTAGAGATTAAGATATTGAAGAAGGAGACCCTCTCCTAGTCTCCGCTAGGAACCAAAATGCACTAATTGAGTCTAGAGCCACGAGATTCACTAAAAGATCTCATAGGAACACTTGACATGACATCGCTTGTTGTTCATCATAAGGACACAAGTGATATATTATAGAGTCCTACGCAGATCTTAGCAATTTGCCATAACATTTATGAGAAGTTTCACTTCGTGATCTTCGTGATTGAATGGAAACTCCCGCCAGGTCAACATCAAGCAACTCGACAACAGTCACTTGTAACTGTGGATTACGCTTAGTGTGTCTCAAACGGTTCACATCGTGAGGTGATGCTTCTGTACCTCAATGACTCATCCAACTGTAGATGTACTTCGGTATATCGCGTTATCTCACTTGTGGGACTCCGGCCAGAACGCCCTTGGAGAATTAGAGACGTTTTCACACTATGTCAAGTAACACCCTCGAAATTCAAACTTGTAAGTGCCTAATCCGCTTATTACTAACCTGCTTTATGTTTTCTTCTTATGGAAGCTCCTCGAGCGGATGGATCGTGCGTACTCGCCACATGCTCATACCAAAACACATGAAAGTTCTCATCATAATCAAAGGCTACACAAAGTTAAAGATGATTCTTCATCAATGAATCTAAAGACTCGAGAACTACATCATTGGTAACCAAAAGTCAAATAGAAGTGTGAGCATGGTGGAGAAAAGACGGAGATACCTAACCAACGAAGTTGACAACGCGCATAACCACATTATTATCGATCACAAAGCATGAACGAACAAAGAATCAAGACTATTCAATATCTACGCACAAAGTTCGAGCTCAAGAAAAGTAAAGACCTATTCAAGTGGAGCATCTTTTGAATGACCACCCTTGGGAGATTAGCCTTAATAGTTTTTATTAGAAGTGATGGTCATTCATATTTAGGAACTTTGTAATGTGTGTTAGATATCGTAATAGAATAGTCAACGGGCTCGTGGATTGGGCTAAGCTAATTGGGCATTAGTTATGTTAAGCTAGCCTTGTCTAGGTCGTGAAACCCAAGCCCAATCCAAGTTCATCTCAAGGCCCATGGCCAAGCCTTAGGGCATCTTCTACTTGTACTATAAATACCCCTCAAGTATGTCATTTGAGGGGTGTGCTTGAGTGTGTGTGTGTGTTTTCCTTTGAAGCAATATACAACTTATTGTTTCATCTTTCTTCTCTCTACCTCTAAACATACATACGAATTATACATCAAGTCACCATATCTTATCTTAATCTTTCTCTTTCTTTACGCATAACAGTTTGGGTTTAACGTGGTATTCTTGTGTTCATAACGTGGGTATTTGATAAGGTTGGTATATCTTAGGTCCTACACATACAGAGTTTACAATTTATCTGCCAAGAAGATTGAGGAGACATTGAACCTGAGGTTTCTAGAAGATAAGCCTAATGTTCAAGGACAGGGTCATGTTTGGTCTTTTGACCTTGATTACTTAACTGATTATTTGGGTTATTCTAGACATATGGCTAATCAAAATGCAAGTACTCAAGAGTCTCCAACTATCGCTGCAGTATACCCTCGGATGCCGATTCTGACACATGAGTTTGAAGATGATGAACAACCTATTGTAGTGCCTTCTTTTCTCCCTAACAATTTTACTGTGTGACACTTCCAAAATTACTCGATGAGAGTGAAGACTAGTCCAATTATGCAGAGGACCTTGCTAGGCTAAAGACGCAGGAGTATGCAACTAATCTAGAAGCCGAAAAAGGAATGCCGAGAGAGTGCCGTGAACCAACCGCGGAAACATCAATTCTCCAATAAAGTAATTCGTTTCTCCTATCATCACCAATTCTCACAAGGCTATGCCTGTTCTACTCCCATTTCTACTCGTGTGTCCACAGACTTTGGAGATCCTTATACTCATTTTCCAAGACCCTCAGATCTTGGTAATCATCAACCCAAAGTCTGAGTCTTCACCTCACTTTCTTATGACACTGATTTTGAACCTACTATGACTAATCTTGATTCTTCCATAGAAGTCAACACCATCCGCAATTGCTACTAAAAGGATTCACAATACTCATCCACAGCCAAATATTATTGGTGATCCTAATGCACCTGTTAGAACAAGGGGTACTGTGGCAAGTTCTAAATATGGTCAAGTGGCTTTTATCTCTTATGTCTCAAATCAACAAGAGACAATCACACTGCACTATGAACATTGTCTGCTTGCTTGTTTTCTTTCTCAAGTGGAACCAACCGGTGTTACTCGTGCTCTTGAAGATTCAAGTTGGCTTGAAGCAATGCAAGAAGAGATGCAACAATTTCAAAATCAGCAAGTTTGGATATTGGTACCACTACCTGATGGCAAGTATGCAATTGGGACTAAATGGATTCTAAAGAATAAGAGAGATGCAAGGGGTGTTGTAATTAAAAACAAAGCAAGATTGGTTGCTCGGGGTTATAGACAAGAGGAGGGGATTGATTATGATGAAGTATTTGCACTGGGCAAGAGTTGAGGCTATACGGATTTTCTTGGCTTATGCATCCTATATGGGTTTTATGGTATATCGGATGGATGTTAAAGGAGCCTTCCTGTATGGTGAAATAGAAGAGGAGGTATATGTCACTCAACCTAAAGGATTTGAAGATCCTGATCATCCTACTCATGTTTACAAGGTTGTCAAAGCTCTCTATGGACTACATCATGCACCACGAGCTTGGTATGCTAGGCTTTCATCATTTCTATTGAAGCATGGATATCGAAGAGGTGCTATTGATAAAACACTTTTCCTGAAGAAGAATTCCGCATATATTATTCTTGTGCAAGTGTATGTGGATGACATTATTTTTGGATCCACAAAGGAAGCTTGGTGCGGGGAGTTTGAGGAGCTTATGAAGGGAGAATTTCAGATGAGTGCCATGGGAGAAATGACTTTCTTTTTGGGTCTTCAAGTTCAAGTAAAACCCGATGGTATCTTTATCACGGACAAATATGTGAGGGGCATCTTAAAGAAGTTTGGAATGGAGAGTGTAAGGACTGCCACTACACCTTATGAAGCTCCAAAGTCAAAGATCAACACTGAAGTAGATCCACCTGAATGTACATCTCTATAGATCTATGATTGGTTCTTTGATGTATTTAATGACTTCAAGGCCCTGATATTACTTTTGCTCGTGAGTGTTTATTCTCGACATCAAGTTACTCCACTTACTCTCATCTCAATGTCAAGTTAAGAAGATCTTTAAGTACCCCAAAGGCCAACCTCATTTAGGCCTTTGGTACCCAAAAGAATCTCCATTTAAATTGCCTGAAGCATATAGTGAGAGTGACTATGCCGGTGCAAATCTGGATAGGAGGTCCACCACGGAGGTTGCCAATTCCTTGAAAGAGATTGATTTCTTGGCAATGCAAGAAACAAACTATTGGTGGCTACCTCATCTACCTGCAGTATGTTGTCGCTGCAAATTGTCGTGACGAGTGTTCTTTGGATACAAAATCAATTGTTGGATTATGGGTATAACTTCATGAACACAACAATTTTATTGATAATCAAAGTACCATATGCATTGTTAAAATCCAGCTTTTCACAAATAACAAAACATATTGAACTCAGGCACCACTTTATAAGAGATGCATATGACAAACATTTGATAAAAGTGGTTAAAATTCACAATCGATGATAATGTGGCGATTTGTTAACAAAATATTTTGATGGACCAAGGTTTCAACACCTTGTGGTCCATATTGGTATGCTTAACCCTTAACTCAAGTAGTTTAAGGGGAGGCATAGGCCTCGGGGAGGATTTGTGTACACTTTGCATTCTTTTTATGTAAATTTGTTTGATTTCGTATATCGTTTGATTATGTATCTAACACTAACCAGCTAATGTAATCTTAGTTTGTTATTCTTTGTTGGTTTGTGTGTTTCTCGTGTTTATTCCGCTTTTGCAGGCAGTTGGAATTTACCATGGTTGTTATTTTGGAATATGGTCAAGAATGCTCTAAAGCTTGTTTCTATCGAATTCAAAGTGTGAAGTAAGCTATTTGTTTCCATCAAGACAATGTATCGAAGTTACAATGTTCATTCAAGAGAAGTAATGAAGCAAATTGTTCATTCATTCATTCGAAAACATACTACAAGCTTACAGAGTACAACCAACATCAAAAGCAACTACAAGGAAAGAGCTTTACATGATCTACTAATCCAAATCTAGTTCATATCATCTATTCCAACATCTAACAGGCCGTTGGATATGCATGATTGCTCACATCTTTCACACTAGATGTTGGATATGCATTTATCGGGACTTGCATAACCACCCATTCCTTCTATCTTGATGGCTGGATATGCATGACCGTGACGGCGAAATGCTAAGGATCATAATAGGAAGGATGGATTGATGAAAACGATGATGATGAAGATGACCACGTATGTCCTGTGTGCTTCATCTGCTGATTTCACCAAAAAGCAATCCTTCCACCTTCCTTAACCCCTTCCTTTATATGATATGTGATGATGCACCATGATATGACGCAGAAGTGCTAGAATCACCTCTCTATCCTTGGGAGTGGCGGATTTCTGGCACGTGGCCTTTGTTGAGGTTGAGGTGCTGGAGGTTAGGAGTAAGATGTTCTCTCCTTATAGGAGTCATCGAATCATCGCCAGATTCACTTGGATTCTCTACACTATCATCTTCTGAAGAAGGGAGAAATGGTGATTTACTTGGTCGTGGATATGGTTGAGGAAAGTAATGAAGCCATGGGTTTGAATCATCACTTGATGATGATGAGGATGATGTTGTGAGATCCATGATCTCGTGTTTAGTACTCATGACTGATTGTGGTTAATTTTGAAGCATTGATGAAATTAGGTTTGTGATGATATTTGGGGGTTTTGATGAAGAGTTATGTGTGCATTGGGATTGTTTTATAGACAGTTTCAAGACTTAATGAGATTTAATGCGTGGGGTGAAACAAAGAAAAGATATTTATCAAGCTTTGAATACGTGATCTATTTCTGCAGATTAGTATTCTTCAGCAGAATGGCTAGTGTTTCTACCGAAGTTGAAAGTTACATTGGGTAAAAGTAGAAGTACACGTCAAGATGGTCAACATTTGACCAAAATTGGGAAACTACTACTTATTCTCTATTCGCATATTTTCGTCTCAAATTAAAAGTTTCCTCATTACCCACGCTCAAAACACTTTCACTTGTGTGAATCTTAACCCTAACTTACGATATTTCTCATGGCGCTTCAATTCAAGCATGATCATAATAAAGTCGCTTTTCGGGAACTAAGGGTGATGAGTTGTATAGACCAATGATAGAATTCTTACAGAGGTCCAAGATTCATTATGCTTTAACACATTCTCCTAATGTAATTTATGAATCGTTGGTTACTCAATTTTGGGCAATGCTACCAAACGGAGTGATACGAGATTGTTGCATTGATTGACGGAATGAGCATGTGTGACGAGGAGCTAATAAGAAGACAACTTCATTTGGATGATGAGAATGGGGTTTCTCATTCTAATGCGTGGATATTTTTGCCGGACTAAGAGCTATTGGATATCGTGGTGTAAGGACCGATATGTGGTTGAAGAATCGTTATGTCCTATGTGGAGGTTTTTGGTTCACACCTTGCTTCAGTGTTTGAGCAATAAATCTGGAAGATGGGATCAATTTTCTACACAAATGGGATGTGGTATTGTTTGTCTTTTCGGGTTTGACTTATAATTTATCTAAGTATATTTTTGATAATATGGTTGAAAATATAGATAAGAAAAACATAAGTTTTTTATGTACCCTAGGTTTCTTCAGATAATTTTAGACATTACCACACAAGCCCAAGACTTTTATCCCATAGGAGCTTTAATTGCTAAACTATTTGCTTCAATGAGAACTAAGTATGAGGGGCACATTATCCTTGCTAGCGCTATGTTGCCTCAAGGAAATGAGGTCAGCGAAGAAGGAAATGTTGTTGGTTCTCCACCTTCGACTATCGTTGTCATGGAAATCCATCGTGACAATAGATGAAGGCCCTTCTAATGTCTTTCAAGCACATCTTGTTACTCCTGAACGACCTTTGTCCACTCCTTCACCTAGACCTAGTCCACCACTTACATAGGTTCCTCATGATGAGGTTGAGACCGACTTTAATAGGTCTGCCTACTCCTAGTCCTCTTAGAGATCCAATTGATGATAATGTTCCATTCATTGAGCATGTTGATGTTTCTTCCGAAGGCCCAATGATGCTCCCATTCCCATGAAAGCACTGGGGTGGAGCCGAGGACTCTATTACACTTACATCTTTATATGCTTTAGTGAACGGTATGGAACTCGAGGTTACTAATCTCAAGTAGGAGCTTGCAGAGACTAAAACTAAGCTTGGTGGTGAGATTGTTGAATTGAAAAGAAAGGTTAAGGATTTGGAGGCACAAATGGGTCGAAGAAAAAAGGAGATTGGATGTTTCTTCGATGAGAGACCATGGATGATCAGTTTAAGTCACTTGATATGTTGGCTAATGTGGCTCAAGAATCTAATATTTCTACACCGAAGGTTGGTACATATGTACAGCAAAAGGAGCCAATTTTGTTTACAAGACGAAGGAGAAAGCCATCTGTGCATAAGGATACATTGCAACGCGTGATATTTCAACCATCAAGGATATGTGTTGATGATACTTCTTTGATCGACATTGTCGGGCAGTGTTCGCTACTAATGTGATATCTCAACCCTGCTTCTATACCTTCATCGATACTTCAAGTGTTTCTTGGGGAGGAAATTTAATTTGAATCCGTATAGATGTATTTTCAACACCTGTTGAAGATTTATCTCACCATGTTTCTTCCGGTACATCCGATCTAATCTTCAAGTTCCTTTACGGATACTCCTTCAAATGATGCTATTTTGAATCTTCCGATAAAGGAAAGGAGTAATGGTTGATACCGAACTTGGTCCGAGACTCCGGTAAGTGAAGCAGAAAGGTTAGCACAACAGAGGATGTTAGATGAATGTGCTAATTTGAAGAAAAGTGCTGAATTGGCTCAACAGATTGAAGCTGAGTCTATTTCTAAATTGCCACCTGAGAGACAAAAAGAATTAGATGAAATGGCTACCGATGCCTCGATGAACACCGGATGTTTACACTCGCAAGCTATTTCTAATACTTCACTTGCTCAGAGTATTTTGGGAGCAGATTTTAATAGTGATGATTTTGTGGCTCAAATGATGGCTCTTGGACAACAAAAGAAGAAAGAAGCTATGGCAAAAAGGAAAGCTATTCAAACTCAAAATAACATGACTAAGAAAATGAGAGCACAACTGCAGCCCAACAAAAGATTATATGAGGAAAGTAGTGAAATATCCGAAGTTGCTCTCTCTATACCTCGTATGACTATGAAGGTGTTAAGGCTTTACCCGATGCTGAAGTTAATCATCATTTTAATAAGATTATGAAGTTTACTTCATCTAGTCCCCGACTGCATCTAGTTTGAAAAGAATTGCACGATGCTTGATGCTCCTAAATCCAAAAACCAAGGATAGTTGAAATTGTAGATTCTTTTGAGGCTCATGTTTCAAAGTCAAGTACTTCTGTTGTTGCTTCAAGTATCTATCTGCAGCCTATTCCTTCCGTGATTCTATGCAGCCTATTCCTTCAGTTGCTCAAGTTCAATCACTGAACCTTATGTTGCTTCATCCGATTATCATCTTCAAGCAGCCTACAGTTGCTTCTATTGACAAAGATGGAAAAGATTTGAGTTGTCAAGCTAAAATACGCAGCGACTAAAGCTAAAAGGCCGAAGCAGAGTCGAGAAGATGTATGTCTTATGTGGTGTTGTTTCAATGCAGAATGATTCTATTTCTTCCACACATATTAAAGATATTGAAGAACCTATATCATCTTCGGACATTTATCTACCGTGTAGGAGGAAGAAAAGAATGGCTAGAAAATGATATGGTTCTTTCTCCGAGATCTGTAAAACTGTTGAGACACATACATCTAAGGTTAAGGAATCTTCAAGGGTTGATTCTTTGGATCTCAAAGGCCGAATCAACATTTATTAAAGAGGGATCTTCGATGTTTTTCCGGGATCTCATGATGTTTTGGTTAATTGGTCATTGCAAAATGATGAACTTAATGTGATTCATCGTTTGGATCAAACGATCATGGAATTTAACTTTTTGAAGGAGATCTTGCATCCGTGGACATGGTAGATTTGGTTACGCTATATAACCTTGTCAATAAGTATTACCATTCTAATGCACCAAAGGGTTCTGGTTTATATTTATTGGGTGATCTTCATGTTTTGTTTGATTCAATATCTCCCAATGGTAAAGGATACTTTATTTGGAAGAACTCCCACTTATGGCAGGTTACATCTTGGAGATTTTATCCTCTGCCTCGTGTGCATGTAGTTGAGACGAAGGGTGGTATTATCACCGCATGTTTGCCGAGAACTTATCCATTATCTATGAAGCTTATGGAAAGAATGCTTCTCCAGAAGTTGGAAGTTCCTCCGGATCCGGTTGGCAATGATCTTTTGCATGCTGAACAATGTGTTTGTTATTAAGACTCAGCTTATGACACATAGAAGTTCATCTTGATTCCGGTAATTTGTATGGTTTGTAATTTTTGTTTCTTTGTTTTCTTCTTAGTTATATATATATATATATATATATATATATATATATATATATATATATATATATATATATATATATATATATATATAAAACTATGTATATGTTTTACTAACTTTTATTGCAGATTTGTTGTATCATATTATCGGTTATTGACTCACCGGATATACCTTGTGTATCTCAAAAAGTTGGCTAGTCCAAAGGGTACAACTTTGGTAAAGACACATCAAATCTGTTGATAGTTGTAATGGTTTGCTCAAAATCATAGGGTTTGCAACCACCCATGCTTAATTGTTGAGTGTTGTATGGTCATCAATTCACCATGATTTATTCCTTTTAGGAATCCAAGAATTGACTAGCCCACATGTATATGGCTTGTGGTAAAGGCAAGGGAATACCATATTTGGTAATCAGTTCACCAATTTTAAGAATTGACTAGTCCTGAGCAAACGGCTACAGTGTAAAGACATTTCAAACCGTTCATGGTTGCCGATTTGCTAATAAATCGATGGTTATCAGAGTGTGTACCATAGTTTACGAACTTAAACATTTGGCTACTCCAGGAGTGATGGCTATTGGTAAAGAGACATCAAATCCATTATTTTCAATGATTCACCTCTCACAGAGTTAACACACCTGGATGTGATGAGAATAGTTTGAAACTTATATGTTTTGATGTACATGTTGTCATTTGTTGCTGCAAAGATATGGAGTTTCGGAGTTTATTCATCAAAGAGATGTTTTTGTTTTGATTCTTTGCTGATGATGTTTGAGTACAATCCTCTAGTCCGCAAGGTTAAAGATCTATCCGAAACCGAACTTAACCACGTCAAATTCCAGTTTAGGGGAGGATTGTTGGGAATTATGTGAAGTATGAATAATGCTGAAGGAATCTGCTGAAGTACATGGATTCTGCTGAAGAAGAGTTTCTGCTGAAGTAATATTAGCGCATAGTTTGTTTCTGCTGAAGTAATATTAGCGCATAGTTTGTTTATGCGGAGATAGTTATTCCGTATATTCTATTAGTTTGTTAGGATATACATGAGCTTTATTAGGAAGTGATTGTATATATCTTATTTAGTTTCATAGTTATACGTTTCTTAGAAAAGAAGTTAGGGTTCCTTGTCTATAAAAGGAACACAATAGAATGTATTATGTACGTGTGCTTAAACAATTGATTAATATAACGATCCATAGAGGATCAAAGAGTTCTTAGTTATCTGTGTTTTATACTTGTATTTATATTCCGCTAAAGAATACAAGTTGTAGAGATTTTCTTTTAGTTTGTTTGTGATTACACAAGCGATACTAACGATCTACGAAGCTCAAGATCTATCAAGGTCTTACAGTTTTCAACAGAAGATTATGGTAAGCTCACTTAACACTCTATTCCTTACTCACACTCATTTACTTTACCATAACTCATACTTACTCTCACGCCGGAGGTGGTTCTCAGGGTCCAACCCATGCGTAATCACTTAACGTAGTGTCTTCGTATTTCTTATCCTCAGGTGAAAGACAATGTTGGATGGAACACACACCTCTTACCTTCGATCACCATTGAAGCCTGGTAGTGCAATTTATTGTACAATCAGTGGCGCCATCCGTGGGACCTGCTACTATTAGTCCCATAATCACCAAGTCTTAACACCCTAACTGATTACATTTACTTTTCCCGCATGGAACCAAGATCGAGAAGATACACCTCCACCGTGTTTTTCTACCCCTGGTACCCCTCACCACAACTAACATCGATAATCTAGCCCACATAACGCCTCCACCTTCACCACACGACCTCTAGAAACCACTCCCATACATCACGCCTCAACTTCCGCTAACCCCTGCTCCGAAATTAGCCCCGCCCATTGAGGCAAACTTTGCGCTAGAGTCCTTGCTAAGGGCTCACAAGAGGCAAGTTCGCAACAACCGATGCGAGGGAATTGGAATATTCCAGTGAGGAATTGGAATATGAGGAGATCGAGGTAGATGAAAGGCCTCGACAACTAACAGGGGCGTTCGCCCACTTAAATGGTTCTCCTTCTCGTGGAGGAGACCTAATGGAAGAACCGTAGGTTTCGAAGAATGTCCCGAGGAGATCCCAAGAAGGGAAAGAATGCAGGAGAAAGAAGGAGTGAGAACTCCAATGGAGGAAGTAACCCGGTAGGAAATGCGAAGGTAAACCTACCACCTCTCCTGGCAGCCCACTTGGGAAGAGAAGGGATGGGGGCTCTGATGCCTCCATCATATGTCTTGAGTGTCGGAGGACCTCCTCCATACTCTGGGATGAACCAAATACCACCTCAAGGCATGAACCTCTACCTATCTACTCACCCTATAATGCCTATCCTCCGAATGGGTCTCTCCACAAACAGAGTTGCCAGCAAGTGCCTTACGGGCACCTTCCTGTACACCCTACGCGACCGATGGGGGGAAACCCTTCATACCAACCTCCTACAGCCTATGTTGCGTTCTTACAACCACCTCATAATCCGTACAACCCTACAACTGTTTATGCACCCCCATACAACCCTTTCTATGAGGAAGCTCCTGGAGCTTGCACACCTTTCATGAAGTGGATCGAAGATTACCCTCTGCCTGATGGTTTGAAGATGCCTACTCACATAGGCACCTATGATGGGAAAGACGATCCAGACAACTTCTTGCATCTATTCGAAGGCGTTATCAAGATGCAGAAGTAGGTTATGCCTGTGGCGTGCCACATGTTCACGTACACCCTTCGAGATTCCGCATCTAATATGGTGGAATGGGCAAAAAGTAGGAAGCATTGAAGTCCGGATGATTCTCAAGGCTAAGTTCGATCACACTTCAAACAGAAGAAGTACACCAAGACTCACCTAGTCTGTGCATACTATGAAGCAAGGGAAAGCGTAAAGCACAAGGGCTTCGCCACGTACAATCGATGAAACCTTGCACCTGGGTTTGCACGAAGAGCAAAGGATTTCGGCTTCACATGGCTTTACTTAACTCGTGAGCCCCATGGCGAATTTCGGGCCCACCGACCTCCCTACCACTTACAAGGCACTCATGGAAAAGACATACACTTGGATTGAGTCTAAGGAAGTAGTGTACCAATGGAGCTCTGATCGAGCAAAGAGAGGCCTCCGACAAATTCTCCAGAGGGTCCTCCTGGGAAGGATCCATGAACAGGAAGAAGAACAGAGACCGCTTCACTCCCTATAACAAAAGCTCGAATCATAGACTCTTGGCTAACCTAGTCAAATCTACCAGGGAAATCCTCGCTACTGAGAAAGTTGCCAAGTCCTTCGACCCACCACCTCGCATGTCGCAAGATGAAACAAAGCCGGGACATGTCAAAGTACGCCACTTTCACGAAGACCATGGGCATCGACACTAACAAATGGGCAGAGAGTCAAGAAGCAAATTGAATAGGCAAGTGACACTCGGCAATTGGGCGATCCGGTTAAAGGCATCAAGAAGGGGAAGGACAAGTTCTCCGACACTCAGTTGGGCGAGTGAAAGGGGAACAAGAACGAAGCCACCCTTGCAGAAGCCCCGATACTGATGGTACACAGACATGATCCAACCTTAAAGCGAAAGAAGCGATGGAGAGTCGGGAAGTTCTGGGAGACAACGCTCCCGCCTATTTTCCGGGTGCACACCTTCAACTGATCCCGTGGTCATCAAGGTATGGGTATCCAACAGGGAGGTAAACCGAGCATACATGGATTGTGGAAGCTCATGTGAAATCATCTATGAGCACTGCTTCCTAAAGCTCAAACCGTCAATACGCTCGTAGAGGGTAGACTCAAAAGTACCCTTGGTAGGGTTCTCCAATAACACTCTTGGCCCCTCGAGAGGTACCTTTGAAATCACTATCGAGAAGGACCTTGTCCCGAACGAAACCCTCATCTTTATCATAGTCGTCGATTCTCCTTATAATTTGCCGATAGGAAGAACCTATGCAAAATGGGCATTGTAGTCTCCACCATACAAGCCGCCATCAAGTTCCAAACTCCCTTCGAGTAATTTAACTAACTATTCATTCTAATAATGGAGCGATTGGGGTATATGGTGTCAAGAAAGTCAAAGAAGGGCCAAGGAGCCCCATGGCCATTCTAAGTCAGGTGATGCGTAAGAACAGTGGTAGTAAACCCTATCTACCTCGAAAGCATAGCTTGTGATAGGAAAGCAACTCCCGACGAATTTCAAGGCGAAGCTCACGGAGCTATTTCAAATTGATTGTACACACCAGACACTGTGCCTTCATGGTTATCAAGGGGTATGAGGTGATATGCTTGCGCCAAACTTGTAGCCAATCTGCAATAAGAAATAATAGAAACTTCGTTAAGTGATTGCGCAGGGGTTGGGCCCTGCGAACCACCTCCGATGTGAGAGTAAGTATGTGATATGTGTTGTAAGTAATGTAGAGTATATGAAATACTGTGTTGAGTGAACATACCATTGAAATGACTCGTCCAACCTATTTATAGATGAAGAAATAAGCTTGGAGAGTGTTAGCACACGTTTCGGAGATCATAGGGGCGTCCCATGATTTGTGGTAACCACTAGGGCTTCATCCCCACTCTCGTGCCTGGGGAGAAGCTAAGGAGATAGTGGGAAGGTGGGGGAAGACCAAGTCAAGGTTCTCCTTTATCTTGGTGCCTTCGAGAAGACTAAGGGGCATAGGCCTTCTGTTGGCGAATTCCAATTGGTAACCATATCAATGATGAATGATTTTACGCCACCAATGACTTATGAAGAAAGACTTGGCTCTTCGTAATGCAAATTAGACTGAGGTCGAAGAGGTGTCCTTCGACCTGATGTGAGGGTACGCATCAAGCCCCCAAATTGAAAGTGATATGTACGCATTCAGAAATATTGCTTACTTACTCATAAATAGATACGAAACCTCCCATCCATCACAAAAATGAACGAAGATGAAAAGTCAAGTAAATATTGACCCGTAATTAATGCATGTACTTATCCTAACCACCTCATTCTCGGTAAAATCACTTCAAAATTTAAAAGGGATTTGAAATTCGGAGGTTGGGTGATATCTTTGGACACGTGTAGGGCTAGGATTCAACATGTGAGAGGGTATTTGAAATAAAAAACAGTAAAACCCTAACACAATTTTATCCCACGCCCAAATTTTACACCTACTAAACTGCCTTCCGAGCGAGCTGAGCAAACAGTAGTAAAGTATTCCTTCAGATACTACGTTTTCAATACTTTTTGTGATTAGAAGGACCATGTTTACCAATAAGAATTTTGTAATCAAACAACAAGGTTGCACCTTGACTAGGGAGGAGCTTAAAGCGTTCCTTACTGATTATCCTATTCCCAAAGAATACAAAATCATGTTACCCAACAAAAATAAGGTATTTTTGATGCCCCGTGAGAACTATGTAGGCTTATATACCCATGCATTCACCACCTCTAACCTTAGGATACCATTGCATCCTTTGATTTTAGAACTCCTTCAAGACTACTGAAGTGCACACATATCTAGGTTTAACCCTTTTGGCCTAGCCAAGCTCACAACATACATTGTAATGTGTAAAGCCTATGGGTATGAACCGTCATTGATCAGGCTTAGAGGGTTTTAGAATTTGTACTGAGGAGACTGGTTAACATTGGCAAAAAGGGGTGAAAGGGATGTGCCCATTCTTATCGATAGGCCTTTTACAAATATCGTAAATTAGAAGGAAAGTTCTTTTACATCCAAAATACCATTGTTCCTCCACAATTGCTTTGCTATAAACCCGTGAGTTTCAATATGATGAAAAGAGAGGAATCCCATGTACCAAGCGCTCAAATTGGTCATCCAACTGATTGTCAAACATTCCCCTGAGCCAATCTGCTTATATGGTCGGGTCTTGCTGAAAGCTGGGAGGGATCTCGCGTTACATCCCGAGATTATTTGTTGTGAGAAAGTATGTAAATTTTTAATTAAAATAAGAAATAGGAACTTATCTTTCTGATATTCATCTTTTTCTTCCTTTTGCGAAATGTCATTCGTGAATTTCGTCTTGCTAGTGGTGCAAAGGAAGTCACTTTATCCCGGGATCCCAAAGAGGCTAGCTATGGTGTGGGCTCTCCTTCGGTGTCTGTGAACAATAATGATGTTGATGCTCAACCTATCGAGCCTGTGTCATCTGCTCCTCCTTCAAAAGAAAAAGAGCTTCTGGATGTCGAAGACCAGCTAGTTGAGAGTTGAGAATGTGGCAGACTCTGATGAACCTGTCTCAGAGGAACAATTGGCCATCGTAGGACCCTCCAGCATTGGGGAGAGGGTTCGAAGCAGGAAGGGTATGAGCGCGAAGGCTGCTAAGTCTGCATCAAAGAGGAAGCTTATCCCCGCCTACTCCTCCCTCTCAACTACCCGCGTAAGAGTGCCCGTGGTAAGGTCAGTGGTGTTTCCAAACCATCGAAGGGCCCATCACAGATGACATTCATGGTAAGGTTTCTTTCCTGTCACAAAGAATTAAATGCAAATAATAACATATTAACAAGTTTATTTATGCCGCAGACTTCGATAATGGAGCTTCCTTTCCCCTAGCTTGTCATTTGCTTGTGGAGCGTGTGGACGCCACCCGTTGGAAGGGGGGTGATGGAAAACATGTCTATGGAAAGGCTATGTGATCTCCATGACAAGAGCTATGTTAGAGCTTGTATGTTGGATAATCACCAACACTGACAAGGGAGCTTCTTCGTCGGCCGTCACCAAGGCTAAGGAGAGAGATGGACGCCATGCTTGCTAGGGAGAAGGCTAGGGAAAAGAAGTATGCAGACCTGCAGACAAAGTGTGAAGAAGCTATGGAGGACTTTGACAAAAATCCCTTGGTTCAAAATCTCGAGAGCATGTGGCTCAAGGGTCAAGCTAAGTCAAGCCAAGCCGAAAAGTGCAGCAGAGCTATCTCGAAGGTGCGAAGGTCATAGGCTACAAAGAGCAAATATCCGTTCTTACATCCAAGTGTGGAGGCCTTGAAGAAGAGAGGGGCGAAGTTAGTTGACCAGAGATCAAGCTCGAGGAGAAGTGGATGGGTTGGACCTTCGTTTGAAAATGCTCAAGAAGGATAGGGTGGATTTGGTAACCAAGGTCATCCCCTACATCGCCATGGAACCGTACTATAGCGATGATGTGGGTATTATGATTGGGAAATTGGTGAACGCAACCATATTTCATGGCAAGTGTACCAAAATTTGTGGAGGAGATAGCTCTAGATGGGAACAAGTGAAGCTTGCAAATGTTCCATACTATAGAGCAACTCATGAGTAGGAATATGATGATGCGGTGCAATGCCTTATCCACCTGCAGATTTCTCCTTCCTTGCAAGCGTTGAACGGGACCCAGCCGCCTTTATTGAGGACCTGCTAGCCAAGAATCCAAGGAAAGTCCAGCCTGCCTATCCTTTGAAGAGGACACCATCTCCCAAGGTTCCATCCCCAGGTTCTGCTGATCTGACCCATTCCAAAGTTTGATGAAGGCTACCATGTGGTAGTAATTTGATCCCTCAGGGTGGTATGTAACCTGTTTCAAACAATATGTCTGTGTCTCTTTCCAGGCTATATGCCTGATGAAACAATTTACATTTGATGTATGTGGTAAAGGCCTTGGCCTAAGACAATATTTTGTTTGTTTGATCGTTAAGGCTACGACCTGTTGGACTAGTTAAACTAGTAATAAATGAATATCTACATCAAGTCCACTAGGGTCTGTATTTTCCTATGTGTGATTCTTCTCTTTACGTTTCATTTGCACGTAAAATTTTTACAACCTAAGGCATATGGTAGATGCATAGCCTCATTGTGTGTAATTACTTCACCAAGAATATAGCAATCGTGATAATTTAATTGTGACAGAGGGTTGCAACCCACTCCATCTTAATCCTTTGGGCAGCGAAAGGCTTGGAATACCTTAAGGCCATATAGGAAAGTTAATGTGAAGTTGAGATTGATGTTATGCATATGGGCAAGACGTATTGTTAGTCTTTGTACATCTCTTCGACATTGAAACTTATAAAAACGACTTGGTGGACAAATCTTTGTTGTATTGAACGAAACAAGAGATTTGAGGGAAATGTGTTATATCATTAAGTGGGTAGGGAGGATTACATCATTTTAAGAAATGAATACTAGACGTTTACCATTAATGCTTCTTTCCCCAAGTGAGAAGAATTCAAATACATTGATTGAAAGCAAATTAAAAAATGTCCTTAGACATTGTAAGTTTCATATGTAAAACTTACGAAGGGTAGTACCATTCCAAGTCCTATCAATAGCGTCTCCATCGAGGGTTTCCAGCTTGTAGGCTCCGTTGCCATATGCTTCCTTAACAACGTAGGGTCCTTCCCATGTAGGCCCTAGTTTACCCTAGTACTTTACTTATACCGCTGTTGAGTCGGAGGACGTATTCTCTCGGGCTTGAATGTCGGGCTATAACCCTCATGTTGTAGTACCTTTCAATCTTTTGTTTATGGATAGCCTCCCTAATCGAGGCTATTTCCATTCATTCTTCGAGTAGGCTTAGATTGCTGCAGAGTCTTTCTTCATTGTCTGCTGCTTCGAAGTTCATGACCCTTTCTGTTTCGACACTTACTTCCGAAGGGATGACGGCTTCTGTGCCATATGTCAAGCTAAAAGGTGTCTCCTCATGACTTGACATTGTATGCATTCTATGAGCCCAAAGTACTTGAGGTACCTCATCTACCCAACCATGGTGGCTATATCCCAGCCTTCGTTCTATGCCTTGGATGATGTCCCTGTTAGTAACCTCCACTTGTCCGTTACCTTGAGGATGGTAAACGGATGTGAAAGATTTCTTTATGTTCAGGCCTCTCAAAAAACACCGGAAACACTCCTTCGAAAAAATGTTTCCCATTATCTGAGATGATGATATGGGGTACTCTGAATCCGCGGTGATAATGTGTTCCCACACGAACTTTTCCATGTGCCTCCCTGTGATTGATGCTAAGGGCCTGGCTTCCACCCATTTTGTGAAGTAATCGATGGCTATGACCAATAATTTCACCCCTCCTGGAGCAATTGGTAGAGGGCCTAAAATATCTATCCCCCATTGGCTGAAAGGCCATGCGGATGTTACGGAGGTCATATCTTGTTTTGGTAGCCTTGGCACTCTTGAGTGGACTTGACAGGCTTCACACTTCTAGATAATTTCAACTGCATCCCTGTGCATCGAAGGCCAATAATATCCTATCCTCATGATCGTAGAAACAACGGAGCGAGGTCCTGCGTGTAGTCTGCAAGACCCTTCGTTCACTTCTTGAATGATGTTGGAGGCTTGGCTAGGTCCTACGCAACGAAGCCATGGAGACAAGAAGGACCTTCGGTATAGGTAGTTTCCCATGATTCAGATATGCGTGCTTTGATGCGAACCTTCGTATAGCTTCTCGATCTTCCCACAAGTATACCACTTATTAGGTATTCTCTAATCGAGTCATCCAATTTGAATCTTCCTCCAAGATATTACGCCGACACATCCTTCGGATGATGAACCTATCTCCAACACTTCACTTAACTTCCTTAGTTAAATGAGCAAATGCCATTGATGCCAGTTTGCTAAGTGTATCCGCCTTTTTGTTTTGGTTCCTTTGAACATGCTCTATGTCGTAGGGTGTAAACCCTTCGAGCATCTCCTTGGCTTTATCCAGGTATTGCTTGATCACAGATTGTCTTGCTTCGTAGGAGCCCTTGATCTGATTGGCCACCAGTTGTGAATCAACAAAAATAGTCAAGTCTTCTACCTCCATGTCCTTAGCCAGTCGGAGGCCTGCTAGCAAGGCTTCGTACTCCGCTTCATTATTAGTAGCATCAAATTTGAAACAGAGTGCATAAGTATATTCCTTTCCTTCAGGGTCAACCAGCATTAATCTCGCACTCAAGACCGCCGAACAGCGTCGTATTGGAGGCTCCATCGGTGTAAAGCTTCCACCCTTTGACCGTCTTCACATGCTTCTTCTCAGCAACTTTGTTGTCCTGCTTTGGTTCGGAGGGTGTTTCGGCTAAAAAGTCTGCCAATATTTGCCCTTTGACCGAGTTTCTACCCTTGTACTCAATTTCATTTTCTCCTAGCTCGATAGCCCACTTAGCTATCCTTCCAGATTTCTCTGGCTTCGAAAGTATATGCTTAATAGGCTTGTCAATGAGCACGGTTATGGGGTGAGCTTGAAAGTACCTTCAAGGCGCCTCAGCAAAGATAAACCAAAGCCAAGATTAACTTCTCCAACTCGATAATTTAGCTCACCATGTAGAACCCTCTAATGAAGTAGATAGGATTTGCTTTTTTCTCCGCCAATAAAACATCACCGATGCTTTAGAAGGAGGTCATGATGTACATAAACAACACTTCGCCTTGATCGGGGCGTAAGTGTAGGTAGAATAGCCATGAACTCCTTGAGCTTTTGAAAGGCAGCTTCGCATCCGCACTCCAATCAAACGCCTTTTTGTCTATGCATCCTTTGAGTGTCTTGAAGAATGGCAAGGATCCGCTCCTCTTCGATAAGAATCACTGAGGGTCGCTAACTTTCCATTCAGACTTTGTACATCCTTTAGGGATTTAGGAGGCTGCAAATCTGTGACCGCCTTAACCTTTGAAGGGTTGGCCTTAATACCGCTTTGTGATCAGTGTCCCGTGAATTGTCCCTTTCCACGCCGGCGAACACTTATTGGGATTTAACTTCATGTTGATGGCGCGAAGCTGATCGAAGGTTTCCTTTATGTCGGAGAGCATGTATTCCTCCATTCTACTCTTGATAACCATATCGTCTACGTATGCTTCGAGGTTCCTACCTATTTTCTTGTTGAAGGGTTTGTCCACTTGCCTTTGGTAGGTAGCACCTGCATTCTTCAAACCGAAGGGCATCTTCTTGTAACAATACACGCCCTTTCCTGTAAAAAAGGCTATTTTTTCTTCGTCCTCTTCCACCATCTGTATCCGATGGTAACCCTTGTAAGCGTCTAGAAAACATTTCAGTCGAAACCCTGATAGGGATTCCACTTTCCAATCGATTTCTGGTAGAGGATAGCAGTCCTTCGGACATGCTTTATTGATATCTGTGAAGTCTACACACATCCGCCATCCTCCGTCATGCTTTTTAACCATCACCGGATTGGCTACCCAGGTTTGATACTTCACTTCCCTGAGTATGCCTGCTGTTACTAGCTCATCCACTTCCTTTCATGTTGCGGCGTTCCTTTCAGGTGCAAGGCTTCGACGCTTTTGCTTGATAGGTTCAATGTGCTTGAACTCATTAAGCTTGTTCTCAGTGCCGAAGGGATTTTCGTCTATGATGAGAGTTCTGGGAACGCCCGTCATGTCAGTGTAAGTCCATGCGAAGACATCCGCATTAGCCCTTAGTAACTTTTCCAGTTCAACCTTAAAGGAGGCTGGGAGTTTCTTTCCAATGACCACCGTCTGATCAGGGTAGAGGTCGTTTACTGCGACGCATTCTTTCAAAGACGGTGTACCGAGAACAACATCTATCGGAGGCTCTTCCAGAATTTGTTTGACCTTTTTGCCTACGTCCGTAGGCTTCTTCGCGTTGTAACTGGAGAAAACCGTTCCAATACCGAATGGTGTTTGTAATTTTATTGCTGCATGTATGGTGGAGACAACGATGCCCATCTTCTGCATTGCGGTTCTCCCTATTAACATGTTATAGGGAGATTCAGACCTTACGATCACGAAAACCAGGGTTTCTGTCCTTTTTAGCCTTCCTTCTCCAATCGTAACCTCTAGAGGGACTTCTCCTAGAGGCCATGAGTGTTCCCCTGAGAACCCCACCAAGGGTACCTTTGAATCCACCCTCTTCGACCTTATTGAAGGCTTGAGCTTTAGAAAACAATGTTCGTAGATCACCTCGCAAGAGCTACCACAGTCTAAGTAAGCTCTATTTACTTCTCTGTTGGAGATCAGGACTTTGATGACCACGGGATCATTCGAGAGAACCTTTCCAGTGATCGAAGGGAAAGTAACGTCTCCTACTCCGCATAATGCTTCCTCCACTGCTTTCCTTTTTAAACCAGAATCATCCCTATAAACCATGAGGATGGGTGCTTCGACCGGTGTGGTGTCTTTCCCCAACTGTGTGTCGGAGACCCTTTCTTTACCTTTCTTTATGCCCTTCACCAAATGTCCTAATTGACCGGATTTAGCGGCCTCTTCTATCTGTTTCTTGAGCTCTCTGCAATTGTTGGTGTCGTGTCCATAATCGTCATAGAAATAGCAGTATTTGGAAGTATCCCTGCTTCTTCCCCTATTTGCCAAACGAGGGGGAGGATCAAAGGCCTTCGCAGCCCTTTCCGTAGCAAGTATTTCCCTTGGATATTTGGACAAATTAGCAGTGAGTCCGTGGTTGTGTGTTTTTGTTGTAGGGCGTAAACCCGCCCTCACTTTTGTGTCTATTTTGGACCCTTCCCACGAGGGTGCTTCGATTTTGTTGTGACTTTCTTTGTTTTCAATCGAGCCCCGTGGTAGACACTTTTTGGCTTCGATCCGTGTAAGTCTTCTCCATTAAGCCTTTGTAGGTTGTGGGAAGGTCATGATAGAACTCCACCGCACTTCTTCATTTCATAGGCCGTGCACAAAACCGAGAGATGCCGGTCTTCGCAAGTGCACCAGGATATTCAAGGTGTCATCAGTATATCTAGTAACGAAAGCCCTGGTGCTCTCATTTTTCCTCTGCTTAATGTTGTGCACTGTCAGGTGAGTCCTTGTGAACTTTTTCTGCTGGCTGAACTGTGATCTAAACTTGGCCTTGAGATCATCAAAATTCACAATGCTACCTGCTTTTTGCCCATTCCACCATATACGAGCGGAATCTCACAGGGTATATGTGAACATGTGGCAAGCAACGAGCATAACCACTTCTGCATTCTGATAGCCCCTTCTAACAGATGTAAGAAATTATCCGGGTCCCCCTTCCCATCATAAGTACCAATATGTGCGGGCATTTTCAACTCCTCGGGCAAAGGGTAGTCTTCTATCCACCTTACGAAAGGTGTTATGAACCCATGGGCTTCGAATAGAGGCAATTGTAAGGTGGCATGAAAGTAGGGACAACATTGTATGGGTTATGGCTCGGAGGTATTCCGATAGGGTTTTGGTTGACATATTGAGGGTAAGCAGTAGGTATATAAGGTGGGTGACTTCCGACAGGATATGAAGGGTACACCATAGGTTGCCCGTAGGGCATGCTTCCGTATGGTTGAGAAAAGCTAGGGTTTCTAGCCTTCCCATTAGGTGGGGGATAAACCCCATGGGGGTAAGATTAAGCCTGAAAAGGAGGGTACATACCATGAGGAGGAAGATTTCCTCCCCCATTCATTTGAGATGGATTGCCTTCTACACCGGATGTGTGAGAAGACTGCAACGGGTCTCCTGCCTCATTTCTCCCCAGATGGGCTGCCAAGAGTGGTGGCAAGTTAACCTCCGTAGTCTCCCTTCGGTGACTCCTTCCATTGGATCCTTCCATTGTTCCTTCCCTTCTCGTCGGAGCCCTCTCCAGAACATCTTCAAAACCAACCGCCTTTCACTCGCCCGACCGCCTCGGAGACCCTATCCTCAGATTGAGCGTGTAGCCCCAGGAGCCAAGGGCCTAGACTCTATTTCTATCTCTACGTCATACTCATCGCTAGAGTAATCCAACTCCCTCCGCATCTCCACGTTTCGAGCTTGCCTTCTTCGAGCCCTTAGTAAAGACTCTAGCGCTTCGATGTTAGCTTCCGGTTAACGCAGACCGATGACCGGTTCGGGGTTAGTCGATGTTGAGGCATGGTTGTTGGGAGTTATTTGTATGAGGTCATGTGGTAAAGGTGGACGCGTTATGTTGGGAAGGTTGTTAGATCGTGACTGATTGGTGTCAAGGTCGAGAAACCCGGGGGGGGAGTATCCTCTCCCTTGATTCATGCCGTGAAACTAGTGAGTGTGATTGACCGGGTTATAAGTTTGGAATCACGAGACCAATTGTAGCGGGTCCCACGGATGGTGCCACTGATTGTACAATAATTCGATGCGACGCATGCCTTCGATGGTTATCAAAGGGTATGAGGGGTGATATGCTTGCGTCAAACTTGTAGCCAATCTGCAATAAGAAATAATAGACACTTCGTTAAGTGATTACATAGGGGTTGGGCCCTGCGAACCACCTTCGATGTGAGAGTAAGTATGTGATATGTGTTGTAAGTAATGTAGAGTATATGAAATACTGTGTTGAGTGAACATACCATTGAAATGACTCGTCCAACCTATTTATAGATGAAGAAATAAGTTTGGAGAGTGTTAGCACACGTTTCGGAGATCATGGGGGCGTCCCATGATTTGTGGTAACCACTAGGGCTTCATCCCCACTTTCTCTGTCTTGGCGGGGAAGCTAAGGAGATAGTGGGAACGTGGGGGGAGATCAAGTCAAGGTTCTCCTTTGTCTTCGTGCCTTCGAGAGAAAACTCCGAAGGGCATAGGCCTTCGGCTGGCGAATTCCCAACTGGTAACCATGTCAATGATGAATGATTTTACGCCACCAATGACTTTTGAAGAAAGACTTGGGTCTTCGTAATGCAAATTCGACTGAGGTCGAAGGGGTGTCCTTCGACCT
>OU343223.1:258354660-258387694 GCA_910596185.1 Chrysanthemum makinoi
GGACACCCCTGCGAGATGTGTCGAGCCTGTTCAGTACACGGCCCAAGTTCGTTCTCCCAAATTTTCATTGGCATCAAACCATTCGTACACACGAAGGTTACCTACGGGGAATTCGCCACTCGAAGCCCTGAAGCCCTTCGGGGTACGGTTGACAAAGGACAAGGGACGCATGACTATCCTGACTTGGTCAAACCCGCGATTTCCTTCTCTTTCCTGGCTTCCCCGCCAAGTTTGAGAACGTGGGTCACTAAGCCCTAACGGTTACCCAAAACATAGGACGCCCCCATGTTCTCCTATATTTGCGCAGAGGTGCCCTCAAGCCTATTTACTCCACTATAAATAGGTAGGACGGGAAGAATATTATGGTAAGCTCACTTAACACTCTATTCCTTACTCACACTCATTTATATCACCATAACTCATACTTACTCTCATGCCGGAGGTGGTTCGCAGGGTCCAACCCCTGCGTAATCACTTAACGTAGTGTCTTCATATTTTTTATCCTCAGGTGAAAGACAATCTTGGCTGGAACACACACCCCTCTTACCATCGATAACCATTGAATCCTGGTAGTGCAATTTATTGTACAATCTGTAAGAATCCACCACCAAACAACAATCCACCACCACATCAACCTCTTCCACTCAACCAACCACCACTTGACCTGCCAAGAGGCCGTACTCTTGGTGAATACTCTAGACCGAGCCATCAAGGCTATAGGAACACCATTGAGCTCCCACTTCAAGCTCAAAGTACGGCCCTGCGATCCGACACCATCCGGTTGGTGCAAAACGGATGTGCATTCCATGGACTTCATTCCGAAGATCCTAATCAGCATCTTAAGGATTTCCTAAAAATCGTTGACTCTATCGACCTTGATGTTACCACACGGGATACCACACGCTTGCGTCTCTTCCAATTCTCTCTACGGGACCAAGCTATTAATTGGATTGAGCGAATTCCCGCCAGATCCATCTCAAGTTGGGATGATCTCACTACTCGTTTCCTCGCCTAATTTTTCCCAGCGGGGAGAACTACCAAGCTAAGGAATGACATCTTGATGTTCCAACAACGTCAATGCGAAACTCTCTACGAGGCGTGGACTCAATTCAAGGACTTGCGCCATAAAGTCCCTCATCACGGCATTGATCTTTGGCTTCAAGTCCAAATCTTTTACGATCATGTCAATTTCTCAACTAGGCAAACCATCGACCAAGCAGCCGGTGCCAAGCTTAGTGAACTTACCGCGGAAGAGTCGTGGGGTACAATAGACGACCTCGCTCTCTATGACAACGAATATTGGAATGACCCCCGTGAGTTACCCAAAACCGTCAAGGCAATCTCCTTGCCTCCTATTGACTCACAACCTTCCAATCGTAGGATGCTCGAACTTTAAGATCAAGTCAAATTCCTAATGAGCTCCTACAAAACTCCTAAGCCTTCACACCAAATGAAAAGGGTCTCTTCCTTGTGTGAGTTATGTAGTGGTCCCCATGACACTCGTAATTGCACGAGACTACCCGAACAACCTTCCGTGTACTACGTATCCTCACGTACCAATGGAATGGGAAGGAGTTTCCCCACAACACCCGGACCTAGAACTTACAACGAAGCCCGAGAAGCAAGGAGGGGAAAACCCGACTATAATTAGGGTCAAACCAAAGAATTCACCTCTAAGGACTCCCTATGGCCCCAAAAACACAATCAAAGCTCTCATGCCCCTAGTTAACACAACCTAGAAGGGATGATGCAACACATAGTTACATCCCAAGAAGCCCGAATAGCCAAGCTTTCGGACCGCTTTAACCAACAACAAGTCGAGATGAATAGGAAGATAGATAACCTCTTGAAATCCATAACCAATAATGAAAGGACGACCACCGAAAGGTTAATGCCATATCGACTCATTCTCCTAAAAAAGCTTCCGTTGTTAAGATTAAGGACCCGAGCAAGTACTTCACTCATTCATAATTAGGCAATAAAACTAGGGACCCGTATTCATCAAAGCACGTTCACTTCGTCAATGCCATCACCCTAGTGAAACCAAATAGAAATAGTGATGAAGCAAACCATGAGACGGTACTTGAGGTTAGTGAGACTCCTAAGGATGAATCAACCAATGAAGTAGACGAAGTAGGTGATGAACACTTCAATAAGTTTCCTACGAATGAGGAAATTTCATACCACCCACACCTAGTGCGTGACCTTCGTCCCTTTTATACTAGGAGATGCCCACGAATCACCTTTGGAAATCCTAGAAATCTCAACATACCAAGTTGCATAGGACATATTTTCATGGCTAGGGCCTACATCGTTCGCAAGTCCCCAATAAACATCATGACTAACACGTACTATAATTGGGTTATAAAGAAACCTATCCCAAATAGGCAAGACCCCAATGATCCTAGAGTTAGATGTAATTTCCTTGGTAGAGTTAAGGGATTGTCCGTCTATGTAGGTAGCTTCACGTACCTTACGGATTTTGTGATTGTGGAAGATATTAGTACAACTATAGATCCTATCTTGTCCCATGTAGTTCTAGGAAAGCCATTCATAGATAGCACCGGGATGACTTATGATCCGTCATTAGGGATAGTTAGATTCAAGGATGAGACCGATGACATTGCCTACCAAATGTCATTTAAGATTGAGAAATTCTCATCACTATCCAATAATGAGAAGGAACTTAAGCTATCGTTCTAATATAGGAATGAGGAGGATAAGAGGAGAGGATTAGACTATGTGATGATTATGATATTTGGGTTCTATAAAGAATGTGCGAAACTAGGACCGAAATAAAGAATCAATTAGGGGAAAGATGACTTCTTAGAAAGATGCACGATAGTGCATAACTATGCCATGGAAAACCCCACTAGCGATCGTCATGAGGAAGAAGATGACGGTAAGGAAGTCATGTAGGAGCACGACTTCGAGTGTAGCTACAAAACTCATAAATAAAGAAAAGCGCTTCGTGGGAGGTAACCCATGCTTAATTGTTTGCTTGTTTTGTTTTTCAATTTGTGCGTTCATATATCTTTTTCATTGTTGTTTATTCTCATGTTAGACTTTGTGAAAATGCTTTATTTTGTTTTTACCCTCGTATTAATTACATATAAAGGTATTTTACAAAAAGATAAGTGTAGGAAAGATCATATAACTTTTTAAGAACATGAACATGAGAAATACAACAATTGAAATTGATATATATGTGTATTTGTTAGAGTTAAATGCTTGTATCGAGTCATAATGGATGTTTTGCAGAAATTTTTCCAGGTTTTAATGAGGTAATTTTTCTAGAAAAACGTACCAGACTAGTTTTTGTCAGGACAACCTGACGGCGTCAGGATTAACACCTGACGACGTAAGGCAATGTAGAAACAAATTAATCAGTTTTGTTTTCTGTGCAATTTATAATTTTTGGAAATTCCTGATGATGTACCCTCCGAGCAGGTCGAAGGACACCCCTTCGAATTGTGTCGAAGCCCTTCAGTACGAAGGCTCAAGTCAGTTCTCCAAGTGTTCATTGGCTTCAAACCATTCGTACACACGAAGGTTACCTAGGGGAATTCGCCACTCGAAACCCTAAGCCCTTCGGGGTGTGGCTGTCGAGGGAACAAAGGATAGAGGACCATCTTGGCCTGGTCAAACCCACGATCTCCCTCTCATCCTTGGATTTCCCGCCAAGATTGAGAACGTAGGTCACTAAGCCCTAGCGGTTACCCAAAAGCATGGGACGCCCCCATGTTCTCTGATATTTGCGTAGAAGTGCCCTCAAGCCTATTCTCTACTATAAATAGGTGGGACGGGCAGAAGTTTATGGTATGCTCACTAAAGACTATACTCTTTACTTATACTCACTTATACAACCATAACTCGTACTTACTCTCACGCCGGAGGTGGTTCGCAGGGTTCAACCCCTGCGCAATCACTTAACGTAGTGTTTTAGTATTTCTTATACTAGGTGAAAGATAAACTCGGCTGGAATACACACACCCCTCTTACGTTCGATTACCATCGAAGCCTGGTAGTGCAATTTATTATACAATCAGTGGCGCCATCCATGGGACACGCTACTATATGTCCCATAATCACCAAGTCTTAACCTCTTAACTGATCACACTACTTTTTCGGCATGGAACCAGGACGAGAAGATACACCTCCACCAGGTTTTTCTACCCTAGTACCTATCACCACAACTAACACCAATAATCTCACCCCTATAACCGCCTCCACTTTCACTACACGATCTCGCCTAGAAACAACTCCCTTACATCACGCCTCAACTTCAGCTAATCCCATTCCAGAAATTAGCCCTGCCTTCGTTGAGGCAAAATTTGAAGCACTAGAGTCCTTGATGAGGGCTCACAAAAGACAAGATCGTAACACTGAAATGCGAAGGGAATTGGAATATTCCAGCGAGGAATATGATGAGGAGATCGAGGTTGAAGAAAGGCCTCGACCAACAAGTAGGGGGCGCTCCGCCCTATGAATTGGTTCTCCATCTGGAAGGAGGCCCAATGGAAGAACTGTGGGTTTTGAAGAAGGTCTCGGTGGAGACCCTGGTAGAAGGGAAAGAATACTGGGAGAAAGGAGGAGTGAGAACTCCAACAGAGGGAGTAATCCAGTAGGAAACGGAGGGGTGAACCTACCACCTCTCTTGGCAGCTCGTCTAGGGAGAGATGGGACGGGGGCTCCGGTGCCTCCTTCATTCGTTTCGAGTGTAGGAGGACCTCCTCCGTACGCTGGGATGAACCAACTACCACCTCAAGGCGTGAATCCCTACCTACTCAACCCTATAATGCCTACACTCTGAATGGATCTCTCCACAACCAGAGTTACCAACACATGCCCTATGGACACCTTCCTATGCACCTTATGCACCCAATGGGAGGAAATCCCTCGTACCAAGCTCCCTCAGGCTATACCACATATTCACAACCACTTTTCCAGGCAAATCACAACCCATACAACGCTGCCCCTGCTTACATACCTCCGTACAACTTTTTCTACGCGGAAGCTCCTGGGGCCTGCACTCCTTTTATGAAATGGATCGAAGACTACCTTCTACCTGATGGGTTGAAGATGCCTTCTCACATAGGCTCTTATGACGGGAAAGGCAATCCAGATAATTTCTTACATTTGTTTGAAGGCGCTATCAAGATGCAGAAGTTGGTCATGCCTGTGGCATGCCATATGTTCACATACACCCTCCGGGATTCTGCACGAATATAGTGGAATGGGCAAAAAGTAGGGAGCATTGTGAGTTTCAATGATCTTAGGCTAAGTTTCGGTCGCACTTCAGCCAGCAGAAGAAGTTCACTAAGACTCATTTGGCTATGCATACCATCAAACAGAGGGAAAACGAAAGTACAAGGGCCTTCGTCACCCGGTACACTAACGAAACCTTGCAGATCCTGGGGTTTGCATGAGGAGCAAAGAATATCTGGCTTCGTGCATGGCTTACGAACACGAAGTCTTGTGTAATTTGTATCCACCGATCTTCTGACCTCGTATAAGGCCCTCATGGAAAAGACGTACACCTGGATCGAATCCAAGGAAGTAGCAGCCAACGGGGCTCCGGTTGAGCAAAGAGAAGCCTCTGATAAGTTCTCTAGAGGGTCCTCCTAGGAAGGATCCAAAAACAGGAAGAAGAACAGGTACCGCTTCGCTCCCTACAACAAAGGCTCAAATCACGAACTCTTGGAAAACTTGTTCAAGTCTCCTAGAGAAATCCTCGCTACTGAGAAAGCTGCCAAGTCCTTCGACCCACCCCCTCGCATGTCAGCACGAAGCAAGAGCAGGGACATGTCGAAGTAATGCCACTTTCATGAGGATCATGGGCACGACACAAATAGCTGTAGGGAGTTGAAGAAGCAAATTGAAGAGGCAGTACGTTCTGGGCAGTTGACAAATCTGGTAAAAGGGATCAAGAAAGGAAAGGATAAGGTCTCCGACACTCAGTTGGGCAAATGGAAAGGAAGCAAGAAGGAAACTACCCCTGCAGAAGCTCCAATACTAATGGTACACAGGCAGGATCCAACTTTGAAGCGAAAAGAAGAAGAGGGAGAGCTAGGAAGTGTGTGGGAGATAACATTCCCATCCATCCTAGGGTAGACACCTTCGGCTGATCCTGTTGTCAACAAAGTGTGGGTCTCCAACAGGAAGTAAACCGAGCATACATGGACTATGGAAGCTCCTGCGAACTCATCTACGAGCACTGCTTCTTAAAGCTCAAGCCATCAATACGCTTGAAGAGGGTAGACTCAAATATACCTTTGGTGGGATTCTCCGGCGAATACTCTTGGCCTCTTGGAGAGATACCCTTGGAGATCACAATTGGAGAGGGTCCCTTATCCAGAATGGAGACTCTCGCCTCCATCATAGTCATGTAAGATTCCCCTTACAATTTGCTAATAGGAAGGACTGCTATGCAAAAAATGGGTATTGTGGTCTCCACCATACACGCAACCATCAAGTTCCAAACACCCTTCGGAGTAGGGACTGTTCATTCAAATTACATAGCAGACAGTAAGGCAGATGGTGTAAAGAAAGTTAGAGAAGGGCCAGAGGAATCTCCGATGGCCATTCTAAGTTGTGCAAACGCAGAAGAACGAGTAGTAGTAAACCCAAGCTACCCCGAGCAAACAGTCGCGATTGGAAAGCAGCTTCCAACGAACTTCAAGGCAAAACTCACCGAGCTATTACAAACTAACCTTGAAATTTTTGCATGGACATATTCTGACATGATAAGGGTCCCAAGAACGCTGGTGATTGATGGAAAGCCCTTCGGCACAGAACAAAAGCTCAACGAATACAAGCACATTGATCCCATCAAACAAAAAAAGAGAAGCCTAGCGCCTTAAAGGAACGCCGCTGCCTGTAAGGAGGTGGATGAGCTAATGCAGGCAGGGATCCTGAGGGAAGTCAAATACCAAACATGGGTGGCAAACCCCGTGATGGTAAAGAAAAGCGATGGAGGGTGGCACATGTGTGTTGATTTTACTGATATCAATAAAGCATGCCCAAAAGACTGCTACCCCTTGCCAAAGATTGATTGGAAGGTAGAGTCCCTAGCAGGGTTCCGACTGAAGTGTTTTTTAGATGCCTACAAAGGGTATCATCAAATCCAAATAGCCAAGGAAGATGAAGAGAAGACAACCTTCTACACAAGTAAGAGCGTTTATTGTTACAGAAAAATGCCCTTCGGATTAAAAAATGCAGGGGCAACGTATCAAAGGCTCGTAGATAAGGCCTTTAGTAAGAAAATAGGCAGAAACCTTGAAGCCTATGTGGAAGACATGGTCATCAAGAGCAAAATGGAGGAGGACCTACTTCTCAACGTCCAAAAGACCTTCGACCAACTCCGAGCAATCAACATGAAGCAAAACCCAAAGAAATGCTCTTTTGGTGTTGAAGAAGGGAAATTCTTGGGGAATCTGATTACAAAGCAAAGAATCAAAGCTAATCCTTCGAAGGTTAAGGCCATCACAGTTCTTCAAGATCCAAAATGATGTTTGAAGGACGTACAAAGTTTAAATGGAATACTGGTTGCACTAAGCCGGTTCTTGTCAAAGGGGCGGATAGGTCCCTACCATTTTTCAAAACGCTTAAGGGGTGCGTCAACAAAAAGACCTTCCAATGGAGCCAGGATGCGGAGGCTGCCTTCCAAAAAATGAAGGAGTTTATGGAGATACTTCCGACACTTACGGTCCCAATCAAAGGCAAAGTGTTGTTCATGTATATCGCAGCCTCAACGGAGAGCATCAGCTGTCCTAATGGCAGAAAGAGACAAAAGGCAAATCCCAATCTATTTTGTTAGCAGGGTCTTACAAGGAGCGGAAATTAACTATCTCACATTGGAGAAGCTTATATTAGCCTTGATTTACGCTGCGAGGAGGCTCCGACGTTACTTCCAGGCCCACCCGATCACAGTGTTAACTGACAAGCCACTCAAGCAAATCTTATCGAAACCGTAAAAATCTGGACGGGTGGCAAAATGGGCCATCGAGCTTGGAGAACACGAGATAGAGTTCAAAGGGCGAAACTCTATCAAAGGGCAGATTCTTGCGGATTTCTTGGCAGAAACACCCTCCGAACCAAGCAAAGATAAGGAGGAGCCCAAGGCTAAACTCATCGAAATACAGGATGGTTGGAAGCTTTACACGGATGGAGCGTCAAGCTCCGACGGCTCTGGGGCCGGGTTGATGTTGGTCAGCCCCGAAGGAAAGGAGCACACCTATGCACATTGGTTTGAATTCGAAGCCACCAATAATGAAGAAGAATATGAAGCCTTGTTGGCAGGTCTTCGGCTGGCAAGGGATATGGAAGTTAGGGTTCTTACTATCTACGTAGACTTACAATTAGTGGCAAACCAAGTAAAGGGTTCCTACGAAGCCAAACAGCCTGTCATCAAACAATACTTGGATAAAACGAAAGAAATGTTGGATGGATTCGACTCCTACACCATCCAACACGTTTGCAGGAGGACGCGTTGAGCAAGCTAGCCTCCATGGCCTTCTCCCACTCACAAAAGAGGTGCTAGTAGAAGTTTTTCCTGAAAGGTCAATTATACGGAAGGAAGTCACGGATTTTGTCCATGATGAAGGAGACACTTGGATGACTCCCATTAGGGAATACTTGATAAGTGGCATTCTCCCTGAAGATAGAGTGGGTCGCGACCCTCTTTCAGTGATTAAAATTGATCACAATATGCTTGGTGTTGTAATTTACACACAATGAGGTTATTACACCTTAGGTTGTAAAATTTAAGCGTCAGAAAAATGGCGTACGAGAAGTGCACAAGAAATATATTTAAAAGTACGTAGGGATATCCCCTACATGCTTCCATTCAAAATAGGGCCTTAGCCCTATAACCTGCATCATTTGGACAAAGCCCAGTCAACATTGTCTTTGGCTGAAGCCACATACCAAACAAAATACTAAATTGTTTACAGACCAACAGCATAAGGAATGTTAAATTGTTTTAAAGGCTACATGCTACCCTTGGAACCAAATTACTGCCAATAGGGCAACCTTCATTCTTGCTTATGAGGAAATGGAGTTGGGGATGGAAGAGCTG
The DNA here is from genome assembly GCA_910596185.1 of Chrysanthemum makinoi. Classification (NCBI taxonomy): domain Eukaryota; kingdom Viridiplantae; phylum Streptophyta; class Magnoliopsida; order Asterales; family Asteraceae; genus Chrysanthemum; species Chrysanthemum makinoi. The sequence goes on from OU343223.1 coordinate 258,363,740, forward strand.
AGGTAGGCTTGGTAGAGGTTGTCTTCTTGGTGGGCGTTGAAGGCTTGATCTTGCGAGGCTTCTTGGAGAGCAAATCTTCAAGGGGTGCCATTGGATCTTGGTGGCTTCGAGTAGGAAGGGGTACTCTGCAGTAGCAAATGCATTCCCCGCTTCTTCATACTCAGCCTTGGACGTGGGACGATAGCAATCAATTTTGGTTAAGTCCACAGGCTTGCCCATCAATTTTGGTTATATGTCACTATGGTATAGCTCCATGGCAATGTAAGGCACTACCTTTGACACTACGTCTGCTCGGTCCTTCTGTAGCATCTTGTAGCACATCTTGAAGCCATCCACCTCCTCCCTCAGCTTGATCTCCAATTCACCAAGCCTGGATCTCTCACTCTCCAGACCTGCACATTCAGCTTCCAAAGCAGCAACCTGACCTGTGAGGCTCACAACCTTAGCCTCCTCAAGCTTCAATTTACCACATTCAGCTTTTGTGGTAGCTAGCTCCTTCTCCAACTCAGCAATCTTGGTTCGACGGTCTTGAGTGAGTGGATTCTTGTCAAAATCCTTCTCGATCTTTTCATACTTAGCCTCGAGCTCAGCATACTGCTTGTCCCTGTGTTTCTCCCTGTCCAGCATCACATCCATCTCTTGTCTAGCCTTCTTCACCGCTTGGAGCAGTTCCCTCGTGCGAACATTCAGGTGGTTATCCAGCACAACTTGCCTTGCAACGCTTTTGTCATGAAGATCGCATACCCCTTCAATGGACATATTGTCCAACAATCCCTTCCAGCCCTGGGGGTTACACGATCCATGATACGGTGACATGCAAGAGCATTGGGAATCTCCTTGGTGTCGGGCAGGCCTACGACAAGTGAAATAACAAAAGGGGCGTTAGATGTAACCATAAGCATTTTTCATGACGTGAAAAATAAGTACATACCATGCATCTCTTCACTCTCATCGGGCAATTCAAAGGCAGACTTCACAGTATTTTTGCCTTCGACACCCTTTTGCCTGACAGCTCTAGACGCAGAGGTAGGGAGGGGGGTTTTCCTCTTGGTAGTAGACTTGAGAGCCTTGGCACTGGTCCCCTTCCTATTCCTCACCCTATCTGCAATGCTCGGGAACCAGTGATTCGCACCTCTTCATCCGCAGGGTCATCCGAGTCAGCTACGTTCTCAACCAGATACGAAAGGCCCTCCTGGGGCACTTGCGGAGGTGCAGAGGCAACAGGTTCGGCCTTGATAGCATCTACATCATTATTATTAAATGAAATAGATGGTGAACCAACACCGTAGGATCCCTCAGCTGGCTCCATCGGCATAAAGCTCAGATCCTCGTCAATGTCTTGGTGCATGAAATTTCTAAAGATCATCTCTGCAAAACAACAAACAAGAAGAGATAAATATCAGTGCTAATTGGTCCTACTTAAAGAAGGTGGAAGTACACATACTTTCTCCACGATACATGATCATGGGTTTAGCAGGAGACCCCTCCCAGCTTTGAGCAATGCCAGCCATGAAAAGAATAGGCTCGGGGAAGGATCGGACATCAGCAGGATACTTTGCAAGACGCTGGTACAATGGGTTTCTTCGTACTTTGTATGGAAGAGGATCATTAAAACGCTTGGCATCAAATCTGAAGGCTTCATTAAGTAATGCTGGGTATTCAGGAGAGATAATGGTGTTTTGGATATAGAAGAAGCTACATTTCCAATCCCTTATGTTTGTAAAAGGCTTCAATATAATATTGGGAACTTCACCCTCACATCTTTTCGCTAAAGTCAACAAGTTCCCACCCGGGTAAAAGTTCAGAAACCCTCTAAACACCTCGAGTGTAGGTTCGAAGCCATAAGCCTTACACATCACAATGTATGTTGTAAGTTTGGCAAGGCCGAAGGGATTGAACCTGGAAATATGTAATTCATAGTATTGTAACGGCTCTAAGATCAGGGGGTGAATGGGTATCCTAAGGTTTGATTGGCTGAATGAGTGTGTGTAAAGCCTTACAAAACCTTTAGGGGCATCGAAGATAGCTTGATTTGGTTTGGGGAGTGATTGTACAATAATTCGTATGACCAGGCCTTCGATGGTGATCGAAGGATATGAGGGGTGATATGCTTGCGCCAAACTTGTAGCCAATCTGCAATAAGAAATAGTAAACACTTCGTTAAGTGATTGCGTAGTGGTTGGGCCCTGCGAACCACCTCCGACGTGAGAGTAAGTATGTGATATGTGATGTAAGTAATGTAGAATATGTGAAATACTGTGTTGAGTGAACATACCATTGAAATGACTCGTCCAACCTATTTATAGATGAAGAAATAAGCTTGGAGAGTGTTTGCGCACGTTTCAGAGATCATAGGGGCGTCCCATGATTTGTGGTAACCGCTAGGGCTTCATCCCCACTCTCTCTGTCTTGGCTGGGAAGCTAAGGAGATAGTGGGAACGTGGAAGAAGACCAAGTCAATGTTCTCCTTAGTCTTAGTGCCTTCAAGAGAAGACTCAGAAGGGCATAGGCCTTCGGCTGGCGAATTTTCAACTGGTAACCATATCAAGGATGAATGATTTTACGCCACCAATGACTTATGAAGAAAGACTTGGGTCTTCGTAATGTAAATTCAACTGAGGTCGAAGGGGTGTCCTTTGACCTGATCGGAGGGTACGTCATCAAGCCCCCCAGTCGAAAGTGATATGTACGAACTAGAAATACTGCTTAAGACTCAAAAATATATACGAAACCTCCCCTCCGTCACAAAGTTGAACGAAGATGAAAAGTCAAGTAAATGTTGACCCCATAGTTAATGCATGTACTTATCCTAACCACCGATATCTCGGTAAAATCAAACGTCCCTTCAAAATTTAAAAGGGATTTGAAATCTGGAAGTTAGGTGATATCTTAGGACACGTGTAGGGCTAGGATTTAACATGTGAGAGTGTAACATATTGGATTTCACATACACATCAAACCATAACCAAAGTAGGCGTACAAGATGAGTTCTAGAGAGAGAAAGTTAGAGGTTTAGAGAACTTTAGTGAGAGAAAGAAAAATCTTATTATGAGCTCCAACTCTCTACCTTGGAAGGTAGAGAGTATTTATAGTACTTACATAAAACGCCACCTACCGGGCTGTGGATCAGGCATACAGTGGGTAAAGACCCATCCGTCCTCCACGGTGTTACATAACTAAATACTACTTAACATAAAATAACTACGACTACTAGCTTTCTAACGATTACATATACTTGAGGTGACCGACACTTTCACTACTGGATTTTCCAAATCATAACAATCTCCCCCTAAGGGAGGTCACCTCAAACACACATTAAATTACATAGAAAACAAACATATATTACATTGAGATTGTTCTTGGATTCTTGTTCTGTAGCTCGTAGTTTTTGATTCTTCATTTTTGCATGTTTTGGATAATCTGAGTGGAGGTCTTTAACTAATCTACGTGATACTGAGTTTTGAGCCAGCTCTGAGATCATTAGTCACATTAATCTCTGACTCATCCATTGTAGTGTTGGGATTATGTGATGTTGTGACTTTTGGACCGACATGCTCACATTCTGGATCATGATATCTTCTTATCAGAGTAGCGGAAGCTTTCGTTGATTCATGATATTGGCAGCAGCGTAGCAGAAGCATGGAGTGAAAATATCATAGTCATTGATGCACTAATCATGATTTCTTTAGATATGAATGTGTAGTGTGAGCATGCGGCTATGGATTGACCGCTCCATTCTGATCAGCTGCAAACGTCGGGGCGTACCTGCATAAGACAGTTAGCAATAAAGCATACAAAAGTGTCTTTGATAACTTTTGAAGAATTGAGGTACACGGACCACGGTTCCTCGTTGATCAGTACAAGTACTGCCTGTGATCAGGTATAATTCCAAAGAATCTCCTTGACAGGGTTTCGCAGCTGCTCTAGCTATTCTCAAACCGGAACGTCTCAAAGAAGACAACACGGAGTGAGTGAACCAACGAAATGAGATTCACTGATTGATGAAAAGAGATTTGAAAAACAATCGTGTATTGCTCAATAGAAATTGTTTTTGCAATACAACGAAGGTTTTAATGAAAATCAATTATCAATCATAAACACCTTTTATTTTGAGAAATAAGTACACATTCGATGTGCTAAAGAAAAGAGTTTTTAAGCACAACGACCGGTTTTTCAAAGGTATCCGTTAATCCATAACCTGAACCAGGATTGATTCAAAAGATTGAATCGCTCCATTGTTTCTGTTCAGTTGTCACATGGTTGATCTATTGGATAGATCTCACATGCCACCTACCAGGAGCTTGTTTGATGTTGGCTCCAGAAGGCTTTCCATCTTCATCGTGAATATGTATGCATATCACTTAGATGTTCTGGCAATACCACAAGGATAATGCGTAGGACTCATAAGATATATTCTCTCTTTCCACATTGTGTGAAACAGAGAGTGTTCATTGAAAGTGTCCTAATGAGATTTATTGATAATCTCGTGGCTCTAGACTCAATTGTGCATATTTGGTTCCTATGCCGGAGACTAGGCAGAGGGTCTCCTTCTTCAATATCAACAATCTCTAAGAGAAAGTCGATAGATTATGTCGGTTCCCCGTGAGAATGAAACAAGCCCTTTTAAGAGGAACTTGAGTGGTTTGGAAAGTTGAAGTGTAGTGCGTCACTGGGTCCATGACGTCTTGTCTTCAATACCGATGTTACCTTGGTAACCACCAGTAGTATATGAATTGAACCCTGTTTCTGCCCTAAGGTTGAATAAATTGAGGGCTATTTCTTTTCACCCTTTTCACATTCAATTCTTTTTCATTCTTCAACCCCTTCAGTGCTTACCGAGACTTCATTACTAGAACCTTGTTGGGTTTATTCCAGTTCTAGCTCTATCTCAGTCAGCACTCTTCCCATATCTCACTTTTCTCCTTTTTTTCATCATACCTAAGGACTTCTACACTATCTAGTGGATTGTCCCTGGGTAGATCCCTCCGGTTCTGGTGGATCATGGGACCTCAACCTAACCTTATCATCCTTATATCACCATACATAAAGTAAAGTTGGTCGGTCTTTTTGGTATTGTTCATCTGCCATTGGAACCAATTGAAAACCATTTGAAAAATCAATCAAGATACTTGTGATATAGAATCAAAGCATTTTGTATCTTAATTGTTTTGATATCTTAGAAATGCTCCCCCTCAACATATGCATAAATATTTAGAATTTGATTAGCACATGGGGTTAAGAGATCTTTGAAATCGTTAGATTAAGAATGAAATGTCCAATCTTTTGATTAACATTTTCTAAAATGATCATCATCACTTCCCAATCAATTTGAGTAGATAAAACATTTTGAGGAAGGATGAGGTTTTCACAAGTTTGCTCCCCCTCAATATGTGCCTCGAATTTTGAAAGAGTTTTTGCACATATTAGAGGGAACCTGCACTTAGAGACAATTCAGTCACGTTTCAATAAATTGAGGTTTAAAATAGATGCTCCCCCTCAACATGTGCATGGAAAATTTGAAATCGTTTGTCACATGCGGGGAGGAAAACTTGTACATCCTTATAAAACCATTTACCGACTTATCAGTTTAAATCCAATTTAAATCACAAATTCTCCCCCGATCACAATTATCAAATCATTTGAGATTTGTGATCTCTGTAGATTTAAATTGATTTTGAAAGCATTTAAGGAGAATTGTGACTTGATATGAAAACGCTTTAACTGATAAGGATCGGATTTTGAGACTTTAGACTCCAAAGATTAAACATGCTTGAGTATCTTTTGAAAACATAATAATAACCAAGTTCTGGTACCATTGTTTGAAAAATACACTTTTTGATTTAATTGAAAAATCATTCTCCCCCTCAATCAATGACGAAAGTCGTTGATTGATGAATTGAGATTTTGACACTTGATAAGTTCTTTTGATTTTCAAAAATAGAGTCCGAAGTGTTTTCAAAACAATTGAGTTTTCATAAGATTGCAAATATTTTTCAGAGGAATCTTTAGAAGGAAAAATATTTGAAGTTAAACATTTGTCTTGTTGATGACAAACGTTTGTTTTTAGAATCAGAGCATTGGGTTTAAAACAAGAGATAAAGCATGTCTCTGTTCTTTCTTTGAAAAGCGGGTTATTGCCTGAAATGACAATAAACAATTGTTTTACTTTCTCCCAAAAATATTTTTTGATTCATTTTTTTTTGATTTTTTGATTTTTTTTTGATTTTTTTATTTTTGATTTTTTATTTTAAACATTCGAGCAACATCTAAAGTCCCGTGTCACTCTTTGACTGACAGCACAAAGACCGTAGATATATATCGAATCAAGAAAGAAAAGACAAAAAGACAATAACTTTTGAGAATTTTCGAGATTTTTTAGATTTTTATGGATTTTTTTTTATTTTATTTATTTTTTTTGAAAGTTTTATATTTTTCTATTTGGTTTTTGAAAAAATAAATACAAAATATAGATGAAGAAAAGACCTTTACTCCTCGTCTTCCTCCTGAAGACGTTTGAGTGTTTCTGGTTGAAGGCTTTTCAAGCCAAGTCGAGGAAGAATAAACTCAAAACGTTCTCTCGGAAGAGCTTTGGTGAAGATGTCTGCTAACTGGTATTCTGACTTCACAAAATAGAGTTCCACCACACCGTTTTCTACTTGTTCCCTGATGAAATGATGTCGGATATCAATGTGCTTTGCTCTTGAGTGTTGTACGTTGTTGCATGAGAGAGCAATAGCACTTTTATTATCACAGTATAGAGGGATTTTGTTGAATTCAAAGCCATAGTCAGATAATTGGGATCTCATCCAAAGGATTTGAGCACAACAAGATGACATGGCTATGTATTCAGCCTCTGTAGAGGAAATAGAAGTACTCATTAGCTTTTTTGAAGACCAGCTCACAAGCTTATCACCCAAAAACTGAGCACCTCCTGATGTACTTCGACGTGTATCTTGACATCCTGCATGATCAGCATCTGCATAGGCTGTTAGTGACATATCGGTGTCCTTCGGGTACCATAGTCCCATATTGATGGTTCCTTGGAGATACCGAAAGACCCGTTTAACCGCTTCAAGGTGCTTTTTAGTAGGCTTAGCCTGATATCTAGCACACATGCACACAGCGAACAAAATGTCTGGTCTGCTAGCTGTGAGGTACATAAGGGATCCAATCATACTTCGATATTTCGTTTGATCTACCATGATCCCTGAGTTGTCCTCATCCAGCTTAGTACGTTCAATAATGGGAGTGTCAACGGTGTCACATGATACAAATCCAAATTTCTTTAAAATCTCATTTGAATATTTAGATTGATTTATAAAAATGCCTCCGGGACTTTGTGAACTTTGTAATCCCAAGAAAAATGACATTTGTCCGATCATTGACATTTGAAATTTGGAACCCATTTCATTTGAAAAACGATCACATTCATTGGGGTCAGTCGAGGCAAAGATAATATCATCAACATAAATTTGAACATGAATTAAATGTTTGCCTGACTTCTGGGTGAAAAATGTAGGATCAACTGCTCCTTTGCTGAATCCAGTGGATAGAAGAAACTTTGACAGCGTATCATACCATGCTCTAGGAGCTTGCTTTAAACCGTAAAGGGCCTTTTTCAAGCGATAGACATGAGTAGGATGCTCTGGATTCACAAAACCCTCTGGTTGACTGACGTAAACCACCTCTTTCAAATCTTCATTCAGAAAGGCGGTTTTAACATCCATATGATATACAACCATATTCTTGCTAGCAGCATTAGCCAAGAAGATTCTGATTGCCTCAATGCGAGCAACTGGAGCAAATGATTCTTCAAAGTCAATACCCTCCTCTTGACGGTACCCTTTTGCGACCAATGGAGCCTTGTTCTTTAAGACATCACCATGCTCATCAAGTTTCACTTTGAAGATCCATTTTAGAGCAATGATCATAGCACAATCTGGAGCAGGTACTAATTCCCATACATCAAGTCGATCAAACTCATGAATTTCTTCTTGCATGGCATTGAACCAGCAATCTTCATTCATGGCGGTTTTAATGTCTTTTGGTTCGACCTTAGAGAGTACGGAGTTGAAGAAGCACCATAAGGCATCGATTGCAAGTTGTTTCCGTGTGGATACTAGGCGAGAGGGGTTTCCAATGATGTTGTCCAATGGGTGATCATGTGTCCATTTTCTAAGGTGTTCATGTGGTTGTTGTTGTGGAACTGAAGTAGCAGAGTCGATATCTCCTGATGAAGAAGGTTCTGATGATGATTCAGGAGCAAAGATATTTTCAAATGGAGCATCTTCGGGAGTAGCAAAGGGATTAACTTCTTCATTGATGCCAGAAACAATTCCATGATGTACATTTGATGATTGATGATTTGTTGATGAGACAGAGTGATCAGCAGCAGGCGCTTCTTGACTTAATGATATTGAGACTGAAGGGTTTACTTCATTCACAGGGATAGGAGCAAAGATATTTTCAAATGATATTGAGACATTTCATCAGCATTCGGTTCAAAGTGTTCATCAAACATTGGATCAAACAATTTCTTTAAATCATCTTCAGATGGAGGTACATATGGAGTTGCTGGAAGTGAGTTTGGTACAAGGGATGAACCAATGGGACTGTTTTGAAGTGCGGGTCCAGAACTGGATTTTCCAGGAGCCATTTGACCGGTCAGCTCATCGAACGTAACGTGAATTGTTTCCATGATATTTCGGGTTCTCTTGTTGTAGATTCGGTAACCCTTCTTGTTTGGTGCATAACCAACAAAAACTCCAATATATGCCTTTGCTCTTAGTTTACCTAAGTCTTGACCATCATTAGTTGGATAACACAATGCACCAAACACACGAAGGAATGAGAGATTAGGTTTTCTATTGTGGACAAGTTCATATGGCGTTTTTCCATGAGCAGTGTGAATTAGGGACCGATTTTGAGTGTAGCATGCAGTGGCAATGGCTACAGCCCATAGAAACATTGGAACCTTTGAGTAAATCAGCATTGTTCTTGCGGCTTCCACAAGAGTTCGATTTCGTCTTTCAACTACACCGTTCTGTTGAGGAGTTCGTGGAACACTTTTTTGATGACTGATTCCAACTCTTTCAAAAAACTCACTAAGTTGTTTATTAACAAACTCAGTTCCATTGTCTGTTCGGATGATTCTGACAATTTTATTAAGTCGAACCTGCAGTTGTTTGATAAGTTTGATGATGATATCTGGAGTTTCATCCTTTGTCCTTAGGAACTTAACCCAGGTGAATTGAGAGTAATCATCAACCACAACTACCACGTATTTCTTCCCAAAGATATTCTGCACTCTCATAGGTCCACATAAGTCCATGTGAATTGTATGAAGAACTTCTGTAACAGAGTTTGTAGGTTTAGGTTTGTGGGCATACTTCTTGCTTTTTCCCAATTGGCATGCTGAACAAAGATGATCCTTTTCATACTTTAGTCTAGGTAACCCTACAACTAAGTCCTTTCTGGAGAGATCATTGATGGTGCCGAAGTTCAAGTGATTGAGACGACGATGCCATAACCATGATTTTGTTTTAGAAGCCTTTGACAGCAAGCAGATTGGAGAAGAGTTCATCATGTCATCGATAGAGATGGTGTATAGATTAGAACCACGAGTACCTCTTAATAATTCCATACCATCAAGTTCTATAACGAAGCAAGTATGTTTTCTAAAGGCCACCTCTAGATCGGAATCACAGAATTGACCAACAGAGAACAAATTATGACCAAGACCTTCCACATAATATACCCTGGAGATTACATTTTTTCCAACTACATAATCACCATAACCCATAATAGCTCCAAAATGGTCGTTCCCGAATCTAACAGTCCTGATGAATTTACTCACGAAGTTCATGAGCTGCGACCAGTCTCAAGTCATATGCTTGGAACAACCTGAGTCCAAGTACCACAAAACGATTTGAACGATCTGCAGTTGAACACAGACAAGAATGGATAACTAGATAATTGGGGTCCCCATGCAAGAATGGGTTCCATTTGGTTAGTGACAGTGATTGGAACACCCACATCAGAAATAGAAGCAATGGAATCATCAGAAATAGATGCAGTGCTAGTATCTGTATTTGACCTATTCAAAGTATGTTCACTTCTTAAGGGAATAGTTCTACCAGTAGGCATCTATTTTCTAGTGGGCATTGTCTGATTAACCTTATGGCCAAAAGGTATCCATTGATAACCTATCTTACTAAATGTTCTTCCTGTGGGTTTCCACTGTTTTCTAACTTTCTTTCTCTTTTGCCTTTTAGCCTTCTTAGCTTGTTTTTTAACATTAACTGTTTTAACTGGGCATTTGACAGCATTAGACAAATCATTCATACCACATTCAAGATTAGTAACAGAAACCACGCAATCATCATTACATGTTTTGCCAAAAGTAGTAGAATTCGCATTAATTACAGTATGCTTAGAGCTAACACTAGAATCAACACGATTCGTTTTATTCAAATTCTCCCTACGGTGATCTTCTACTTTCTTCCAATGCACATTCTTAGCTTGCGAGGTCCTATCATTCCTTGTATTGCCTTGAGACTTTGACCTGCTCGCTTTAATGTCACTGATTACTCCTGTAGAGGGAACGTGAACATTAGTTGCTTTTGCTACTTTTTGCCTTTCCTGTTTTGATGTGCTGGGATGTGAACTATTTGAAGGGACACTGAGGTTCACTTTCTTAACACTGGAGGTGCTGGGATCTGAACTATTTGAAGGCCTACTAAAGTTCACATTCATAGCATTGGGCATTGAATGACTTGCATACTTGGCATTAGGCATAGAACAAGGTATCAAGGGATTGACTTCCTCACCTAGAGATTTAGGGCATATTGTAATTAAGCATTCTAGAACTTCTTGAGATCGTTTGGCATATAAGCATGCATGGCCAATTGCATTATCAAGTGGTTTCTCTATCTTATCCTCTTCTATAATCTCACGAAGACATTCTAGACTATCCTTAAGGTATGAGAAATATGTTTGAATGGCAAGTTTGTTATTCCTAAGATGAGGAGGAACATATTTCACAGACAAAGCATATTTATTACAACCATGCACCTTTGATGCACAATTCTCTTCATTAGTCATTGGCATTTTTCCTTTTACCTGACTCTTCAGATTCTCAATTTTTTTTTGCAATGAAGTTATTTTTTGATTATTTTTGTTACGAGTGACTTTTATTGACTCAAATAACTCATTGAAATGACGTTTAACCTTTTCATTTTCTTCTAGAAAACTCTTATTTTCCTTTTGTAAAGTGTTAACCAAATTTTGAAGATGAAAATTTTGAGAATTCTAAGAATCTAAAGGAGGAGGCATTTGGGAGCCAGTCATATTGTTCTTTTCACCCTTTAACTGAGAAATTTGGGTTTTCAACTTTTTGATCGTGTTACAGTGAGCTTGAATCTGTTCATCACGTTTGTTTATTTCAAAAACTACATCAAACTCTGGAACATCAGTGGATATCTTGATGTTTGAGGTTTTAACATTTTCTTTGAGATGTTGATATTTAAGTTGTAAATCAAAATGTTCAACTTCTAGTTTAGAAAAATGTTTTACCAAAGTATCGTGATCATCCTGTTTAATTTTCTCACTTAGTTTAGAGTTTTTGATTTCAAGCTCAATGACACGATCATGGGAGACTTTCAGAGCAACAGATAATTCATGAAATTGAGAAGCATTAATAGAGCAATTCGTAGCAGTGTAAAACATATCTTGAGCAATACATTTAGAAATAAGATTCTCATTCAAGGTATGCAAGTTCTTCCTCTCAATCTCATTATATTTTAATGCTCGATTATAGTCACTAACCTCAACTATCATTTCATCAAATTCCTTTTCCATTCCTTTTATATCTGAATCTATCCCCTTTTTAAGAATCTCAAACTGATCTTTTAGTTGTTTAAAGAAAGGCATGACCTCTGTAAAGTCCCTTTTATCACGTATACCTTATCATAACACTCACGTCCCCAACAGCAAGAATACGTATAACATAAACAGATGTGTTATGCGTAGAAGAAAGATTAAGAGAAGAACTTGGTGACTTGAGTGATATATAGATCGTGTATATGTATAGAGAGATAGAGAGAAGAAAGGAAAATTTATTCCAAAGAAAACACACACACACACACACTCAAGCACACCCCTCAAATGAGACTTTGAGGGGTTTATATAGTTGGAATACATGATGCCCTAAAAGGCTTTCTATGGGCCGTGGACATGGACTTGGATTGGATTGGGTTACTTGGACTTATACAAGGCAAGCTTATCATAACGCCTAGCCATTTAGCTTAGCCCAATCCACGAGCCCGTTGACTATTCTATCACGATATCTAACACACGTTATAAAGTTCCTAAATGTGAATGACCATCACTTCTAATAAAAACTATTAAGGCTAACAATCTCCCCATAAGGGGTGGTCATTCAAATGATGCTCCACTTGATTAGGTCTTTACTTTTCTCGAGCTTGAACTTTGTGTGTAGATATAGAATAGTCTTGATTCTTTGTTCCTTCATGCTTTGTGATCAGATAATGTGGTTGTCTGCCATTGTCAACTTCGTTGGTTTGGTGTCTCCACGTCTGTATCCACCATGCTCACACTTCTATTTGACTTTGATGTTTCATTGTTGTGAAGTTCTCTAGTCTGTAAACTTTGTAGATTCTTTGACATTGACGAAGAATCATCTTTAACTTTGTGTAGCCTTTGATTATGATGAGAACTTTCATGTGTTGTTGGTATGAGCATGTGGTGAATTTGCACGATCAATCCGCTCCGGAGCTTCCATAAGAAGAAAACATAAAAACAGGTTAGTAATAAGCGGATTCCGGCACTTACAAGTTTGAATTTCGAGGGTGTTAACAGCATAGTGTGAAAACACGTCTCTAATTCTCACAAGGGCCGTTCCTGAACTGGAGTCCCACAAGTGAGATAACGCGATATACCGAAGTACATCTACAGTTCAGATGAGTCGCTGAGGTACACCGAAGCATCACCCCACGACTGTCGACCGTTTGAGACACACTAAGCGTAATCCACGGAGAATTACCGAAGTGACCTGCTGTCAGGGCTGTTTGACGTTGACCCTGGCAGGAGTTTCCATTCAATCACTGAAGATCACAAATGTGAAACTTCTCATAAATGTTCTGGCAGACTGCTAAGATCTGCGTAGGACTCTAAAATATATCACTTGTGTCCTTATAAATGAACAACAAGCGATGTCATGTCAAGTGTTCCTATGAGATCCTTTGATGAATCTCGTGGCTCTAGACTCAATTAGTGCATTTTGGTTTTCCTGAGCGGAGACTAGGGAGAGGGTCTCCTTCTTCAATACCAACGATCTCTAAGAGAAAGTCGATAGATTATGTAGGGTTCCCAGTGAGAATGAAACAAATCCCTTTTGAGAGGAATTGAGTGGCTAGAAGGTTTAGTGCAGTGCGTCACTGGGTCCATGACGTCTTGGTCTTCAATACCAGTGTCATCTAGTGACAACCAGTAGCAGATGAATTGAACCCGGTTTCTGCCCTAAGGTTGAATATGGAGGGCTATTTCTTTTCACCCTTTCTTTTACTTTTCTTTTTAATTCTTCAACCCCTTCTTTCTCCTTTCTCACATTACTCCTTTTTTCAATCATTCCTAAGGACTTCTAATACTAACTATTTATGATGTCCTTGGGTAGATCCCTCCAGCTCTGGCGGATCATAGGACGAATTTCCTATCCTTAGTCACCTTATAACTCCTTGACTGTCCCATGTTGCCATAAAACCATTTTTCTTGAAAATCTCACGGAGTGTTTATGATAGAAAACATGTTTGAACCACTCCGAGAGTTTTATATTTTCAGAAACACCCCCCCTTCATATGTGCTTATAAGTTTTGACAGAAATCTGCACATAGAGAGTAGAGTTCGCACTTTTTGAATTGATCGGCTCATGATATACAATTCCCCACGAGACACGGTTACGTTGCCTAGTTAAAGAGTTCCATTGTTAGTTTTTAGGTGACAACTAGCTCTAATAACTAACTTGAAGATGTAAACACTCCTTGAAAAGGAGGTTAGACCCATGTAAGTTCATGTCTATCACAAGTTTCTCGAAATGGTACATTTACTGACTTTGATTCCCGTCAATTCATTGGTTTCGTCTGAGTCGAGCTCATTCTGAGATTCAAACACCGATTTTGAACACATTTTAATCACGTCTCCTCCCCCTCAAAAATAGCATAATCATGATATTTTTGATATCAACGGATTAAAAAACATTTTTAGAATCTTTTGGGGAGACAAACGGATTTGATTTAAGCATGAATTTGGAACATTTTAGTTTTATACTCCCCTTTTAATAAAGCATAATCAATTAAAGGGTTTTAGAGGGAGTTATCTTGAGCACAAAATATTTTGAAAGATTTTGAAAAAAATCTTTTTGAACAATCTTGAAAAGGTGCTCAAGATGACGATGATTTCTCACCATTTTTAAATGTAGTGCACTGAAGCGTACACTTGATTTTTATTAAAAAGCACGAGTTTTGATTTGAAATATAATCAAAAGTCTTCATTTCGGTCCGGGTTTCGTACTGATGTATACGAAAGCCATTTTATAAAGAAATTTTGAGAAACGACATGTTTTGAAAAACACTAAAGAACTCTCGCTCAAGCATCTGTACATACCCGTATCATTGTTGAATGACATTTCTAGAAACGTACAGAATATCGATTATACGAGAGACATGTCGTGAGAAGAATATTTTTGGATTTTTGATTTTATATTGTTTTTGAATTTTTTGAAAGTTTTATATTTTTATATTTTGCTTTTGTTGGTTTTTCAAATTTTGTATTTTGTTTTTCAAAAAATATTTACAGCGAAGCTTGTTGGAAAATCATTTTCAAGAAGATTCGAGAAGACGTTCTAACTCCTCAGGGGTTAGGCTTCGCATTCCAATTCGTCGAACTAAATCGTCAAACCTTTCTTTTGGAAGGGCTTTAGTAAATAGATCGGCGAGTTGGTAATCTGTCTTCACGAAGAATAATTCAACAGTACCATTTTTGACGTACTCTTTGATGAAGTGATAGCGGATACGAATATGCTTAGTCTTTGAGTGATGAACAGGATTGCATGATATGGCTATGGCACTTTTCGAGTCACAATACATAGGTATTTTATCGAAAGTAAAGCCATAATCTGTGAGTTATGTTCTCATCCATAGAACTTGAGCACAACACGTAGATAGAGACACATACTCAGCTTCGACGGTTGAAAGTGCAGTGCAATCTTGTTTCTTTGAAGACCAGCATACTAGCTTTTCACCCAAAAATTGTGCTCCTCCGGATGTACTTTTTGCTGTAACTTGATCACCTGCGTGGTCCGCATCTGAAAAGGCAATTAGATCAAATCCAGATTCCTTCGGATACCAAAGACCCTTGTGAATGGATGTCTTCAGGTTCTGAAAGATCCTTTTAACCTCTTTGAGGTGCAGTTCGGTAGGCTTTGCCTGAAACCGAGCTAATAAGCAAACAGCAAAATGAATATCGGGTCGACTAGCAGTAAGGTACATGAGAGAACCAATCATGCTCCGATATTTCTTTATATCAATAGGTTTCCCAAACAAATCGGCTCCAATTTTTGGTGAAGTTACCATTGGTGTTCCGACCGAATCACAATTATCCATACCATGATTTTTCAAAATCTCAGTTGTGTATTTAGCTTGATTTATAAAAATTCCACGTGGGGATTGATGTATTTGTAAACCAAGAAAGAATTTTAGTTCCCCCATCATGGACATTTCAAATTTGCTTTTCATGAGATTTTCAAAATGTTTTGAAAGATTCGGATTAGTGGACCCAAAAATGATGTTGTCCACATAAATCTGAACAATCAAAATGTCGTTTTTGCATTTTTGTGTAAACAAGGTAGGATCAACTGTTCCTTTGGTGAAATTGTTTTGGATAAGGAAAGAGGACAGTTCGTCATACCACGCTCTCGGAGCTTGTTTCAAACAATAGATTTCCTTTTTGAGTTTGTAGACGTAGTCTGGATGTTCCAAGTCGATGAAGCCTTCTGGCTGACTCACGTACACTTCTTCTTTCAGAGATCCATTCAAGAACGCGATCTTAATGTCCATCTGATAAACCGTGATGTTTTTGTGAGCTGCATAGGCTAAGAATATCCTGACTGCTTCAAGTCTAGCTACCGGCGTGAATGACTCTTCAAAGTCTATTCCTTCCTCTTGTCTGTATCCTTTGGCCACAAGACGAGCTTTGTTGCGAATGACAGTCATTTCTTCATCCCTTTTGTTCTTCCATAACCATTTGAGATCAATGACACGAATGTCAATTGGTCATGGAACCATTTCCCCAGAGTCATGTAGACGGTATTGGAGAAGTTCCTCCTGCATCGCTTCTATCCATGCGGGTTCTGCCATTGCCTCGCGAATGTTCTTTGGCTCTATATTGCTAATTGAGCAAAGGTAAATGCATAAGTCGCAATCGGTGGCAAGTTGGCATCGCGTCTGAATTGGCCTTGAAGGTTCACCAATAACTTGTTCAATTGGGTGGTATTTTGTCCACTTCAGAGTAGAAGGATACCGTTGGTTAAATGTATGCGAGTTAGATGGTTCTCGTAAGCTTGAAGATGATTCGGCTGATTCCGTAGCAAACGGGTTTTCAAATAAGTCTTCATCTAACGTTGCATCGTTCTGGTTTTGGTTTTGCTCATCAACTGCTGGTAGAACGGGTGCAAGAACTGGAGTAGATGTAGATGATGTTGATGGAGTTGGTGCATTGGTTTCGACCGTTGTAGATGCATCTTCTGTTGGTGGTGGAGGATGATTTTGAGCGGGTGCAGCGGAATGATGGTTTGATGCATTTGTCGAAGTTCCACCATAGTATTCATCGAACATTAACTCGAAGAAATTCTCCCATTCTTGTTCTTTAGGATTGTCAAGCGAAGTTGATTGAGCTGTTTGATGTACGAGTCCTGAACTGATGTGTCCAGAAGTCTGCTGGTTTAGTGCGGGTTCTAGAGCGAGTCTCTCAGAAGCCATATGTGAAAGTTCGTCAAATTTCACATTCATCATCTCCATGATCCTCCTAGATCTTCTGTTATACACCCTGAATGCCCTCGAGTTATCTGAATATCCAATGAATATTGCAATATCACCTTTTGCTTTCAGTTTTACAAGATCTTCTCTGTCATTCGTAGGATAGCACAAAGCGCCAAACACGTGAAAGTAAGAGATATCCGTTGTTCACAAGCTCATAAGGGGTTTTATTGAATCTTGGATGGATAAGGGATCGGTTCTGAGTGAAACAAGCAGTGGCAACAGCATCAGCCCATAGAAATAGCGGTGCACTAGAATAGATTAGCATTGTGCGAGCAGCTTCCACAAGAGTTCTATTTCTTCTTTCAACTACCCCATTCTGCTGTGGAGTTCTAACAACTGATGTCTGATGTGTGATTCCAACATCTTCAAAATAAGATCTTAACTCCTGATTTGTGAATTCAGTGCTGTTGTCTGTCCTTACAACCCTTACTGGAGTTTGAAGAAGTACTTGAATACGTTTCAGAAAGGTGATGATGATGCCTGGTGCTTCGTCTTTTGATCTCAGAAACTTAACCCATGTATATCTCGAATAGTCATCGACGATAACAAGAATATACTTTTTCCCATTAATGCTTTCAACTCTCATTAGGCCACATAAGTCCATGTGCAACATATGCAACTTTGCTTCCGAACTAGGTACGGATTTGGGTTTATATGATGCTCTTTTGCTTTTTCCTTGTTCGCATGATGGACATAAGTGATCCTTGGTGTATTTGAACTTTGGAAGTCCGTTGACGACGTTGTCTTTGGCAAGATTGTTGATGGTGTCAAAATTGAGATGGGATAACCTTCTATGCCACAACCAGGACTGTGTTCCAGATGCTCGTGTCATAAGACAAATTGGTGATGAAGAGGCCATTTGATTGATGTCGTTAGCATACAAGTTTGTTTCACGATTCCCAGTTAAGAGATCAGTGCCATCCAAGTTTCTAACGAAGCAAGCATTTTTCTTAAAAGCAACCTCTAAATCTGCATCACAGAACTGCCCGACTGAAAACAAATTGTGTCCCAACCCTTCGACATAGTAAACCCAAGTGATCAAATAATTTCCAAAAGGTAGATCTCCATAACCCATGATAGCTGCTACATGATCATTTCTGAGACGTACGGTTCACATGAATTTCCAGACGAAATTGATCAGCAGCTTCAGATTCCCGGTCATGTGCTTGGAGAAACCCGAGTCGACGATCCAAAGACAAATTTCGATAACCTGCCAGTAACAGAAAAAGAATATTGTGGAAACTGTTTTGATTTTGGTTCCTTTGGGTTAGAGGTAAAATCCTGCTCACACTCAAAGAGGTTTTCTACAGGGAATTCTGGTTTATCACTCATTTTACCATTCTGGAGTGTGAAAGTTCTACCTGTGGGTTTCCAAATATCATCCCTAAAGTATACACTATAGTTCCTGTCAGTAGTGTAAAGCCTAAGTTTTGCAACTAGTCTTCCTACTCGTTTAGTGTAAGATCTTTTTGGGACGTTCTTCTTAACAGGCTTATCATTCACATTCTTAGAAACACAATCATCTTGATCATTAATTAAAGATTTCTTGCAAGTTAAACAAAGAGATTCAACACATTCATTAGACTTAGCAAGTTTCATAGGTTCAGTACATTCAGATGAAATGTCTTTCTTATTCAAAAGCGGTAAATTCCTAGGGTGTTCTTCTACTTTCTTCTCTTTATTCAAGCTACTACTCCTAGAGGCATGCGAGACTCTATTGTTCCTTGTATTGCTCTTAGGCTTTAGTCTGCTGCTCCTAGAGGTGCTTTCTAGTCCTGTAGAAGGTAAGGCACACGCATTAGGATTCACATTTTTATGAAGGGAGGTGGTTTCAGCTTTCCTAGTCTCTTTAGAGTGCTTTTCTAAACTTATGTCGTTTGTTCCATATGTTTTAGATGTGGAGGCAGACGCATTAGTGGTACTCATCTTAAAAAGGCCAGGTGCTAAAACTTTTGGTTTCTCGATAACCGCTTTTCCTTTATCAACATTTTGTTTAGGTAGGGCAGGTGGAGTGACTAGTTTTGATGAAACATTTTTCTCATTGACTTTTGGAGGAGGCATAGAAACAGACATTTTTGGTTTGGAAACCGGTTTGGGATCGTTTGATTTCTCCTCAGTCAATGGTTTTGTAATCACAGTTTCCACTACCTTTCCTTTTTGACTTTCCAGCTGAGCCCTCAAAAGATCATTTTTCGCTTTCATTTCATTGTAGGCACCCTCATACGAAAATTTGTCATATTTGCATTCCTCAGTTTTTCGATCAAGTTGTTTAAAATATGACACATTTTCTTTTTCAAGTTTTTCCAGAGCTTTTTCATATTTTGAAACAATTTCGGAGGTCTCAGACTGGAGTCTTTCATGATCTTCAACAGAATATGTTTGCAAAATGATGGACATAATATCAGTAGTCAGAACATCTTCGAAGAGAGAATCATTTAAAGTTTCCAAAACTTTGATTTGTTCAACACAGTCATTAGCTTGCTTTACCAGGGATTTATGGTCCTTGACAAAGTCAGCTGTTTCTTTCAAAAAGGCTTGTTCAAAATGAATTACCCTAGAGTTGATGTTATTCAGCTGAGGGGCAATTTGAGTTTCAAAAAACTTTCTATGTTCAATATCAAAACTAGGGAACCAGTTATTAGGTGTAATAGTGGTTTTAGTTTTAACAGTTTCTTGAAGATCCGCAATTCTCGTTTTCACATTGTCTAAAATACTTCTCGCATCACTTGAGTTAAAAGGATTGTTTGAAGACATTTGTTCAATGTTCGAAAGAGATTTTGAGACAACGACTGGTTTTGAAACATATTTTGAAACAGGTGTTGACTCTTTGTTTGAAACACATGGTGTGATGGAGAACTTTGACTTTTCTTTTTGATTAACAAAAGTGATTCCAGAAAGTTTGTTCCATTTATTATAATCAATAGGTTTGATTTCCGGACCTTTTTGTTTCATTCTTTCTCTACTCTCCTTAGATAGTTCTAACGTTTCAAGGGAGTCACGAACAATAATGGGTTCATGTAAAGCAGTTCCATTATTTAACAGATTCTGAGGTTGCTGAGCTTTCTTGAGGAACGAAGAAGGGTCGTTACCAAGTGCCATTTTATGTGAAGTATGAAAACGCTGATTTACTTGGTTAGAAAGCATCTTGTTTGTTTTATCTGAATGACCCGTTGTAATAAGAAAATTGTCCAAAGATTTGATTTTCTCATTTTTGTCAAGAATTTCATCAAGAAGAGAATCTTCTCGTTTTGAAAAATCAGCAATCAACTATTTCTTCTCCTTTTCAAGATCAGAAAACAGTGCTTTTTGTTTAGAAACTTGGTCATTTAGATCAGAAATTTCCTTGTTTAAAGATTTTATTTTCACGTTCAAATTCACATCAAGTGTGTCATACTTGAGTTGCAAATCTTTTTCTCTTAAAACAGAATTTCGATAACCAATTTCTAATTCCGATTCTTTGTTTTTATGAAATTCAAAGGCTTTTGTGTTCTCCTTGTAACTCTCAAGCTCAGCGGTCAATTTAGCATTCGCTGCCTTAACTTCGCGATTGACCGTTCTAACTTTCTCAATTTCAATGCCACAGTTATTGATTAATGATTCAAAATAAGCACATGTTTCCTCATCAGTCTTAGTATTTTGTGCCACACAGTCTCCACTAGGATCCACATCTGGAGTTTCAGAGTTAGTATTGCTACAACTCGGATTGTCCAGGTATGTATCATAAGTAGGTGCTGGCGTCACAGAATGCTGTTCGTCATGAGTAAACACATCAAATATGACATTGTTATAGCATGGATCAATGATTGGTACCTCAGATACTGCGTTGGCGTCATAGACAGGAGGTGCGTCAGAGTCAGTGTCGTACTTAGTCTCCTGAAGATTTGCCATGAAGATGCAGTTTGCATTGAGTTCCTCGAGGTCTTCCAAATCATCCATAATAGCCATGAAGTCATGTTCCTCAGCACTCAATTGAAGTCCAGATTGTTCCTTTTGTACCAACATGATAGCTTTCTGAAGGTACGCAAGATCCTTCTTTTTCGGCTTAGTTGGACAATTCCTTGCCATGTGACCCAATCCTTGACAGTTATAACACTTAACCTGATTACCCTGATTCACATTTCCATAATTCCCAACGACTGGAGCTGCAACATTCCCATTCTGATTACCCACTGCTCTATTCCCAACATTCTGACCCATCTGATTACCCTGATTTGGAACCGCCTGATTACCCATGCGAAATCCAGTAGCATATCCCTGCTGATTCCCAATAACTCCAACCATTTGTCCTTGATTACCCATGTTTACACCCGGCTGTGCAATTTGCCTGTTGCGAGTGTTTGATGAAATCCTTTGGTTGTTGTTAGTTGGTGTGGAGTAGCGACCTCTGAATGCTTTACCCAAGAATGCAAATGCTTGTGACAAAGCTTCTTCTGGTTCCATTTCAAGATCAGTGATTCCTTGTTCCTGGTAATGTTGTTGTGCAGGTGGATAGTTTTGTTGTTGAGGGATGTATTGCTGCAAGTTGTTGTTTGTGGAAGATGATGAAGCTTGTTGTTGTGTATTCACTGGAGTTTGAGTCTTTGCAATGAGTGCCAATGGATCATGATTCTTTGCTAATCTTTCTTTCCTGACTTCATTCACTTCATTTTGGTTTTGTTTCAGAAAATCGTTGAGTTGATCAAAGTTCACTTGATGTAAGTCTTTTGTTTGGTTGACAATAGTGACATATCGTCCCCATTCTTCTTGTAGATTGTTTAGGAACTTGATGTTTTGCACGATAGTTCTTGGTGCCAACTTGTTTCTGATAAGCTCATTCATCAAAGTGCAAAACCTTCCATAGTAGGATTCAATGGATTCTCCTGGTGTAGATGTAAACTTCTCCCATTCAGTTAGCAGCTTGTTCTCCATGTCTTGTTGACCAATTTTTGTTCCATGACAAAGTCGTCTCACACGTTCCCACATATCGAAAGCAGTTTCACAACTGTCTACAGCAGCAAAGATGTCTCTTGTTAAACCCAGTTGGACAATATGAATTGCCATGTCATCTGCTTCGACTTGTTTCTGATCCTCTTCAGAGTATTCCGATTCTTTTTGAAGACGAAAAAATGGTGGGATGGGAGGTGTTGCATCAGCATTTCCAGGGTCTTGGACTTGTCGAGGTATGAAGGGTCCATCCTGAATGGATTTGATCATCAATTTTCCATTAGGTTTTGTCTTGATGTAACGAAGCATTCGACTTGTCCATTGAAGATAACCACCTTTTTCCAACATAGGAGGACGGTTTTCGGCACCAGCTGCATGAATGTCTTGTTGAGTTGCCATTGATGAAGGTATGATCTGATAAAGTTGATGTAGGATCGATTCAATGATAAAGGAGATGTGTTTCAAAAGATATTGCCGTTTGAAGTTTTTCTGAAAGTCGTACTCGTGAACTTGGTTCTTAGGCGTAAAATTTTTTTCCCAAAATTTGAAATTCACTATAAAAATCAATTCTAAGGTCGTATGAAAATTTTGAGTTATGACAATTTTGACGCCAAATTTGACCGAAAAAATTTGAATTTGGGTCCAAAAATTTGAATTTTTGACCAAAATTTTCCAAGTTATACCAAAATTTGAATTTCGCGTAAAAATTGAACGTTTAGTCTCCTCAAAAATTTAAATTTTACTCAAGTTTTCCCGCCAAGAAGTTACGAGTCCTGAACTGATGTGTAGACACAAGAAGTTACGAGTAGGATATGGGGCTTAGGCATAGGATTCCTTAGGCGTAGGAAATGCTTATGCGTAAACTTAAAGTTAGGCGTAGAAAAACTTATGCGTAAGATTTAGCTTATGCGTAAGACAAGGCTTAGGCGTAAGAAAAATGCTTAAGCGTAAAGTGTTCTACGCGTAAGTCTAAGCTTATGCGTAAGATTAGGGTTTTGCCCAAAAATCCTTTACACTATCACAGTGTAAAAGATATCCAATAGTCGAAGTGTTCCACAAACTTATCCAAGTGAGGGAAGCACTGAGTCACCGTTATAGCTCGAAGAAACTGCACAAAACTCTTATGCGTAGAAATAGGGTGTTGACTTTTCTTACGCGTAGAAGTAGGGTTTTGACCTACGCGTAAAAAATTTCCAGCGATTCAAACAATTTCTCTTGCACAAACAGCCTTAAAAACACTCGAATAACACAAAAATGTTGACCTTTTTCACCCAAAGTGCTTGGATAGCTTACGCGTAGAAATGACCAACGAACCAAACACGAGTTTAAAAATGAAGAAAAACACGTAAAGCTTCGAACTTTTTGCAAAAAACTGAAACTTTAGCACCAAATAAACCTTAAACCACAAGAATCTTGAATTTTTAAGTGCAAAAATTAAAGCTTTAAGCGTGTCAAAGATGATTAATCGTGAGCAGTACGCGTAACCCTTCAAAACAAAGACAAACACTCCTAAACCATTGTTAGGCGATTGATACCAATTGTAGGACCTTAAATATATCAACCTTATCACACAAATACCCACGTTATGCGTAGAACTCGTTAACACAAACACAAACTATGCGTGAAGATGAAAGAAATAAAGATGAGAAAGATGGTGACTTGATGTTAAAACAGTGTATATGTGTACAGAAAAGATGAACACAATATGTTGAATATTCCAAAGAAAACACACACACACACACTCAAGCACACCCCTCAAATGAGACTTTGAGGGGTTTATATAGTTGGAATACATGATGACCTAAAAGGCTTTCTATGGGCCGTGGATATGGACTTGGATTGGATTGGGTTACTTGGACCTATACAAGGCAAGCTTATCATAACGCCTAGCCATTTAGCTTAGCCCAATCCACGAGCCCGC
>OU343223.1:258387794-258753946 GCA_910596185.1 Chrysanthemum makinoi
TGACTATTCTATCACGATATCTAACACACATTATAAAGTTCCTAAATGTGAATGACCATCACTTCTAATAAAAACTATTAAGGCTAACAACCTAAGTTAGATAGCATTCTTTTGTTTGCTCAAAACCCCTTTCCCCTTCAGTTATCCCAGTGGGTGTGATCCTTTTCTTAAAAGTTTTCTCAAAATCGACAAATAGTTGAAGAATAACATATTGGCTGATTAAGGTCTTGCTCTTAGTGGCAATAGTTCTAGGAACTAAATGCATTGGTGTATTTGGAGGATACACAGTCGCTGCAGGCATTTTCCTAAGGGGAGGGTTTGTTTCAACAAGATTTTCAGCCTTTTGCTTATCTAAGTCCCTTTTCCATAAAACTTGTTCAGGTGTGAACAACGTTTGAGGCTTAAAATTGTTTAAGGAGATCCAGTTTTCCTTCTTGTAATCATGGGGTTTGATCGTGATGTTATTCTTTTTACATTCAGGATCTTCTAGCTTCTTATTCATTTTCTCCCTAGATACATCATCTAATTTTCTATCTTCCTCAGTGCACTCAACGCAACTAGGTTTTTTTCTAGGTTTAAGAATCTCATTGCCATCATAGATTACATTTTGAGCTGCTTTTGCTATCTTCCCGTACTCAGGGTTGGGTTTATCTATAATGGGAACACTATGCTTATCGCTTAAAACTCTATGCTTAGTGACCATGTGAGTAGTCTGAATGGTATTCCCTTGTACGTACAACTTATTTTCAAGCTTGTTCTTCAAAGTTTTTAGATTGGAAAAATCATTCAAAAGTTTTGATTCCTTAGCATGAAATTCCTGCTTAAGCACTTTAACATTTTCTTGAAGTTCTTGTTTTTGCTTAGCAGTTTTAGAAAGCTTTTCTTGTAAGGAGTTTAACTCTTGTTTTAAGACTTCTTCTCTAAAATTACTTTTTCTAATAATTGTACGCATTTGGTTATCCAACTCCTGCTCACGAGTAGTTAATTCAAACTTAGCACGTTGTTCATAAATAGCAACACGTTCTTTATAGGCATTAAGTTCATAGATAACAGAATTATCAGTGGCACATGTAGTGTATTCATCAAAAACATAGTCATCATTGACTGCAGAAGATGCATCACTTGGTACGACCTCACTTTCACTTTGTTTCACATATTGATCATATGGGACAACATTGATATTACCCATATTTTCAATATTTGACTCAATAGTTTCAGTTGATTGTACTTTGTCATGCATCTTTTGCACATCAGCATCATCGTATAGTTTTAGTACCTCAGAAATGATTTTGTCTTTGGATGGACCAGCTTGTGGTGATGAAGAGACTTTAGGAGAGACCATTGGAGAAATGCTAGCCATGAAAATGGTTTGTGCAGTAGGTTCATCATCAACATCAGAGTCGTATGCATCACAATCAGCTACTTGAAAGGCATTCTGATGATTATGGCCTATCTCCTGAATTGGTTGCTCATCCACATCTGCATCATATGTCTTAGCATTTCCCTCAGCCAGAAACAACAACTCCTCTTCATCCAAAGCTGCACCATTATCCTGAGCTTGCACAAGCAACATCTTATCCCTGAAGTACTCTGCATTTTGTGGACGTTTTGGAGATGTGCAGTTCCTAGCAATGTGTCCCTCACCACCACAGTTGTAACATTTGATTGGCTTTGCTTGACCCTGGTTTCCATTCCTTCCCCTATTCTGATTTGCAGCATAACCTCTACCGACTCCACCTCTTCCTTGTTCATATTGTCTTTCTTGAACTGGCTGCACCATAACTTTCCCATCTCTGACAGTGGCTTGATTGTGTGGATTGGATGCAGTTCTGAGATTGTTGTTGGTGTGTGGAAGAGAGTTCATGTTTTGACTAATCAAGAGATCCAGTTGATTAATGAAGTTTCCTACGTGTGCATCAGCATCAGCTTGTTTGAACATAGGATTGGGAATGAGTTTGTGATTACCATTACCCATGGGTATAACTTGAGATGCTTTGGTGGTAATTCCAATGTTTGAGTAGAAGGCAGTTGAATCATTTGATGAGCTTGTCTCTCCCTGGTTAGTTTTGAACTGATCAAGAATCCTTTTTTCAAACATAGCATGTCTCTCATTCTAAAGAAGGAAGGCATAGAGTTGCTCATAGTTTGTATTCTTTAACCCTTTGGTTAGCCTCACAGAGGTGACAAACTTATGCCATTCGGGATTCATGTTGTTCACAAACTTTGAGTTCAGCTGTATGTTTGGCATAGTCATTCTGATGTTCCTCATGTCATTAACAAGCTTGTGGAATCTCACGTAATACTCATAGACACTCTTTTCTGGTTTCATCTTGAAGTGATCAAACTCATCATAGAGTTGTGATTCTCTGTCTTCCATAGTTAATTCAGAACCAGACAGAAGCATCTTGACATTATCCCACACTGCCTTGGCTTCGGTGTTGTGATTGATAAGCTTGTATATATCTTTTGGAAGACCTTGAAGTATAATGTTAGAAGCCCTGATATCAGCATCGAATCTCTTTTTCTCCTTATCACTGAGCTCATCATATGTCTTTGGCCTGTCCAATCCAAAAATCATAGTTCCATCTGCAGCAGTATCAATTATGTCTCTTGTAGTCTCAACCCGATAAGGTCCTTCATCAATCAATTTGAGAATGTTGACACCATTTTCCTTTCCAAGACAGTACAATCTGATTCTTTGAGCCCAAGAGTCGTAGTCAGTTCTATCAAGCATAGGTGGACGGGTATCTGAACCAGCTGCTTGAACATCCTCGGCAAAAGTGGAGATGATTGTAGGTCCGTTGGTAGACATGTTAACAGATTACACGGGATTTTATAACTCTATGATTAAACCGGGAAATAGATTCTTTCACGGGATTTTACTAAATTAAGAGAAAACCGTATTACAAACAAAAGTTAACCAAGTCGCTAAGATTCCTTGAATCAAGTCGCTAAAAACCAAGTTGCTAAGACAAGTCGATAAGTTCCAAATTGCTATGAATTTTGACAGCAAGTCGCTATGCACCAAGTCGCTAAGAGATCAAGTCGCTAAATAGCAACTCGCTACTGGTCCAAATCGCTAACACCAAGTCGCTAAGAAACTTAAGAACAAGTCGCCATCAAAATTGAAAGAAAGTCGCTACCTTACCAAATCGCTACCCGTAGTGGAGAATCCACTAACAGTACTTTTTGTCGGCTTGTCTCTAAAGGCAAGTCGCTAAGCACCAAGTCGCTACCACAATACACTACAACTCACTACAGACTTACAACGCAAGTCGCTACCAAGAAAAGAACACCGTTACTCAAGTCGCTAGCATGAAAAAATTCAAAAACACCACTTTTCAATCCAAAAACAACCCAACCACGATGATTCAAGCCTTCCAAATCAAAACCTAAACACTTATGATGATCCTAAACACAAAAGTACAATCAAAATCCAAACTTTAACACTAGAAATCAACCAACTGATGCAAAAACCACTAAACTTTCTCAAACTCAAAAAACCATCTAAAAACCACTAGAAATCCAAAGATATGTAAGAGATGATCTAACCATGGCTCTTGATACCATTTGTAACATATTGGATTTCATATACACATCAAACCATAACCAAAGTAGGCGTACAAGATGAGTTCTAGAGAGAGAAAGTTAGAGGTTTAGGGAACTTTAGTGAGAGAAAGAAAAATCTTATTATGAGCTCCAACTCTCTACCTTGGGAGGTAGAGAGTATTTATAGTACTTACATAAAACGCCACCTACCGGGCTGTGGATCAGGCATACAGTGGGTAAAGACCCGTCCGTCCTCCACGGTGTTACATAACTAAATACTACTTAACATAAAATAACTACGACTACGAGCTTTCTAACGATTAGATATACTTGAGGTGACCGACACTTTCACTACTGGATTTTCCAAATCCTAACAGAGAGGGTATATAAAATCAAGAATAGTAAAACCCTAACTCATTTTAATCCCACGCCCAAAATTTACACCTACTAAGCTGTGTTCTGAGCGAGCTTTCTAGAAAACAGGTAAAGCATTCCTTCGTATTACTACATTTTCAATATTTTTTTGTCGATTAGAAGTTCCATGTCTACCAATAAGAAGTTCGTAATCAGGAAACAAAGTTGTACCTTGACTAGGGAAGAGCTTAAAGCCTTCCTCACTGATTATCCTATTCCCAAAGAATATAAAGTCATGTTACCCAGCAAAAATCAAGGTATTTATGATGCCCCAAATAACTATGTAGGCTTGTATACCCATACATTATACCATTGCATCCTCTGATTTTAGAACTCCTTCAGTACTACGAAGTACACATATCTAGGTTTAACCCTTTTGGCCTAGCCAAGCTCACAACATACATTGTAATGTGTAAAGCGTATAGGTATGAACCGTCATTTACTGTGCGTATAGGGTTTTTGAATCTGTACCCTGGAGGAGACTGGTTGACATTGGCAAAAAAGGGTGATCAAGGATGTGCCCATTCTTATTGATAGGCCTTTTATGAATATCAGAAACTAGAAGGGAAAGTTCTTTTTCATTCAAGATACCATTCTTCCTCCACAATACCCTACTTTTCTAAACCCAGAGTTTCAGTATGATGAAAAGAGGTTTAATGATCCCCTGCCTTATACTGTGAGGAGGAATCCCCTGTATCAGCGCCTAGCTCGACATCCAGCTGATTGCCAGACCTTTCCTGAGCCAATACTGTTTATGGCTGGCCTTGCTGAAAGTTGGGAGGGGTCTCCGTTACATCCTGAGATTGTTTGTTGTGGAGAAAGTATGTAAATTTTCAATTAAAATAAGATATAGGAACTTATCTTTCTGATATTTCTCTGTTTTCTTCGTTTTTGCAGAAATGTCATTTAGAAATTTCGTTGTTGCTGGTGGAGCTAAAGAAGTCAGCTTTCTGCCGAAGGATCCCTAAGAAGTTAGCTATGGTGTGGGCTCTCCTTCAGTGTCTGTTAATAACAATGACGTTGATGCCTAACCAATTGAGCCTATGTCATCTGCTCCTCCTGCGAAAGAAAAAGAGCCTGTGGATGTTGAAGACCAGTTAGTTGAGAATGTGGCAGACTCAGATGATCCTGCCTCAGAGGAACAGTTGGCCATCGTAGGACCCTCCGGCATTGGGGAGAGGGTTCGAAGCAGGAAGGGTACGAGCGCGAAGGCTGCTAAGTCTGCATCAAAGAGGAAGCTTATCTTGCCTACTCCTCCCTCTCGAACTACCCGGCAGAAGAGTGCCCAGGGTAAGGCTGTGGTGTTTCCAGCCATCGAAGGGCCCAGCACAGATGATATTCATGGTAAGGCCTCTTCCCTGTTACAAAGAATTAGATGCAAATAATAACATACTAACAAGTTTATTTATGCTGCAGGACTCCCTGATACGAAGGAGCTTCCGTCCCCCTAGCTTGTCACTTGCTCATTGAGCATGTGACCCCACCCAGTTGGAAGGGGGTGATGGACAACATGTCTATGGAAAGGCTATATGATCTTCATGATAAGAGCTATGTGAGACAGTGCATATTGGATAATCAGCTCAACACCAGGACAAGGGAGCTTCTTCGTGTTGCCACCAAGGTTAGGGGAGAGATGGACATCATGCTTGCCAGGGAGAAGGCTAGGGATAAGAAGTATGCAGACCTGTAGGCAAAGTGTGAAGATGCTATGGAGGACTTCGACAAAAATCCCCTGGTCCAAGATCTCCGAGCAGATGTGGAGAAGCTCAAGGGTCAGTTAGCCGAAAGTCAGGCTGAGTGCAGCAGGCTATCTCTCGAAGGCGCGAAGGTCATAGGCTACAAAGAGCAAATTTCTGTTCTGTCATCCAAGTGTGGAGGCCTTGAAGAAGAGAGGGCAAAGCTGATTGACCAAGAGATCAAGCTTAGGGAGAAGGTGGATGGGTTGGATCTTCGTTTGAAAATGCTCAAGAAGGATAGGGTTGATTTGGTGACCAAAGTCATCCCCTACATCGCTATGGAGTTGTACCATAATGATGATGTGGGCATTATGATTGGGAAGTTGGTGAATGCAGCCATTTTTCATGGGAAATGTACCACTTTGGAGGAGGTGGCCAAGACAGGTGAACCAGTGAAGCTTGCAAGTGTTCCATACTATAGGGCAACCCATGGGCAGGAATACGATGATGCAGGCAATGCCTTATCCGCTGCAGAGTTCCCATTCCTTGTTGAGGCGACGAAGGACCCAACGGCCTCCATTAAGGACCTGTTGGCAAAGAAGCCAAGGAAAGTCCAGACTACCTCTCCTTTGAAGAGGAAACCATCTCCCAAGGTTCCATCCCCAGGTTCTACTGATCCAACACACTCCAAAGTATGATGAAGGCTACCATGTGGTAGTAATTTGATCCCTCAGGGTGGTATATACCTTGTTTCAAACAATATGTCTTTATGTCTCTTTCCAGGCAATATGCCTGATGAAACAATTTACTTTTATGTATGTGGTGAAGGCCTTGGCCTAAGACAATATCTTGTTTGTTGATCGTTAAGGCTACGGCCTGTTGGACTAGTTAAACTAGTCGTAAATGAATATGTACATCATGGCCACTAGGGCCTGTATTTTGCTATCTTTGATTCTTCTCTTTATGTTTCATTTTGCACGTAAACGTTTTACAACCTAAGGCGTATGGTAGATGCATAGCCTCATTGTGTGTAATTACTTCACCAAGAATATAGCAATCGTATAATTTAATTGCTGACAGAGGGTTGCGACCCACTCCATCTTAATCCTTTGGGTAGCGAAAGGCTTGGAATACCTTAAGACCACGTAGGAAAGTTAATGTGAAGTTGAGATGGATGTTAAGCATATGAGCAAGACATATTGTTAGTCATTGTACATCCCTTCAACATTGAAACTTATAAAAATGACTTGGTGGACAAATCTTTGTTGTATTGAACGAAACAAGAGATTTGAGGGAAATGTGTTATATCATTAAGTGGGTAAGGAGGATTACATCATTTTAAGAAATGAATACTAGACGCCTACCATTAATGCTTCTTTACCCAAGTGAGAAGAATGCAAATACATTGATTGAAAGCAAATTAAAAAATGTCCTTAGACATTGTAAGTTTCATATGTAAAACTTACGAAGGGTAGTGCCATTCCAAGTCCTATCCACAGCTTCTCCATCAAGGGTTTCCAGCTTGTAGGCTCCGTTTCCATATGCTTCCGTGACTATGTAGGGCCCTTCCCATGTAGGCCCTAGTTTACCCTGATACTCAACTTTACTTACGCTGTTGAGTCGGAGGACGTATTCTCCTGGCTTGAATGTCGAAGGCCGAACCTGTTGTAGTACTTTTCAATATTTTGTTTATAGATAGCCTCCCTGATCGAGGCTATTTCCCTTCTTTCTTCGAGTAGGTCTAGGTTGCTGCGGAGTCTTTCTTCGTTGTCTGTTGCTTCGAAGTTCAAGACCCTTTCTATTTCGACACTTACTTCCGAAGGGATGACAGCTTCTGTGCCATATGTCAAGCTAAAAGGTGTCTCCCCATGACTTGACTTTGTGTGCGTTCTGTGGGCCCAAAGTACTTAAGGTAGCTCATCTACCCAACCATGGTGGTTGTATCCAAGCCTTCGTTCTATGCCTTGGATGATTTCCCTATTAGTAACTTCCACCTGTCTGTTACCTTGAGGATGGTAAACGGAGGTGAAGGATTGCTTTATGTTCAGGCCTCTGCAAAACATAGGAAACACTCCTTTGGCAAACTGGTTCCCATTATCTGAAATGATGATATGGGGTACTCCGACCCAACAAATGATGTGTTCCCACACGAACTTTTCCATGTGTCTCCCTGTAATTGATGCTAAGGGCTTAGCTTCAACCCATTTCGTGAAGTAATCGATGGCTACGACCAAGAACTTTACCCCTCCTGGAGCAATTGATAGAGGACCTACGATATCTATCCCCCATTGGCTGAAAGGCCATGCGGATGTCACGGAGGTCATATCTTGTTTTGGTAGCCTTGGCACTCTTGAGTGAATTTGACAGGCTTTACACTTCTGGATAATTTCTACTGCGTCCCTGTACATCGAAGGCCAATAATATCCTATCCTCATGATATTAGAAACAACGGAGCTAGGTCCTGCATGTAGCCCGCAAGACCCTTCGTGCACTTCTTGAATTATGTTGGAGGCTTGCCTAGGTCTTACATAACGGATCCATGAGGACAAGAAGGACCTTCGATATAGGTAGTTCCTCATGATTCTGTATTGTGGTGCTTTGATGTGAACCTTTCGTGATAGCTTCTGATCCTCTGGCAGTATACCACTTATTAAGTACTCTTTGATAGGAGTCATCCAATTTGACTCTTCCTCCAGTATTACGTCAGACACCTCCTTTCGGACGATGGACATATCTGCCAACACTTCGACCAAAACCTCCTTAGTTAAATGAGCAAATGCCATTGATGCCAGTTTGCTAAGTGCATCTACCTTTTTGTTTTGGTTCCTTCGAACATGCTCTATGTCGTAGGAGGTAAACCCTTCGAGCATCTCCTTAGCTTTATCCAGGTATTGCTTAATCACAGGCTGCCTTGCTTCGTAGGAGCCCTTGATCTGATTGGCCACTAGTTGTGAATCAACAAAAATAGCCAAGTCTTCTACCTCCGTGTCTTTAGCCAGTTGGAGACCTGCTAGCAAGGATTCGTACTCCACTTCATTATTAGTAGCATCAAATTCGAAGCGGAGTGCATAAGTATACTCCTTTCCTTCAGGGTCAACTAGCATCAACCCTGCACCAGATGCGTCGGAGCTGGAGGCCCCATCGGTGTAAAGCTTCCACCCTTGACCGTCTTTGCAGGCTTCTTCTCAGCAACTTTGTTGTCCTACTTTGGCTCGGAGGGTGTTTCTGCTAAGAAGTCTGCCAATATTTGCCCTTTGACTGAGTTTCTACCCTTGTACTCAATTTCATTCTTTCCTAGCTCGATAGCCCACTTAGCTATCCTTCCAGATTTCTCTGGCTTTGAAAGTATCTGCTTAATAGGCTTGTCAGTGAGCACGGTTATGGGGTGAACCTGGAAGTACCTTCGAAGGCGCCTCGCAGCATGGACCAAATCCAAGATTAACTTCTCCAACTCCGGATAATTTAGCTCAGCTCCCTATAGAACCCTGCTAACGAAGTAGATAGGGATTTGCTTCTTTTCCCATTCCACCAATAAGACAGCACTGATGCTTTCGAAGGAGGCTGCGATGTACATAAACAACACTTCGCCTTTGATTGGGGAGGTAAGTGTAGGTAAAATAGCAATGAACTCCTTGAGCTTTTGAAAGGCAGCTTCTGCATTCGTGCTCCACTGAAACGTCTTTTTATCCGTGCATCCTTTAAGTGTCTTGAAGAATGGCAAGGATCTAACTGCGCCCTTCGATAGGAATCTGCTAAGGGCTGCTAACTTTCCGTTCAGACTTTGTACCTCCTTGAGGGATTTAGGAGGCTGCAAGTCTATGATGGCCTTAACCTTTGAAGGGTTGGCTTTAATACCCTACTTCGTTATCAGGTGTCCCAAGAATTGTCCTTCTTCCACGCCGAAGGAACACTTCTTGGGGTTTAACTTCATGTTGATTGCGCGAAGCTGATCGAAGGTTTCCTTTATGTCGAAGAGCATGTCCTCCTCCGTTCTGCTCTTAATAACCATATCGTCTACGTATGCCTCGAGGTTCCTACCTATTTGCTTGCTGAAGGCTTTGTCCACTAGCCTTTGGTAGGTAGCACCTGCATTCTTCAAACCGAAGGGCATCTTCTTGTAGCAATACACGCCCTTTCCTATAAAAAAGGCTATTTTTTCTTCGTCCTCTTCCGCTATCTGTATCTGATGGTAACCCTTGTAAGCATCCAGAAAACATTTAAGTCGAAACCCTTATAAGGATTCCACCTTCCAATCAATCTCTGGTAGAGGATAGCAGTCCTTCGGACAGGCCTGGTTGATATCTGTGAAATCTACACACATCCGCCACCCTCCATCATGCTTTTTAACCATCACCGAATTGGCTACCCAGGTTTGATACTTCACCTCCCTGAGTATTCCTGCTGCTACGAGCTCATCCACTTCCTTGCATGCCGCTGCATTCCTTTCAGGTGCAAGGCTTCGACGCTTTTGCTTGATAGGTTCAATGTGCTTGAACTCATTAAGCTTTTGTTCAGTACTGAAGGGTTTTCCGTCTATGATGAGAGCTCTGGGGACCCCCGTCATGTCAAAGTAAGTCCATGCGAAGACATCCGCATTAGCCCTTAGTAACTTTTCCAGTTCTGCCTTAAAGGTGGCAGGGAGCTGCTTTCCAATGAACACCGTCTGATTAGGATAGAGGTCGTTTACTACGGTGCGTTCTTCGGCATCAGTGCAGCTGAGAACATCTTTTGGAGGCTCTTCCAGAATTTGTTTGACCCTTTTGCCTACATCTGTAGGCTTCTTCGCGTTGTAAATGGAGAAAAGCGTTCCAATACCGAAGGGTGTTTGGAATTTGATCGAAGCATGTATGGTGGAGACAACGATGCCCATTTTCTGCAATTTGTGGTTCTCCCTATTAATAAGTTATAGGGAGATTCAGACCTTACGATCACGAAAACCAGGGTTTCTGTCCTTTTTAGTCTTCCTTCTCCAATCGTAACCTCTAGAGGGACTTCTCTCAAAGGCAATGAGTGCTCCCCTGAGAATCCCACCAAGGGTACCTTCGAATCTACTCTCTTCGACCTTATCGAAGGCTTGAGCTTCAGAAAACAATGCTCGTAGATCACTTCGCAAGAGCTTCCGCAGTCTAAGTAAGCTCTATTTACTTCTCTGTTGGAGATTAGGACTTTGATGACCACAGGGTCATTTGAGAGAACCCTGCCAGTGATCGAAGGGAACGTAACATCTCCTACCCCGCATAATCCTTCCTCTGCTACTTTTCTCTTTAAACCAGAATCATCCCTGTGAACCATGAGGATGGGTGCTTCGATTGGTGTGGTGTCTTTCCCCAACTGTGTGTCGGAGACCTACTCTTTACCTTTCTTTATGCCCTTCACCAAATGTCCTAATTGACCAGACTTCACGGCCTCTTTTATCTGTTTCTTGAGCTCTCTGCAATTGTTGGTGTCGTGTCCGTAATCGTCATAGAAGTAGCAGTACTTGGATGTATCCCTGCTTCTTCCCCTACTTGCCAAACGAGGGGGAGGATCGAAGGCCTTCGCAGCCCTTTCCATAGCAAGTATTTGTCTCGGAGATTTAGACAGGCTTGCCAAGAGTCCGTGGTTGATGTTTTTGTTGTAGGGTGTGAACCTGTCCCTGCCTTTGTGTCTGTTCTTGGACCCTTCCCCCGAAGAGTGCTTTGGGATCTTGTTGTGACTTTCTTTACTTTCGATCGGAGCCCCATTAGTGGATACTTCTTTGGCTTCGATCCAGGTGTAAGTCTTCTCCATTAAGCCTTTGTAGGTTGCGGGAAGGTCAGTGGATAGGAATTCCACCAAACTTTTGTTTTGTAGGCCATGCACAAAACCAGAGATCTTGCTGGTCTTCATGCAGACCCAGAATCTGCAAGGTGTAATCAGTATATCTAGTAACGAAAGCCCTAATACTCTCGTTTTCCCTCTGCTTGATGTTATGCACTGTCAGGTGAGTCCTTGTGAACTTTTTCTGCTGGCTGAAGTGTGATCTAAACTTGGCCTTGAGATCATCCAAATTCACAATGCTACCTGCTTTTTGCCCGTTCTACCATATACGAGCGGAGTCTCGCAGGGTATATGTGAACATGTGGCAAGCAAGCTGGCATAACCCATTCGCATTGATAGCCCCTTCGAACAGATGTAAGAAATTATTCAGGTTCCCCTTCCCATCATAAGTACCTAATATGTGCGGGCATTTTCAACCCGTCGGGTAAAGGGTAGTCTTCTATCCACCTTACAAAGGGTGTTGTGGAACCCATGGGCTCCGAATAGAGGTAGTTATAAGGTGGCATGTAGGTGGGGGCAGCATTGTATGGGTTATGGTTCGGAGGTATTCCGACAGGGTTTTGGTTAACATATGGAGGGTAAGCAGTAGGTATATAAGGTGGGTGACTTCCAATAGGATATGAAGGGTATACCATAGGTTGCCCGTAGGGCATGTTTCCATATGGTTGAGGAAATCTAGGGTTGCTAGTCTGACCATTTGGTGGGGGACAAACCTCATAGGGGTAAGATTGAGCCTAAAAAGGAGGGTACATACAATGAGGAGGAAGATTTCCTCCCCCATTCATTTGATGTGGATTGCCTTCTACGCCGGATGCGTGAGAAGGCTGCAACAGAACCCCTGATTCAGTTCTCCCCATATGGACTGCCAAGAGTGGTGGCAAGTTAACCTCCGTAGTCTCCCTTCGATGACTCCTCCCATTGGAACCTTCCATCGTTCCTTCCTGTTAGGAATTAGAAAATTCCATTATTGAAGAGTCAGTCACCCCAACTATTATCTAGCATAAGTTAGCTCGTAGACTTATCGTTAGTTACTTATTTATGTAGTTGTTTAGTTAATCAGTAGCGTAAAATAGTTTAGTGCAACACCGTGGAAGAAGGACGGGTCTTTACCCACTGTATCCCTGATCCACAGGCCGTCAGGAGGTCGTTTAGTTTGTAACCTATAAATACCCTCTACCTTGCAAGGTAGAGGGTTGGATGTTCTTTGGTAATCTAATATTCAACAAGTTTCTCTTACTAGAATATCCCACTCTTTCTCTCTCTAAAACCATCTATGTGCTCATTGGGTTTATGTTGTGATGTGTATGTGAAATCCAATATCTTACAATTGGTATCAAGAGCCATGGTTAGATCATATCTTGCACATCTTTGGATTTATAGTGGTTTTTAGGTGGTTTTTGAGTTTGAAAAAGTTTAGTGGTTTTTGCATCATTTGGTTGATTTCTTGGGTTAAAGTTTGGATTTTGTTAGTACTTTTATGTTTAGAATCATCACAAGTGTTTAGGTTTTCATTTGGTAAGTTTGAATCATCTTGGTTGGGTTGTTTTTGGATTGAAAAGTGATGTTTATGTGGTTTTTTTCATGCTAGCGACTTACTTCACGGACTAGTTTCTTCATAGCGACTTGCTTTATAAATTTTTAGCGAGTTACAGTTCTAAACCTAGCGACTTTGATCTAGCGATTTACAGTACAAGTAGTGGACTCTCCACTACTGGTAGCGACTTGGTGATAGCGACTTGATCGTTAGCGACTTGAGTAGCGAATTGCTGCCAAAATCTTGCTAGCGACTTGCATCTTAGCGAGTTACTACTTAGCGACTTACATCTGGCTAGCGACTTGGAACTATAGCGACTTAGTGGTGTGGCGAATTAAGTGTTGGCGACTTGGTTCTGTATCTTCTAGCGACTTGGGATTATTGCTATTTTGTTGGTAACGAGTTGGTTCTTTATCTCTAGAGACTTGGGGAGTAATTCATAATAACACAATGTTAGTCATCACGGATCCTTTAATCACCAAAGTACTTGCTCTCTATGACACAGCACAAAATAGTGAAATAGAATGCTTATCGGAATGTCATACACTTAATGATTCAGCATCGATTAATCAAAACAACTCAAATAAGTCACACTTAATGTCTGCAAACGATGACAAGAATATGGAATGCACCAGTGAGCCGTTTCTACATCTCAGTCAGCTTCTCAAATTACTCTTATCTACAACCATGGATCGAACAAGTTGTGCCATCCTTCGTCAGGATTTTCCCACTTTGACAAGAACTGTTTTACTTAACTTAGAACGACTGAGGTTTCAAATTACCAAAGAAAAGTTCTCAACTGATGATTCTCAGGCTGCTCTCCAAATCATCATCAATCAATTTCAGCCACTCATCCGGGAAGAATACTCCTCAGATTTTGATAATATCATGACTGGAATTTCATTCAAGAAACACACGGGAATGGAAATTCATGAGTTCAGAAACTCATTTATTCAACTTATGAGTAATATGGAAACATACATCAAGGAAGCTGCTAATGTGAATAAAAAACTGAATGAATTAAATGAGTGCCAAGAGTTTCCATGGAGCAATGATGACGTGTCATACTTCATTCCAGTTGAACCAGCAGAAGACACTGATTGCAGAATCTCAGTTGTAATGGAAAAGGATGAAGAGAACAGCACCAATTTCAAAATCTCAGAGTCAGAAAAGGTATCAATCAATAAGGTACACGTATCTGATCACACAAGTTCTCTTAAAAAGGTTCATGACTCTTACTCTGAACATAAAAATGTGGAATCAGTCTTTGTTTTGTCTGAATCTAATGCAAGTAACATGATTGAAAAAAGGGTATATGATGAGCTTTCAAACAAATTTTCAATTCTTGAAAAACACTGTATCTCTTTGCAAATTGAACTACAACAAAAGGATGAAATGTTTTATGCAAAAAAACCGTGTACTAATCAAGATCTTCCAGAATTTAGAGAATTTTTTGAAATTAATCAGTTAAAATCCCAGATTCAGGACAAAGATTCGACCATAAGAAATCTGAAATCACTTCTTTCAGAAGCCCAGAAATATGACTGTCATGAGATGAGTGATACACTAGAATCTAGAAATTCTGAACTAGCTCTAGGTGTGTCCAACCTTCTAAGAGAAAATGAGCATTTAAGAAAGAACCTTGAGGAAACAAACTCTAAGTTAGTCAATCAATCTAACCTCTTGATGAAAGATATTGATGATCTCAAAGCACAAATTCAGGATAAGAGCTTCAATATTGTTGCCCTAAAAAATGAGCTCAGGAAGCATGTTGGAAATAGAATGAACACTAAGTTTGCAAAACCTTCAACTTTGGGAAAGTCAAATGTTCAGAACCACTTGAAACGAACAGTTATTAAACAACCTAATGCCTTTAGGTCTGAAAGAGCTAAACCATTAAAATCTAAGCCTACATCCCAAGTTGATAATCAGTTTGTTTTGTCAAAACCAGTCACTTCATTGCCTAGTACAAATATGATGAATCCCAAGCATAGGACTAATGGTCATCACTCACAGATCAGAAATGCAATAAGTTTAACTAGGTCTCATGCAAAACATCATCTGACAGATCAATCCCTTAAGAAATTCTCTGATCACAAAAGGACAATTAGTCAAATCAAGGCTGTGCACTCATTTAGTTCAACTAACTGTAGTTTCAAATGGATTCCCACTGGCAGATTATTTAAGTTTACCGGACTTAAACGAACTTACATTCCTAGATCATGCCTCAAGTGGATTCCCACAGGTAAACTTTTCAAGAATGTAGAACCTAATAGGATCCCCATTAATGATAAGTCTGTATTATACTGTGATGCATCCAAATGTGAGACTAATGTCACTAACTCTTCTATGTACAAGTCTACATGTGCTTCCAGTACAATGTGCTCTCAGTCTTTTTCAGGTACAATGCTCAACTCAATCAGGAACTTCATGACTTGGTTCCCATCAGAAATGAACATAGCTCATTCAGGAGCTATAGCGTGCAAGAGTTGATGCACTACTTACTTTGACTCCTATTCATCTTGAATCAGGACTCGTTCTTCCATATCATTGTATAAATCAAGTTTAAAAAAAAAAAAAAAAAAATTAAAAAAAAAAATTAAAATTAAAAAATTAAAAAAATTTTAAATTTGTATAAATCACTGTTATTTTTTGTCATGTTTTTGAATTTACAATTTTATCATGTTTTTCCTATCTAATAAAGAATATTTTCACTGTTATCGATAACATCTACGGTCCTAGAAATGTCATTCAATAATGGCACGGGATCATAGATGAAGTTCGAACAATTGAAATATTCTTGTTTCTTTATATCAGGGTTAACTTATGTCAATCAATGTTCTTTGATGACATTAATTGAGGGGGAGATTGTGTATATGTTCTTTCTTGACTACCTATGCCATTGGCTTATGTGCTGGTTATAATGCTTGCTCGTTAGTAAGCTGAAGTCATGTCTTGCCTTTGTAACTATCGGGTTATGGTTTTTGTTGGTTGTGGTCGCATCTTGCTCATATGATTATCATTGTGTACCTACGTATTAAGTGCCGAGTATTAAATGCTTATTTTTCTAAATGATTAATTGATTCATGTTGATCATTGTGATAATCTATGCTAGCGACTTAGTCTATAATCTGTGTTAGCATCTTACCACTCCTTCCTCAAAACCATAGGGACCAAACTTGTCTAATATGTGAATGTTGTGTTGCACTAGCGTCTTACCTCTCATTCTATAACCACGAGGACCAAATGTGTCATATTGCCAAAGTTAGTTTGTATACCCCTAGCGTATTACCTGATCTCTTCTCAAACAAGTTTTTTTTTCTCTCTCGTTTTCCTTTCTTTGTCTAATTGCTCATCCTAGTGACTTAGCAAGAGGTTTGTCTCAAATCACTCTTATCTTAGCTCTCTTAAGCGTTTGTGTTATGTTTCTAACTTGTCACGCTTTACAGATTGAACGTGCATCTCGTGTCTTGTGACTGTTGGATTCCCTCTTAGGTTCGATGGTTTGATGATTATTATGATTGCAAGTATTCTAAGTGTTGGTGCATTCTTTTGTGATTGTTGTATATGAAAGGATGATGATTGTTTGGTGGATTGGGTGGTTTGTCTGTTGAATTTTTGAATGATCTTGATAGCGACTTAACATGTTCTTGGTAGCGACTTAGCTTGAATGTTCTTCATGGCGAGTTAGCACTCTATTAGCGACTACGTTTCTGTAGCGAATTAGTTCACCTTATTCTAGCGACTTGGTTAGCGAGTTAGTAGTTAGCGACTTGTATTTACAAGTTAGCGAATTAGAAACATTAGCGACTTAGTCAACAAATCTGTAGCGACTTGGTAGTGTGACTGTTCATGGCGACTTGTCTTCACAAGTTAGCGAGTTAGTAATATTAGCGACTTAGTTAACAGTTTTGTAGAGACTTGGTTTAGTTACTGTTCATGGTGACTTGTCTTTACAAGGTAGCGTATTAGCATGGCGACTTAGAGTGCTAAACAATTAGCGACTTGTCTATGACTCTAGTGATGGCGACTTGTATTTACAAGTTCTCCACATTGTTTACTTTCATGTTGCAAATTTGTCTTAGGGTCAAGGGTTATTAAAATGTTCAAAGGTCCATTGTTATAGTTGATCTCATTCTCTATACTTAGGAACTCCTAATTCAATTTGTTGAGTCTACACACTCTATGTAATCTGCTATGTCAAGTTTGTCTAGGGAAAAGGTACTTGGTTTCTCTCACGACAACCAAAATGTTTCTTTTTCCTCATGCACACTTGTTATATCTCTTCTACATTTGTGTTGTGGCTCATGATATGATCCCTTTGCTATGCTCTCTTTTGCCTGTTAATCCCTTATCTGCTCGTCATGTGAATATTTATCTGTAAGATTATACTCCATTGAATTATCTCTCGTAAGGAAGTTGTCATTTATGTCTCTGTATGTGTTTTTGGGAACTCCTTCTGAGTGACTAATTCTATGTGTCTATGTCATAAGGGTGCTCTCAATGTTATCTCATTCACCATTTATCATCATACCTGTTCCCATTCATTACTGTTGTTTGTATGATTAATCAGACCATCAATGGCAAGTTCAATCCCAGAAAAGAGCGTTACCCCTTCGGCATCATCCAGAGTTCTCTCAGACGAAGAAATTCTTCCCAGGAGTCAATGGGCGGTTATTGGAAAAAGCAACTATTACGTGGACCTACAAAGGCTTCAACAAAATCCGATACTCAAAGTTTCTATTGACATCCTCAAAAACACAAACTTCTTCGGAGCAATTACCAAGCAATGCTCAATTCCGACCATTTACATTCAACAATTCTGGAACACCGTTCAATGGGACAGAATCACAACACGATACTCTTGCAAGCTGGATGATAGGGAGTTCACAATTGATTCTGACATTCTGAGCAAGGCTCTTGGAATCACCCCATGTAACCCTGACCTTCGTTCTGAATCTCCACCTGGTGCTGACGATCTGATTGTCTTTCTAATTGGGTTGGATTATCATAACAGTATTTCAAGAGCATCTGACATCATCACTGGACATATGTATCAACCCTGGAGAGCTATTGCAACTATTCTTAACTTGTGCTTATCTGGCAAAACATCAGGGTTCGATAAAGTAAGAATCCCTATCCTGCAAATCCTATGGGGAATCGTTAATAGGGTTGATGTGAATGTCTCAGATCGTATTTGGGAAGAGTTTTCGTTATCAATGAACACATTCATATCTGACAGAGTCAATCTCCAGATCAAAGCTCAAGGCCGAAAGAAACAAAACAAGCTTGTAATTCCTAGTATCAGATTCTCTAAGCTTGTTATCCAGTACTTACAACAATCTCACAAATTCAATCCTAGGAGTGAATCAACTCTACATAATGCAGAAGATGAATATGTCTTGGGAAACCTGAAATATGTTCCTAGAGGTATGGACAATGAACTATTTGGATTGCCAATTCCTGACTGTCTTCTCACAGAAGATATCAAGAAGAAGGACTACTTTAAGCAATACAAGAAAAGAGCAACCAAACTCTCTGCTGATGTCACACCCTCTCCTCTACAACCAAATGCTCCCATGACCAAGTCAGCCTCACAAGCATCCTATGCCTCTCTTCCTAAAAAGAGACTTGAAAGGTCACAACAGTCAGACACCGCATCTAAAAAGCAGAAAGTAAAAAGGAAGAAAATGGAAAAGGAATTTGGTGAAGAGACTGAGGTACCAAAGAATATTACAAGGTTAACCGATGAAGA
Source organism: Chrysanthemum makinoi (assembly GCA_910596185.1). Lineage (NCBI taxonomy): Eukaryota > Viridiplantae > Streptophyta > Magnoliopsida > Asterales > Asteraceae > Chrysanthemum > Chrysanthemum makinoi. The sequence continues at coordinate 258,406,522 of OU343223.1, forward strand.
TGAAGCAAATCTACATCTTGGAATTCAGCAAAGCCTAGAAAGTCAGAATGTGAAAGCTCCAGTAGGTGGAATTGTGCTAAGAGAACCTGATCATCCTCCACGACAAACAACCCCAATTACACATGACAAGGGTAAAGGGGTTGCAAGTGTTGAAACTGAACAAGCTGCTCACATGCTTCTTACTATCTCATCATCTCCATCAAGCACCACAAATCAATATGAGCTGAAGAGAAGAACAGAATCATCTCATGCAAAAGAACAATCTGGAGTGGACAAAGTGCCAGAAACGTTTAAGGAAACTCCAACACTTAGTGAGACTCAATCTGGCTTGAATGTTGGCGATCTGTTGCAAAAAGGCTCGCAGGAGAACCTTGAGACAAGATCTGATGAGACCTTGAAGATGGATGAACCAAATCTGTCTACTAACTCTCTATCCTCACTTAAGAATCTCGATGCAGACTTCTCTTTTGGAGATCAATACATCAATGACAAACCCTTGGATACTGCACAATCCATGTATACTGTCAGCATTCAGCAAGATACTTCGACCATCCCTCCGATGTCAGCATCTTCATTATCAACTGCACTTCCACCTCCCATACCAACTCAATCATCTGTACAGACACCACCAACATCGTCGCCAATTCCTGATCCTGTCATTGTGGTTGCGGATGTGGATGCTCCACCAGCTTCCCCTCCACAGATTCTCACCTCTGATCAACTACTGGATAAAGCCATTAAAAGGATAGAAGCTCTGGAAAGGCAATTTCCTAAATCTGTTGATTCTCTGGTGGATCGTGTCTATAGATTGGAGCACCTCAACTTCAATGAAGGTGTTACTGCCGCTATTGAAGGAGAAGTCAAGGATGCTGTGGAATGGGCTATGGAGGCTCCACTTCTTAGACGATTCAAGGACCTCCCCATCACCGATATGAGAGCAGCTCTGTGTGAAAGGATGTATGAGGCTGAAGAGGACAAGCATGAGGTTCACAGTAAACTCTATGAGGCACTTGAAGAATCCATTAAGTTTGACAATTATGAGCAGTTTAAGATTGATGTAGGGGAAAAAGAAGCTAAAAAGAAAAGGAGAACAATTGTGATGGAAGCATTGATGAAGGATCGCAAAGATCCTCCTCCACCCCTACCACCAACGGGAGGCGCTGGAACTTCTGGAGCTGGTAATCCTCCTTCAACAACCAACAATTCTCCTCCATCACAACCACCATCATCACCGCCAAAACCTTCCAATCAATCAGACTCTACAAATAAACTGAATACTCTGAAGAAATCTGCTGCCTGGACGACGATTGATTCAAGGTTCACATCCACATCCACCTCTATTCCTGATGATCTAATGGTTAACGAAGAGTCGCATGTCATGGCGAACTCAGAACCAGATGAAGATGATGCATCTACAAAGCATATTCCTAAGCCCTCAGAAGACTGGTTTGATACTTACATGGCTGGGAATCGCACTAGTACATCCAGAGTTGCACCTTCAAGAGACACAATTCAAAGCTGCATTGTGGAAGATAGACCTCCTTCTCCAGAACCCACATGGACCATCCCAGAGTCTGACTCTATGATTCCTGACAACAATTGGGCATCAGTTATCACCAATAATTACGAAATTCCAGCTGAAGACTCTCTTCTACACTATACTGGTGATATGGGAAGTTTCATTAGATGGTTTTGTGAACGGAAGAGCATCTCATCCATAACACCAAGAGATCTTGAAGGTCAAGCTTACGAAATTGTCAAAGTCTTCCACTCAGATGCAAATCATCTTCAATATCAGATGGAAGAATGCCATAAGATGCTGAATGACCAAGTCAGTGATCAAATCAGTCGCTTCAATGTCAACAAATCTCTTCCTCTTGGTGGTGAACCTGGTCAGATGACCATTCAGGCAGAATTCTTCTTCAATCACGACTTGGACTATCTGTGCGCTCGCTCTGCTGAAAGAAGACCTGCTCTATCAATATCAAAGATGAAAGCTGCAACCTACTCTGATCAGGGGCTTGAGCAGATGGTTCCGGATCAATTCTGGGCGAATGAAGAACAAAAGTATGATATTGCAGCTTCTTATGGTATTTCTCACTGGTGGTTCAAAAAGAAGAAGTTTTACATCGAAAGACATGGTGCTGATAAAAGACGCAATGATGTCAGATCAAAGCTGCAGATCTTAAGTGTTGTTCGAGTAGAGATCTTCCCTATCTATGGATATGAGTACTTGAAGAAGATAGTACTTAAAAGAGCAGACCTCAAAGAGTACACTATTGAAGAGAACGACTTCAAACATCTCCTGCCAAATGATTTTGAAGATCTCTATCTCTTAAATCTTCAAGGACACCTTGAGCATTTACCTGTCCGGGAGAAAAAGGCCCTCTCCGCAGCTGTCACTCTTTGGATCAGGGGCCTTGTCATTCGAAAACGAGTTGAGGACTTTCAGCTTGGCATTGAAAGCTACCAAACCAGGATCAACCTTACAAATCCTCAATGGAATGCAACTGGGCATGAATTTCATCGAGAATACAAAGTTCTTGACACCCCTAGAGCTGTCACCTTCACCGACAGATATGGATCTCGTATGCTTATGCGTCTTTGTGAACTCTACAAGTTCAGTGATGGTACACTCAAACTGGTCGAAGAAGAACTTGACACCAGAGTGAAAGAAGCCAAACTTGATATGAAATCTTGGGTTAAAACTATGTTTTGGACTGATGATGACGTGAAGAGATGTGAACATTTCATTGCTGCAATCAGACGAAGACTCAAGACACGAAGGATCTTCCGCAGCCTTGAAAGTTTTGTTGGTGGAAGGCTTCGTGATGGTCACTACAAACTTCTTCAGAGGACTGAATGAAGATTTCTTCGGAATGCAGTTTATGTTGTTTTCTTTTGTGTAATATGTGGTGTACTTAATGTGAACAACTGTAATACATGTAATAGTGCTAGGATTTGTACTGTGGTTTCCCCTAGTTAAAAGGGAAACATCTGTGTTGTCCACTTTTGATCATATAAAACCGGACACATTTTTCTCCTATAAATATTTTACCTCATACATATTTAAATCACTTGAGATCCAAAATCTCAAAGGATTTAAGATTTTTGATCGGGGGAGAAAATGTGATATAAATATGAAAGATGTTAAAAGATAAGATGACCAATTTCTTGTGCATACTTCTCTCTAATATGTGCTAAACAATTTTCGTATCTCGAAGCATATATTAAGGGGGAGAATCCTCTTTGCAAATTCAAGTCATCAGGGTACACAACTTTAAACATTTCTAAGGTACCGTGATCGAATGGCTTCTAATTCTTTGGTGATCATGCATGCACCTCTTAAAGGGTTCCCTCTAGTATGTGCAAAACTCTTTTCAAACCTCGAGGCACATATTGAGGGGGAGCGAATTTATGGAAACCTCATCCTTCCCCAAAATGCTTTATCTACTTGATTCGATTTGGGAAGTGATGTTGATATCTTTTAGAAAATGGTAATCAAAGAAGTTAATTCTTTCTCTTGCCTCCGTGTGCAACACATTTTCAAATACTTGATGCACATGTTGAGGGGGAGTTCTCGTTCTAAAAATATCAAAAACAATTCAGGTATAAAATGCTTTGATAATATATCACAAGTATCTGAATTGATTTTCAAATGGTTTTCAATTGGATCCAATGGCAGATGAACAATACCAAATAGACCGACCAACTTTACTTTATGTACGGTGATATAAGGATGATAAGGTTAGGTATTGGTTCCCATGATCCGCCAGAACCGGAGGGATCTACCCAGGTACAATCCACTAGTTAGTGTAGAAGTCCTTAGGTATGATGATAAAAGGAGAAAAATGAGATATGGGAAGAGTGCGGACTAAGACTGAGCTAGTACTGGAATAAACCCAACAAGGTTCTAGTTATGAAGTCTCGGTAAGCACTGAAGGGGTTGAAGAATTAAAAAGAATTAAATGAGAATAGGGTGAAAACAAATAGCCCTCCATTTATTCAACCTTAGGGCAGAAACCGGGTTCACTTCATATGCTACTGATGGTAACATCGGTATTGAAGACAAGACGTCATGGACCCAGTGACGCACTGCACTTCAACTTTCCAAACCACTCAAGTTCCTCTTAAAAGGACTTGTTTCATTCTCACGGGGAACCAACATTATCTATCGACTTCCTCTTAGAGATTGTTGATATTGAAGAAGGAGACCCTCTCCCTAGTCTCCGGCACAGGATCCAAATATGCACAAATTGAGTCTAGAGCCACGAGATCATCAATAAATCTCATTAGGACACTTTCAATGAAGACTCTCTGTTTCACACAATGTGGAAAGAGAGATTATATCTTGAGTCCTACGCATTATCCTTGTGGTATTGCCAGAACATCTGAGTGAGGTGTTTACATATTCACTATGAAGATGGAAAGCCTTCTGGAGCCAACATCTAACAAGCTCCTGGTAGGTGGCATGTGAGATCTATTATACAGATCAACCATGTGACAACTGAACAGAAACAATGGGGCGATTCAATCTTTTGAATCAATCCTGGTTCAGGTTATGGATTGACGGATACCTTTGAAAAACCGGTCTTTGTGCTTTAAAACTCTTTTCATTAGCACGTCGACCGTGTACTAAATTTTCAAATCAAAAGGTGTTTTATGATTGATAATTGATTTTCATTAAAACCTTCGTTGTATTGCAAAAACAATTTCTATTGAGCAATACTCGATTGTTTTTCAAATATCTTTTCATCAATCAGTGGACTCAAATTCGCTGGTTCACTCACTCCGTGTTGTCTTCTTTGAGATGTTCCGTTTGAGAACAGCTAGAGCACAAGAAACCCTATCAAGGAAATTATTCGAATTATACCGATCACAGCAGTACTTGTACTGATCACGGGGAACCGTGGGCCGTGTACCTCAATTCAACGAAAGTGATCAAAGACACTTTCGTGCGATTTATTGCTAACTGTTGTATGCAGGTACGCCCGACGTTTGCAGCTGATCAGAATGAAGCGGTCAATCCATAGCCGCATGCTCACTTAACACATTCAACTCAAAAGAAATCATGATTAGTGCATCAATGACTCTGATATTTTCACTCCAAGCTTCTGCTACGCTGCTGCCAATATCATGATTCAACAAAAGCTTCCGCTACACTGATGAGAAGATATCATGATCCAGAATGTGAGCATGTCGGTCCGAATGTCACAACATCACATAATACCTACACCACAAAGGATGTCACAGAGATTTTAGATTGCTGATGATCTCAAATGATGGCTCAAAATTATTATTTCATGAATCATTAACGACCTCCACTTAAAGTACAAATCTGTGCAGACTTTGAAGTTGCACTACTTATGCACAAAGATTGCGACGTTGAAGTTGTTTTGTCTACGAGCTCAAGGACAAAGTCAAGTATAGAATGCTAGGATTTGAAATGTAAAACATGGGGTGACCTCCCTTAGGGGGAGATTGTTAGGAATTAGAAAATTCCATTATTGAAGAGTCAGTCACCCCAACTATTATCTAGCATAAGTTAGCTCGTAGACTTATCGTTAGTTACTTATTTATGTAGTTGTTTAGTTAATCAATAGCGTAAAATAGTTTAGTGCAACACCGTGGAAGAAGGACGGGTCTTTACCCACTGTATCCCTGATCCACAGGCCGTCAGGAGGTCGTTTAGTTTGTAACCTATAAATACCCTCTACCTTGCAAGGTAGAGGGTTGGATGTTCTTGGGTAATCTAATATTCAACAAGTTTCTCTTACTAGAATATCCCACTCTTTCTCTCTCTAAAACCATCTATGTGCTCATTGGGTTTATGTTGTGATGTGTATGTGAAATCCAATATCTTACACTTCCCTTCTCGTCGGAGCCCTCTCCGGAACATCTTCGAAGCCAACCAATCTTCCACTCGGCCTTCGACTACCCGGAGATCCTATCCTCAGCACTGAGCATGTAGCCCCATGAGCCGAGGGCCTAGTCTCCATTTCTATCTCTTCGTCATACTCATCACTAGAGTATTCCAACTCCCTCCGCATTTCTACGTTTCGAGCTTGCCTCCTTCGAGCCCTTAGTAAAGACTCTAGCGCTTCGATGTTAGCTTTGACGAACACAGGAATGATTATCGGTTCGGGGTTAGCTGATGTCGAAGCATGGTTGTTGTGAGTTATTTTAGGGTGAGATCGTGTGGTGAAAGTGGACGCGGTTATGTTGGGAAGGTTGTTAGGATCATTGACTGGGATTGGTGTCAAGGTCGAGAAACCCGGAGGGGGAGTATCTTCTCTTCCTCGATTCGTGTCGTAAAACTAGTGAGTGTGATTGACTGGTTATAAGTTTGGAATAACGAGACCAATTGTAGCGGGTCCTACGGATGGCGCCACTGATTGTACAATAATTCGTACGACCAGGCCTTCGATGTTGATCGAAGGATATGAGGGGTGATATGCTTGCGCCAAACTTGTAGCCAATCTGCAATAAGAAATAGTAAACACTTCGTTAAGTGATTGCGCAGGTTGGACCTGCGAACCACCTCGGTGAGAGTAAGTATGTGCTATGTGTTGTAAGTAATGTAGAGTATGTGAAATACTGTGTTGAGTGAACATACCATTGAAATGACTCGTCCAACCTATTTATAGATGAAGAAATAAGCTTCAAGAGTGTTTGCGCATGTTTTGGAGATCATGGGGCGTCCCATGATTTGTGGTAACCGCAAGGGCTTCATCCCCACTCTCTCTGTCTTGGCGAAGAAGCTAAGGAGATAGTGGGAACGTGGGGGAAGACCAAGTCAATGTTCTCCTTAGTCTTAGTGCCTTCAAGAGAAGACTCCGAAGGGCATAGGCCTTCGGCTGGCGAATTCCCAACTGGTAACCATATCAAGGATGAATGATTTTACTCCACAAATGACTTATGAAGAAAGACTTAGGTCTTTGTAATGCAAATTCAAATAAGGTCGAAGGGGTATCCTTTGACCTGATCGGAGGGTATTGTTGGAATCACTCCTAACTCTTATTTCAAGTGTTAGTATTTAATATGTAATAGGTTGCTTAAACTAGGATTTTATGTTTGTATTTATGGCAAGGTTTATGTAGAAAGCCCATGAGCCTTGGCCCAAGTCTAGTAAGGAAGGAAGGGACTATTAGTGTTGCCCTAGCTCCCTTCCCCTATAAATAGACATGTAAACCTTCCTTGGAAGGTTGGTTGTTCACTTTCTAATAATACCTACGCCTAACATTTTCTTATTCATACGTGTGTGTTATTGTGTGTTCAACCAATCTATCTTCATCTATATTTCTTACATATTGATCTTGTGTTAACTTATGGTGACCTAACAGTGGTATCAATCGCCATCTAGTTGGGTGAAACACTTTTATTTTTTGAAGTTATTTTTCATACGCGTGGGTTTTGAACGAGCATAACTTTCCTAAGCTTGAAGCTTTGATTTTTACACTTGTAAACTCAAGATTCTTGTGGTTTAAGGTTTATTGGGTGTTAAAAATTAAGTTTTTTGCATCAAGTTTCAAAATTTACGTGTGTAGAATAGTTTTTGCTTGGTTTTTGATTCGTGTAGTATAGTCTACGCGTAAGGGTAAAATTTGTTTTGAATCATCGAGTTTCAAACTTGTTATTTTGGTGATATTGAAGCTATTTCATCATTAAAATCGAGTTACAAAACACTTTTAAGTATAAAAATCAGTTTTGGTAAAAGTTGGTACTTTCTACTCGTAACAAAACCCTGATTCTACTCGTATACTCAAAGTCTACGCCTAAGCTGTGTCTACGCATAAGGGATTCTTCACTTGATCTTCAAAGCTGTTGGTTTACTCAGTGTTTTATTGCTTGGATAAGCCTGAAAACACTTCGACTTTGGATATCTTTTACACTTGGATTAGTGTAAAGGATTTTTGGGTAAAACCCTAGTTTTACGCCTAAGCCTAAAGCTTACGAGTAGAAACTTCTTTGCCTAAGCATTTCATATGCCTAAGCTTGTCTTACGCCTAACGAAATCTTACGCATAAGGTTTTGTCCTATTAAGCCTTTGGTTTACGCCTAAGCTAAGCTTTTATCTCAAGTCTACGCGTAAGCTATCACAACGCGTAAGCTTTTGTATACGCGTAAGTTGGGTATTACGCGTAAGGTTCTTTCTACGCATAAGCTGGTTTCTACGCTTAAGGTTACTTCATCAACAAACAAAGTTTCATTCGACTACAAAGATCCATCATCAACACAAGTTTCAAGATGTCTCAACCACCATACTCTCACTACTTTCCTCATGAGTATCCTCAACAACAACAACAACAATATCAACAATATCCTCCACCATCTTAACAACAATTGCAACAATTTCAACAACAATTTCATCAACCGTCTCAAATGTACTTTCCTCAAGGAGCAAGCTGTGACAACTGGCAATTTAGGGAGTCTATTTTAGATAACCGCATTACGTTAAACTAAACCGAGCTTTTGCCTTTACCACTATTTTCATCGACCATGACTTGATTTTATATCGTCTATTGGTCTTTATGATTTATTTTATTATTGGATGAGTTATCGTGTGAGTTTTAACTCTTTTTGATAGGCACTATTCGATTCGGAACTATAAAAGCCTAAAACGAGAAATAATGTAACTTTTAGACCGTAACTCGAAAATTGACAAATAAATAGTCAAAACTCGTGGAAAAACATAAATAACGATAATAGAAAGTCGAATGAACGTCGAGGGACACTCGTGGGACAATATATGAGCTCGGGAATGGGTAAACGGGATAGTTTACGAAAAATGACGACCCCGACCCCTCCTTTTTCCCTCTAGCCGGCGCCCCCTCCCCACCTTTTATTTATTTTGAGGTCCCTCCTTCCCAAGTATATATGCCCCATCACTACCTCATTCATCTCTTTTATTTCTCTCACTAAAAACACACACAAACACACCTTTCTCTCTCTACTCTCTCTTTTTCACCAAATAAACCCCAACCCTAAAACCACCACCACTGCCACCCACCTCCGGCCAAAATCCGGCGAGTGACACTACACCTCCACCACCATTAGATAGATATCTCTTTCCTCTTTCCATCCATATATAAAACTCTCACAAAAGCCTACATTAACACCTCCAAATCTTGAAATTAAGATTCGTGATTCTAGGGTTTTCAATAAAACTTGTAGATCGGGTTGTAAAAAGGTAAATGGAACGTGGGTCAAGCTTATTTTGGCCATAAAAAGCCACGTACAACCCTTCTAGGGTTTGTACATGGGACGAATTTTAGGGGTTTTTGTTTAAACATGGGATTAAAACTAATTTACACTTAAATAAACATGTAGCTAGTGTTTTGGTATCATTTGGTGTATCATATTGTTGGGTTTTTGTATTTTAGGTCTAGTTTCATGTTTTTGATTAGGAATAGATGATGGGTTTGATGTTTGGTTAATGATTAGAGTGTTTGGATGTTGTGGAAGTGATTTGGGAGTGTTTGGATGTGAGAGTTGGGGCGTACGCACCATAAGACCCACGTATGGTCTTGGTATGGTGGCGTACGTTACCCACTTGGATCACGGGTCCAGGTCGAGTCATTGTGGTAGCTTGTGGGTTGATGTTGTTGGTGTTTGGATGAGACGCGTGGAGCCAAAAAGCTTCTAGAGCCTGTTTGGTTTACGTGGTCTTAACCGTGACCGTGTCATGACCATTAGGGTCATAACATTGGTTTCGGGTATTTTTGGTTGGTTGATTGGTTGGCGAGATTGATTTGGGTTGATTTGAGATTGAATTGCGTTATTATGACTTTTATTTGGACTTCATATATAAATTGTCAACTTTGAGCAACGTCGGTGTTACTTTGACTTTTTAGTCAATAGTTGACCCCGACAACGCCGTAACATGGACTTTAGTATAGTTTGGACTATTGATTGATTAAAAGCCGAGAAGTCATGACTCGTGCTTGTGGACTCGAAACGAATAACGATATGAAACTAATATTGGAATTTGACGAAATGTATATATGAAAATGCTAATAAACTAAGAAACATTAATAATGAAAAGGCTTTTATACAAAAAATATCGATAACAAGACTTGTCTTGTTATTTATTGTTTTAAATTGGAAACTAACGACTAAAATGTAAATGTTTTATAATAAATAAGTAATTAATGTTTCGAGTGCATGTTTATCGAAATATGCCAATTATGGGCATTTAATACTAGTTTCAAGTATTTATTTACTTACGTTGTGTGCATGGGTTACGGATGACCTAACATTAATAGTGTCGATCCACGTGGGTAGCGGACTTACTAGGTTGACGAATCTCATAAGAGACCGCTAGGTACGTAGGATAACGTTATTAATGGGTGAATTATCCTTATGACTCGTTAGGATGCGACCGGTTTATGGAATAATAAGAGACATGAATAAATAATTGAGTTTATCGAGTTGACGAATTCGATAAGGTCTACTATTTATTCCGAAACTTGTTTGACTATGGAGCTTATCGCTTAGACGTCTCATTGTGTTGCATTGAATCACATATTGGTTGTTTGAGGGCATTCATGGCATCATATTGAGTCGATACACCCACATGAGGATACCAAACACTAGGACTAAACGGTGAAATAATACATTTTTGGAAATAACGAAAAGGAATACATTGGGGTAGATAACGTTGATTTTGGGAATTATATATTAAAATTGGTTTACATTAATAGGTTGTGCCGAGTCTATAGTTGTTGTGCCGTGATTAACTGTTATCTTCTGCTAGTGTTTATTTGTGCGTTGCTTGCTTGAGGTGAGTTTCATAGCCCCAATTTTATCTACGTTTTTAACTATATTGGGGTGAGAATCATGCTACTGTTTTTGGACCTTTAAAACTATTTTGATTTGCTTATGTGCTTGACTGTTTAGATAGATGTGGTAGCTGTTTCCTTAGTCTAGGGTAGCAATCTAATTGCTATAACACGTTACCTAGCTAAGAGTAGACTTCTACCTCGACCTAGTCCAGGGTTAGCAATCGTTCTAGACTTTGCTACGGTTATGCTGGCTAGTGTCGCTAGGGGCCCGTTGTGATATCGGATATGATATTTGGTTGTGTTTGATGTGTATCTATCTTAAGTCTCGCATAGAAAATTAACTCCTACAGGTCCACTACTTTTACTTGAATGTAAACCTATGAACTCACCAGCGTTAGCTGACCTTTTAGCATGCTTTCTTAGGTAATTAAGTGATGTTTGGAGTACGTGTTCTGTGGAAGCTTGGCAAGGAGGCATGGTCAAGGATCATAATCGACTCTGATAATTATGGGGACCTATTTTTATTAAATCATGTTTGGGCCTAATATTTACATTTTTGGATTAATGTTTTGAATATTTAAATTTGAGATTGGTTTTGAATGTTAAATGACTATCTTGTTTGCTATACTTGTATGAGATACCAATCCAGTCGTAACGCTCCGAAAACTTGATTAAGTCTTCCGCAGTACCGAGATTTGGGGGTGTTACAGATTGGTATCAGAGCTCAAGGTTATAGAGAACTAGGTATTTAATAAAACCTAAAGGGATATTGTACAAAAAAGTTACTAAAGTTTCATAAAAATTTGTCCTAAGTTACTAAAGTTTCATTTTGTTCACTTAGGTTACTGAACTTTTGGAAACATACACTTTAATAATTTCAGTGTTAGTCCGAGTAACTCGAATGTATAATTTTTGATAAGTTTAGTAACCTGAGTGAACAAAGTGTCAAAGTTTAGTAATCTGAGCGTATATTTTTATAAGTTCAGTAACCTGAATGAACATAGTTTCAAAGTTCAGTAACCTGAGTGAACAAAATGAAACTTTAGTAACTTAGGACAAATTTTTAGAAAACTTTAGTAACTTTTTTGTACCATAACCCAAACCTAAACTATAACCAATTTTTAAGAAAATTGATCCTCGACCGACGCTTGCCCACCTGCCAAGCGGAAGCTTCTTATTTGATTATGGTATGAACTGTGATTTGATTTATGAGATATTATGAATTGCGGATTGTTTATTGAGATGTTATATTTTGACATATGATTATTGGGTTTTGGGATATGTGATTCGATTGTCGAGATATTATGGATTTGATTTGGATTATCGATATGTTATGATTTTGGGATTTTGAGCTGGATTATATGATTGATTTGATCTGGGATTATGTGATAGAACAGAACTTACGTGTTTTATTTAAAGGCATATTTTGAGTAATGCGGTACCTCTATTTTAAAAGCTTTCATTATGTGATATATGTTTTGGTTGAGTTGATGCGCTTATTAGAACCAGTTGTTTTCGAACACTTCTACCTACCCTATGCCATTGTCACAGACTATGCCTTTACTAGCTTTTGATGTGTCTGAGGATGTCCTTGTTGCTCCTAGTTCCCTAGCATTAACTCTCATGACTGTTGCGCAGGGTGATCCCTATGTGATTACCCGTCACTCTAGTTCATCATCATCATCAGATCGCCCTAGCTCATCTAGGCAACATTTACCTTGATGGACGAAGCGTTGACCTGGTGGAACAACTATTACAGATCCGTAGGAAGTGATGTAGCCTATAGCATGACTTGGACCCAGTTTAAGGCTCTCCTGATCAAGGCTTACTGTCCTAGGAATGAAGTTAAGAAACTAGAGATTGAGTTCTGGAACCATAAGGTTAAGAGTACTAACATAACGACTTACAATCGTCGTTTCCAAGAGTTGTCATTGCTTTGCCCTGATATGGTTCGCACTGAAGCCCTTAAGATTAAGAGGTATACTGATGGATTGCCTTTAGCTACTCGTAATGATGTCATCGCTGCGAAGCCAGTTAATTTGTATGAGGCAATTACTGTGGCTCAACGTTTGATGGATTCTTACGTAATGTAAGTAGGAGCCAAGGGTAAAAGTGATAGGAGTGACAAGAGGAAGAGGAATGAAGATGTTACAGGGAATGGCAAAAAAACGGCAAGAGACAGCCAGGGTGTTCGGCATAGGAAATGGAGAAAAGAAGGGTTATGAAGGTAGCAAGCCCTTGTGTGGTCGTTGCAATCGACACCACCATGGACTGTGCCCGATTGTGTGTAGAAAGTTCTCTAAGGTAGGACACATGGCCAAGGACTGTAGGTCCCGACTACTTGCTGCAGCTCAAACTGCACAAGGAGCGGACTGGAAGGCCACTGTCACCTGTTTTGGATGTGGAAAGAAAGGGCACTACAAGAATGAATTCTCGAGAGCCGTGGATGAGAGGAAATCCCAGTAATGGAGGAGGATTTGTTAATCGAGGTGTGGGAAGTAATGGCTTAAACTTTGTGAAGCGTGAGGTTGTGGAGAACCAAGGAAATCAGAGTGCTAGGAATCAGCAGAGAGACATGGGAACAGCGCGTGTGTATGCTATTGGGAAGGAAGCTAGTGAGGACCCTAACGTAGTTACGGGTACGTTCCTTATCAATAACCGCTATGTTTCCATACTGTTTGATACTGGTGCTGATATGAGTTTCGTATCCACCAACTTTATGCCATTACTAGGAATCTCCCAAACACCTCTAGGGTTCAGTTACGATGTGGAATTAGCTAATGGAAATAGGGAGAAGATAGACACCATAGTCCGAGGTTGTACCTTAAGTTTCCTAGACCACCCGTTTAGCATAGACCTATTGCCAGTTACCTTGGGAAGTTTTGACGACATCATCGGAATGGATTGGTTGTCGAAGAACGGTGCACACATCATCTGCGATGAGAAGATCGTGCGTGTACTGTATGGCGAAAAAGTTCTGATCATACAAGGAGATCGGAGCGACTGTGGAAGTCCTTCCTGATTGAGCATCATCTCTTGTATTAAGGCCCAGAAGTACATCGATAGAGGAGGTTGTCTTTTCTTGGATCGAATTTCTGAAAAGAAAAGCGAGGAGAAGAGTGAAAGATACCTTAATGATGTACCAGTCATTAGAGAGTTTCCAGATGTGTTTTCCGACGATTTGCCATGGATTCCACCTGTCCGACAAGTGGAATTCCAAATCGAGTTGATACCCGGTGCTGCACCCGTAGCCCGGGCACCCTATCGACTTGCTCCAAGAGAATTGGAGGAACTGTCTAAACAGTTGGCAGAGTTGTCAGAGAAGGGATTCATTCGACCAAGTTCTTCACCATGGGGAGCACCAGTGTTGTTTGTGAAGAAGAAGGATGGATCGTTTTGAATGTGTATCGATTATAGGGAATTGAATAAGTTGACGGTGAAGAACCGGTACCCGCTACCTAGATAGATGACCTATTTGACCAACTCCAAGGAGCTAGTGTCTTTTCCAAGATCGATTTACGATCTGGTTATCACCAGCTTAGGGTTCGAGAGGAGGATATCCCTAAGACGGCGTTTAGGACTCGTTATGGGCACTATGAATTCCAAGTGATGTAGTTTGGTTTGACCAATGCGCCAGCGGTTTTCATGGATCTCATGAACCGAGTATGTAAGCCATATCTGGATAAGTTTGTGATAGTATTCATAGACGACATCTTGATATACTCCAGGAGTAGAGAGGAGCACGAAGAGCATTTGAGGCTCATTTTAGAATTGTTGCGAGAAGAGAAGCTGTATGCCAAATTCTCTAAGTGTGAATTTTGGATTCCGTCATGTTGACCCAGCTAAGATTGAGGCCATTAAGGAATGGGCGGCCCCTAAGAACCCATCAGAAGTCCGCCAGTTTCTAGGTTTAGCAGGCTATTACCAGAGGTTCATTGAGGGATTCTCCAAAATAGCTAAGTCCCTGACCAAACTGACACAGAAGGACGTTAAGTATGAATGGGGAGAAAAGGAATATGAAACATTCCAACTTCTGAAGGAGAAGTTGTGTAGTGCGCCCATCCTAGTTTTGCCTGAAGGAAGCGAAGACTTTGTCGTGTACTGCGACGCTTCGCATAAAGGCTTAGGTGCTGTTTTGATGCAACGAGAGAAGGTGATTGCTTATGCATCTCGACAACTTAAGAAGCATGAGAAAAACTACACCACCCATGATCTTGAGTTAGGTGTTGTAGTGTTTGCTCTTAGAATCTGGATACATTATCTGTATGGAACCAAGTGTGTAGTATTTAACGATCATAAGAGCTTGAAGTACATCTTAGATCAGAAGGAACTGAATATGAGACAACGTCGTTGGTTAGAGTTGCTCAGTGATTATGACTGTGAGATTCATTATCATCCTGGTAAGGCTAACGTTGTGGCTGATGCACTTAGTAGTAAGGAGAACATTCCACCATTACTCGTTCGATCCCTAGGAATGACCATTATTTTTCCTCTACCATCTCAACTCCTAGCCGCCCAAGTTGCGGCATTGAAGGAAGAGAACCGTCCTTACGAGAATCTCCATGGAATGGTAGAAAGTGAAAACGGATTCTTGAAGCGTTCTGATGGAACCTTATGCTTCAAAGACAGAAGCTGGATACCATTTCATGGTGGAATCCGTGAGTTGATTATGCACGAGTCGGATAAATCAAAATACTATATTCATCCCGGAGCCGATAAGATGTATCAGGACCTTAAGAAACTCTACTGGTGGCTTAACATGAAAGCCGACATAGCTCAGTATGTCAGTTGGTACTTGACTTGTTCTAAGTTAAAGGCCGAACACCAGAAACCCTCAGGACTCTTAGTTCAACCCGAACTCCCATAATGGAAATGGGAGCGAATCACCATGGAATTTATCACTAAATTGCCAAGAACAGCTAGCGGCAATGACGCTATCTGGGTAATTGTTGATCGTTTGACTAAGTCTGCTCACTTGTTAGCCATTTGCGAGGTCGATAGTCTTGACAAGCTCGCTCGGCTTTACGTTAAGGAGATAGTATCGCGTCATGGAGTACCGGTATCTATCATTTCCGACCGAGATAGCCGTTTTACATCCCACTTTTGGAGATCCTTACAGTCAGCCTTAGGAACAAACCTGGATATGAGCACTGCTTATCATCCTCAAACCGATGATCAGAGCGAGAGAACCATTCAGACCTTAGAGGATATGCTTAGAGCCTGTGTCATTGATTTCGGTAAAGTCTGGGACAAACACCTCCCCTTTGGCCGAATTCTCCTACAACAATAGTTATCATTCTAGCATTAAGGTCGCTCCATTTGAAGCACTGTATGGCCAAAAATGTCATTCTCCTGTTTGTTGGGCAGAAGTTTACGAGAGTCAACTTACCGGTCCCGAACTTGTCCTAGAAACCACTGAGAAGATAATTCAGATTCGTAACCGTTTGCAAACCGCTCGTGATAGAGAAAAGAGTTATGCCGATAAGAGACGTAAACCTTTAGAATTTCAGGTTGGAGACCGTGTTATGTTAAAGATTTCTCCTTAGAAAGGAGTGATTCGTTTTGGAAAGCGTGGAAAACTCAATCCCCGATATATTGGTCCCTTTCCAATCCTGGAAAGAATCGGACGAGTAGCTTACCGCCTTGAGCTACCATCGGAATTGAGCAGTGTACACAATGTCTTTCATGTTAGTAATCTTAAGAAATGTCTTTCGGAGGAAAACCTAGTTGTGCCTTTAAGAGATATACGTACTGATGAGAAATTGAATTTTGTTGAGGAACCGATTGAGATCATGGATCGTGAGATTAAACAGCTGAAGCATAGTCGTATTCCGATTGTCAAAGTTCGTTGGAACTCCCGACATGGACCGGAGTTTACTTGGGAACATGAGGACGTTTTCCGTAGGAAATACCCTAAACTCTTCGTAACACCAAGCAACTCGGAGTGAAACCCGGGACGGGTTTCTTTTGAGGCTGGGAGGCTGTGACAACTGGCAATTTAGGGAGTCTATTTTAGGTAACCGCATTACGTTAAATTAAATCGAGCTTTTGCCTTTACCACTATTTTCATCGACCATGACTTGATTTTATATCATTTATTGGTTTTTATGATTTATTTTATTATTGGATGAGTTATCGTGTGAGTTTTAACTCTTTTTGATAGGCACTATTCGATTCGGCACTATAAAAGCCTAAAACGAGAAATAATGTAACTTTTAGACCGTAACTCGAAAATTGGAAAATAAATAGTCAAAACTCGTGGAAAAACATAAATAACGATAATAGCAAGTCGAATGAACATCGAGGGACACTCGTGGGACAATATATGAGCTCGGGAATGGGTAAACGGGATAGTTTTCGAAAATGACGACCCAGGCCCCTCCTTTTTCCCTCTAGCCGGCGCCCCCTCCCCACCTTTTATTTATTTTGAGGTCCCTCCTTCCCAAGTATATATACCCCATCACTACCTCATTCATCTCTTTTATTTCTCTCACTAAAAACACACACAAACACACCTTTCTCTTTTTACTCTCTCTCTCTTCCACCAAATAAACCCTAACCCTAAAACCACCACCACCACCGCCGCCCACCTCCAGCCAAATTCCAGCCAAAATCTGGCGAGTGACACTACACCTCCACCACCATTAGATAGATCTCTCTTTCCTCTTTCCATCCATATATAAAACTCTCACAAAAGCCTACATTAACACCTCCAAATCTTGAAATTAAGATTCGTGATTCTAGGGTTTTCATTAATACTTGTAGATCGGGTTGTAAAAAGCCACGTACAACCCTTCTAGGGTTCGTACATGGGACGAATTTTAGGGGTTTTTGTTTAAACATGGGATTAAATCTAATTAACACTTAAATAAACATGTAGCTTGTGTTTTGGTATCATGTGATGTATCATATTGTTGGGTGTTTGCATTTTACGTCTAGTTTCATGTTTTTTATTAGGAATAGATGATGGGTTTGATGTTTGGTTAATGATTGGAGGTTTATTGATTGTGTTTGGATGTTGTGGAAGTGATTTGGGAGTGTTTAGATGTGAGATTTGGGGCGTATGCACCATAAGACCCATGTATGGTCTTGGTAAGGTGGCGTACATGACCCACTTGGATCACGGGTCCGGGTCGAGTCGTTGTGGTAGCTTGTGGGTTGATGTTGCTGGTGTTTGGATGAGACGCGTGGAGACGAAAAGCTTCTAGAGCCTGTTTGGTTCACGTGGTCTTAACCGTGACCGTGTCATGACCATTAGGGTCATAACATTGGTTTCGGGTATTTTTGGTTGGTTGATTGGTTGGCGAGATTGATTTGGGTTGATTTGAGATTGAATTGCGTTATTATGACTTTTATTTGGACTTCATATATAAATTGTCAACTTTGAGCAACGTCGGTGTTACTTTGACTTTTTAGTCAATAGTTGACCCCGACAACGCCGTAACATGGACTTTAGTATAGTTTGGACTATTGATTGATTAAAAGCCGAGAAGTCATGACTCGTGCTTGTGGACTCGAAACGAATAACGATATGAAACAAATATTGGAATTTGACAAAATTTATATATGAAAATGCTAATAAACTATCAAACATTAATAATGAAAAGGCTTTTATACCAAAAATATCGATAACAAGACTTGCCCTGTTATTTATTGTTTCAAAATGGAAACTAACGACTAAAATGAAAATGTTTTATAAAAAATAAGTAATTAATGTTTCGAGTGCACTTTTACCGAAATATGCCAATTATGGGCATTTAATACTAGTTTCAAGTATTTATTTACTTATGTTGTGTGCATAGGTTACGGTTGACCTAACATTAATAGTGTCGATCCACGTGGGTAGCGGACTTATTAGGTTGACGAATCTAATAAGAGACCGCTAGGTACGTAGGATAACGTTATTAATAGGTGAATTATCCTTATGACTCGTTAGGATGCGACCGGTTTATGGAATAATTAGCGACATGAATAAATAATTGAGTTTATCGAGTTGACAAATTCGATAAGGTCTACTATTTATTCCGAAACTTGTTTGACTATGGAGCTTATAAACGCTTAGACGTCATCGAAAGGTTGTGTTGGGGAGAGCATTGAGAGCAAAAGGTCATTTAATCCCTATATTGCTCGTTGTTTTCTGCAAGTAAAGAGATGGCGGTGAGGGCATTCATGTATTTAATTTTGCTTGTAGGGAACATGTAACTCCGTATATCACTGGGGAGAGATTGTTAGCCTCTAAAGATATTACAATTGCATTAGTTTCTTTTTACACACAAGGACTAGTTTAGTCATTTGTGCTATACTTGTCAAATAAATACCCTCCTACCCAACTAGGAGGGTAGGAAGTTCTTGTAAAATAAGAAGTGTGTGTTTTTCTTCTTTCTAGAAACACACACATCTTCCCTTTACATCAATAAAAACAATACCATGTCTTATTCATTCTTTGAGCTTCCCCACCCCGACAATAAATCATTTGTTTTTACATTACACTTTGGTCTCATTGTGTTGCATTGATATATATTGGTTGTTTGAGGGCATTCATGAAATTGAGGAACACCCACATAGGATACAAACACTAGGACTAACGGAAACAAGACATTTTGGAAATAGAAAAGGAATAATTGGGGTAGATAACGTTGATTTTAGGAATCATATATTAAAATTGGTTTACATTAATAGGTTGTGCCGAGTCGATAGTTGCTTTGCCCTGATTAGCTGTTATCTTCTGCTAGTGTTTATTTGTGCGTTGCTTGTTTGAGGTGAGTTTCATAGCCCCACTTTTATCTACGTTTTTAACTATATTGGGGTGAGAATCATGCTACTGTTTTTGGACCTTTAAAACTATTTTGATTTGCTTATGTTTTTGATTGTTTAGATAGATGTGGTAGCTGTTGCCTTAGTCTAGGGTAGCAATCCAATTGCTATAACACGTTGCCTAGCTAAGAGTAGACTTCTACCTCGACCTAGTCCAAGGTTAGCAATCATTCTAGACTTTGCTACGGCTGTGATGGCTAGTGTCGCTAGGGGCCCGTTGTGATATCGGATATGATATTTGGTTGTGTTTGATGTGTATCTATCTTAAGTCTCGCATAGCAAATTAGCTCCTACATGTCCACTACTTTTACTTGAATGTAAACCTATGAACTCAACAACGTTATTTGACCTTTTAGCATGCTTTCTCAGGTAATTAAGTGATGTTTGGAGTACGTGTTCTGTGGAAGCTTGGCAAGGAGGCATGGTCAAGGATCATAATCGACTCTAATAATTTATGGGGACCTATTTTTATTAAATCATGTTTGGGCCTAATATTTACATTTTTGGATTAATGTTTTGAATATTTAAATTTGGGATTGGTTTTGAATGTTAAATGACTATCTTGTTTGCTATACTTGTGTGAGATACCAATCCAGTCTTAACGCCCCGAAAACTTGATTAAGTCTTCCGTTGTACCGAGATTTGGGGGTGTTACACAAACCCTCTTCCACCACATATGGTTCAACCAAACCCTTGTCAACAAGTTCAACATTGTAAATACTTTCAATATCAGTATCCCACCAAGTATGCTATGAATGTTACAACACCAAAGGAACCCTCTTGGTTTGCAAAGATGTGTGAAGCTTTAAGTAGCCAAAAATCCATTCATGAAGCTGGATCCTCTTGATAGACCTCCAATGCTCACTTCCGAAAACTATGATCAATGGGTGATAAGGTTCTTTAGGTTTTGTGATATCAAGAAGCCACATGGTAAGTATTTGAAGAAGGTCATCCTTGAAGGTCCTTTTCAGATGCCTACTATCACTATACCCGAAGATCCGACTGCTACTCCACCTAGAGATGATGTTACCAATGTGTCGATCTTGATCAACTTACTACTGAACAACTTCTTCACTTAGAAGCAGATGAAATTGCAATGCAATATATCCTTTTGGGATTACCCAATCCGATACTTCGTAGTGTTGATGCTCAGAACACTGCTAAAGCAATGTGGGAGCACATTCATCTTCTAATGGAAGGCACTGAACTCAATCAAGAGGACATGGAATCCAAAATCCACTTAGCATATGAACACTTCATGATTGAACCATGGGAGACATTAGAGTCATACCATCATTGGTTTTCAGACATCATCAATGACTTGGATAAACATAATATCATTATGCCAAGGATTGCAATCCACACAAAGTTCCTGAGTTATCTTGGTCCTGATTGGGAAAAGTATGTTAAATTCATCCGTCAAGCAAAGAACCTTCATCAAGCGACTTATGGATTGTTGTATGACTATTTGAAGCACCATCAAAAGGAAGTAGACAAAGAAAGAATCATCTGTGGAGTCCCTGCTTCGCCTTCACTCCCGGATAATCAAACTCTTGCTTTGTACACTCAAGCATGTTATCCTCAATTTCTGACCTTGCCAACTGTCTTCACAAACACTCAACAACCAACTGCTCAGATTACACCATATGATCCATCACAACAACAATTGCAAGAAACTCAATTGGTTCCATACAACAACAACAATGATCAAGCACTCTACAGTGAATCAAATGAGGATGCAGAAGCCTTCGATGCATTGAATCAAGGATTTGTAATGATTGCAAGAGCCTTCGGACGATTTGCTAATAAATCCAACAACCACATTCGCACCTCATCAAATACAAGAAATCAAGCTGTTGTTAACAATGGAAGGGTTGAGATTCAGAATCGTGGAAATGGTCGTCAGATGAATAGTGGTCAAGGGTTTAATGTTAATGGAAGGAATAACATGGGTGCTCCACAACAAAGGGTTCAAGTGGTTGATCAGGGAAATTCTCAGATTGGGGTTAATGGTCTCCGATGCTACAACTGCAATGAAAAGGGTCATCTGGCTAATGCATGCCCAAAGCCGAGAACAAGAGGCAGCGCTTATCACAAAAAAGCTTTACTCTTGGCTCTCAAGGATGAAGCTGGTGAGACACTTACCAACAAGGAACAGAGCTTCATGGCTGATGCTGATTCTGATGATGACATGGAGGACTTGCAAGCTAATGCGGCTGTGATGTTAATGTCAAACATGCAAGAGCTCCACATGAGTGACACAGGCCAGTGTATGACACTGATGGTGTAACCACCCGTAAATTTCCAAGTCATTATTCACCTGTAAAGAATGAAGTAATTGTTTATCTGACTTAATAAAATGCTCTTATACATTTTCACGCCTAACTGTTTACTTTTTAATTGAAATATGCAATCACGGGTAACATTGATAAACGACTAATGCAAAATAGTTATTTCCTAATTTTTGCTGATGATCTAAACACGACAACGAGAGGTTATCTCGATAAATGAGACCGCCCACATACCAACACCAAATTAATAATGGCACAAATTTTAATCATTTATTTTCCAAGTAATAATGATGCCTTATTATTACGTTTGCAAAAACGTTTCCAAAAAAATATATTTTTCATATTATACGCGTACCGGGGAGGTACATTTACACGAAAACTCAACAAAACACGGAGTACAATCTATACAGTGTATGATAATAAAACAAAATAAAACCAAACCATCCTACCCACCCCTAACCCACGTACTTCTCTTTCCTTTCTGCTCTCCTTCTCCTTCGCCGAATCCCAAACAAACTCAAAAGTGAGATATCACTTCCATCTCTTCCCAACGCAGGCTCACAAGAGCTCCTAGGGGACCATCCAAGGAAAAGGACTAGTGCTACAAAAGGGTTATCACAAGAGTACCATCATGGAGAGCTTGGTCAAGACCATCCTTTTCTTCTCCCTTTTTATACCAGCCGATCACTATGGGGAGGGTTCACACACCTATTTTCACCAATTTCATACTCACACCTTTATCCCTTCTCCTCCTCTCTAGCCGGCGCCGCTCCATTTTCCGGCCACCCTAGTTGCCTCCATGCCACCACACCGTTATCACTCTTTCAAGTCAATATGAGCAAGAGATCGAGGGTTAGGGTTTAACCTTGAGGGTTTCATTTTGTTTCATCCAAACCCTAAGTCACCACCCTTCTCTAAAAGATGCAGCTGCCACCACAGTGCTACGCCACCACCGTCGTCTCTTTTCCTCTCTCATTTTCCTTCTATTCTCTTCTCGTTGTGGTAAGTGTCACACAAACCGTCTTCATTAGTTTTTTTTTATATAAACCGATTTGATAAAACAAGTTACAAAAATCGTTGTTATCTTTTCGTGGATAAAACTGATTTAAAAGTGTTTTTGATAAGGTTTCGTGTGGTAAAATGGTGAATAAAAGTGGTGTTTGTTTGATACTAAACTGAGTCAACTCAACTCGGGCGAGTCGAGTCGACTCAGCGGAGTCAACTCAGTCGAGTTGAGTTGAGCTCACCTTAATTCAAGTGACGTTCGTGTGATAAGAATCAAAAGCGAGGTGTTTGTTTGTTTTCTTTTGTTTTCTTTGTTCTTCTTAGTCGCGAGTCGAGACAGAACACAATAAGGTCTCGGGTTGGTTAATGTTGTGAAGTTATTATGTTAATGGGTAAGATGGGGAAACGGTTTGACATTCGTCTTGACTAGTCCATGGGTCGGATTGGTCTCGTTGGTTTGCTCGTTCCAGGTTGTAGTCACCTGAGTTGTGTTAATTGTAGTTGTAGTAGTTTTGAGATGCGTTTGGTTGTCTGGTTTTTTATTTATGTTGGCTCTGATATCCGTGTCCTTGTTCATAGTGTTGTTCTTGTTGTTATCGTGGGACGAAACTAGTTAAAACACGTTCTGATAATTATTTCAAATGGTATAGTGTTTACGAATAACAAGCGGATATCAAATGTTCTCGTGGCATTTTTAGTTTGGAAACGTATAGGAAATTAGTATAAAACGTTTTGATGTTAAAAATAAATGGCGTTGTTATATAGTTTTCTGGGAATGTGAACCTTTTGAAAAAGTTCTCCTGTAGTAAGAAATTATATTGAGAATGTTTGTGTTGCTATAAAATTTGAGGTCGGATAGGGTACGTTTGGGTTAATAGTGCGTTAAACCCATTAAGTTCAATAAAAGAGTTTTTTATTTTGCTAGGCCTATTTGACTTGTAACGATACTTGCGATTATTAAACATTTAACTAACGTGATTCATTTATTTGGTACTTGTGACCGTTGGGTATTTTCGATATGGTTTTGGACTTAATGCTTTGAATTGGGTTACGATAATACTTAATGGATTATGAATTTTGAATCGAGACTTGAAATACTTGGGCAAGTATTGGACTTACATTGACATTTTGGACATTTATCGGATTTTATCTATTGGACATTATTTAAACATTGGACATTGAACAAATTGGACTTAATTTAATATGTTTGATTCGCGATAGATACAATAAAGAAAAATTGTCTAATAACCAATGAATGCTTTTATGAAATTATTTTGAGGAATTTGATTTTAGTAAAGTCACGATGACTTGGGAATGTTTGATAAATGGAAGCGTCATGCCAAAAATTATAAAAACATTATAAACATGTATTTTTAAAGTCAAATCTTTTTTTTTATATATTTATAAAACCCAACAAGAATCTAAGCAAGTGTTCGTTTAAATAGTTAAACCTTTATTGTTTGAATTGTAAATTCAAACTTATCTTTATTATAAAACATAGTTGTTTTATGCAAGCTATTTGGGGATTATGGGTAAACACCAAGACTTATTAATTAACTTACTTGTTGACTTAGTTATGTGTCTTTAGTTCCCCGATTTCTTTCTGGTCGTCGTCTACTCGAGTTGAGTCTTGGTCAATATTTCTTGACTATTCCTCATAATATATTGGGAAATATATTATGTCTTGGTGTGAGTTACGTTTGGCGTGAGTTGTATGTCGAGTCTTGATTTCTTACCACCACATGAAACGTTAAAACTAAACTTTTTGAGATATTGATACTGAAATTTTTGGAAATGTTGACACGAGTATTCCAAGAAAACTAAGACGCGTTGTCTTTCGAAAATTCATTTGCTTTGCTAGATTTATTCTGAGATAGCAAATTGCTATTAGGTTGTACCGATGTCGTACCATTGTGCTTGTACCTTTTTGGATATCGTTGTGCTTTCCTTGTGAGACTGCCGTGCTTTGCTCACTGATGCCAGTTGTGAATTCTTATGTTGCTTCGCTTCAAGGTGAGTTCATAGCCCCACTTTTATACTTTTAACTGTTTTATAAACTCTTTGGGGGAGATATATGCTATAAACTAGAACATAAGTCTTTTCTTAAAATGTATGCTTGCCAGATTATTATTATTATAGCTTAAGTTGCCAGCCAAAAGTCCCCTTCATCATGAACCATTAATCACTTGCAAGTGAACGCAAATATTGTGGATAGTACTATGGGAATTGACGACCCCAACTCGGTTATCGGAAATAACCGGGGCGCACACTATTTGATTATCTCTATGTAATTGGCTATTACATATGAGGGCAATTTTATTACTTACACCAGTAATTAGGTGTATGCAGTTAGTATTGGTGTCATGAGCTTAATGCATAATAATAATCTCTGTTTTTCTATGGTAATTGTCTTCGAAGCAATTATCATCTTTAACTTGTGTTCAACCATTTACTAAACCTATGAATATCACTCAACCGTTGTGTTGATCTTTTAAGCATGTTTATCTCTGTATAAAAAGG
Organism: Chrysanthemum makinoi; assembly: GCA_910596185.1. NCBI lineage: Eukaryota > Viridiplantae > Streptophyta > Magnoliopsida > Asterales > Asteraceae > Chrysanthemum > Chrysanthemum makinoi. The sequence goes on from OU343223.1 coordinate 258,431,936, forward strand.
CGATAGCTAACTCTGGAGGCGCTGGGCATTGGCATGGCATGGTCATAGATGACTCTGATTTACATATGGGGACCACATTTTATTAATGGGAAATTTTTCCGCGATGATCTAACTTTTGTAAACTTCGTTTTACCGAAATAAATGAAATCTTTTATGAAAAATCTATATTTTTCACTATGTGTTATGATCCAATTGAGTAGCATCCCAAAAACCTTTTCTTCCGCTGCAAACCATTTTTGGGGGTGTTACGGATTGGTATCAGAGCCTCGGTTGTAGAGAACTAGGTATTTTTCAAACCTGGACTATAACCACTTTTACAAAAACTTAACCCTATGACCGACACATGCCTGCCTGCCAAGCTGATTGCCTCACTTATGACTTGTTATAGTCATCTTTGATAAGATATGTGTTTTATTACTAACAACTTAGTCTCACTATTAACTATGATTGCTTTACCTATACGTATGTTTACATACCACAGCGCTACGCCTTCTCCCCCACATAAATGAAATATTTGTTCAGTCTTTCGTACCAAACTTTAAAGGCATTAGGACATGTTACTAATATAACTAAGTGAAGCATTGCAAGATTCAATCGGTCCTCGGGGAATATGGGGACGACATATTATATGTCAACTTAGATGCTGGGATATAGTTTAATAGTGGTGTCCAGTGAACTCCGATTGACTTCTAAAAAGAGAAAAAATTTCATCATAAGAGTTATAAAGGTTTACTCCTACACATCACACACTGACGTCACAATATTTTCTCACTACGAAACTTTTTCTCCAAAATGGAACGCCTTTCTCATTACTACACCCTCTAAACTGACCATTTTACACCACTACCTTACGCCTCCGCATCTACATCTTACTAGCAACGTGCATGGAGAATTGCTTGGCAGATGATGCGCACTACCACTTCGCGCAAGGACACCACAGTGATCCATGTTAAAACGAACTACTTTACGCCACCACTTCGCGCCCTCCGTGCTTACGTTATGTATGAGATTTGCTTAGCAGATAATACATAACTAGTGAAATTTCGCATGATGCGAGTTAATGATTATATTTTAGATTTTCTTAGTAAATTATGCGCGACTAAATAAAATTTTAATTAACGCACGACATTAATCTAGGTTTAAATTGTATTTTCGGGTTGCTACAATACCACGTCTTTTGTTTTCCCGTCCCATCGACTTATCGTCTTCATTATGGAATCATTAAACCTCTATTACTGAATCATCGCAACCCATGTATCCATTATACCGTCCTATTTTATCATTATCTTAAACGTTGAGATTGATGTCATCTCATCCTCCATTGCGGTAACAATGTCACCACTACCACAAAACTCGTACTCAATCGACGAACCGGATTACATCTCTAGCCATTCTAGGAACAACACACCTCGACATCTACAAAGGGAACCCCCGCTAAACACAAATAATAAACAAACGACTAAAAGATCTATAAAAAAAACATACCAAGAGTTAGCTTGCAACTTAAGCCACTTTTTATGGGAACGGATCCCTAATCTTCCATTCACCCCTTTGAAACACCAATTATCTGTCCTGCTAGCCTCTTATGAAATAATAAACTTCGTTGTTGTCTAACGCAAACTACTTTCAACTATTTTACCAATCACTTCACGGTCATTTTTCCAAAAAAAAAAGTCTTACTACTGTGCCATCAAACCAAAAATTTACGACCTTACTAATACTTCATAAACAATGACCTTACTAGTGCTTTGCAAACTATTTTCTTATAGAGTGATAAACCGATTAATTACCTTACCACTATTTTATGAAACAACAAACAATTGCGATAGCGATTTGTAAACTATATTACAAATTTTTCCTGCAAGTTATATTACGGTCTTGAAAAAAATATTTTACCCTTTTAGTGAGCTGTTTTAGCCACTGTCTGATTTAAAACCATAAAACTTGGTACTCTTACCCACAAACCATTCGCCTTTACTCTACTGACTATTTTATTACCACCCTATAAACCATCTCGATATTAATTGAACTACGAAATCTTCTACTATTTGACAAACAATAAAGTACTTTCTTATAAGCTATTTTACAAATTATTTCATGAGTTATTTTATAAACTGAATTGTGTCTTACCAAAATATTTTACTACCATTGATAAACTGTTTTCCTATTACTTTATGAGTTGTTTTAAAAATCACCTTACCAAGTGTTGCTTTATACCAAACCGCAAACTACGATTTATCATAATAGAAATATTTTCTTCTTACTCAATAAAGTAATTTTACAAACCTTTCCATAAACTTTACTGTAATTTCCCTATAAACTAGTTACTCCTCTTGAAAAACTTTAAAGGATAGCTAATATTTTCTTTAAATTCTCGGAGTAAAAATAAGCGCTTTGTTTTGAAATCAATAGATACACATTTTAATGGGAAATGCTTGGGAACAAAACTGATTCATCACTTACAAAAGCTAAGGTATTTAAAATTATTTGAAATTGCGAAACAACTTTTGAATTCGCTTGAAAAGCCTCCACCTTGGAACCGACTCCATGTGGTCGCCTAAAAACTTTATTTGACAAGTTTTCATTCACAAAAACTGAAATTCAACAACTTTCTTTACATACATCAAGATCTCTTTAAAATTTTAAAGACTCTATATTTTTACATATACCGTTCAAATTCGAGAAGCATAACCTTAACAACTAAACTCTGTCATAAACATTTAAAACTTATGAAAACATACATACCCAACCACATCTTCTTCTATAACGTTTTCGCCTTCGAGAATTTTCCTTTAAATAACAGTTGTGCCAACAATAAAATGCGTAGTGGCATTTTTCTAAAACGATTTATTCTAACAAGTCAAAAATCTTCTGGTCAAACCTTGTCAAAAATTTTTATGCTAAGAAATATCAAAACATCGACCTTTGCGAAATTGTTTTACTTGCATCACGTGTAAAAACAAGTTTTATTGAATTAGGATTCTCTCGAGGATGCAAACCTCTTAACCAATTTTATATCTCAAAGAAATTGTGCCTCTAGAAATATTCTTTTTACTCGAATACATTTATCCACACTCCGTTTGCGAACAAGACTAGAAAATTTCAAAAATTTACCCGTTATCACATAAGCAACTAACACAAACTTAACCTCGAGGAAGAGGTTCCCATAAGGGGTAGGTACTATAACCACCCGTAAATTTCCAAGTCATTATTCACCTGTAAAGAATGAAGTAATTGTTTATCTGACTTAATAAAACGCTCTAATACATTTTCACGCCTAAATTTTTACTTTTTAATTGAAATATGCAATCACGGTTAACATTGATAAACGACTAATGCAAAATAGTTATTTCCTAATTTTTTTTGATGATCTAAACATGACAACGAGAGGTTATCTCGATAAATGAGACCGCCCAAATACCAACACCAAATTAATAATGGCACAAATTTTAATCATTTATTTTCCAAGTAATAATGATGCCTTATTATTACGATCGCAAAAATGTTTCCAAAAAAATATATTTTTCATATTATACGCTGCACCGGAGGAATGCTTTACTCAAAAACTCACAAAACACGAGTACACCCATATACAGGTATGATAATAAAACAAACTAAAACCAAACCATCCTACCCACCCTAACCCACGTGCTTCTCTTTCCTTTCGCTTCTCCTCTTCTCACGAATCCCAACAAAATCTCAAAAGTGAGATATCACTTTCATCTCTCTTCCCAACGCAGCTCACAAGAGCTCCTTGGGGACCATCCAAGGAAAGGACTGACTAATGCAAAAGGGTTATCACAAGAGTAGCATCATGGAGAGCTTAGTCAAGACCATCCTTTTCTTCTCCCTTTTTATACCAGCCGATCACTATGGGGAGGATTCACACACCCATTTTCACCAATTTCATACTCACACCTTTATCCCTTCTCCTCCTCTCTAGCCGGTGCCGCTCCATTTTCCGGCCACCCTAGTTGCGTAAGTGTCACACAAACCATCTTCGTTAGTTTTTTTTTATATAAACTGATTTGATAAAACAAGTTACAAAAATCATTGTTATGTTTTCGTGGATAAAACTGATTTAAAAGTGTTTTTGATAAGGTTTCGTGTGGTAAAACGGTGAATAAAAGTGGTGTTTGTTTGATACTAAACTGAGTCAACTCAACTCGGGCGAGTCGAGTCGACTCAGCCGAGTCAACTCAGTCGAGTTGAGTTGAGCTCACCTTAATTCAAGTGACGTTCGCGGTGGATAAGAATCGTGAGGTGTTTGTTTGTTTTCTTTTGTTTTCTTTGTTCTTCTTAGTCGCGAAGTCGAGACAGACACAATAAGGTCTCGGGTTGGTTAATGTTGTGAAGTTATTATGTTAATGGGTAAGATGGGGAAACGGTTTGACATTGGTCTTGACTAGTCCATGGGTCGGATTGGTCTCGTTGGTTTGCTCGTTCCCGGTTGTAATCACCTGAGTTGTGTTAATTGTAGTTGTAGTAGTTTTGAGATGCGTTTGGTTGTCTGGTTTTTTAGTTATGTTGGCTCTGAAATCCGTGTCCTTGTTCATAGTGTTTTTCTTGTTTTTATCGTAGGACGAAACTAGTTACAACACGTTCTGATAATTATTTTAAATGGTATTGTGTTTACGAATAACAAGCGGATATCAAATGTTCTCGTGGCATTTTGAGTTTGGAAACGTATAGGAAATTAATATAAAACGTTTTGATGTTAAAAATAAATGGCGCTGTTATATAGTTTTCTGGGAATGTGAACCTTTTGAAAAAGTTCTCGTGTAGTAAGAAATTATATTGAGAATGTTTGTGTTTCTATAAAATTTGAAGTCGAATGGTATGCTTTGGGTTATAGTGGGTTAAACCCACTAAGTTCAATAAAAGAGTTTTTTATTTTGCTAGGCCTATTTGACTTGTAACAATACTTGCAATTATTAAACATTTAACTAACGTGATTCATTTATTTGGTACTTGTGATCGTTGGGGAGTTTCGATATGGTTTTGGACTTAATGCTTTGAATTGGGTTACGATAATACTTAATGGATTATGAATTTTGAATCGAGACTTGAAATACTTGGGCAAGTATTGGACTTATATTGACATTTTGGACATTTATTGGATTTTATCTATTGGACATTATTTAAACATTGGACATTGGACAAATTGGACTTATTGGACTCGAAACGAATACAATATATTAGACTCATTATGAATTTAATATGTTTGATTCGCGATAGATACAATAAAGAAACACTGTCTAATAACCAATGAATGCTTTTAAGAAATTATTTTGAGGAATTTGATTTTAATAAAGTCACGATGACTTGGGAATGTTTGATAAATGGAAGCGTCATGCCAAAATTTATAAAAACATTTTCTTTGCTAGATTTATTCTAAGATAGTAAATTGCTATTAGGTTGTACCGATGTCGTACCGTTGTGCTTGTACCTTTTTGGATATCGTTGTGCTTTGCTTGTGAGACTGCACGGATGCCAGTTGTGAATTCTTGCATTGCTTCGCTTCAAGGTGAGTTCATAGCCCCACTTTTATTCTTTTAACTGTTTTATAAACTCTTTGGGGGAGATACATGCTATAAACTAGAACACAAGTCTTTTCTTAAAATTTATGCTTGCCTGATTATTATTATTATAGCCTAAGTTGCCAGCCAAAAATCCCCTTCATCATGAACCATTAATCACTTGCGATTGAAAGCAAATATTGTAGATAGTACTATGGGAATTGACAACCCCGACTCAGTTATCGGAAATAACCGGGGCGCACACTATTTGATTATCTCTATGTAATTGGCTATTACATCTGGGGGCAATTTTATTACTTACACCAGTAATTAGGTGTATGCAGTTAGTATTGGTGTCATGAGCTAAGTACATAATAATAATCTCTATTTTTCTATGGTAATTGTCTTCGAAGCAATTATCATCTTTAACTTGTGTTCAACCATTTACTAAACCTATGAATATCACTCAACCGTTGTGTTGATCTTTTTAAGCATGTTTATCTCAGGTATTAAAAAGGCGATAGCTAACTCTGGAGGCGCTTGGGCATTGGCATGGCATGGTCATAGATGAATCTGATTTACGTATGGGGACCACATTTTATTAATGGGAAATTTTTCCGCGACTATTTAACTTTTGTAAACTTCATTTTACCGAAATAAATGAAATCTTTTAAGAAAAATCTATATTTTTCACTATGTGTTATGATCCAATTGAGTAGCATCCCAAAAACCTTTTCTTCCGCTGCACACCATTTTTGGGGGTGTTACAGATGACTTGTCTCAGGTACCGGATCAAAACATACTCATTAATGATCTGATATCTCCGCCAACATCTGCATCCGACGAGGCTCAGAGTGTTCAACATGAATCCTCTACATCTCATTCCGATGATAATCAAATGGATCCCGTAGTTATATTTGACGATCAAGATGACCTTATGGTTAATATTGATAATCAAGTTGACTCCGTTGTCATATTTGAGGATCTAAATAATGATTATGTTGAGAATCAAGTTGAACAAGATGAACCTTTGTCTAATCCAAATCTTGAGCTCATCACCAACTTAATTCAAACCACCCAATCTCAACTGGAAAAGTGCAATGAGATCAATAAGAAACTGCAAGATAAAATTACACTGTTGACTAAGGATAATGAATGCTATAAGTTCCAACTCAACATTTTTCAAACTAAAGAAAAAGGTGAAAAAGGTTTTGAAGTCGCATTTTCAAAATCTTACCAAAATGAAAAATCTTTGGAAAAACAGATATGTGATCTAGTTGAATCCAAGAATGCTCTGCTTTCTCAAATAGAACAATTAAAATTTGATCATAAACAACAACTTAACACTCTCACTTCGGAAACTCAAAAATCCAAATCTGAGTTGTTAACTTGTCAAAAACAGTTTTGTGAGTTCAAAAAGCATTCGAGGAGAAAAATAGATGACTATCTTGATGAAATTGTCGACTTACAACACAAAATCAAATAGTTTCGAAATGTTGTTTACAAACATGGTGAGTCAATAACAACAACCAAAAGTTTACTTTAAAACCAAATCCAAATGGATATGGACCAATTCTTGCTGGTTACAAACCACGTTTCTCACATAGAGCATTCAAACCAAATCCTCAAGTTTACAGTGCAGAACATAGAATTGATGATTCCATTATGAGTGTTGTTGAATATAATCGTGCTGAGGAATTAGATGCAGAAGACGAGAGTCGGTTAAAATTGGAAAATGTTGTTTATTGCAAACCATTTAACTATTCAAAAGCCATAACTTTCGTCCCACAACAGGATAATTCTAACACACCTTGGGTTATCACACCAACTCCTGAGTCCTCTTATAATGATGGTCCCCTATCCGATGTTGCACAAATTAATGGTCCTTTACCTTCATTTAGTGAAATAAAGCCATTAGCTGAACGTTGTAAAGTTCTTAAATATTTTGACACATTTATGTCTGACATCAAACTCTTGCAACGTGAAATTGAAGTTCATTCTGAAATCAAAGCTGAACATTTTCAATCGCCACATGCGCGAAATCAAAGAGGTATTTTTCAGAAAAGACTTTTACCACATGTCCAAAACTTGAAAATGTGTGCCATATATTGGGAACGGGATCTTCAGAAGGAGATTGGTCTTATGAAAAAAGTTTTCGAGCAAACAGAAACATCGATTTCAAATGCTAAACGTAAAAAGAAAGTCTTAAGAAATCATGTTGACCGACTCTTGGAAGATGTAATCTGTGCTGATACCATCAATGTTGTGTTATTACATACTGTTGCGTATGAATTTGATTATATTGATGTTGACTATATTGATAATGTTGAGAATATCGATATTGTGCCGCAAATCGAGTCTTTGAAAATTGAAAATGAGAGTTTGTTAAATGAACTTTCAAATGCAAAATGTCGTCTTCAATGGTGTCAAAAAGATTGTCAAAATCGAGAACTTGCTTTGCAAAACAAAATCAAGCAGTTGCGTTCAAAATCTTTTGATCCAAAAATAGAACAACTGGATGATGAAAATGTGTCTTTAAAATGTCAAATTTCAAAATATGAACAAGAAATTGCCAAAGTCAAAACAGAATATGGTGTCATATTTGATTTGTTCAAAAAGACTCGTGCTAAAGCGTCAAAAGATGCTGATGATCATCTTGCATATACGAAAGAAGTTTTACGAAACAATGGAAGCACTCGCTCTGAAAATCAAGATTTGTTACACACTATCCATGACTTGAAAGCGGAGTTGGTAAAACTTAAGCCAAGATAAGATTAGTAACACACATGTACTTGCCCCTGGATTGCTTAAAATTGACACTAGAAAGCCTAATGACACACCACAAGATACTAATGTGCTTCCTTCTACTGAAACAGGAATAGTTGCCTCTTTTCCCAACGTTAGCACTTCACAGCTTAAGAGCAAAACCAGGAAGAATAGGAAGTTGCAACGTAAGAGAAGAGTAATAAAGACCTCTGAAGTAGAAGAACACCTTAGGACTTTGAATAAAACTCATGTTGCACCCACTTTAGACATTGCGTTAGACAAATGTAATAGCCAAAGTGATGTAACGAATGCTTAACCTTTAAGTACTTTGAATGTTATCTTTGAAGCATCTTGTGTTGGTTGTCGTAAATGTAGGACCACTACGATATATCAACCTTATCACAAAGTACCCACGTTAACCAAAGTTATGCGTAGAACTCGTGAAACCCAAACACAAACATATGCGTAAAAGAAAGAAAAGATGAAGATGAGATGGTGACTTGATGTTTATAAAACCGTATATGTGAGATGATAAGATAAACACAATAAAGTTGTATATTCCTTGAGAGAGAAAAAACACACACACACACACTTTCAAGCACACCCCTCAAATGACCATTTGAGGGGTATTTATAGTACAAGTCACAAGTTGCCCTAAAGGCTTTCTTATGGGCTTCGTGGGCTTGGACATGTGTTGGATTGGATAAAAGGCAAGCCTTACATAACTAGTACCCATTTAGCTTAGTCCAATCCACGAGCCCGTTGACTATTCTATCACGATATCTAACACACGTTACAAAGTTCCTAATCGTGAATGACCATCACTTCTAATATAAACTATTAAGGCTAACAATCTCCTGGGGTGGTCATTCAAAATGATGCTCCACTTGATTAGGTCTTTACTTTTCTCGAGCTTGAACTTTATGTGTAGATATAGAATAGTCTTGATTCTTTGTTCCTTCATGCTTTGTGATCAGTTAATGTGGTTGTTCGCGTTGTCAACTTCGTTGGTTAGGTGTCTCCACGCCTTTCTCCACCATGCTCACACTTCTATTTGACTTTTGGTTACCAATGATGTAGTTCTCGAGTCTTTAAACTTTGTGTAGCCTTTGATTATGATGAGAACTTTCATGTGTTTTTGGTATGAGCATGTGGCTAGTCTATGATCCATCCGCTCTGGAGTTTCCATAAGAAGAAAACATAAAAACAGTTAGTAATAAGCGGATTCCGGCACTTACAAGTTTGAATTTCGAGGGTGTTAACAGATAGTGTGAAAACACATCTCTAATTCTCACAAAGGCCGCTCTGAACCGGAGTCCCACAAGTGAGATAACGCGATATATCGAAGTACATCTACAGTAGTCGCATGAGCCGTACACCAAGCATCACCTCACCATCGTGAGACCGTTTGAGACACACTAAGCGTAATCCACGGAGTTACCGAAGTGACCTCTCAGCCGGCTGGTCGCTTGATGTTGACCCGGGCAGAGTTTCCATTCAATCACTGAAGATCACAATTGTGAACCTCTCATAAATGTTCTGGCAGATTGCTAAGATCTGCGTAGGACTCTAGAATATATCACTTGTGTCCTTATAGATGAACAACAAGCAATGTCATGTCATGTGTTCCTATGAGATCTTTTGATGAATCTCATGGCTCTAGACTCAATAGTGCATTTTGGTTTTCCTAAGCGGAGACTAGGGAGAGGGTCTCCTTCTTCAATACCAACGATCTCTAAGAGAAAGTCGATAGATTATGTAAGGTTCCCAGTGAGAATGAAACAAATCCTTTTAAGAGGAATTGAGTGGCTAGAAAGTTTAGTGCAGTGCGTCACTGGGTCCATGACGCCTTTTGTCTTCAATACAGTGTCATCTAGTGACAACTAGTAGCGATGAATTGAACCCGTTTCGCCCTAAGGTTGAATATGGAGGGCTATTTCTTTTCACCCTTTTTCATTACATTTCTTTTAATTCTTCAACCCCTTCTTTCTCCTTTCTCACATTACTCCTTTTTCAATCATTCCTAAGGACTTCTAATACTAACTATTTGTGATGTCCTTGGGTAGATCCTCCGCTCAAGGATCATAGGACGAATTTCCTATCCTTAGTCACCTTATAACTCCATGATGCCCTATTGTTGCCATAAACCCATTTTTCTTGAAAATCTCTCAAAGTGTTTATGATAGAAAACATGTTTGGAACACTTCGAGAGTTTTATATTTTCAGAAACACTCCCCTTCACATGTGCTTATATGTTTTGACGTAAATCTGCACATGAGGGTAGAGTTTGCATATTTTGAATTGATCGGCTCATGATAGACAATTCCCCACGAGACACGGTTACGCTGCTTAGTTAAAGAGTTCCATTGTCAGTTTTTAGGTGACAACTAGCTCTAATAACTAACTTGAAGTTGTAAACTCTTCTTGAAAAGAAGGTTAGACCCATGAAAGTGCATATCTATCACACGTTTCTCGAGATGGTACATATACTGACTTAGATTCCCGTCAATTCATTGGTTCCGTCTGAGTCGAGCTCATTTTGATATTCAAACACCGATCATTAAACATTTTGATCACATTTTAAGCACGTCTCCTCCCCCTCAAAAATAGCATATTCGTGATATTTTTTATATCAAAGGATTAAACAACATTTTAGAATCTTTTGGGGAGACAAACGGATTTGATTTAAGCATGAATTTGGAACATTTTATGTTTATACTCCCCCTTTAATAAAGCATAATCAATTAAAGGGTTTTAGAGGGAGTTATCTTGAGCACAAAATATTTTGAAAGATTTTGAAAAATCTTTTTGCATAATCTTGAAAAAGGTGCTCAAGATGATGATGATTTCTCACCATTTTTAATTGTAGTGCACTAAAGCGTACACTTGATTTTTCTTTAAAAGCACGAGTTTTGATTTGAACAATAATCAAAAGTCATCATTTTAGTCCGGTTTCGATCAAGTATACGAAAGCCATTTTATGAAGAAATTTTGAGAAACGACATGTTTTAGAAAACAAATTAAAGAACTCTCGCTCAAGCATATGTACATACGCGTATCATTGTTGAATGACATTTCTAGAAACGCACAGAATATCGATTATACGAGAGACATGTCGTAGAAGAATATTTTTGTATTTTTGATTTTATATTGTTTTTGTATTTTTGAAAGTTTTATATTTTTATATTTTGTTTTTGTTGGTTTTTCAAATTTTGTATTTTGTTTTTCAAAAATATTTACAAGCTTTTGGAAAATCATTTTCAAGAAGATTCGAGAAGACGTTCTAACTCCTCAGGTTAGGCTTGCATTCCAATTTGTCGAACTAAATAGTCAAACCTTTCTTTTGGAAGGGCTTTAGTTAATAGATCGGCGAGTTGGTAATCGCCTTCACTAAGAATAATTCAACAGCACCATTTTCGACGCACTTTTGATGAAGTGATAGCGGACTCAGATATGCTTAGTCTTTGAGTGATGAACAGGATTGCATGATATGGCTATGGCACTTTTCGAGTCACAATACATAGGTATTTTATCGAAAGTAAAGCCATAATCGTTGAGTTGTGTTTTCATCCATAGAACTTGAGCACAACACGCAGATAGAGACACATACTCACTTCAGCGTTGAAAGTGCAGTGAAATCTTGTTTCTTTGAAGACCAGCTTACTAACTTTTCACCCAAAATTGTGCTCCTCCGGATGTACTTTTTTGTCGTAAATTGATCACCTGCGTGGTCCGCATCCGAAAAGGCAATTAGATCAAATCCGGATTCCTTCGGATACCAAAGTCCCATGTGAATGGATGTCTTCGTGTACCAAAGATCCTTTTAACCTCTTTGAGGTGCAGTTCGGTAGGCTTTACCTGAAACCGTGCTAATAAGCAAACAACAAAATGAATATCGGGTCGACTAGCAGTAAGATACATGAGAGAACCAATCATGCTCCGATATTTCTTCGGATCAATAGGTTTCCCAAACAAATCGGCTCCAATTATTGGTGAAGTTACCATTGGTGTTCCGAGCGAGTCACAATTATCCATACCATGATTTTTCAAAATCTCAGTTGTGTATTTAGCTTGATTTATAAAATTTCCACGAGGGGATTGATGTATTTGTAAACCAAGAAAGAATTTTAGTTCCCCATCATGGACATTTCAAATTTGCTTTTCATGAGATTTTCAAAATGTTTTGAAAGATTCGGATTAGTGGACCCAAAGATGATGTCGCCCACGTAAATCTGAACAATCAAAATGTCGTTTTGCATTTTTGTGTAAACAAGGTAGGATCAACTGTTCCTTTGGTGAAATTGTTTTGGATAAGGAAAGAGGACAGTTCGTCATACCACGCCTCTGAGCTTGTTTCAATCCATAGATTGCCTTTTTGAGTTTGTAGACGTAGTCGGATGATTCATATGTGAAGCCTTCTCGGCCGACTCATAATACACTTCTTCTTTCAGAGTTCCATTCAAGAACGCGGTCTTAATGTCCATCCGATAAACCGTGATGTTTTTGTGAGCTGCATAGGCTAAGAATATCCTGACCGCTTCAAGTCTAGCTACGGCGAATGACTCTTCAAAATCTATCCCTTCCTCTTGTCTGTATCCTTTGGCCACAAGACGAGCTTTGTTAGCGAATGACGCATTTCTTCATCCTTTTGTTCTTCCATAACTATTTAAGATCAATGACGCGAATGTCAATTGGTCTTGGAACCATTTCCCAAGAGTCATGTAGACGGTATTGAGAAGTTCTCCCTGATCTCTTCTATCCATGCGGTTCTCCGCCATTGCCTCGCGAATGTTCCTTGGCTCTATATTGCTAATTGAGCAAAGGTAAATGCATAAGTCGCAATCGGTGGCAAGTTGGCGCCTCGTCTGAATTGGCCTTGAAGGTTCACCAATAACTTGTTCAATCGGGTGGTCTTTGTCCACTTCGTGAGTAGAAGGATACCGTTGGTTATATGTATGCGAGTTAGATGGTTCTCGTAAGCTTGAAGAAGATTCAGCTGATTCCGTAGCAAACGGGTTTTCAAATAAGTCTTCATCTAACGTTGCATCGCTCTGGTTTTGGTTTTGCTCATCAACTGCTGGTAGAATGGGTGCAAGAACTGTAGTAGATGTAGATGATGTAGATGGAATTGGTGCATTGGTTTCGACCGTAGATGCATCTTCGTTGGTGGTGGAGGATGATTTTGAGCGGGTGCAGCGGAATGATGGTTTGATGCATTTGTCAAGGTTCCACCATAGTATTCATCGAACATTAACTCGAAGAAATTCTCCCATTCTTGTTCTTTAGGATTGTCAACCGAAGTTGATTGAGCTCTTTGAGGTACGAGTCCTGAACTGATGTGTCCGAAGTCTCGGTTTAGCGCGGGTTCTAGAGCGAGTCTCTCTGAAGCCATATGTGAAAGTTCGTCAAACTTCACATTCATCGTCTCCATGATCCTCCTAGTTCTCATGTTATACACCCTGAATGCCCTCGAGTTATCTGAATATCCAATGAAGATTCCAATATCACCTTTTGCTTTGGTTTACCTAGATCTTCTCTCACGCTCGTAGGATAGCACAAAGCGCCAAACACGTGAAAGTAAGAGATATCCAGTTTTCTGTTGTTCACAAGCTCATATGGGGTTTTATTGAATCTTGGATGGATAAGGGATCGGTTCGAGTGAAACAAGCAGGGCAACAAAGATCAACCCATAGAAATAACGGTGCACTAGAATAGATTAGCATTGTGCAAGCAGCTTCCACAAGAGTTCTATTTCTTCTTTCAACTACCCCATTCTGCCGTGGAGTTCTAACAACCGATGTCCGATGTGTGATTCCAACATCTTCAAAATAAGATCTTAACTCGATTAGTGAATTCAAAGTGTTGTCCGTTTACAACCCTTACTAGAGTTTGAAGAAGTACTTGAATTCGCTTTAAAGGTGATGATGATGCCTGGTGCTTCGTCCTTTGATCTCAGAAACTTAACCCATGTATATCTTGAATAATCATCGACGATGACAAGAATATACTTTTTCCCATTAATGCTTTCAACTCTCATTGGGCCACATAAGTCCATGTGCAACATATGCAACTTTGCTTCCGAACTAGGTAATACATTTGGGTTTATATGAAGCTTTTTTGCTTTTTCCTTGTTCGCATGATGGACATAAGTGATCCTTGGTGTATTTGAACTTTGGAAGTCCGTTGACGATGTTGTCTTTGGCAAGATTGTTGATGGTGTCAAAATTGAGATGGGATAACCTTCTATGCCACAACCAGATCTGTGTTCCGGATGCTCGTGTCATAAGACATATTGGTGATGAAGAGGCCATTTGATTGATGTCGATAGCATACAAGTTTGTATCACGATTCCAGTTAAGAGATCAGTGCCATCCAAGTTTCTAACGAAGCAAGCATTTTTCCTAAAAGCAACCTCTAAATCTGCATCACGTAATCCGCCCGACCGAAAACAAATTGTGTCGCAACCCTTCAACATAGTAAACTCGAGTGATCAAATAATTTCCAAAAGGTAGATCTCCATAACCCATGATAGCTGCTACATGATCATTTCAAACGCACGGTTCCCATGAATTTCCGACTAAATTGATCGCAGAGTCAGATTCCGGTCATGTGCTTGGAGCAACCCGAGTCGACGATCCAAAGACATATTTCGATAACCCGCCAAACAGAATGTAAAAGAATATTGTGGATACCGTTTTGATTTTGGTTCCTTTGGGTTAGAGGTAAAATCCTGATCACACTCAGAGAGGTTTTCTACAGGGAAGTCTGGTTTATCACTCATTGTACCATTTCGAGTGTGAAAGTTCTACCCGTGGGTTTCCAAATATCATCCCTAAAGTATACACTTGGTTCCTGTCAAGAGTGTAAAGCCTAAGTTTTGCAACTAGTCTTCCTACTCTTTTAGCGTAATTACTTTTTGGAACGTTCTTCTTAACAGGCTTATCATTCACATTCTTAGAAACACAATCATCTTGAACATTTAAAGATTTCTTGCAAGTTAAACAAAGAGATTCAACACATTCATTAGACTTAGCAAGTTTCATAGGTTCAAGTACATTCAGATGAACTGTCTTTCTTATTCAAAAGCTGTAAATTCCTAGGGTGTTCTTCTACTTTCTTCTCTTTATTCAAGCTACTACTCCTAGAGGCATGAGACTTTATTGTTCCTTCTATTGCTCTTAGGCTTTAGTCTGCTGCTCCTAGAGGTGCTTTCTAGTCCTGTAGAAGGTAAGGCACACGATTTAGGATTCACATTTTTATTAAGGGAGGTGGTTTCAGCTTTCCTAGTCTCTTTAGAGTGCTTTTCTAAACTTATGTCGTTTGTTCCATATGTTTTAGATGAGGAGGCAGACGCATTAGTGGTACTCATCTTAAAAGGCCAGGTGCTAAAACTTTTGGTTTCTCGATAACCGCTTTTCCTTTATCAACATTTTGTTTAGGTAGGGCAGTTTGACGGTTTTGATGAAACATTTTTCTCATTGACTTTTGGAGGAGGCATAGAAACGTACATTTTGGTTTGGAAACCGGTTTGGGAACATTTGCTTTCTCCAAGTCAATGGTTTTTAATCACAAGATCCACGCCTTTCCTTTTTGAAATTCCAGCTGAGCCCTCAAAAGATCATTTTTCGCTTTCATGTCATTGTAGGCACGCCATAATGACAATTTGTCATACTTCCTCAGTTTTTCGATCAAGTTGTTTAAAATATGACACATTTTCTTTTTCAAGTTTTTCAAGAGCTTTTTCATATTTTGAAACAATTTCGAGGTCTCATCCCGAGTCTTTCATGATCTTCAACAATATGTTTGCAAAATGATGGACATAATATCGTGAGTCGAACATCTTCAAAGAGAGAATCATTTAGATTTTCCAAAACTTTGATGTGTTCAACACTTTCATTAGCTTGCTTTACCGGGGATTTATGGTCCTTGACAAAGTCACTGTTTTCTCAAAAGGCTTGTTCAAAATGAATTACCCTTGAGTTGATGTTATTCAGCTGAGGGCAATTTGAGTTTCAAAAACTTTTTCTGTTCAATATCAAAACTATTAAACCAGATGTTTGTTGTAATATTGGTTTTAGTTTTAACGGTCTCTTGAAGATCCGCAATTCTAGTTTTCACATTTTCCAAAATACTTCTGGCATCACTTGTGTTAAAAGGATTGTTTGAAGACATTTGTTCAATGTTCAAAAGAGATTTGGAGACAACAACTGGTTTTGAAACTGATTTTGAAACACGTGTTGACACTTTGTTTGAAACACTTGGTTTGGTGGAAAACATTGATTGAGAAACAAACGAAATACCATTAATTTTGTTTCATGTGTTATAATCAATTGGTTTGATTTCCGGATGTTTTTGTTTCATTTTTGATCTACTCTCCTCAGATAGTTCCAACGTTTCAAGAGAATCATGCACAAATATGGGTTCATCCAAAGGTTTTCCATTGTGCAACACGCCTGAGATTTCTGACCTTTCTTGAGGAAACCAGGAGGTGAGTTACCAAGAGCCATTTTATTTGTAGTATGAAAATTCGGATTTACTTGATTAGAAAGCATCTTGATTGTCTTAGCGGAATAACCCGTTGTAAGAAGCAAATTATCCAATTTCTTGATTTTTTCCGTTTTATCGAGAATTTCATCAAGAAGAGAATCTTCTCGTTTTGCAAAATCAGAAATCAACTGTTTCTTCTCTTTTTCAAGATCGTGAAAACTGCTTTTTGTTTAGACAGTTGGTCATTTAGATCAGAAATTTCCTTGTTTAAAGATTTGATTTTCAAGTTCAGATTCACATCAAGTGTGTCATACTTGAGTTGCAAATTTTTTTCTCAAACCTCGAATAACCAATTTCTAACTCTGAAATTTGTTTGTATGAAATTCAATAGGCTTTAGCGTGCTCTTTGTAACTCTCAAGCTTCAGGGTCAATTTAGCATTCGGCCTTAACTTCAGGGATTGACCGCTCTAACTTTCAACTTCAATGCCATTGATTGATTAATGATTCAATAAGCACGTGTTTCCTCATCACTCGGTATTTTGTGCCCACGCCTCCACTTGGATCCACATATGGAGTTTCGGAGTTTATATTGCTACAACTCGGATTGTCATGTATGTATCATAAGTGGTGCTGCCATGTAATCTGTCGTCATGAGTAAACACATCAAAGATGATATCATTGTTATAGCATGGATCAATGATTGGTACTCAGATCACTGTAGATGGGCCATAGAGACAGGAGAGTCCCAGTGTCATACTTAGCTTCCCCAAGATTTGCCATGAAGATGAGTCGCTGAGTTTGAGGTCTTCCAATCATCCACAATAGCTAAAGTCATTTCTCAAAGATCAACCCAGAATCTCTTGCCTTTCTGCTAACAGGAGTTTTCTCCGAAGATAATCCATCTTTCTTTCGGCTTAGGGGACAGCTGCCATGTGACCCACCATTGACAGCCATGTCACTTAATCTGATTGATTTCCATAATTTCTAACGATCGAGCTGCAACATACCCATTCTGATTACCCACTGCCTATTCCCAACATTCTGTCCTTAATCTGATTTCCAACATTCATTCAACCTGATGATTCCCGATACTGAACCGCCTCTGACATCTATACGAAATCCATAGCATATCCTCTGATTCCCAACTCCAACCATTTGTCCTTGATACCCATATTCACCCCGGTTGAAATTTGCTCCTGCGCAGTGTTTGATGATATCCTTTGGTTTTGTTAGTGTGGAATAGCTTGATTTATTTCTTCCCAAGAAAGTAAAGTATTTGACTAGGGTCTTCGATGATTCAGATCGTGATTCCTTGTTCCGGTATTGTGATACTGTTGAAAGACTTGTTGTTCTGTGGATAGTGTTGTTGTGTGGAATGTATTGCTGCAAGTTGTTGTTGTTGGAAGATGATGAAGCTTGTTGTAGTGTATTCACTGAAGGTTGAGTCTTTGCAATGAGTACCAATGGATCATGATTCTTTGCCAATCTTTTCTTTCCGACTTCATTGACTTCGCCTTTGGTTTTGTTTCAGAAAATCATCTTTGATCAAAGTTCACTTGATTAAGGTCTTTTGTTTGGTTGACAATAGTGACATATCGTCCCCATTCTTCTGGAAGATTGTTCAGAAACTTGATGTTTTGAACGATAGTTCTGGGTGTCAACTTGTTTCTGATTAGCTCATTCATCAAAGTGCAAAACCTTCCATAGTAGGATTCAATGGATTCTCCTGGTGTAGATGTGAACTTTTCCCATTCGGTTAGCAACTTGTTCTCCATGTCTTGATGACCAATTTCTGTTCCATGACAAAGTCGTCTAACACGTTCCCACATATCAAAAGCAGCCACAACCTGTCTACGCAAAAAGATGTTCATAGGTAAACCCCAAATTGGATAATATGAATTGCCATGTCATCGCTTCCGACTTTTTCTCATCCTCTGCACGTATTCAGATTCGTATTGAAGACGAGAAGATGGTTGATCGAGGTGTTGCATCCGCATTTCAACATGAACTTGTCGAGGCTTGAAGGGTCCATCCTGAATGGATTTAATCATGAGTTTTCCATTACGTTTGGTCTTGATGTAACGAAGCATACGACTTATCCATTGAAGATAACCACCTTTTGCCAACATAGGAGGTCGGTTTTCAAGACCGCTGCATGAATGTCTTGAGTAGCCATTATGAAGGTATGATCTATAAAGTTGATGTAGGATCGATTCAACGATAAAGGAGTTGTTGATGAAGAAGATTAACTCGGTTGAGGTGATTCTCAAAAGTCGTGACTCAGAACCTTGGTTCATAAGCGAAAAACAAAAATTCTCCCAAAATTTGGAATTCACTATAAAAATCAATTCTAAGGTCGTATGAAAAATTTGAGTTATGACAATTTTGACGCCAAATTTGACCAAAATTTTGAATTTAGGCCCAAAAATTTGAATTTTGACCAAATTTTCCAGTTAAACCAAAATTTGAATTCTCGTAGAGAAATGAAGTTACGGTAGGAAATGGTTACGAAAAGTAGGATCTTATGCGCGAGGAAGCTTATGCGAGGATTCTTTAGGCGAGGATTTAGGCGTAGGATTCCTAGGGCGTAGGATCTTATGCAAGTTTAAAGTTACTTTAGAAAAAAGTTGGCGCGAAGATTTGCTTTTACGCGTAGGAAAACTTAGGGTAAGAAAAATGCTTATGCGTAGTATTCTAACGCGTAAGTCAAACTTATGCGTAAAGATTAGGGTTTTGCCCAAAATCCTTTACACTATCACAATGTAAGAGATATCCAAAAGTCGAAGTGTTCCACAAACTTATCCAAGTGAGGAAGACTCGAAGTCACCATTTAAGCTCAAGAATCTGCACCAAAAAAGTTACGAGTAGAACCTTATGCGTAGTTGACTTTCTTACGAGTAGAACTAGGGTTTTGACCTACCCGTAAAAAATTTCCAGTGATTCAAACGATTTCTCTTGCACAGATAGCCTTAAAACACTCGAATAACACAAATCTTTTGACCTTTTTCACCCAAAGTGCTTATAAAAGTTACGAAATGACCACCTTCAAAAACACGAAGTTCAAACTTGAAGAAAAATCAAAGCTTCAACTTTTGCAAAAACTGAAACTTTAGCACCAAATAAACCTTAAACCACAACAATCTTGAATTTTTAAGTGCAAAAATTAAAGCTTTATGACAATTTTGAGAACGAAACTACGCCTAACACCACAAAAAAACTTCAACCAAAACACTCCTAAACCATTGTTAGGCGATTGATACCAATTGTTACGAAAAATAAATGTTTTCTGCATCTAATTGTTACTCGTCTTCTGCATCTAATTTTGAATATAAGCATGTTTTCTGGTTGTCATGATAAATGTGTTGCTAAATGTATCTTATCTCGTGTGAACCGTAGAAAACGGAATACCTCTAGGCCCACTATTGCTTCTAAGTCTGTGCTAGGCAAACCGCCTACTAGTGTTTCTGCTACAATCATTGATGTACCCATAGAACCCACTTTACCTCCTAGGAAGAGAATATCACCTGGTGCATTCACTAAGACCAAAGCTAAGACTAGTTGGACTTGGCAGAGATGGTTACAGAACATACCAGGATTTAAATGGATTCCCAAGATCATTACATGTGTGTGTCATCGAATCTGAACGGAACCCTCTAACTCTTTGGGTTCCACCTCTACTTCTATTCCACTGTGTGTCACCGTGTACGCAGGTGATACGATCATCCTCCTAGATTGTTGATACGGATGTTCCCACATGGATAGGCAATCTCAACCGTTATCAAACTTTGTTTCAAAGTTCATTGGCACCTGCCAGGTTCGAATGATCACTTCGCTATATCATGGGCTATGGAGATTACATCAATGGGAACATCAAAATTAGCATAGTTTATTATGTGGAAGGTCTCATCACACCTCTTTCATCGGTCAATTTTGTGAGATTTAGAAGTTGCATTTAGGGAGAAAACTTGTTTCATTCTTGATCTAAAGGAACGATCTTATGTCCGAAACCACATCAAGTCTTTTACACAATATCAATGCAAGACATGATTGCTTCATCTCCCATTTGTCTACTCTCTAAGGCAACATCAACAAAATCTTGGTTGTGGCACCGTCGACTTTCACACTTAAACTTTCAAACCATAACCAATCTTGCATGATACAAACTTGTGAAGGACTTCAAGATTCTCGGTATTCTAAAGATCATCTATGCAACTTGTGAACAAGGGGAAAAACACTGCGTGCTCACTTTCCTTCAAAGGTGGAACATGCTCTCACCATGTGCTTCATCTTCTTCACATGGATTTGTGTAATGGCTGGAGCGCGGTGCGCATCGGTCAACGGCGAACGCAACATTCTTGTAATTGTCGATGGCTACTCAAGATGGACTTGGGTTTATTTTCTTCGAAGTAAAGATCAAGATCCACAGATGATCATCACCTTTCTCAATAAAATTCAAGTTCAACTCCCGAATGATCGCATGCAATCACGCAGACAGAGAATGAATTTGTAAATCAAACTCTTCGTGAATACTCCGAGTGTGGGAATTGAGCATCAAACATCAATTGCACACGGACAAGAAAAAAATGGAGTTGTTGAAAGATGAAACCGCGTTAGTGGAAGCCTGCAAGAACGATGTTGATAAATGCAAACTACCAGATTATTGTGGCAGAAGCCGTCAATTGCATGCTACACTCGAACCATTCTATGATAACCAAACGCCACAACAAAACACCTTATGAGCTTATCCATAACCGTAAACCGAATCTCAAACACTTTCATGTATTTGGTGCTCTCTGTTACCCGAATAATGATCGTGATGATTTTGGAAAGCTCAAGGCTAAAGCTGACATTGGAGTCTTCGTTGGTTA
This sequence comes from Chrysanthemum makinoi, assembly GCA_910596185.1. NCBI lineage: Eukaryota > Viridiplantae > Streptophyta > Magnoliopsida > Asterales > Asteraceae > Chrysanthemum > Chrysanthemum makinoi. Next base: position 258,453,577 of record OU343223.1, read on the forward strand.
CTGTGAAAATTCTAAAGGATACCGGATCTGGAATCATCGTACAAGGGAGATTATGGAAACAATTCATGCTAATTTCGATGAGCTTACAGAAATGGCTTCTTGGCAAAACATCTTGGAACCCAGACATAACCGTCTAAACTTTCCCCAAACCCCATCATCAGCTAAACCAAGCTACGCCTACTCATCTCAAATGGAACAACTATTTTCTCCTATTTAGTGATGATATTGATCAGCGGTCTGCAAATGTATCAAATGTTTTTTTCATTTGCACCCGATACTAATCCAATCCCTGATACACCTGACACAACAACTGTTGAAGAAGCACCTCCAATTGATTCTACAACAACAGTTGAACAAACCGCATCCAATGACGCAACCAAATGATGATCTTCCAATCAAGATGTACCTACACCCGCAGATTACGATCCAAATGCGTTCTTTAACCCTTTCGCTAATGAATCTGCAACTTCTGATGTTGCGAAATCATCGACAAGCCATTTGAATCCACCTAATCTGCATCATCTATATCAACATCAACCCTCCACACATCAATGGACGAAAGACCATCCTCTTGTAAACATTATTGGAAACCCGAATCAACCAGTCGTAACTAGACAACGCCTGATGACGGTGAACATTGCTTTTATGCACTTACCGTTTGTCAATCTGAACCAAAGAACATTAAAGAAGCAATGACTTATGACAACTGGATTGAATCCATGCAAGAAGAACTAAATCAGTTTAAACGTCTTGAAGTATGGGAATTGGTTGAAAAACCAATAGGGGTCTATGTTATTGGTCTTAAATGGATTTGGAAAAACAAAATGGTAAACTGAAGGAAACGGTGTATGTTAGTCAGCCAGAAGGATTTGTTGATCCAGAGTTCCCTAATCATGTCTACAAACTGAACAAGGCTCTCTACGGTCTCAAACAAGCCCCTCGGGCGTGGTACGATGAGTTATCATCCTTTCTTCTATCCCATAATTTTGTCAAAGAATCGGTTGACCCAACACTATTTATAGATATCACGGGGCACATATTTTAATCATTCAAATTTATGTGGATGACATCATTTTTGGGTCAACCCATAAAAAGTACTCAAACGCTTTTTCAAAACTTATGAAAACACATTTTGAAATGTCAATGAGGGGTGAACTTACGTTCTTCTTAGGACTACAAGTTCATCAATCCTCCCGTGGTATTTTCCTAAGTCAGTCCAAACATGCTCATGAAATTTTAAACAAACATGGAATGCAAAGCTATGATACCTATGCCACACCAATGACACATACCAAAAAACTGGACGCTGATTTGCATGGGAAATTGGTTGACCCTACCAAATACCGAAGTATTATTAGGTCTCTCATGTATCTAACAGCAGTAAGAGACCGAAATTGTATTTTCTGTATATCTTTGCTCCCGTTATCAATCGCGACCAACTGAGACACACCTCTCTGAGGCTAAAAGAATCCTCCGATACATCAAGGGAACCATTAATTTGGGGATCTGGTATCCGAAGGATTCTGGTTTTGAACTAATAGAATTTTCAGACGCTGATCATGCAGGATGCTTAGATTCTCAGAAAAGTACTTCAGGTGGTTTGCAATTCCTTGGTGACAAATTGGTGTCATGGCAATCAAAGAAGCAAGATTGTACATCACTATCCTCAACCGAAGCAGAATATGTAGCCATGCCAGCGTGTTGTGCTCAAGTCATTTGGATGAGAACACAACTCAAAGATTATGGTTACGTATTGGATGACGGAATCTGTACTGTGACAATCGGTGCTATTATGCGATTCGTGCAACACAGTTTAACATTCGAAGTCCACATCGCCGATCTTCGATACCATTTCAAAAAGGAGCATGTGGAAAAGGGTACCGTTGAATTATATTTTGTGGGTACTGAACACCAATCACGGACCTTCTCACCAAAGCCTTAGCTCCTGCTAGGTCTACTGAGTGGATCCACCGGATTGGCATGAGGTGTTGGACTCCAGAGGAACTGGATGAACTTTTAACACATTCTTAAAACCAGTCAAACACCAACACCTCTTTTGTAAATAATTTTATCAAAAACAAAAATACAAAAATATAAAATCTGATAAAATACAAAAATATTCTTCTATATAAATTTCTTCAAACATTGCAAGCACAAATCTACCGTCAACACTTTGCTCTATCAAACATTTCATTATTTTTCCCGGACAAATGTTGAGGGGAGAATGTAAATATCTTTCAGTTTCATAAAACCTTGTACTTGCATGTTACCCAAGTTGGTTGTATCTTTAATAATGGTGGATACGTTTCTTGTTTTAAAACTCTCCTCGGACTAAAATTTGTTAAATTTCACTATTTCTAAAGTCAAGGGGGAGTTTCATCAAGTTTTTTCCAAACAATCACGTTTTGCTTAAACAAAATGGAAGTTATGGGCCGTGGTTGAAAATGGTTGAGGTGGAGGGGCTATTATTGTCAAAAGTTAAAACCAATTTTATACAAAAATCCTCACCAAACTACTTTAACTCATTTATTACTATCATTTAATACTTCAACCACCATCATCCACGCCTAGGAATTAAACTTCAAATCCGTGCTTCATAATCTGTATTTGTAAGTTGTTTTAGCTTCTAATCATCATTACAAACATAGGTTTTTAATCTTAAACGATTTCAACGGTTAGATTTTCCAAACAAGTGATTTGTGTGTTCATACGCCTACGCGTATAAATAAAAATTTGGAAAATGATGTTTTGATGAAATGGTTTGTGTTAAAATGGTTAAAAACAAGTCTTATAATCATTTCCAAGATTTTTAACCCAGAAAACGTTTTTAATCACATTCGTGTTTTAGGGTTTATGCGTGGATTTGGGGGTTTTTCAATTGTGAGTGTTTCTGGATAATTAGATGTTTGGAAGATGCTTGTTACATGTTTAATTGATCATTATCACCTTTGAATCATGCCCAGAAACATCAATTTTGAAAAATCAAACTTTAGAGTTTATGAACGCGTAGAATTGGGTATTCTTGACTCATGGTGAATTTGATGTTAAAACTTGTTGTAAACAACTCATATAACTTCTAAGACACCCTAGAAATCATTTGGTTGAATTTCCATGGTTAAATTGTTTACGAGTAAGATTTGAATGCTTAGGGTTTTAGCCTACGCCTAAACATATCTTACGCGTAACTTGCATGACATGATTGTGATCTTGAAAATGGTTGAAAACATGTTAAAATGAATGTTATGTTTGATCTATTACAGGCTTCTACGCGTACAAGTTTCAGAATCAAGGTTAAAAATGGAATCTACGCTTATGGAATACCTTATGCGTAGATGTTACACATAAGAGAAATCTTACGCGTAACTCTTATGCATAAGGGTCTACAATGGACTACGCGTATCCTGTGAAGGATATGCGTAAACTTAGATTTCTACGCCTAAGGCTTACTCTTACGAGTAAACCTTATGTGTAAGACCCTAACCTAAGCTTACGCGTAAGCCTTATGCTAAGAATCCATTCTACGCTTAAGCCCTCTTTACGCCTAAGGATGATTCCTAAGCGTAAGCTTATTCCTACGCTTATGGTCACACTGTTTACGCATAAGCTTACAATCCTACGCTTAAGCCAATTTGTAACTAAAACTTTTGAAATGTTACGCGTACAAACTTGTAATAAGTTACTCATAATGTCACAAAACCAAAATGTCACTAATAAGCTACAAAAGTTAAAACGTTGTGTGATTAAGTAAATTTTGGACATTAAAAATTAACATACTCACGTAACTTATCACGTTAACTTTAGACTATTGGACAATATGTGACTTTGGACTCGTAAAATTCATTAACATAACAAATTCAATAATCGGACAATAAAATCAACTTTTGACTAACGTAATGTCTTTCGATATGTTGGTTCTTTTGTCTCAATACCTTTCAGATCACGAAATGGACATCATCATGGAAAATGTCAATGCACCAAATGAGCTCACAATGAATGATATCTTCCCAACTGATTACAGCAAGAAGATTGGAAAGAACAACCTCAAGGTCGATTTTGAGAACTTCACGTGCTCAGAGTCATCATGCAGGATTGTTGTGGATATCCTCCAAACCCATCCTTACAACAACATGCTCACCAACTCAAAGAATCGCATGTACGAAATCTACATTCACCAATTTTAGCACACAATGAAAAGATTGATGGTCAAGATGTCTTGTCTATGTCATCAGAAGGTGATCCGAGAACAACTGCCTGCTATCCAACCTGCCAACTATGTAGCAATTCCAAGTGAAGAGGCTACATTGCAATTCATGGTCAATATTGGCTATGATGAAGCTGCTGGAGTAATTACCAAGCACTCCACGGTCGATTTAAAGAACATTCCTCAACCGTGGAGGACTTTGTACATCATGATCGCCAAGTCTGTTTCGGGAAGAGACAGTGGTCATGAGCATCCTAAACTCATACACTTACAAATCTTCTGGGGCATGGTCAACAAAATGCACATCGACTATGCAAGTCTGATCTGAGAAGACATGATGTCTCACCTCAAGAAGCCTGGGACAAAGGTTCCCTTTATTAGATACACGAAGCTGTTGATTCAGAATATTCTCGGGAAAAATCAGGACATTCCCTTGAGAATCAATGACCCCAAAAATCACTCTGCGTTGTATGAGCCTACATTGAACACTGTCAGATTTCAAGACTCATCAACAAAGAAGCAAGGTCCAGTGTTACTGGACTGCCTTCTCACTGACGCTATCAAAAGTCTTCCATCGTATCGACAATATCAAGAAGCAGTAAGTAAAGGCAAAGTTGGGTTTATGAATGAAAAGACTTCAGCCGTTCCAGTCAAGAGGACTAGAAGATCAGGCAGCGCTGGAAGCATCGAAAGCACTGGAAGTGTTCACAAGTATACCAAAAGGAATCCTTCTCGCAAGAGAAGAGTTCCAACTCAGATCGTTCGTTCTCAAATTAAACCGGAAGATACTCCAGAGGACGTCGATTCTGAAGATACTAAGTTTGAAGAGGTGGTTCGCTATTCTGAAACTGCAACAGATGAAACAACCTCACTGAGGTCAGATGACAAACCACCCAGTCCCAAATCAGACAAAGGGAAGACACCAGTAGCTGAAGAAGATGAATACAACTCTGATGATGACACCGAACAAAAGGATGAATAGCAATACCACAAGACTCTTAAGCAGCTGAGGTTGCAGCATGTTGCTACGGAATTCAATCTTCAACAGACTAGAGGCCCTGGACGTTCCAGTGGTGGAGCACTAACCACACCAGTTCTTGATACGGTTAATTAACCCGATAAGGGAACTGGTGCCACCGCTAAGGAATCTACAGAGCAGCAACAGCAAGAGTATGAGGTTCCGTTCGATTTTGAGTTAGACGAACAGGAAAAGAATGATAAAATTACAGATGATGATGCTGACAAAGCTGCAAAAGGAAGGCTGAGGAAGATGCCCTTGCTAAGAAGGAAGAGGAAGAAAGGATCATAATAGAAACCGATAACTACATTATAGAAAATCCTGAACACAATCCTCAACACACTCTTCACCACCACCATTAGAGAAAACAACCACCAGATCATCCTCCAAATCAATCAAGAAACCCGCCGACACTTGGGCATCTCGTGCCAAAACCAAGATCGTTAAGGCTGTCAAGCAAGCCAGAAAATGAAATCTCGTTAACGAAAGTTGAATCACCGCAGGGGTTAACTTACTCGGTGATTTGATGAACGAGTTCTCGGGAAAGAGACCGATCGCAAAGAATTCCTCAAGAGACATTCAAAGTGAAATGGACAAGACAATTAGGGAATACACTCATAAGTTCCTTCTTGACACCGTCCCTGGAGTCACAAAAGAAATGTTCGCAAGACAACTCTATCCATATCTGATTTCATTGGTCAAGCAAACACTTTCAACTACACCAGCGGTGATGCAAATCCGACCAGGTCTGCCTCCTCTTGTCACTGAAGGTGATTTGATCTCAAAACTGGCTATGCAGATGTCTCCCCGATCTTCAACTTTCACTTCTGATGAATCAAAACTTTTTGAGGAATTGCTTGCATATCAACTAAAGACAACTTGCAAGGAAGGAGTTGGTCAAGAAAAGCGACCAAGAGACGATGATGATGCAGACAAGGATTCAGAGCCTAAACTTCAGAAGAAAACAGGCGAATCCTCATCTATGCCTCCACCACTACCAAAGACCACCTCCACTACTCAAACTTCTCAGAAGACTTCTACATCTGATAAAGCTCAAGAGTCTGAGTCACCACCACCGTCGGAGAAAACTGGTGATCATTTTGAATACACCGGTGGTGAAGACGAAGAAATTCATGAGCCCCAACAACTGCCCTCATCTACAACATCAACCAAGCAACAATCATCATCATCCTCCAAGCCAAAGAAGAAAAGGTCAACCTCATTTGTATCATGGTTGGATGAAGATGATACTAAAGACTACAAATGGTTTTCCAAGCTTGTTGATGCCACCCCTCAATTACCGGAAGGCCAAGAACCGGTAGATGGTCGAACTATGGAGCACGTTAAAATCATTCAGGATAAGTTCAAAGTGAAGAAGATGACAAAAGGGGAGTTACTCCGAATCAAAAACGATGTGTTTCAACTGCTAAAGGACAGCTCTAATAGTGCTATTGAATTCGAATATCATCTAGAAAACATCGCACGAGCTATGTCCAACAACATTGATTGGCTCAACCCAGAATCAAACATTGACTTCACAAGACCAGATAAGACTCCATACTACACTGACTGGACTAAGCCACTACCAACCATTGGTCGACCTGATCAACCCAGGATTCCCTAACAATACTTCTTCAACAACGACCTAGAATTTCTTCAGCACGGTAGCGATGTCAGCAAGAAATATACTACGTCACTCACCTTTAACATCCCAGCCGCAGTCTTCTCTAACAACATTGCCATCGAGGAAGAAACCACAAGAAGGTTTGTTGAAAATGTGGTGAAGTATGATCTCGATGCACAGTATAGCATTCATCATTGGCCTGCAAGAAGAAGACTATAATACAGAAGCTTCCAGGTTCAAAGATTAAACAACGAGGTGTTTAGTGACAAACGGATCGTTGCTATCATGAATGTCAGTCTGGCTACGAAGTGGGGTTACTCATTCCTGGAGGAAATCAAAGTCAAACGCCAAGACGAGCAAGAATATGATTTTACTGAAGCTGATTTTCCGAGATTGTCACTCAACGACATTGAAGACATGTATATGGCTAAGGTACAAGGTAGGATGAGACATTTCTCCACAAACATCTAGCTCCAGTACATCACGTCTTTGTTGATATTCATTAGAAGCAAAGTGATCCAGGAACATGTTGAAGATCTTTAACTTGTCGTGGAATCATACCAGAAACAAGTCAATCTCACTAAACCGTTGCTACACTTTCTCGATATCAACCGACTCTCTTAGTACACCATTGTGAAGAAACCAATGTTTGGAGTTGTTTACCGCAGTGAAATTCACCACAACTGTTTCATGGCGTGCAATGAGCTTCACAAGTTTTGTGATCACACTCTGAAGAAGGTTCATGATGGGTTAGCGTATCGGTTGAAGGAGATTCACGAAGGCATTGGGTCGAAGAAGCGATGAAATTCTAAAGAAATGAGGGATGTTAATAAGATTATCAAGGGGATAGATGAAAGGTTGTTTCATCGGGATCAAATGCGGAACCTTGAGAGCTTTGTGGTGGATGACAGAGTTTCCCTCTTACGGGTTATCAACGTCAAGAGAGAACTCCCGGTCTTATTGAAGGATTGCCTGGTACTCCGTAAATTATTTCTTTGATTGATATTTGGATGATATGATTTGTATATTGACTATGGCTTGTGCACACATAACAGTGTACAACTCGTACTTGTAACGAAAGGACCCTGTGGTATGCTTCAGTGCCACAGTCCTATAAAAGGAACGAAAGCTGCTTACTTTTGAGTAAAACTTATCAAAACTTTCATTTTTCAAAGTTTTGCTCGAAAGAACAACTACTTCCCCTTATGTTTTCAAAACCGCAAAAGTTATTATTACTTGTTGAGGGGAAGTATTTGCTAAAATTCTTTGTTCACAAATTGTTCTTCGTGGAAATCTTCGCACAAAACACGAAATGGACATACTTGATATCAAAATTTCATCAAAAATAACATTTATATGCCATTTTTTAGGGGGAGAAAAATTGTGTGATACAAATATGTTGGAAATTGTGATTGAATCTTCGTGCTAAGACTTAACCCATGAATTGACGAGATCTGAACTGTCATACATCGAAAATATTTGTCTTCCAAGACTTATCCGAGTATATTGTACCTCTTTGAGAAACTCTTGATAGACATGAACTTTGATGGGTTTGACAACCTTTTCAAGGTTTGTCCACACCATCAAGGTAGTTATTAGAGCTAGTTGTCACCTAAAAGCTGACAATGCAACTCTTTAACTATGCAATGTCACCGTGTCTCGCGGGGAACTGTCTATCTTGAGTCGATCAATTCAAAAGTGCGAACTCTACCCTCATTGTGCAGATTTATGTCAAAATACTTGAGCACGTGTGGAGGGGGAGTATTTCTGAAAATACAAAACTCTCGAAGTGTTACAAAATGTTTTCACTCATAAACACTTTGAGAGATTTTCGAGAAAATGGTTTTATGGCAACTTAGGATAGTCATGGAGTTATAAGGTGACTAAGGTTAGGAATAACCATCCTATGATCCGCCAGAGCTAGAGGGATCTACCCAAGGACACCACCAATAGTTAGAATTTAGAAGTCCTTATGTATGATTATAAAAAGGAGAAAATGAGAATCGGAGAAAGAAGGAGTTGAAGAATTAAAAAGAAAAGCAAACAAAAGGGTGAAAAGAAATAGCCCTCCAAGTTATTCAACTTAGGGTAGACACCGGGTTCAATACATATGCTACTGGTTGTCACTAGATGACACCGTATTGAAGATTAAGTCGTCATGGACCCCCAGGACGATCCACTAAACCTTCTTAGCCACTCAAGTTTCTCTCAACGAAGCTTGTTTCATCTTCACAGGAACCCTACGTAAACTATCGGCTTTCTTTTAGAGATTGCAGGTATTGAAGAAGGAGACCCTCTCCTAGTCTCCGCCAGAAAACCAAAGCGCATTATTGAGTCTAGAGCCACGAGATTCATCAAAAGATCTCTTAGGAACACTTAACATTTCATCACTTGTCGTTTAACATTAAGGACTAAGTGATAACATTATCGAGTCCTTCACAGATCTTAGCAATATGTCGAGAACATTTATGAGAGGTTCACAATTGTGATCCGGTGATTGAATGGAAACTCCTACCGGTCAACATCAAACACCTCGAGCATAGTGTCGCCGGTAACTCCTCGGGTTACGCTTAGTGTTGTCTCAAACGGCTCAGTCATGGGGTGATGCGGTGTACCTCTCGACTCACTGAACTGTAGGTGTACTTTCTACATCGTTATCCTACTTGAGGACTCCTGTCAGAACGCCTTTGCTAGAATTGAGATTTTTCACACTATGCTGTTAACACGCTCGAAGTTCGAACTTGTAAGTGCTGGAAATCCCCCTAAGCAAATTCCTTTCAAGAATCAAGTCCTGAAGATGTGGGTCATTACTTGAACTTAATCAATGTAATGCCAACTGTCCCTTATGGGATTCAGACGGTGATTCACCGACCAAGGTGAATGGAATCAAGACATTCATCAGAAGAACAATCGTAGTGGTCAATTCTCTAAGAAGCGACCACAGGATCGAATTGGTGTTTATCACTAACCCATTCTTATGTTTTCTTCTGGATGCTCTGGTAAATGATCGTGTTGATTCTCCACATGCTCATACCAACAACAACATAATTTGAAGTTCTCTCGAAAGGCAACACAAAAGTCAGAATGATTCTTCCTCAAAGCCAAAGAATCTACAAAGTTTAAAGACTTTGAGAACTATATCAAAACTAAAATCCAACGTCAAAGAGAGTGTGAGCATGTTGGAGAAAGACGTGGAGACCCCTGAGCAATGAAGCGGACCTGATGCAGACAACAACAACATAACATCACCATATCCACACCAGAACTAAGAACAAAGATTACGAAGACGTCAAAGCTAAAAACTTCAAAAGAAACAAGATCCTCACAGTGGAGAGATTGTTGGAATCAAGGCACTTCTTCTCACAAGAAAGAAGAATATCAGAAGACGTCAAGGCAACTATTACATCAACCCCTACAACTTTTCAAGATTGCTGGAGTCATCATTTATTAATTACCAACACTTAGGGGGAGATTGTTGGAATCACTCCTAACTCTTATTTCAAGGGTTAGTATTTAATATGTAATAGGTTGCTTAAACTAGGCTTTTTATGTTTGTATTTATGGCAAGGCTTATGTAGAAAGACCATGAGCCTTGGCCCAAGTCCAATAAGGAAGGAAGGGACTAATAGTGTTGCCCTAGCTCCCTTCCCCTATAAATAGGCATGTAAACCTTCCTTGGAAGGTTGGTTGTTCACTTTCTAATAATACCTACGCCTAACGTTTTCTTATTCATACGTGTGTGTTATTGTGTGTTCAACCAATCTATCTTCATCTATATTTCTTACATATTGATCTTGTGTTAACTTATGGTGACCTAACAGGTACGTCATCAGAGAGCATGATCTTGTACTCCTGTGGTATAGGATAATGAGCAAGGAAATCATGCAAATCTTGGGATGAGAGAGTGTATTTCTGCTATTTTATGATAAATTTGGAATCCATAACTACAGAAGCTAAGGAGTAGAAGGAGAATATTGACGTTACCTTTTGATCGGAGCTGGAAGCTGGAAGTAGAATACTGTGTAATTTTGGGCGGAGAAGGTAAAAGTGATCTAGGTTTTTACCTAACACCCTATAAATACTCTTTGCACTTTGCATATGGGCCGCACACGTGTCCCCCTTGGTTAATCTTATCCGGATTTCAAAATTATTTAAATTTGAAAAGTCGTTTGGGAAAACCGAGGAGAGTGGGTCGTTAAGAATTCCTGTAGCAAGTTGTTTGATATGATTAAAAAGCATTTATTACGAATTAAGTGGCATAAGCACCTACATTGCACGTGTCGTTGTGAGCAAAATGAGTTAATTTTGCTCGCAGGTTGAAGTCGAAAGCAATGCCTCCACGTTCATAGGCATCACTTTCGAATGGGGGGCTTGATGATGTACCCTCCGAGCAGGTCGAAAGACACCCCTTCGAACTGTGTCGAAGCCCTTCAGTACGAAGGCCCAAGTCAGTTCTCCCAAGTGTTCATTGGCATCAAACCATTCGTACACATGAAGGTTACCTGCAGGGAATTCACCACTCGAAGCCCTAAGCCCTTCGGTGTGCGGCCGAGGGAACAAAGGACGAGGGACCATCCTGACCTGGTCAAACCCACGATCTCCCTCTCATCCTTGGCTTTACCGCCAAGATTTAGAACGTGGGTCACTAATCCCTAGTGGTTACCCAAAAGCATGGGACGCCCCCATGTTCTACGATATTTGCACAGAGGTACCCTCAAGCCTATTTTCTATACTATAAATAGGTGGGACGGGCATAAGTTTATGGTATGCTCACTAAACACTATACTCTTTACTTATACTCACTTATACAATCATAACTCATACTTACTCTCACGTCGGAGGTGGTTCGCAGGGTCCAACCCCTACGCAATCACTTAACGTAGTATTTTAGTATTTCTTATTCTCAGGTGAAAGATAAACTTGGCTGGAATACACACACCCCTCTTACCTTCGATCACCATTGAAGCCTGGTAGTGAAAATTATTGTACAATCAATTCCCAATTCTTAATTTTCCAGAAAAACTGCAAACATCCATTCCACAAGCATTATATCTTACTTGCTTTCTAGTGTAGTTTTGTGTCATATATAGTTTTACCGTCGATTTTACGCGAAGGTTTTGTCTGTTTTCTTATGAGTGTGCAGGTTATATTGGACAAGAAGAAGAAACACACATTTGATGAAACTTATTACTTATGCATTCTTCTTGGAGGAGGATTTAACCGCAACTTCACACATATCTTACCGAGCTAATCAGGAGAGTATTAGTTTCTTTTCCTTGCTTACCTTCCTTTATCATAACTTTAATGCTTTCGGGGAACATTGGGGACAATGTTCGGTTTAAGTGTAGGGAGGAAGAATAAAACGGGAACTTAGAAACTATTCACTCACTTGATTATTTGTCTTGTCCTTAGTAATTAGTGTAATAAACCATAAGAAATATTTGTTAGGGCAATTTTAGCACCAAATTTAAAATTTTTTATGACATTTACGAGCTAAAATTTAGTCTTAATAAAGCGTCTCATGGATAGGAATTACATGACTAGCATAAAAAACCGTTTACCACTCAAATTCCACCCCAAAAATGTGAGGTTTGCCCCTAGATATTTAGGAATAAAAGCATTCATCTTTAATGCTTAATGAGTGTACCGGTAGTCCGGTAGTATAATAGATTCTAGAACTTGTTTTGTGATGCATTCCGAGATCGCTAGTGAGACTACACTTGTGTAGTTAGGATTAACTAAATGATAAGAGACATTAGGATAACCCTTGTTTGAAACCTGTATTATAATTACATCTTCCACATCGGTTGATTAATTACCCCACACAGTTGCGATGTACTCATCTTTAGTACACGATACCCCTAGTTAACCCCTCAGAGCCTATCCTTTTCGCGGTTCTCATGATGTTTCGGTTTTTCTGAATATCAATGAGGAGCATTGTTTACAATCCACCCCCAAATGTACATCCAAATCGCCTTAGCCTACCTTGTATGCACTCATCTTTAGTGCATTATTGTTATCATTATTAAACCCTTAGTTCAATTATCTAGTTACTTGCATGGTTACTAAGTCGAGTCCTATCTTTTGTATACAGTTTTGGGACGACTGGGACTCATGGGTAAAAGTCATATTTTATGGAATAACGGGAAAGAACGATAAATTCAAATTCCATTTGTCTACGTAATTAAATACTCCAAGTGTTTTGGTCTTTTCAAATTGGTCAATTAGTTTAGTTAAATAAAAACTCAAGTGTAGGGATGCTCTTATAAATCCTTTGTATTTTGATGTTATCGTAGAGGATGGAAGATTAAAAGGTATGAAAAAATTCAAAAAATAAAGAATAGAGTTGTCAAAAAAAAAGAGAAAGAGAAAAACATACAGGCTACCATCCTACATCTATCTTTATGTTTATGTTTTTAAGTTTGTATTTGTTTTGTTTCAAGTTATCTAGTGTTAGTGAGTCGAGTCTTGGCTTAGCAACGCCAAGCTTTACATGCTTATAACATAAGATTTTTGACTTGCCACCACTAAATATCCCCTATCCAACAAAACCCTTTACTTCCCTACCCTAAGCCTAACGTTACAAACCTTGTAAAGACCTCTTAGATAGTTATTCCTCGGTGCATACGCCAAAACGGTGGAGGTTTGATCTATTCTCAAGCTTATGGTAATCTATGTACTATGCCAGGTAATGAGTGTTTATCTTCCATTTTCATTCATATTATATTTCATTTAAACCCAAGAGATGAGAGAATCCAAACACCAATTGTAAGGTGTTAGCGTATAAGTTCTGTGCTTGTTATGACAATTGTGGCACTTTTACTTGTTGTAGACTATCTTAAACCAATGCTTCATGCCCCCTAACTTATAAATTGATTGGCTAAAAGCACATTTGCTTGAGGATAAGCAAATACCAAGTGTAGGGATATTTGATAAGGATTTAAAACATACATTTTTAGGGGGTCATTTAAGCCCTAAATTGACACATTTTATATCTGTTACTTTTTAAAATCGTTCCTTTTCAATTTTTAGGTCTTTTGGAAGCAAAATGCTGGAATGAAGCATATTTGGACAAAAAGGAGCAAAAACATGAAGAAAATGGTAAAGTCAAGATCAAAGACACTCCAAGGATTTTCATTACACCTGATGGCGCCCCATCAAAAGGGCGACACCATCCCTACATAGAAGACTTGATCAAAAAGTGCACGCGATGGCTCAGCGGAATTTCTGGTCCTAAAGCCTGACGGCGTCACGCCTTAATTCTGGAAGGCGTTACTCACAAAAATTACACCAGACGCCCAAGATCCAAGATTTTGACGACGTCCTGCAAGAAGACTGACGGCGTCACACATCTCAAGTGATGACGTCCCAACGATGACTTGGCCCAAATGAAACCCTAATGACGGCGACCTGACGGTGTCACTAGCAAAATGTGATGCCGTCGTGATTGTAAATCTATATATAGAATTCGATTTTTCTGTATTTTAGGAGGCAGAATTTTAGAGATCAAACCCTAACTCAGTTTTAGTCCGACTTAGACATTATTATAGGGTCTCATACCCTATTTTACACATCAAGATAAGTTTTTTTTATCCAATTTATCATTATGTCTACCCCATGTTCAATTGATTGTGTGTATGCTTGCTTGTTTAACATGTCTAGCTAAATTATTCTTATGTTTTCTTAGATCTATGAAACCTAGTTATTGATTGTTTTTAGGTTGTCTCTTGTCTTAACTGGTAGACGCTAGAGTAATTAAAACTGGCTTATTCTTTCATTTTTGCGAGCTTGAATGTCCTAAATAGCAAAAAGCCATAGGAGTGCACCTAGGCCATCGTTGTTTTTATTGCGTGAGTTGTAGCTTTGTGATAATAGTGTATTCGGGGGAGATGCTATTGCACTTGCCGATCCCGGGTATTCTAAGGGAGAATTACAATTCATAGAACTAGGGAATTAGGCACCCCCCCCCCCCAACTAATAGGAATACAACGCACCAATTAAGATAAAGGAAGTGACAGTTCAACCGACCAATAAAAGATAACTAGGGAGTAATAGTATCTAAGTGAACACATCTTTAATCATCATACGAGCACACCTCAATTAGCATAACCTATCTAATAGTTAGTAGTTAAATTAGATAATTAGTAAAAGTAGTGAAATCGGTAGAAGTACCATCCTCCAATCACTATCATAGGTTTATGATAGTTTGGTACAAACAATGATGTATGAACTAACTATAATTCACATTATGATGAACTAACAAGACTTTGCAACACACTATTGAAGGTTGTAAGTCTTTTGATAATGTTTTGATCTTCTTCCTACAAAAGAAGCTCACTAAAATGAAATATGAATGAGTTAGAAGTAATGAATAATGATGAGAGAATGCATGTTTTTTATGCTTGTAAGTGATAAAAAATCAACATGGTTTGGCTTGCTATTTATAGGCAAAAGCCTTCAGCAAACCACGGATGGGACGGATCCAAAAACAGGGATCCGTCCGTGGTTCCGTGAGGACCTGACAAAAAATCTTCAAAAATCTTTAACAAATCTAACCAAAATATTTACCATATCTTTCCATGATTCTTTGAGTAACAATCTAAACAAAATATTCACCATATCTTTCTAAAGATCCTTAGAGTGAAAATCTAACTAAAATATTTACGATATCTTTCAAAGATCATAAAGAGATATTCAATCATGGAATGATGTAAAAATACATTTTCATTTTGATTAAAATGTTCTACAAAGTAAACTTGTAGAATGAATGTTGTAGCTAATTAAATAGTGTTGTTTAAGAAAGACTTGTAACTATATATACAAAGGACTTAACTAGATTTATGCTTTGCTAAAATAAAATTTATAATTGCCGTTAACAAAATATAGCAAAGATTGTAAAAATATAAATAACGTTTGTTGGACATTATTTGTATTAACAATCTCTCCATTTTTGTTGAGAACAAAACATAAAGTTTATTTTTAAGCAATGAGATAAATAAAGTGTAAGTCTTTAATAATATGGATTAATATTGTTTTATGCAACTTTTTAATTTCATTTAGATATTCAAGTTGTATAAAATTGTGAGTTTGTTTATAATATTTTCTCCCCCTTTTTGTCGAAACAAAAAGAAGAGAAGCGTAGCGGAAGGTAGTTAAGCCCAAGCTTGAATAGCTCCACCTTGGCCAATACTCCCCCTAGTTAGGGTGGCAAGTACATGGATTTTGAATGCTACAAAAAAAATGTTAGTGATAAATAATCCAAACCAACCACTCATACAATGTACAATATAAATAACACAACCAACACACAAAATTAATAAACATCATTCATTAGTAAAATTTTTATTACAAAAAGTCATAAATGGAAACAATAATAATGATGATGTTAAAGAAATGCAAAAAATAACAAAATAACTTAGAAAAATAAAATCCTATAAAATTAGAAAAAAAATAAAATCATAATAACCATCCTATTTTATCTATTGCATTGTAGGATGGGAAAGAGTGTTAAGACGCTCAAGAATATAATTGAGGATGAACCTCATCTCATCTTGGAGTTGATGAACCATTATCTTGGTTCCTTCACTTATTTTTGCGGTTCTTTCACACATGGAACAACCATGGCGAGGGAAGTTGGGTGGAAGTGGTAAGACTTGATTGTCGTTTGGTTGTGGTGGTGGATTTGTTGATAGTGTGTTGTGACCTTGAAAGATGTTTGGTGGTGGTATGTCGTTTGCGGTGGAAAACAAGACTTCTTGTAAATGCATGGCTTTTTGTATGTGAGAACCTATCATGTTTTTTAAGGTGAGAAGACCATTCATTTCATTGAGGATGTTATTAGTTTCTTATGTGTTTGGAGGGTCAATCCACATTGATTCATCAATGTCCCTAAAACTAGGGAAAAAGGATTGAGGTTGTTGTGGAATTTGATCATCTTGGGTGTCATGATGGTTGTGGTCTCCATAGAGTGGCCCATGGATTTCCGTATATATGGGATGAAAAAGTAGAGGTTGAGATGGTTGAGATAATTCACTATGTACTGGCTCATTGAGCATGAATGAAGCCCGTGGTGATTTTTGAGCAATACACTCGATTGATTCAAAGGATGGTAGAGGATGTGGATTTAATGGTCTTGGTGGCAAATCATCCAAGTTTTCAAAGAATGGATGAGGAGAAGTGGGTGGTGTAGCAAAAAGCTCAATGAATTCAAGTTTAGGAGAATTTGGTGGTGATGGTGATTTTGGTTTTTGTATTGGAGCAGGAGGTGGTGTGTGTGCTATTGGAGTCTTGGTTGGTGGTGAAATGGTTACCAATGGATGTGTTTTTTATGGAGGTGTTGGAGTACTTATAGTTAAGAAATTTTCATCTCTTATGGGTGATGAGATACTAATAGGTGAAGAGTCTAATGATGATGAGGCTAATTTTATGACACAACAAGGTCTAACACTAATCCTTGCGGTTCTTTTAGGTGGCTTATTTGAAGGTGATGATTTGGAGGATTTTTTCATTTTGACTTTGCTTAGAAGGTTCTAAAATGCAGAGGTTGTTGTGATGAAGGTATGAGAAATGATCATCATGAAAGTGCTAATTTATAGAAATGAAGTTTCATGGAAAAATGTGTTTTGATTTGATGTTAATCCATACAACAAATGTGGTTTCTAATGATATTGGATAGTTTAAGAGCTTGTCAAATCATCCAAAGTCAATCCAATGGAGGTTTGTTGAGTGAGATAGGAAAGATATGTAGTAAATGTCTTGCAATCATTGAAAGATCTTTGGGGTCAGAGACCCACGGATAGCAAGGAACCAAATTTTTGGTTCCTTCCTTTATGGGGAAAGGTAACTTGAGTGATTTTTGAGAAAGTTCAAATTATGGTGGGAAATACATATCCTATGGGTGCAAGTGAGTAGACATGATGCTAATGTGAGTGAATATCATTAAGAAGTATCTAGGTAACAAAAGTAAGTGAACTAGAGTGCGATAAAAGAGAAAAATATAAAAACTCTAACTGATGACTGGCGGAACCCATGTAGCATACGGGGCAGAACCATGTTTTTGGTTCCGCCTGATCCATCATGTGTAATTTGGCGGAGCCAAATTTTATCAAGGACGGAACCAAATTTATGGTTCTGTCATATCCGTCGGCTCAAAAATATTAACATAAGGCATTTTTGAACCCCCGAACCCTGTTCAAATTCCTTAATTTTTCCTAAAACATGTGTAATTAATTAGTTGTGATTAGAAAGTAACAATAAAACATATATTAACACACATATGGGCATAGATTGAGCATGGGCTAATGATTTCACTAATAATGTGAAAAAGGTGAAAAATGATAACATCAAGATGTTATCTTCCTGCAAGGCATGGTTAGTTCACATAATCGTTAAAGTTTAAGTTATCATACTAGGAGAAGAAACATACGCCATACATCATTGTTTTAAAGATATTGTACCAAACACTCATAAAAGCCTTTCATTGCCTATCTAATTTCTTGTTCATCTTCGTAAGGAACCTTCCAATGCACTTGAACATCCGTCTTATTTGCTTGAATTCTTCGGACTGGTTCTCCATCTCTGGAAGTTGTCATAGGTAGTCAAGAGGAGGAAGCCTAGAGTTAGGAAGTCCATCATCCTCGCTCATCGATGATGATGAGGAAGAAGGAGGTTGAGGATGCTTTCCTTGAGTCTTTGCTACCCTCTTATCACATAATGGCACAAAGATGTGATCAATAAGAGAGTAGTCAGGACAAAACCCTTTAGCATTGGGTGGAATGGGTGCAAAGGCTATATAGAGACGGGTGAGAAGCATCCCATAGGGAAGAGCGGTGGGTCCTAGCATGGGTATGTCCGCCATCCTTTTGGCAATGTAGTAGGCTAAGTTAAATGGTTGGAGGGTTGACAAACTACAAAGCATGTAACAAAGACATACATTGATGTGATCCCGATTACCTATGGTGCACAAGACATTTTCCCTAAGAACTTCTTCCCACTTTTTGAATTGTGGCTTAAGTTCATTGAGTTCCATGCCAAATGGATCTCTATTGATTTTATTACCAGTACGGGTTGTCTTGGTGTTTGAAGTTCTTGGAAGGAAAACATGTTCTCGGATTATTTCTTTTGCAACTAGAGAAGTGTCGTATGGAAGCATACAATCAACGATTGAGTCAAGGATTGAAAGGGACCATTTATCCATGTAAAGGCATGTACCTTCACATGGAATGCCAAAGACTTCCGCAAATTAACGGAGAGGTATGTTGAAGTCATGTTGGTTTATTTTGAATCGAATTGACATAAGTCCATGATCATTAGTTGTGAGAATTACACTAGCATGGAACTCTAGAAAAAATCTAGGATAAATTTGTTCATTGATATCTAGGAGACCATCAAAGTTGATGGTTGCAAGTTCTTGGCGAATGTCTGTGCCTTCTAGAAAAGATGGGTCAATGGTTCCACCCTCATGGAAATAACGTTTTTCTAGGGCCTTAAAGATTTTGAATTCAGCCAGAGTAAGACACTTAGTTCTGTGATGTTTGGGAATGTAGTTGAGAGTTTTTTTGTGGTCATAGAAAGTTGCGGGAGGCATGTTTGATCCTAGATACAAAAATTTAACATTTTAGTCGAAACGAATGAGAATTTTGATATTGTTTTCAAGTGTGTGTCTATATGATGACAATGTGGAGGTGCGGTAATCTCGACTCCTTTTAATGCATAAAAAGAAATTCTTTAGTAGTTTTGTAACAAAACGAGAGATAACCCAAACGCTCCTAATTCAATGTAGTTTTGGTTGAATGTACCCAAAAATACATATTAATTATGTACTTCCTTTAA
Organism: Chrysanthemum makinoi; assembly: GCA_910596185.1. Lineage (NCBI taxonomy): Eukaryota > Viridiplantae > Streptophyta > Magnoliopsida > Asterales > Asteraceae > Chrysanthemum > Chrysanthemum makinoi. The sequence continues at coordinate 258,473,251 of OU343223.1, forward strand.
CATTCAAGAAGCATTATGCAAGTGATGTTTCTAAATATAACGTTTTTATTTGTATGAACAATGTGAAGAATTATTTTTCCTAATTTTGAGAAGCTTTTTACAAAAATTTGACATGGGGTTTTTAGTAAATTATGATAATGTTTTGCAAGATGCAATTCCTAACTAAGGGAAACATGATTAGTTATGTAACCTAACAAATGTACTTCGTGATTTCTCTAAAAAGATGCATAATCCCCAAGTTTTTATTTTGTGCAAAAATAGAAGCCCTAGACTCAAGATCAGGAGTCTAAATGTAATTAGGAGAGCTATATTCTTCCACCAAGTATCTCGATATTACGGCGTAACTAAATGGACAAGTTACGCTTTAAAACTCTCGTTAACATTTTCTTCCAAAGTTGCATCGTAACTTTAAAAACATTGTTATAACGTAACTCTCTTAAACTTATATTTTGGCCCTTGTAATGTTTAACAACGTAAGTCAATCGTGCCACTTGCGCCGTAACTATCTTCTAAATATATTTTGTCCATTTTAGCCTCTTCTCATATCTTTTCTGTTTCAATGCCTCGATTAACCTGGAATGTAAATATAAACGATGCAATAAACATGGGAATTTGATATAGAAATATTCAGATTATTTGATGTTATCATCCTGATTAGCAAGTCTGGCTTCTTCACTAGACAATTGCTTTTGAGGCTTAGGTAAGTTTTCAAGTGTAGATTCGATTGCTTTAGGAATAAGTAGAACATCTACTAGAATTTGTAAAATAAAGGGTTTTAATCCACTTAAGTAGACTAAAAATCTATCCTTCCAATCTAGAAAGTTATCTACCTCAAGTAATGGTACATCAATAACATGAGCACCTACCCTAGAGTCTAAGAGTTATGGTAGGTCATTGCTAGGAGCATTAAAAATGGTGTTTGAGTTGGTGTTTATTCCACCGGTAGTGTTCCTAGGTTGACCATTTTCATGATTACCACCACCGAAAGGTGGTGGTATGGGACTAAGAGGATTTCTAGGGTTGTTACCATCATCATTTTTTATATAAATTTTAGGATCTTGATTAAAAATCCTTTTGAAGAAGTTTGTGAGTTTTTGAAAGTTGAAAATAGATTTTAAATATCAAACTTGCTCTGATATCAATTGTTTATCCCAAATAATGTCTTAAAACAATATATAGTTAAAACAACACAATGATTTTAACTTTTCAAATGTGTAAATCTTTATTGATTAATAATTAAAGAATTACAAAGTGTTGTGGATAACCCTGGTTGAATGACAATGGGAGGAAAACTCTTTGAACAAGTAAACTTGATAAGAATCAAGTTTACAGGAAAACTTGTATAGAGTGTCTGATTCAATCAGCAACTCTACCTGGAAGTTTGACAATGAGAGTAAATGCTTTTCTAATCTTGTCTCAACTGTTTTGAACTATTTCCCATCAATTTAGTGTCCATCCATCAACCTGACTTTGACAGACTTTAATTTGAACAGCTTATTTGTCCCGCATTTTGCTTTATTCAAATTATTCCAGTCTTAGTATATCTGAGAACATCAGAGTTATGCTTCGTTGGATGTTTTAAAGAGTATTCCAATATATCAGAGTATTTTCATCCTTTGATATATATCTTTAGTAAGTTCCTTCGACATTCTTGTTGATATCCCACTCAACAATGAGTATGTCTTCAAGTTGTCTTTGACTTCCTTGACGATGTCTGAGACTTGAAATTTTACTAGGGTAGCTCGTTAAGGTTGTAACTCACTGAGTCTTGTGATCAGCAAATGTTTGATTAGATGTTGGCCTTAGTGTAATTTATGTTCAAATCATCTTAGAGACTTTGGGCACTTATAATTGCCCAAAACATGCATATATCTTTCATGCAACATATATTTTATAGGTATGTACTAATTTGACATCAAATACGAGTGGAAGCTAGATTTATTAAAAACAAGGAGGTTATGCTAAACACCCTTTTTGCATTCCAAACAAATGTTGTACGTAACTTTAACACATCACAAAATCTGCAAGTTTAACTTTAATATATGTAAAACACTCAACAAGGCTCTACTTTTCCAAAAGATTACAACTTGACGACACTTGGGGGTTTAACTTGCTTCAAGAACGGTATCTATTATTACTTTCAACATATAAAGGTAAATACTTTTGATTCGTTGCTTCCAACCCTAAGCCCTTTTAACCAAAACATTATCTTGCATCACAAATGACCTAGAAAATTTTCAACAATTAAAATGTAAGCTTTACATTTAGTAAGTAATAGGCAATAACATCTTATAGCCACATTAATCTATCTCATAGCATAACTATTAGCAAATTTAGGTAAAACACTTACCTTAGCTAGTTTATATAACTAGCCTAATTCTAACACTTCATCCAAGCTTCTTAGCCATTCTTCTAACAATTTAACACAACTAAACACGTAATACACAATATGATAAATTGATATAACAACACATTGTGTAGCATATTGGATTTCATAAACACATCAACACATATTCAAATGGGGCGTATGAATAGAGTTTTAGAGTGAGAAAGTAAAGAGAGTTGGGAACTTGGTGAGACAAAGAAAAAATGATATTATGAAGCTCCAACCCTCTACCTTGGGAGGTAGAAGGTATTTATAGTTTCTTACAAGACACGCCTCCTACGGGCTGTGGATCAGGCATACAGTGGGTAAAGACCCGTCCGTCCTTCATGGTGTTACTTAACTAACTACTTATTAACATAACTTGACTACGACTACGAGCTTTCTAACGAATACATATACTTGAGGTGACCGACACTTTGGCTTATGGATTTTCTAAATCCTAACAATCTCCCCCTAAGGAAGGTCACCTCAATTTACATTGAATACAAACAGATATTACATTTAGATTGTTCTTGGATTCTTGATTCAGTTCTTTGCTCTGTAGCCCGTAGTTTTTGATTCTTCATGTTCTGCATGTTTTGTTAATCCAAGTGGAGATCTTTAACTGATCCACGTGATGATGAGTTTCGAGCCAGATTTGAGATCATCAGCTACCATAAATCTCTGACTCTTCCTTTTTAGAGTTGCCAACATGTGATGTTGTGACATTTGGACCGACATGCTCACAGTCTGGATCATGATATCTTCTCATCAGAGTTGCGGAAGCTTTTGTTGATTCATGATATTTGCAGAAGCATAGTAGAAGCATGGAGTGAAAATATCAGAGTCGTTGATGAAGTTATGCATTTATCATGAATTCTTTAGATATGAACGTGATGTGTGAGCATGTGGCTATGGATTGACTTCTCAATTCTGATCAGCAGCAAACGTTCGGTGTACCTGCATACAACAGTTAGCAATAAAGTGCACGAAAGTGTCTTTGATCACTTTCGTTGAATTGAGGTACATGGCCCATGGTTCCCCGTTGATCAGTACAAGTACTGCCTGTGATCAGGTAGAATTCCTATGAATCTCCTTGACAGGGTTTCGTAGCTGCTCTAGCTGTTCTCAAACCAGAACGTCTCCAAGAAGACAACGCGGAGTGAGTGAACCAGAGAATTGAGATTCACTGATTGATGAAAAGTGATTTTGAAAAATAATCGTGTATTGCGTAATATAAAGTGTTTTGAAATACAACGAAGGTTTTAAGGAAAATCAATTATCAATTATAAACACCTTTTATTTTGAAATCTTAATACACAGTCGATGTGCAAGAGAAAAGAATTTTTGAGCACAACGACTGGTTTTTCAAAGGTATCCGTCAATCCATTTCCTGGACCAAGGTTGATTCAATAATGAATCGCCCCATCATTTCAATCCAATTGTCACAAGTTTGATCTATTGTATAGATCTCACATGTCACCTACCAAGAGCTTGTTTGATGTTGGCTCTAGAAGGTTTTCCATCTTCATCGTGAATATGTGAACATATCACTCAGATGTTCTAGCAATACTACAAGGATAATGCGTAGGACTCTAAAGGTATATTCTCACTTTCCACATTGTGTGAAATAGTGAGTCTTCATTGATTGTGTCCTAGTGAGATTTATTGATGATCTCGTGGCTCTAGACTCAATAGTGCACATTTGGTTCCTGTGCCGAAGACTAGAGAGAGGGTCTCCTTCTTCAATATCAACAATCTCTAATAGAAAGTCGATAGATAATGTAGGTTCCCCGTGAGAATGAAACAAGTCCTTTTAAGAGGAACTTGAGTAGTTTGAGAAGTTGTAGTGCAGTGCGTCACTAGGTCCATGACGTCTTGTCTTCTATACCGGTGTTACCTTGGTAACCACCAGTAGCATATGAACTGAACTCGGTTTCTGCCCTAAGGTTGAATTATTTGAGGGCTATTTCTTTTCACCCTTTTCTCATTCATTTCTTTTTCATTCTTCAACCCCTTCAGTGCTTACCGATATTTCATTACAAGAACCTTGTTGGGTTTATTCCAGTTCTAGCTCTATCTCAGTCCGCACTCTTCCCATTTCTCACTTTTCTCCTTTTTTTTCATCATACCTAAGGACTTCTACACTATCTAGTGGATTGTCCCTTGGTAGATCCCTCCGGCTCTGGCGGGATCGTGGGAACGAATACCTAACCTTACCATCCTTATATCTCCATGCATAAAGTAAATTTGGTCGGTCATTCGGTATTGTTCTTCTGCCATTGAAACAAATTGAAAACCATTAGAAGATCAATCAAGGTACTTGTGATATAGAATCAAAGCGTTTTGTACCTTAATTGTTTTTTATATTTTAGAAATGCTCCCTGATAACAATCAAGGTGCTTTTATGTATGTTATTTGGTTATAATCATATGCTTTTGATGTTTAATCGTATAAAAGTGTGTTTGCAAGTTTATTTGTAGCCAAGTACAGGAATGTGGAGAAAAAGATGGAAAAAGAAGTAAAATACGAAGATTTCTCCCTATATGAAGCATTCCCTACAAAAGCAATACTTGCGGAGTATATTCGAGAAGATAAATTCATCAAGTTAGTGGTCCAAAGACTCAAGAACAAAGTTCAAGAAGGGAAACGAGAAAGAAATGAAGAAAAGAAGCTTAAACGAAGACATTTTGGAAGACTCGTTGTTCCCGACACACCTTCACCATTTTGGCCATAACGTTTGCATACGGACTCCGTTTTACCCCCGGTTCACGGCCACAGAAAGCTAAGAGAAAGATCTACAACTTTGGAGATTGTCAATTTCTATCAAAAGGCTCCAACCATTCGGTCGGGCTCTGCAACCGAAACGGTTGGAGCCCAACCGAATCGGTTGGGAAGCCCTGGACAGCCATTTCTTCATCACTAAGACTCCAAACTTGTCCCAAACGATTCTATGTCCTTCCCTTGGTGTATTCTAGTCCCTTCCAAGCTCCTTGGGGGCTAAGTTGAGCATTGAATACCCCTAGGCTTGGAAGTAGTATAAATAGAGGCCTTTGCAACCTCATTTCATCATCCCTTCTCCATCCCTCTCATCCCTTTCACCCACCACTCCATCTCTAGGTGTGAAGTTCGAGCCTCCACCCTTAAGGACGAATTTCCACCTATTACAACATCCCTCTCTCAACTTACCTTCCCCAAAGGTGTGAAATTCAAGCCTCCACCCTTAAGGACGAATTTCCACCAACTATCCTATCCCAACTTGTGTGAAATTCGATCCTCCACACTTAAGGACGAATTTCCACCAACTTATCTTCCCCAAAAGACCACAAACCTCTGCCAAATTCGTGTAGTGTGCTCAAGGGTTGTTGAAGGCATTTGGACATCATTTTCTGGCTTGGTAGAACTATTGTAGTTGATTGGAGGCTTGAAGGTTGCTATAATCCTTCATCTTTGCCTAATGTAATTCATACTTTGGGTAAACCTTGTTACTTTTATATTTCCATATGTTTGTTATTGATATGATTGTTGAAGCTTTGTGTTTGATTGAAATAACCATGAATGTCTTGATACTTGATTGTTCTTATATTGCTTTTCTTGTTGGTTTGATATGTGACAATCATAACCATCAACTTGCTACTTACTTAAACAAACAAACGACACTTTTAGTGCAACCAAGTCTCTTGGGACGACCTTGATTTACCATATACTATACTACAACTCGACTAGGGTATACTTACCCGAATGTGTTCCTAGTTAACCGGTAATTCTTGTTTACAAATTTAAAACCCCGATGGAACCCATCAAGTTTTTGGCGCCGTTGCCGGGGATTTGGTTTTTGTTCTTAGGTGTTTATTTTTTTGCTTGTTTGTTCGAATGCTCGTTATATTGATTGATTGATTGTTTGCTAGTTTGCTCGAATGATATATTGCTCTTGCTCATGAATGATTGTTTCTTTGCTCTTGTTTGATTGCTCTTGATGTTTATTCATGATGTTTGCCTAATTGCTCCTTTGCGTTTTCTTTCAAAAAAAATCTCTCATTTTCTCATAATTGCTCAATTGATCTTGGCATCAAAATCAAGTTTTTGATGTTGGGATTTCGTTTCATGTGTTCTAAAATGCCCGTTTCAATTATTTCTTTCTAAGTTGCTCGAAATCATTTGCCAAAAAAACCTCCAAAACCACCCCTATTAATACAAATAACCCGTAAAAACGTTTATTTATATTTTACGATCTTCTAATGTTTTGTCGATAACAAACGTAAAATCATGTTAACGAAACAAATAAAATACGTAAATGGTTTGAACTAATAGTTTCTAACGTATTCACATTTTCACATAAAACACTAAAACAAGTATAAGTGATTTTACGATTTAGTAAATACATATGTACAACAACTAGTGTTTACATATTTGGGTATAATATACACATAACTAGTATGTAGTATATTGGGGAATATAAATGGGTAGAAACTTGAGTATCACAACCCATTGGGCAAATACATTGAATGTAGTTGGGTACTACCCAAAGCCCATGACCCATGGAGCTTGACCCATAACCCATTGCATGACATCATGCTTATATCATACATGGATAATATCCATAACCCATGGATCAACCCATACCCAAGTGACCATGTGCATTGCACTTAAAGATACATTGTCTCTAGCTAAAGATCCATGGTTCAACCCATGACCCATGACCCACAACCAAAATACCCATGGGTAAAAGGGAGCGTCCCACGGATCCCCAGTAATACACTGGACGGATCCCTTAAGGGAAGGATCTGTGGGATCCGGGGAACAGTAGTGTTTTTTTTCTATAAATAGTGAGCCATTTCTTCCTTTTAGCTCACCACTTTCACACATACTCTCTCCAAGTATTATATCTCTCTAACCTCAGATCCAAGAGATCTATGTATTTTGTCTTTTGTTTTTGTATGATCTTCTAGGTTCCTCTTAAAGGCAAGATCACCACCTTTGAAGTCGAGCAAGCTCAAGTCCAAGAGTTGCCATGCTTCCTCATCATCAAGGCTAATGAAGTCTTCTTGTTGATGATTCTTTTCTTTCTTCTAAGAAGTGTAGTGTTGAAGACATTAGTGAAAGATGTCTCAAGGGTCAAGACGAAGACATTAGTGAAAGGTGTCGATCGTCCATATTGTAGGCATTAGTGAAAGGTGCCTAGAAGCCAAGTTACAAGACATTAGTGAAAGGTGTCTTAAAGATCTAGCCACAAGACATTAGTGAAAGGTGTCTTGAAGATCTAGCTAAAGACATTAGTGAAAGGTGCCTTAGATGTACAATCGATATGGTGTGTTTCGATGTACAAGATAGACTAGTACTAGATCTAAGGATGGTGATATCCTTGATGGTGTTGTAACAAGGAGTAGATCTCCTTGAGATTAGGTGTTGTGTTGTGATGGGTAGTAGTTCCTCCATGGTAATGGAACTAGGTGCTTAGCCTAGTACCTAATAAAGGGTAGGCGACGTTGTGTAGGTGTGGTTCACCTTGGAGTGAAAGAACCCGGTGGTTAGCCTAGCACCGTATAAAGGGTAGGCGTCGTTGTGTTAGGTGTGGTTCGCCTTGGTGTGAAAGAACTCGGTATTTAGCTTTGTACCGGAAAAAGGTTAAGCGACGTTGTGAAGGCTTCTCCGCCATAAGGAGTTGGTTTAGTGCTTACGAACTCTCGAGTAGGTGACTCGGGGAGTGGAGTAGGGCAAGGAAGGTGTCCTTGTAGCCGAACCACTATAAATACTTGTGTCGTGGTGATGTGCTTTTTACTCTTTATCTTTCATTACACGTTTATATATCTATCTATCAACGTCCAACATAAACAACCAAATAGATTGACATAAGTCGATCTAAATATTTAAAAGGAAGTTTTAAATTGGTAAAACTATTTAACCCCCCCTTCTAGTTTTCCACAATTGGCATCAGAGCTTCGTTACCAAGTTTCTTAGAGTATGTTGTACTTTAAAAACTTGATACGATCCGTGTATGTTTGAAAACTAGAAAGAAAGATTTTTCAAGTCATGTTTTAAAAATCATTATAATGTTTATTGTTGGACAATGATAGAATGTTCTAACATTTTCCTTGTTAAGTATTCTCCATACTTGGATTTGGGCATCCTAAGAAGATCATGAAGAATTTCTCTAAATATTTCTTTCCCTAAAAAGAATATTTAGCAAAGGATTGAGGTATCTTAGAAGATCATGAAGTATTTCGCGTCTATGGTTTCTAAAACCATAAAAGGGAATATAGCAAAGGTATGTTTTCTTAGTTACAATTTTTGGTAAAAAAAACGTGCTAAATTGCTTGTGGATAAAATGGTGAGATATGCTACTATCTTATAATAAGCATAAAATGAAAAGTGTTTTTGTTGATCTTTTTCTTTTTGAAGTTTTGTTGTTAGATATCTTGTTAATCAAGCTTGAATAAAGGTAAAATGGTTAATATAACTATACTTAAAAGTCTACTGTAAAGGTTAAACCTTTTCGCGGGTCAAAACGCATATTTTGTAATTATGTGTCAGATCCGCGGATCCCTCAAAGTTACACTGTTGACGGATCCTCAAGCAAGGGATCCGTGGTACAGAAGACATTTTTTTTCTGAATTTAAAAAATTCATAACTAATTAACCGTAAGTCGTTAGAAGTCGTGCCACCTATTGTTTTAAAGGTATTTGAGTCTACTTTCATTTAAAAATGATTTCATAAATTGATTCAAAACAAAAATTTATAGAATCATTGATTTATAATAGAAAGTCATTTTTCGGTCATAACTTTTGCACAAACTTTTGATCTAATTAGAAACGGATGTTTTCATCTTTGAATAACAATGTGTCCTCTTTTGAATTCAAGGTTTTGATCATATTTATAAAGGAAACTAATCAAGCTTGGTATACATGTTTAACACAAAGCGATGAAAAGAACTTTCGTATGCTATGCTAAATGATAAATTGTTTCCCTTGCATTACTTGATTATTTGCTTATCTCAAATAGCTTTTGTGCTTGATTGATTGATTATCATACGTGGTTTCCTTACCTTGCTATTCACTATCTTTCTTGTCGATTTAGTATTTTTCTACTAATCAATGTGCTACTTGAAGGAGTGTTTGGGATAACATCTAGTTGTGTCAAAAATGTTAGTTTTATAACTTGAAAAATGTTTAAAACATTTAACACACTAAAATGGCTTTTTGATTGAGTTTGTCATGTGTGCAACATAAATGTTTTATGTGCCTATATGATTTCTTGATTTCATATTTTCTTGTATCATTTTCTAAAAACAACAAGAATGTACATCGGATCATAACCTACACTTGTGTTGATGATGTACTCTCCCGTTTTCCTTTTCATGATCGCTCTCCAAGCTTCATAGTAGGATTGACAACTTGATTATTTCATCCGATATACTCAAGTAAATTATTTTGCAACGCAAATATAATTGTTCATATCCGAAAGTCCAAACTCGAGCTTTCCAACAACATATGTTGAACTAGCTCATCCAACCATTTTTGTTCACCATATGGACAACTTTTAATTTTTTTTGACACCTTCGTCACCTTAGTTGTTTCAAGTATTATATTAATAAAAACGAACCAAAGTATCATCATTGTTACTCGTTGATAGGACATTGTAGGAATATAAATTTTCCTAACTTGAGAATGAATACTGGAGAACTTATTGCACTAGAAACTCAATTTGACCTAACGGTTGAATTGCTTCCTTGATAGAAGTTGGGTATGTGGAATCGCCCGTAAAAATGGTCGTGTTTAGCCGTAATTGAGCACCACTAGTAATAGTCTCATATTCATTCTTTCACTTGAGAAATTTATACTCCTATGTTTTCCTAAAGTAAGTTTACAATGGAAATACTTTGTATTGTCTTAGGATTACTAATCAAACAAGTTGTAAAATTAATTTTTCTTTTAGTTAATCACAACCACTTGCCTCATCAAGCGATTATCTTTCTTTGATCGAGAAGAGCTGCAATACTTCAAGGATGAAGTTCATTGTATGCTAATCACCATCCGTAATAACTATACTTAGTTCATTACCTTCACTAAACCAAAACAACCTTCTAAACAATTCACTGTCTTAAGGACGCATATACATGTGTCTCTTATTCTTCAACATACCTTGCATGCCATTGTTAATACAAACGATTTACTAATCTAGATCGTAAATATGTTTTGAGCTTCTTGAATAAGTGCTTGTTAAGTTTGATAATCCTCTATGTTATTTGTGAGCTATATTTCACATTAATTGCTTATGTGCTATTCTTACATGCCCTCATTGCTATGTTTTACATGTATACATATATGCTTCCTGTAAGAAATCATTAGTTTCAAAATTCGATACATAAGGCAAATTTATGAAACCATTCTGTTAAGGAAATCTGTCTCAGACACCGGATCCCTCAAATGAAGGATCCGTGGGATCCGAGTGGACAGAGGTGCATTTTTAGCTTGCTTGCATCAATCCAACCTTCTGGTCTTTATTGGACTAGTTAAACATGATACTTTAGGATCACTTATATCTTCCTCAAGCTCAGTATGTCTCACACTCACTCATAGCTAACTTAGGATCACATTCAAGGTGCTTTTGATTTATCACTTCACCAAAACTCACCATATTTCCGCTCCAATGCAATTACAATCATTGTATTTCAAACATGTCTCTAGAACACCTCACACTAAGCCAAACATAGTGTCTTAAGGCAAATTAAGTCCTTATCAAGTTAAGTAGATCCTTCCTACTCACACATAACTCACCTAGATCATACTCAAAGACGCTTTTAGATCTATCGTCTCATTTTAATCCATTACTCTTCCGCTCTTAAAGCTTACACATCATTTTTCACTTATATCTAAACGTTGGAGACCGCTTATAACAAATCAATCATAATCATCCTTACTACAAAATTGGTCAAAATTGATCAAATCCTAGTTTTTCCATCTTAAGCCTCTAGGATATTTTCCAAAGGATTAATCTAAGTCACTATCTGATCTCTAGGATCATTTAGCTTCACTTGACACTCTCAAAATATTTAGTGTCATTCTTGTTCATTCATTGGTACTCTTGAAAGTTCCAATTCCTTCCATAAAAGGCAATCATTAGATACATCACTCATTACCTTCAAGTATTTAAGAACCTTTTCATTTAAGACACTTAGAGTGAAACAACACGGTGATAGATCTTAGATCTTAGAAATATAATTTCCACTCCTTCATAGTTGCTGAGAGCCGGATCCCTAGGATTAGCCTAGACGGATCCCTCTGAGGAGGGAACCGTGGGATCCCGAGTACAGATTATGTCAAACCTTTCTAAAACAATCATTTCAACTCATCTTTCTAACTCAAACACTCCATCTCATCTTAAATGAGTTCCTAGATCATTACAAACTCTGAAGTTGACTCTTGTGCATGCATAACATTCCAATGAATCTTAGTTGCTTAAGGCTTAAATGCACTTGCCAAATCTCTTGCTTTATAAACCACATTGTTAGGACTCCATAGTCATCACCTTCATTCTAATTTCAGACTTTAGGAACCCTTACAAACCTCTTGAAATCATCTCATCATGAGGAAAACTCCATGTAGTAACTTATCCACCAAAGAACCACCCAAGAAAAAGGCTCGTGTTATACACGAAATCTCTTCAACCGAATCATCTCCGGTCAAGCCAACAAATGCTAGGATCTTTCCTCAACCAATCAAACCAATTCCTAAAAGGATAGTACCCACAAAACTACCTCCTAGGCCAAACAATATCATTTCCACTAAACCATCACCATTGGTTCCTAGAGCTATCTCCTTTACATCTCCACTATCATCACCACACCTCTACAATTTAGAGGATTTGCCTCGTAGGCCGTCTCATCCGCCTCCGCCGACAACATTCTCCTCATTAGGAGGAATAATGATACAAAATCAAGGTGTTGAGTCAACACTTTCTCCGGCTTCCTTTTCACCGTTTCCATCATATAATCCCATTTGGATTATGAGAAATCATCAAGGTCAACCACCCGACCATATGGAAGTTGACACTTCTCTACCACCACCATCATTCTTGTTCGAGCCATTCTCAAATGCGCCTCCACCAATCCCTCCATCGTTTGAAGCTCCACAAGCCGCTTCACTTGATCCTTCGAATCAATCCATTTCATTTCTTCCACCACCACTACCTAGCCATGACAAAGATTGCTATCATTGTCAACATGTTGAAAGTTTGATACATGAAGTACGAGAAGACCAACGTTTCATGTTCTATCATCTCCTTGAACGTTTCGACGAGATTAAACCTAAACAAAACTTGAGCTAGAAGATTTTAGTGGTGTCCTAGCATCAAGCGTTAGTTGGTCTAGAAATTCCTAGTCATGTATCGTCTATTTTCTTAGTTTTTAGAGTCATGTATATCATAACTCTAGTTTTATAAAATGAAATTACATGCTACTTGCTATATTTATGAGTATATGTTTATGTTACATATCTCACTTTGGTGATAATACTATTTGTTATACCACCATTTACTGATTTTATTCATCAGATAGACGGATCCCTTTAGTTTGGGAGACGGATCCCTACTAGGAGGGAACCGTGGGATCCGTGAGACAGGAAACTATTTTCCTACTAACTTGAGTCATATTTGCAGGAAATTACGCATTATACTTGTTTTCTAACCTTTGTTTTGTAGTTATTCAATTAACACATGAAGAATTTGACACCCTAAAGCTAGGGGAGCTTGGTGTCAAAACAATAGGTTGCAAAATTACTTGCAATCTTAGATTTATATTTCATGACAACCCTTTTCAAAATTGCAATCATCTAGGGGGAGCACACCCGTCACATAGACGAAATCTTTTGCAAAACTTAGTTTCAAATGAACTAGAGAATTACTTTCTTGACGTCCTTACTTAGGGATGGACTCGTCAAGGGGGAGTAAAGACGAGATCCTTTCCCGTTACTTGCTCTCTATTAATTTCTTTCACATGTTTTTCTTAAAAACAATGTGTTGCCTTCTTTCGAAACTCTTTTTGTTTCGACAAAAAGGGGGAGAAGAAAGTAAAAACTACAAATTCAAACTTTTACGAATTTTAGCTTTTCCTTAAAATAATTTTATGTTTTGTCATCAACAAAAAGGGGGAGATTGTTAATACAAATAAGCCGTAAAAACATTTATTTATATTTTACGATCTTCTAATGTTTTTTCGATAACAAACGTAAAATCATGTTAACGAAACATATAAAATACGTAAATGGTTTGAACTAATAGTTTCTAACATATTCACATTTTCACATAAAACACTAAAACAAGTATAAGTGATTTTACGATTTAGTAAATACATATGTACAACAACTAGTGTTTACATATTTGGGTATAATATATACATAACTAGTATGTAGTTTATTGGGGAATATAAATGGGTAGAAACTTGAGTATCACAACCCATTGGGCAAATACATTGAATTTAGTTGGGTACAACCCAAAGCCCATGACCCATGGAGCTTGACCCATAACCCATTGCATGACATCATGCTTATATCAAACATGGATAATATCCATAACCTATGGATCAACCCATACCCAAGTGACCAAGTGCATTGCACTTAAAGATACATTGTATCTAGCTAAAGATCCATGGTTCAACCCATGACCCACAACCAAAATACCCATGGGTAAAAGGGAGCATCCCACGGATCCCCAGTAATACACTGGACGGATCCCTCAAGGGAGGGATCCATGGGATCCGGGAACAAAGAGTGTTTTTCTTCTATAATTAGTGAGCCATTTCTTCCTTTTAGCTCACCACTTTCACACATACTCTCTCCAAGTATTATATCTCTCTAACCTCAGATCCAAGATATCTATGTAGTTTGTCTTTTGTTTTTGTGTGATCTTCTAGGTTCCTCTTAAAGGCAAGATCACCACCTTTGAAGTCGAGCAAGCTCAAGTCCAAGAGTTGCCATGCTTCCTCATCATCAAGGCTAATGAAGTCTTCTTGTTGATGATTCTTTTCTTTCTTCTAAGAAGTGTAGTGTTGAATACATTAGTGAAAGATGTCTCAAGGGTCAAGATGAAGACATTAGTGAAAGGTGTCGATCGTCCTTATTGTAGGCATTAGTGAAAGGTGCCTAGAAGCCAAGTTACAAGACATTAGTGAAAGGTGTCTTGAAGATCTAGCCACAAGACATTAGTGAAAGGTGTCTTGATGATCTAGCTAAAGGCATTAGTGAAAGGTGCCTTAGATGTACAATCGATATGGTGTGTTTCGATGTACAAGATAGACTAGTACTAGATCCAAGGATGGTGATATCCTTAATGGTGTTGTAACAAGGAGTAGATCTCCTTGAGATTAGGTGTTGTGTTGTGATGGGTAGTAGTTCCTCCATGGTAATGGAACTAGGTGCTTAGCCTAGTACCTAATAAAGGGTAGGCGACGTTGTGTAGGTGTGGTTCACCTTGGAGTGAAAGAACCCGGTGGTTAGCCTAGCACCGTATAAAGGGTAGGCGACGTTGTGTTAGGTGTGGTTCGCCTTGGTGTGAAAGAACTCGGTATTTAGCTTTGTACCGGAAAAAGGTTTAGCGACGTTGTGAAGGCTTCTCCGCCATAAGGAGTTGGTGTAGTGCTTACGAACTCTCGAGTAGGTGACTCGGGGAGTGGAGTAGGGCAAGGAAGGTGTCCTTGTAGCCGAACCACTATAAATACTTGTGTCGTGGTGATGTGCTTTTTACTCTTTATCTTTCATTACACGTTTATATATCTATCTATCAACGTCCAACATAAATAACCAAATAGATTGACATAAGTCGATCTAAATATTTAAAAGGAAGTTTTAAATTGGTAAAACTATTCAACCCCCCCTTCTAGTTTTCCACAACCCCGAATCAACCAACCGATCGGTTGACACTCCAACCGGATCGGTTGGAAGCCTCGTACTTAATAAATCAACGAACTGACGCTCGCACTGCACCATCCGGTTTGTGTTTCTGTTAAAAAATTTAAAATTCTCCAACCGATCGGTCACTACCCGTAACCGGATCGGCTGGACCAATCGGTAAAAAAAAATTAAAAAAAATTCATTTTTCGTATTTTGTTTAGATAGAATAAGTTTAAATGTCTTTTTGTTTTTGCAAGAGTATCATTTCTTTTATTTGGTTTTTCCATTTTAATTTTTGTTAATTTAGTATATTGTAAATAAATAAGTACATATTTTTTTAAAATAAAAATGTTTCGAACTTTGTGGATATGTTCGCTGGAAACCCTCACGAGACTATAACTCATCCACTTAGGCCACCGAGGGGTTTAAAGGCTTGTTTCATACGCTAAATACAACCGTGATGCCTACGAAAGTGAGTTTTAGAATTTTACGCGTTTTTGTAGTTTAGTTTATTTTTACAGATTGAATAAGCTCTTGGAGGAAGGATTGGTTGGATCTTGAACTTTACACTCTTGGGATTGGACATGTTTGGTTGAAATAAAAATCGATTTATCTCACACGCTTATGCTAGCGTTTGCTTAGCACCTTATCATATGGAGTTCGATCGTGATGTTTAGCCCGGGAGGTTTCGTTTCTCTTAGACTTATAGTTAAATTTTCCCTATCTTTACATGCTTTGAAGTTTTCGCAATTGCTTTATTTTGTTTCTTTGTTATTTTTCCTTTGATTGGTTTGTTGGTAAATTATTTTATAAATTGATTTCTTTTAGTCCCTCGAAAGTAAGGCTCACCCATTGTAAACAAACTGTGTGAGAGGTATAAGGCGGGTCTCCCTGATTCCCTAAAGAAGTTGGGTTTTTAATATGCTTCGCGCTGACCTGCTTCTCCGCTTCTTTGTGCGTTTCAATGGAGCTATCGAGAACTCGTGGGAAAAGAATAAGTCATGTTTGGTTTTAAAAAAAATAAAAAATAATAGTAAATTAAAACAAAAAAAAAGAATAAAAAAAAAGAAAAAAAAATCGTAACTAGTTTATTTTTCAAAGTTTTCTCGTAGTAATAATAATAGCAATATTTTTATAGTCATTAAGTTATTTTTCTTTTGTGTGATTAACTTAAGTGTGGGGGGAAAATATTATTGTGAAAAGCGAAACTAGTTTTTAGATTCTAAATTTTTGGGTCAATTTTAATCTTTGTGAACTTGTTTGCCCTCATGATCTAGTTGTTTTCACGCTTATAGGATAATCTATTAGAATAACTGGATCAATCCACTGGTGAAATCGGTAATTTTGAAAAACTTGAGATGTGTCCTGATTATTATTGCAATCCATTCTGGGATTGATGACATTTGCTAACGCATTTTTAGCCCCTTCCACTAAATTGAGGATTTAAGCGTGTTTCACATATAGCATACATCTTTTATGCTTGAATCTTTTGCTATGAGTGTGCCGGTGATTTTATTTATTCTAGAACTTGTACTTGTAAATCATTACCAGACCGCAGTAAGATCACATTTGTGTGATATAAGTGTATTCGTGTGATAAAGAGGCACCTTAGGAATAAAACCAAATGGCCTTCCATTTTACATCTAATGATATATTAGCTAGCCACATCGGTTAGTTAACCACCCACATGGACCCATTTGTTAGCGCTCATTTTTAGCGCTAGATACCCTAGTACATCCTCCGAGCCACTTTAAACCTTAGCCTACCCTTTGTCAAAGTCTAAATGGTTGGTTGCTAGTTGCTTAGTATGATGGATTGTTTTTTATGATTATGAGTTAGCCACACTTGGACAATTGTGTGTGCCATTCCGACAAAAATGAAGAGTGCACCTTCTTATTTGTATTTTTGTGGTGTGTGCTTAACGAAGTGTAGAGGAGATGTGATGTATATATATATATATATATATATAAAAAAAAAAAAAAAAAAAAAGCCATCGAAAGAAAAAAAAATGAAAAAAAAAATATATGTGATGACAATTATAGCCAATGTGCTATATTATTTATGAAGAGGAAGTATGTTTGAGATATCGATTTGCAAATGAGCTAAGACGTGATATATATGTATTTGGTGATCGATATGTGAAGAAGATAAGTTAATAACTATAATCATTTTCGGGTTTGTGGTTTGTTCGGTGACTAGCAACATGGGTATTAGACTTGACTTTATTTTTCTTTTAACACCAATTTCATAAATATTCCCATGCCTTATCCCTTCCCTTTTGGCTTTGTGAAAATATGAAGTGCGTGAATATTTTTAGTGACCATCCGGTTCTTGAAGGATCGAATGACGCGCCAGCGATCTAGTGCATATTTTTTGTGACCATCCGTCATGCAAATAACGCGCCAGCGATCCGAGGTATACTCTAGTGACCATCCGTTGTTTGACTTAATCAAGAATTCGCGCCACCGATCTATTATATTCTTGTATGAAATATTTCAAGATAAGCCTAGATAAACCCTTTTTAGCCAAACCCGGATAAAAGCCCTCTTTAGATCTTTACACTTGGTGCTTACGCCACGTCAGTGGAGTTTTGTTTCTTGTACAAGCCTATGGTAATATTTAGATCATGACTGAGCAATATGAGTGTACTATGCCTTAATACTATCCATCTCTAAATAAATTGAGTGTTGGGTGAATTATACATCCATTCCTTTTCGTGAGATGCTTAGCCATGTTATCAAGCAAGAGAATTCATTAGGCATTGTCAAACATCTCGATTTTTCACCCATAAAGCTTAAAACGATGAATCTTATCTTGTACTTGTATTTGGTAGATTTGCATCACATTTTTATTAATCATATCTCATGCACCACGTGGGATTTATTTTTCTTAATTTCTTGATTTGCTTGAGGGCAAGCAAACCCTTAAGTGTGGGGGAGTTTGCGCTCATTTTTCGCTTATTTTTATATATAAAAAAAATAGAAAAAACCAAAAAAAGTATTTAAATTTAAAAAAAATCGTTTTGTCATTTAGGTTTGTCTTTTAATTTTTCTTTTCTTAGATTTGCTTGAGGGCAAGCAAAGTTTAAGTGTGGGGGAATTTGATAACGCTCAAATTGTGCATGTTTTTAGTAGCGTTATCCTTGCTTTTATGTATGTTATTTGGTTATAATCATATGCTTTTGATGCTTAATCGTATAAAAGTGCGTTTGCAAGTTTATTTGTAGCCAAGTACATGAATGTGGAGAAAAAGATGGAAAAAGAAGTAAAATACGAAGATTTCTCCCTATATGAAGCATTCCCGACAAAAGCAAGACTTGCGGAGTATATTCGAGAAGATAAAGTCATCAAGTTAGTGGTCCAAAGACTCAAGAATAAAGTTCAAGAAGGGAAACGAGAAAGAAATGAAGAAAAGAAGCTTAAACGAAGACATATTGGAAGACTCGTTGTTCCCAACACACCTTCACCATTTTGGCCATAACTTTTGCATACGGACTCCGTTTGACCCCCGGTTCATGGCCACGGAAAGCTAAGGGAAAGATATACAACTTTGGAGATTGTCAATTTCTGTAAAAAGGCTCCAACCATTCGGTCGGGCCCCGCAACCGAAATGGTTGGAGCCCAACCGAATCGGTTGGGAAGCCCTGGACAGCCATTTTTTCATCACTAAGACTCCAAACTTGTCCCAAACGATTCTAGTTCCTTCCCTTGGTGTATTATAGTTCCTTCCAAGCTCCTTGGAGGCTAAGTTGAGCATTGAATACCCCTAGGCTTGGAAGTAGTATAAATAGAGGCCTTTGCAACCTCATTTCATCATCCCTTCTCCATCCCTCTCATCCCTTTCACCCACCACTCCATCTCTAGGTGTGAAATTCGAGCCTCCACCCTTAAGGACGAAATTCCACCTATTACAACATCCCTCTCTCAACTTACCTTCCCCAAAGGTGTGAAATTCAAGCCTCACCCTTAAGGATGAATTTCCACCAACTATCCTATCCCAACTTGTGTGAAATTCGATCCTCCACCCTTAAGGATGAATTTCCACCAACTTATTTTCCCCAAAAGACCACAAACCTCTGCCAAATTCGTGTAGTGTGCTCAAGGGTTGTTGAAGGCGTTTGGACATCATTTTTCGGCTTGGTAGAACTATTGTAGTTGATTGGAGGCTTGAAGGTTGCTATAATCCTTCATCTTTGCCTAATGTAATTGATATGTTTCCATATGTTTATTATTGATATGATTGTTGAAGCTTTGTGTTTGATTGAAATAACCATGAATGTCTTGATACTTGATTGTTCTTATATTTCTTTTCTTGTTGGTTTGATATGTGACAATCATAACCATCTACTTGTTACTTGCTTAAACAAACAAACGACACTTGTAGTGCAACCAAGTCTCTTGGGACGACCTTGATTTACCATATACTATACTATAACTCGACTAGGGTATACTTGCCTGAATGTGCTCCTAGTTAACCGGTAATTCTTGTTTACAAATTTAAAACCCCGATGGAACCCATCACTCCCCCTCAACATGTGCTTCACGTATTAGAAATTGTTTTAGCACATGGAGGCAAGAGGAATTTGAAATCTTAGATTCAGACTTAAAGATCCAATCTTTGATTAACATTTTCTAAAATGATCATTATCACTTCCCGATCAAATCTAGTATTTTAAATACTTTGAGTAAAACACTTTTGGGAAGGATGATGTTTTCTTATGATTGCTCCCCCTCAATATGAGCATTGATATTCGAAAGTTTTTTGCACATATTAGAGAGAACCTGCACTTAGAGACAAATCAGTCACGTTTCAATCCTTTTTGGTTTGAGATAGATGATCCCCCTTAACAAGTGCATGGAAAATTTGAAATCGTTTGGCACATGTAGGGAGAAGTGCTTGTTATTATCTTTATAAAACCCAATCAGTTTATATCCAATTTAAATCACAAATTCTCCCCCGATCGCAATTTTCAAATCTTTTGAGATTTGTGATCTCCATTGATTTAAATTGTTTTGGAAAGATTTTTAGGAGAATTGTGACTTGCTTTTACAACATTTAACTGATAAGGATCAAATTCTGAGACTTTAAACTCCAATGATTAAACATGCTTAAATATCTTATGAAAACACAACATTTAGCCTTGGTCTGGATCCAATTGTGTAAAAACATTGTTCTTTTTTATTATCCAAAGTTACACCTTGCTCGGTTACGTACCAATTGTTTGAAAAATAACCTTTTTGATTTGATTGAAATCATTCTTCCCCTCAATCAATGACGTAAGTTGTTGATTGAGAGATAGAGATTTTGACAAGTGGTAAGTCCAAATGATTTTTAAAAATAGAGTTTAAGTTATTTTCAAAGCACTTTTGTTTTCATTATATGACAAATATTTTTCAGAAGAATTTATAGAAGGAAAAAATATTTGTGAGACGAATTTGTTTTTAGAATCAGAGCATGAAGATTCAAAAGTTAATTTAATCATGGCTCCGTTCTTTCTTTTAAAACTGGTTACTGCCTGAAATGACAATAAACCATCATTTTTCTCCATCTCATTTTTTTTTTTTATAAAAGTTTATGTACAATCGAACTTCATCTAAAGACCCGTGTCATTCTTAGAGTGACAAATCAAAGACCGTAGATGTTATCAAAGAATAGAAAAAGATGGGAAAAATAATATTTTTGAGCTTTTTCAAAGATTTTCTGATTTTTATGGATTTTTGAAATTTTATATTTTTCTATTTTCTTTTTGTTGGTTTTATAATTTTGTATTTTTCTTTTTTTTTTTTTTTTTTTGAATAAATATTTACAAGAGATGGATGAAGAAAAAACTTTTACTCCTCGTCTTCCTCTTGAAGACGTTTGAGTGTTTCCGGTTGTAGACTCTTTAGACCAAGTCGTGGAAGGATAAACTCAAAACGTTCTCTAGAAAGAGCTTTGGTGAAGATGTCGGCTTAACTGATATTCAGTCTTCACAAAATATAGTTCCACCACACCGTTCTCCACTTGCTCCCTGATGAAATGATGTCGAATGTCAATATGTTTTGCTCTTGAATGTTGAACGTTGTTGCATGAGAGAGCAATGGCACTCTTGTTATCACAGTGATGAGGGATTTTGTTGAAATTCAAAGCCATAGTCAGATAATTGGGATCTCATCCATAGGATTTGAGCACAACAAGATGACATGGCTATGTATTCTGCTCTCAGAGGATATAGAGGTACTCATTTGCTTCTTTGAAGACCAGCTCACAAGCTTATCACCCAAAATTGAGCACCTCCTGACGTGCTTCGACGTATATCTTGACACCCTGCATGGTCAGCATCTGCATAGGCTGTTAGTGACATACCGGTGTCCTTCGGGTACCAAAATCCTATGTTGATGGTTCCTTGGAGATACCGAAAGACCCGTTTAACCGCTTCAAGGTGCTTTTTGGTAGGCTTAGCCTGGTATCTAGCAATGCATACAGCGAACAGAATGTCTGGTCTACTTGCGGTGAGGTACATCAGGGATCCAATCATACTTCGATATTTAGTTTGGTCAACCATGATCCCTGAGTGGTCCTCATCCAGTTTAGTACGCTCCACCATGGGAGTGTCAACAGGGTCACAAGAATCAAATCCAAATTTCTTTAAGATCTCATTAGCATATTTAGATTGATTTATAAAAATGCCTCCGAGACTTTGTGAAATTTGTAATCCCAAGAAAAATGACATTTGTCCCATCATTGACATTTGAAATTTGGAGCCCATCTCCTTAGAAAAATGGTCACATTCTTTGGGGTCAGTCGAGGCAAAAATAATATCATCAACATAGATTTGAACATGAATTAAGTGTTTACCTGACTTTCTGGTTAACAATGTCGGATCAACTGCTCCTTTGTTGAATCCATTAGATACAAGAAACTTTGATAGCGTGTCATACCATGCCCTTGGAGCTTGCTTCAAACCGTAGAGGGCCTTCTTCAAGCGATAGACATGATTAGAATGCTCTGGATTCACAAAACCTTCAGGCTGGCTGACGTATACTACCTCTTTCAGATCTCCGTTAAGAAAAGAAGTCTTTACATCCATCTGATAGACGACCATGTTCTTACTAGCAGTGTTAGCCAAGAAGATTCTGATTACCTCGATACGTGCAACTGGAGCAAATGATTCTTCAAAGTCAATACCCTCCTCTTGATGGTATTCTTTCGTAACCAGTCGAGCTTTGTTTTTTAGCACATCACCATGTTCATCAAGTTTTACTTTGAAGATCCATTTAAGAGCAATGATCATAGCACAGTCAGGAGCAGGTACTAATTCCCATACATCTAATCGATCGAACTCATGAATTTCTTCTTGCATGGCATTGAACCAGCTGTCTTCAGTCATGGCTGTCTTGACGTCTTTTGGTTCGACCTTAGATAGTACGGAGTTAAGGAAGCACCACAAGGCATCAGTTGCAAGTTGTTTACGAGTGGATACTGGACGAGAAGGGTTCCCAATGATGTTGTCCAATGGATGGCCATGTGTCCATTTTCTAAGGTGCTCGTGTGGTTGTTGTTGAGGGACAGAAGTAGCAGAGTTTGGATCTCCTGATGAAGATGGTTCTAAAGTTGGTTCAGGAGAAAATATGTTCTCAAATGGAGCATCTTCGGGAGTAGCAAAGGGGTTATCTCTATTATAGTTGCTAGAAACATTTCCATGATGTACACTCGATGATTGAGGAATTGATGATGATGATGAGTGATCTGCAGTAGGCGCTTCTTGACTCAGTGACACAGAAACTGAAGGGTTATCTATGTTGACTGGGTTAGGGGCAGCCACTGTTGATGGATTAGACTGATCATTAGCAATAGGTTCATAGTATTCATCAAACATCGGATCAAACAATTTCAAGGAGGTACATATGGAACTGCTGGTGAGGGGTTTTGTACAAGAGAAGAACTAATGGGACTACTTAAAGAATGTTGAGATGCGGGTCCATAACTTGATTTTCCTGGAGCCATTTGCCCAGACAGCTCATCGAACATGACGTGAATAGTTTCCATGATATCTCGAGTTCTTTTGTTGTAGATTCGGTAACTATTCCTGTTTGGTGCATAACCCACAAAAACTCCAATGTCCGCCTTAGCTCTTAATTTACCTAAATCTTGACCATCATTTGTTGGATAGCACAAAGCACCAAACACACGAAGGAAGGAGAGATCAGGTTTTCGATTGTGGACAAGTTCGTATGGAGTTTTTCCATGAGTGGTATGTATTAGGGATCGATTTTGGGTATAGAAAGCAGTGGCAATGGCTTCAGCCCAGAGAAACATTGGGACCTTTGAGTAAATTAGCATAGTTCTTGCAGCTTCTACAAGGGTCCGATTTCGTCTTTCAACTACACCGTTCTGTGGAGGAGTACGTGGAACACTTATTTGATGGCTGATTACAATGCTTTCATAAAACTGACTTAGTTCTTTGTTAACAAACTCAGTTCCATTGTCCGTTCGAATAATTCTAACAGTCTTGTTAAGTCAAACCTGCAGCTGTTTGATAAGTTTGATGATGACATCCGGAGTTTCATCCTTTGTCCTCAAAACTTAACCCAAGTAAATCGAGAATAGTCATCAATAACGACTAACACATATTTCTTCCCATTTATCGTTTGCACTCTCATGGGTCCGCATAGGTCCATATGAAGTGTATGTAGAACTTCCATAACTGAGTTTACAGATTTGGGTTTATGGGCATATTTCTTGCTTTTTCCCAATTGACATGCTGAACAAAGATGATCTTTTTCATACTTCAATCTGAGTAATCCTCTTACGAGATCCTTTCTAGACAAATCATTTATGGTTCCGAAGTTCAAGTGGTTGAGACGGCAATGCCATAGCCATGACTTTGTTTTAGAGTCTTTAGATAACAATCAGATTGGAGAAGTCTTCTTCATATCTTCGATAGAGATGGTGTATAGGTTTGTTTCACGTTTTCCTCTTAAAAGTTCCACACCATCAAGTTCTCTAACGAAGCAAGTATGTTTTCTAAAAGCCACTTCTAGAT
This sequence comes from Chrysanthemum makinoi, assembly GCA_910596185.1. Taxonomy (NCBI): domain Eukaryota; kingdom Viridiplantae; phylum Streptophyta; class Magnoliopsida; order Asterales; family Asteraceae; genus Chrysanthemum; species Chrysanthemum makinoi. Next base: position 258,497,522 of record OU343223.1, read on the forward strand.
CAGAATTACAGAAAACAAATTATGACCAAGACCTTCAACATAGTATACGCGGGAAATTACACTATCACCAACCACATAATCTCCATAACCCATAATTGCCCCAAAATGGTCGTTCCCGAATCTAACAGTCCTGATAAATTTACTCATGAAGTTCATGAGCCGCGAGCGATCTCCAGTCATATGCTTGGAACAGCCTGAGTCCAGGTACCACAGAACGATTTGAACGACATGCAGTTGAACACGCAAGTATGGATGACTGGATTGTTTGGATCCCCATGCGAGAATGGGTTCCACTTGGTTAGAAAACGAGATTGGAACATCCACATCAGAAACAGAGTCAATGAAATCGTTAGAGGCAGATGTCGGGCTAGTAGAAACAATAGATCTATTCAAAGTATGTTCACTTCTTAAAGGTATAGTTCTACCAGTAGGCATCCATTTCCTAATGGGCATTGATCTAGATAATTTAGGGCACAACTCATTAAGATTGAATTTACGGCCAGTAGGTATCCAATGATAACCTACATTACTAAATTTTCTTCCAGTTGGTTTCCAATATTTTCTAGCCCTCTTCCACCTTGGTCTTCTGACCTTCTTAACCTGTTTTCTAGTGTTAACATTTTTTATCGGAGATATAACAAAATTGTTCACATCATTCACAACACATTCATGATTAATACCATAAATCATACAATCATTACATGATTTGCAAGAAGTAGCAGAATTCGAATTAGTTACAGTACGCTTATAGCTAATACTAGAATCAACACCATTCGTCTTATTCAACACAAACTTATTGTTCCTAGGGTGGTCTTCTACTTTCTTCCATTGATCACTCTTAGCTTGCGAGGTCCTATCTTGCTTTGTATTGCCTGGAGGCTTTGACCCGCTTGCCTTAGTGTCACTGATTACTCCTGTAGAGGGAATGATGGGAACATTAGTTGGTTTTACTACTTTATGCATTCTTGATCTAGAAGTGCTGGGATCTGAAGTACTTGCAGGCACATCAAAGTTCACATGCTCGACTTTTGGCACAGAACAAGGCATTTCATGGGTTGCATGCTTAAAACTAGGCATAGAGCAAGGCATAAGGACTTTATCTTTCTTACAAAAGGATTTAGGGCATGTTGCTCTTAAGCATTCTAAAAGTTCCTGAGATCGTTTGGCATATAAGCATGCATACCTAACTTCACTATCAAGTGGTTTATTTAGGCTATCCTCTTCGACAATCTCACAGAGACATTCTAGACTATCCTTAAGGTACGAAAAATATTTTTGAAATCCAAGTTCGTTATTTCTAAGGTGAGGAGGAATATATTTTACAGTCACAGCATACTTAGAATCCGCAGATGCCTTTGATGCAACATTCTCATTACAGACAAGTGGCATTTTCCCTTTTACCTGACTTTTGAGATTCTCATTTTCCTTTTGTAAAGAAGTTATTTTTTCATTGTTCTTGTCACGAGTGACCTTCATTGAATCATATAACTATTTAAAGTGTCGTTTAACCTTTTCATTTTCTTCTAGAAAACACTCATTTTCTTGTTGTAATACATTAATGATGTTTTGAAGATGAAAGTTTTGAGAATACTGAGAATCTAAAGGAGGAGGCATTTGGGATCCATTCACATTGTTCTTTTCACCCTTTAATTGTGAAATTTGGGTTTTCATCATTCTGATCATGTTACAGTGAGTTCGAATCTGTTCGTCACGTTTGTTTATTTCAAAAACTGCATCAAACTCGGGAACATCCGAGGATGTCTTCATATTTGAGGTTTTAACATTTTCTTTGAGATGTTGATATTTTAGTTGCAAATTAAAATGTTCAACTTCCAGTTTAGAATAATGTTTTACCAAATTATCATGATCATCATGTTCTACTTTATCAAGCAATTTTGAATTTGTGGTTTCAAGCTCAATGACACGATCATGGGAAACTTTTAATGCAACAGTTAATTCACGAAATTGAGACACAGTAATAGAATAATTTGTAACATTGTAGAACACATCTTGAGAAACACATTGAGAGATCAGATTATCATTAATGATGTGCAGATTCTTTATCTCTATTTCATTACTCTTAAGCTCACATTCATACATACTGACCTCAAATTCCATATCATTAAACATCTTTTTCATTTCTTTAATCTCTATGTCCATTCCCTTTTGAAGACTCTCAAACTGTCCTTTAAGTTGTTTAAAGAAAGGCATGACCTCAGTTAAATAGCATTCTTTAGTTTGTTCAAAACCCCTTTCCCTTTCAGTTATCCTAGTGGGTGTGATTCTCTTCTTACACGTTTTCTCAAAATCAACAAATAGTTGGTAAACTACATAAAGGCTTATTAAGGTCTTGCTATTAGTGGGAAGATTTCTAGGCACTAAATGCATTGGTGTATTTGGAGGATACACAGTAGCTGGAGGCAATTTCCTACAAGGGGAATTCTTTTCAATAAAATTATCAGCTTTTGTTTGTCCAGATCCTTTTTCCAGAAAATTTGTTTCGGGGGTCAGCTGGGTCTGAGGTCTAAAGTTATTAAAGGCAATCCAGTTATCCTTGGAATAATTTGGTGTTTTAATGATGATTTTATCTCTTATGCACAAGGGACTATTAAATTTATCATCTAATTTTTTTCTAGAGATTTCTTCTAATTTTCTATCTTCCTCAGAGCACTCAGCACAAGTGGGTTTCTGTCTAGGCTTAAGAATCTCATTTCCATCATAGATTACCTTTTGAGCTGCTTTAGCCTTACTACATGCCTTAGGATTTGATTCATCTACAAGTGCAACGCTATGCTTATCACTTAGAACTCTATGCTTAGTGATCATGTGAGCAGTCTGAATGGTGTTCCCTTGTACATACAATTTATTTTCAAGTTTGTTCTTCAAAGTTTTTAGGTTGGAAAATTCATTTAAAAGTTTTGATTCCTTAGCATTGAATTCTTGTTTAAGTACTTTCACATTTTCTTGAAGTTTTTATTTCTGTTTAACAGTTTTGTTAAGTTTTTCTTGTAAGGAATCCAACTCTTGTTTTAACATTTCTTCCCTAAAATTGCTTTTTCTGATAATTGTACGCATTTGGTTATCCATCTCCTGCACGCGGGTAGTCAATTCAAACTTAGCACGTTGTTCATATATAGCAACTTGTTCTTTATAGACATTTAGTTCAGAAGTAATAGAATCATCAGGGGCACATGCAGTGAATTCATCAAAAACATAGTCATCATTGACTGCGGAAGATGCATTACTTGGTACAATTTCACTTTCTTTTTGTTTCACATATTGATCATATGGGACAACATGGCTATTACCCATATTTTCAATATCTGATTCAATAATTTCAGTTGATTGTACTTTGTCGTGTATCTTTTGCACATCAACATCATCGTATAGTTTTAATACCTCTGAAATGATTGATTCTTTGGATGGACTTGATTGTTGTGGTGATGGGACCTTTGGAGAGACCATTGGTGAAATGCTAGCCATGAAAATGGTCGGGGAAGTAGGTTCATCATCGACATCAGAGTCAAATGCATCACAATCAGCAACTTGAAACGCATTTGGATGATTGTGACCTATTCCCTGCACTGGCTGCTCATCCACATCTGCATCATAAGTTTTGGCATTTCCCTCAACAAGAAATAGCAGTTCTTCTTCATCCAAAACTGCTCCATTATCTTGAGCTTGTACCGGCAGCATTTTGTCCCTGAAGTACTCTGCATTTTGAGGGTGTTTTGGGGATGTGCAGTTCCTTGCAATATGTCCTTCACCGCCACAATTATAACACTTGATTGGCTTCCCTTGTCCTTGAATCATATTCCTTCCACGATTCTGATTAGCCACATATCCTCCACCTACTCCAGTCATTCTTTGTTCATTCTTTCTTCCTTGCACATTCTGCACCACTACCTTTCCATCTCTAACAGTAGCTAGATTGTGTGGATTGGATGATGTTCTGAGGTTATTGTTGGTGTGTGGAGTGAGATTCAGATTTTACCTAACCATAAGAAACAGTTGATTAACGAGATTTTCCATGAATGTGTCTGAATCTGGAGGCTTATACCCTGGATCTGGAATGAGTTTGTGATTACCATTACTAGTTGGTATCACTTGAGATGCTTTGGTGGTTATTCCTACATTTGTGTAGAATGCAGTTGAATCATTTGACGAGCTTGCATCACCATAATTGGTTTTGAACTTTTCCAGGATCATTCGTTCAAACATAGCATGTTTCTCATTCTGAAGCAAGTACGCATACAATTGCTCATAGTTAGTGTGCCTCAAACCTTTGGTTAGCTTGACTGAAGTGACAAATTTGTGCCATTCGGGATTCATGTTGTTCACAAACTTTGAGTTGAGCTGAATATTTGGCATAGTCATTTTGATATTCCTCATGTCATTCACAAGCTTGTGGAACCTCACGTAGTATTCATTGACATTTTCCCCTGGGTTCATCTTAAAGTTCTCAAAATCATCATACAGTTGAGACTCTCTGTCTTCTTTAGTTAATTCTGAACAGGAGAGAAGCATCTTGACATTGTCCCAAACTGCTTTGGCTTCAGTGTTGTGATTGATTAACTTGTAGAGGTCCTTTGGTAGACCCTGAAGTAGAATGTTTGAGGGCCAGATATCAGCATCGTATCTCTTTTTCTCCTTATCAGTAAGTTCATCATATGTCTTTGGTCTATCCAATCCTAATGTCATTGAGCCATCAGCAGCAGTTTCAAGTATGTCTCTGGTAGTCTCAACTTGGTACGGTCCTTCATCAATGGATTTGAGAATGTTGAAACCATTTTCCATACCCAAGCAGTACAATATGATTCATTGAGCCCATGAGTCATAATCAGTTCTGTCTAACATGGGTGGACGAGTATCTGATCCTGCAGCTTAAACGTCCTCAGATATAGAAGAGATGATTGTAGGCAAGTTGGTAGACATGATTACAGATTCTACGGGATTTTATAACTCTTTGATTAAACCGGGAAATAGATTCTTTCACGGGGATTTTACTAAATCAAAAGAAAAACCGTAAAATGTAACACGGCGAGATGACAAGTCTCAATAGACAAGTTGTATACTTGACAAGTCGCACCCAAGTCAACTCGCTTTGATGACAACTCGCTTAATAGACAAGTCGCAGAAAACACAACTCGCATAAATAGACAACTCGCTTAATAGACAAGTCGCAAAAAACACAACTCGCATAATCAGACAACTCGCTTAATAGTCAAGTCGCAAAAAACACAAATCGCATAAACAGACAACTCGCTTAATAGTCAAGTCACATAAAACACAACTCGCATGAACAGACAACTCGCTTCAGGCACTACTCGCATAAGACAACTCGCTTCAATAAGCAAGAGACTCAACTCGCATAAGGGACAACTCGCTTCCAAGAAATGTACTACGAGACTCAACTCGCATCCAATCCAATATTCAAAAACCACCACTTTTCAATCCAAAACAACTCAACCACGATGATTCAAGTCTTCCAAATCAAAACCTAAGCACTTATAATGATTCTAAACACAAAAGTAGAATCAAGATCCAAACTTTAACACAAGAAATGATCCAAATGATGAAAACTACTCTAAACTCATTCAAACCCAAAAACCTTATGAAAATCACTAGAAATCCAAGGACATGAAAGATGAGTGATCAAACCATGGCTCTTGATACCATTTGTAGCATATTGGATTTCATATATTACATTTTGGTGTTCTTGGATTCTTGATTACGTTCTTGGCTTCGTAGCCAGTTGTCTTTGATTCTTCAAGTTCAGCATGTGTGGTTCTTACAAGTGGAGGTCTTTAACTGATCCACGTGATGATGTGTTTTGAGCCAGAATTGAGATCATCAGCCACCATAAATCTCTGACTCATCCTTTGAAGTGTTACCATCATGTGAAGTTGTGACTTTTGGACCGACATGCTCACATTCTGGATCATGACATCTTTTCATCAGAGTAGCGGAAGCATCTTTGTATATCTTTGATTGTCATGATTTTCTTCACTATATGCTGAATGTGAGCATGCTATGTTAATTGACTTCTCAATATCGTTTGCAACCGTCCAATGTTCCCAAGAAACAACAGTAGCACTAAAACACATATTAAAGTGTCTTTTTTTCACTTTCGTTGAATATAGTTGCAAGAACTACGGTTCCCCGTTGATCGTATAAATCTGTCATGGATCGTAGAATTCAAGAATCTCCTTGACATGGTTTCAGCTTGATCTAATCGTTTCAAACAGATCGTCCCAAAGAAGACAACATGGAGGAGTGAACCGAGAAATTGAGATTTACTGATTGATTCAAAATGATTTGAAAACAATCGCTTATTGCTTGAAGAAAGAGTTTTCAATACGCATCAAGGTTTTATATGAGAAATCAATTTTCAATCATAAATACCCCTTTTAATTTTGAAAACATACTACTCAGTCGATGTGCTAGAAAAGAGAATTTTTTAGCACAATGACCGGTTTTTCAAAGGTATCCGCCAATCCATTTATCAACCAGATTGATTCAATAGTGAATCTCCCCATCGTCATTCATTGTCACATGATTGATCTAATGGATAGATCTCACATGCTACTCACCAAGAGCTTGTTTGATGTTGGCTCTAGAAGGTTTTCCATCTTCATCATGAATATTTTACATAATTTGATGTTCCGCAATACCACAAGGATATTGTGATGACTCTTAAAGTATATTCTCACATTCCACATTGTGTGAAATTGTGAGTTTTCATTAATGTGCCTAATGAGATTTATTAATGGATGATCTCTTGGCTCTAGACTCAATAGTGCACATTTGGTTCCTATGCCGGAGACTAGGGAGAGGGTCTCCTTCTTCAATATCAACAATCTCTAAGAGGAAGTCGATAGATTATGTAGGTTCCCCGTGAGAATGAAACAAGTCCTTTTAAGAGAAACTTAAGTAGCTTGGGAAGTTTAGTGCAGTGCGTCACTGGGTCCATAACGTCTTGTCTTCAATACCAGTGTTACCTTAGTGGACACTAGTAGCATATGTATTGAACCCGGTTTCTGCCCTAAGGTTCAATTATTTGAGGGCTATTTTATTTCACCCTTTTTCTCATTTCATTTCTTTTTTTTCATTCTTCAACCCCTTCAGTGCTTACCGACTTCATTACTAGAACCTTGTTGGGTTTGTTCCAGTCCTAGCTCTGTCTCAGTCAGCACTCTTCTCATTTCTCATTTTTCTCCTTTTTTTCATTATACCTAAGGACTCTACACTATCTAGTGGATTGTCCCTGGGTAGATCCCTCCGGCTCTGGCTGGATCATGGGAACGAATACCTAACCTAACCATCCTTATATCTCAGTATAAAGTAAATTTGATCGGTCTTTAGTATTGTTCATTCCTACCGAAACCAATTGAAAAATCCTTTGAAAATCAATCAAGGTACTTGTGATATAAAATCAAAGCATTTTGTACCTTATTTGTTTTGATATTTTATAAAAGCTCCCTCAACATGTGCTTCAAGTATTCAAGTTGTTTTAGCACAGAGGCAGGACTTTGAATGACATATTAAGAATGAGAAATTCAATCTTTGATTAACTATTTTCTAAAGATATCATCATCACTTCCCCTATCAAATCAAGTATTTTAAGCACTTTGTACAAAATATTTTAGGAAGGATGAGGTTTTCATTTGATCGCTCCCCCTCAATATGTGCCTCGGTATTCAAAAATATTTTTGCACATATTAGAGGGAACCTGCACTTTGAGATAAATCAATCACGTTTCAATCCATTTTGGTTTAAGATGAATGCTCCCCCTTAACATGTGCATGAAATTGAAATCGTTTGGCACATGTAGGGAGGAGTGCTTGCTATTACATTACCAAAACCACTTATTGAATTATTAGTTTAAATCCAGTTTAAATCACAAATTCTCCCCCGGTCACACTTTTCAAACCCTTTGAGATTTGTGATCTCTTATTGATTTAAATTGATTTTGAAAGATTATGAGGAGAATTGTGACTTTCTTTTGAAAACATTTAAATTGATAAGATCAGTATGAGACTTTAAACTCCATTGTTTAAAACATGCTTAATGATCTTATGAAAACACAATCTTGGTCTGGATCCAGTTGTATAAAACATTGTTCTTTATGATAGACCTTGAATATTAACGTGCCAATTGTTTGAAAAATATCCTTTTTGATATGTTTGAAATCACTCTCCCCCTCAATCAATGACATATGTTGTTGATTGAGTGATAGAGAAGTTTGGCAAATAGAAGGCCAGATGATTTTCAAAATAATGATCGAGGTATTTTCAAAGCAATTTTGTTTTCATTAGATGACAAATATTTTTCAGAACAATATTTAGAAGGAAAAATATTTGGTTGGAAACATTTGTCTTTTTGGCGACAAATATTCCGTATAAAAATTTTGTTTTAGAATCAGAGTGTGAGGTTTTAAAATTGGACGAATCATAGCTCTGTTCTTTCTTTAAAAACGGGTTACTGTCTGAAATGACAATAAACCATCATTTTTCTCCATCTCATTTTTTTTTACATAAAATATATTACAACTGATCGAACTTCATCTAAAGACCCGTGTAATTCTTCGAATGACACATCTAAGTCCGTAGATGTTATCGAAACCAAGTAACAAGATATAAAAAAATGTTTTTGGACTTTTTCAAAATTTTCTGATTTTTTTTTATGGGTTTTGAAATTTTATATTTTTCTATTTTTCTTTTTGTTGGTTTTATAATATTGTATTTTGCTTTTCGATAAAATATTTACAAAGAATAGATGAAAAAACGCCTTTACTCCTCTTCTTCCTCTTGAAGACGTTTTAGTGTCTCCGGTTGTAGACTCTTTAGTCCAAGTTGTGGGAGGATGAACTCGAAACGTTCTCTAGGAAGAGCTTTAGTGAAGATGTCTGCCAAATGGTATTCGCTCTCACAAAAATATAGTTCCACCACACCTTTCTCCACTTGTTCCCTGATGAAATAATGTCTAATGTCGATATGCTTTGCTCTTGAATGTTGAACATTGTTGCAAGCAGAGCAATGGCACTTTGTTATCACAATATAGAGGGACTTTGTTGAATTCAAAGCCATAGTCAGATAATTGTGATCTCATCCATAGGATTTGAGCACAACAAGATGACATGGCTATGTATTCACTTCCCAGAGGATATAGACGTACTTATTTGTTTCTTTGAAGACCAGCTTACTAACTTATCTCCCAAGAACTGAGCACCACGACGTTTTCTCGGGTGTATCTTGACACCTGATGGTCTCGTGCATCCGCATAAGTCAATTAGTGACATATTGGTGTCCTTCGGATACCAAGTTCCCATGTTAATGGTTCCTTGGAGATACCAAAAGACCCGTTTAACCGCTTCAAGGTGATTTTTAGTAGGCTTAGCATGGTATCTAGCACACATGCATACATCAAACAGAATATCAGGTCTACTGGATGTGAGGTACATCAGGGATCCAATCATACTTCGATATTTCATTTGATCAACCATGATCCCTGAGTGGTCCTCATCCAGTTTTGTACGCTCCACCATGGGAGTGTCAACAGGGTCACAAGAATCAAATCCAATTTTCTTTTAAATTTCATTAGCATATTTAGATTAATTAATGAAAATGCCTCCAGGACTTTGTGAAATTTGTAATCCCAAGAAAAATGACATTTGTCCCATCATGGACACTTGAAATTTGGAGCCCATCTCTTTTGAAAATCGGTCACTTTCATTAGGGTCGGTCGAGGCAAAAATAATATCATCAACATAGATTTGAACGTGAATTAAGTGTTTTCCGACTTTGTGAACAATGTGGGATCACCTGCTCCTTTGCTGAATCCATTAGTTAAGAGAAACTTTGACAGTGTATCATACCATGCCCTTGGAGCTTGTTTCAAACCATAAAGGGCCTTCTTCAAGCGATAGACATGGGTAGGATGCTCTAGATTCACAAAACCTTCGAGTTAGCTGACGTAGACTACTTCTTTGAGATCTCCATTCAGAAACGCAGTCTTTACATCCATCTGATAAAGTATCATATTTTTGCTAGCAGTATTAGTGTTAGGAATTGGAAATTCCATAAGGAAGTGTCGGTAACCCCAATTATTGTTTAGCATATCTTAGCTCGTAGACTTTACGTTATTTAGTAGTTATTAGTTAGTTATTAGCTTAGTTATTAGTTTAAGTAACACCGTGGAGGAAGGATGGGTCTTTACCCATCAGATGCTGATCCACAACCAAGGAGGACGTGTAGTATGTAACTATAAATACTCCCACTCCCAAGGTAAAGGGTTGGACCTTTCACTTAATCTAACTTTCTTTCTTTTGTTTATTTTCTCTCTCTAGAAAGGCTCCCATTTTCTACTTTCTCTCTCTAAACTCTTATATAATTCGACTCTATATGTGATTGATAGTATGTTTACGAAAACCAATATTTTTCAGTTGGTATCAAGAGCCATGGTTTGATCATTCATCTTTCATGTTCTTGGATTTCTAGTGGTTTTCATAAGGTTTTTGGGTTTGAATGAGTTTAGAGTAGTTTGCATCATTTGGATCATTTCTAGTGTTAAAGTTTGGATTTTGATTGTACTTTTATGTTTAGAATCATCATAAGTGTTTAGGTTTTGATTTAGAAGGCTTGAATCATCGTGGTTGGGTTGTTTTTGGATTGAAAAGTGGTAGTTTTTTGAATATTTGTACTATGCGAGTTGTCCTGATCTGTTAAGCGAGTTGTACATTTCCTGGAAGCGAGTTGTCCTAATCTATTAAGCGAGTTGTCCATTCTGCGAGTTGAGTCTCTTGCTTTTTGAAGCGAGTTGTATTATGCGAGTTGAGTTTTATGCAACTTGACTATTAAGCGAGTTGTCTGTTTATGCGAGTTGTCTTGGAAGCGAGTTATAAATTAAGCGAGTTGTCGTTTAAGCGAGTTGCTTTAGAAGCGAGTTGTCATCTTATGCGAGTTGTGCCTTAAGCAAGTTGTCGTTTGCGAAGTTGTCTTGAAGCGAAGTTGTCCGATGAGTTGATTGAAGCGGTTTGACCAAAAGTTGACTTTTCCTGACAAAACTTCAAACGGCCATAACTTTTGAACCGTAACTCGCTTTTGAAGAGCGAAATACCAAACGAGCGAACAATGAATATGGTGAGGTTTCACCACAAAGTTGTGAAACGAATTTTTGAGGCCCAAATTGCCTCGAAAGGAAGTTATTGAGGTTTTTAAGTTTTAAACCTAAATTTCTCCGTAAAATCGTGCATCAACCAATCCAAATCTCAACCAAAAAACATCTCTACTAATCCTACAAACAATCATAAGTCCTAACACATAATTGTCTATCATTGTGTCGATCCATCACCATCTTAACACGTTCCATTGGTCATCGCTAACGGTTTGGTCTCGATTTTAGTAAAATCCTTGAAAGATTCTATTTCTCGGTTAAATCACAGACTTGTAAAATCCCGTGTACACGGAAACATCATGTCTTACACTCCTGATTCAGTGATTTTCGAAGTACTTAAATTGTATGATGCTGTGGACAACAATGATAATGTATGCTACAATGAACGATTAAAGATGATTGAATCAATCAATGAGGATATGAGATCTTGTTTGAGTCCAGAGATGTAATTGCACCATTAGACTACAAAAATTCCATGCAGGAAAGTAGCATTGAACCTTATCAACAACTTCACTCACATCTCATGTTACTACACGGATAGGAATTGAAGCGAACATGCAATGCCCTTTTCCGTCAAGATTTATCCACATTAACGGAACATTACTATTGAACTTAGAACAATTGGAACAACAACTTGATAAAGAAAAGGTTCAAAAGGATAGTTCTAGTGTTGCACTTCAAGTGATCCACAACCAATTTCTGTTCATCGGGGGAATTTACATCAGATGATGATCAAGACATGACTGAAATGTCTTTCAAGAGACACACTGGAATGGAAATTAGCATGTTCATAGAGACACTTATCCATCTCATGGATAATGTGAAGAAGTATATTGAGGAAGTTAATCAGAAAGATGAAAAGTGGATGAGACCAAGTTGAGATAGTTGTGATGTGAGTGGGTAATGTATGTTGAAGAATCGGGTGTTCCTGAATGCAAAATGTCGAGACAACAAATAATGATGTAACCATGCTCGTTACTCTAACACACAAGAAGTAGATGTAGTAATCGTAAAAAGGGAATCATGTCGCACAATCAAAAGATTGTAGAGTTGAGTCGGGTAAAGCACCGTGATGATGGATCAGTTGACAATCGAATACACAGGCTCAGAGTCGATAAGCTTGAAACAAGAGTTCAGTGACTCTTATACACACATGTGGATGATATCGACAGATAAATGAACAGGTGTCATGTGATGAGGTACCCTTAACTGTTCGACATATTGCATCTGCTAATGTACCTAAACATACTGATCTTAATGCTGAACATGATTTTCATAAATGTTCTGTACCTGAGGCTGAGTCTGAAATTAAGTGTTTCAAAAAAAAGATACGGTTGATAAAGAGGCTTTTGATGAACTTTCAAAGAAATTATCAAATCTTGAAAAACATTGCATTTCACTTGAAATTGCGATACAGAGTAAAGAAGAAAGTTTTCAAACAAAGAAACCATGTAAAAATCCGGAATTTCCTGAATTTCGTGAATTTTTTGAAATAAACAATTTAAAAGCTCAGCTTCATGCCAAAAACTCGAATATCAACAATTTGAAGAAACATATTTATGATATGCATGTGAAAAGTGATTTGGTTACAAGTAATTCTGATGTTAATGCTATTGATAATATTCAAATGAGAAATGATGAATTAGCTGTCTGTGTGGCCAAATTACTAAAGGAAAATGAGTCTTTGAGAAAGCATCACATAGAACTAAGTGACTCTGTCAAAGAAACTAGAATTAAGTCAATGGAACAAACAAACTCTTTGATAGCAAAAATTGACGAACTCAAAGCTCAACTTCAGGAAAAGAGTTTCGCTATTGTTGCCTTAAAAAATGAGCTTAGGAAAACTGTAGGAAAAAGTGTGAACACTAAGTTTACAAAACCATCAACCTTGGGGAAGCCATTTTCTCATCCCACTAGAGACCGGTCCATTGTTAGGCAGCCTACTGCATTTATATCTGAAAGAACAAAATCTTTAAAGACAAGGCTTGCCTCCCAAGTTGATGCGATACAAGTTTTGTCAAAATCAGTCACTTCACCTGAGTTACCGAAGATTAATGCTTCTAGCTCCGTTAACCCTCAACAAGTAGCTACTTCTACTCCCAGCACCTCTAGGAATAGTTTGAAAACAGTGTTAAAACCAAGCTTTAAAACCCAGAATTCATATGATATGAATGACTTGTGGAAGAACTATTATCTAGAAGAAGCTAGGAAAAAGGCACAGATTCGAAAAGACGGAATTTTAGGTGCAAGTTTAAGAAATGATGACTTCTATCTTCTACTAAGTGTTGAACGATATCCTTATCTCGGTACTCGTATCATCATCTTCTTAAACTATATCATCTTATTTGTATATATTTATCAAAAAGCAAAATACAAAAATATAAAACCAACAAAAAGAAAATAGAAAAATATAAAATTTTCAAAAAGTCCTTAAAAAATCAGAAAATTTGAAAAATTCCAAAAAATATTGTTTTTTTCAAGACATGTCTTCTGGTATCGATAACATCTACGGTCTTAGAAATGACATTCAACAATGGCACAGGACTTTAGATGAAGTTCGAGCAGGAGGTGTAAATATTTTTTTAAAGCATGTCTCAAACAATGGCTTACAGTTACTTCAGACTGTAACCCGTGCTTAAATCATGGCTTGCTATTATTTCAGATAGCAACCCGTTTTTCAAAAAAGGAAAGTGCTACGCTTAAACGATTTTCACAAAATTCGTGCACTTATCCTAAAAACAAATTGAGGAAAGTATGTCGAAGCACTGCTGTTCCTACACAAATGTTTTTCCGTCTAAAATTCTTCAGAAAAATATTTGTTGTTTTCAAAGAAATGGTGGTAAATGAGTTGCTTGTAAATCAATCAGTTTCAGAGTTTTCGTAAAAATTGAAAACTCAATCAATGACTTCAGCGCTTTCAAAATTTTCAGAAAATAAGTCATTGATTGAGGGGGAGAATGTTTTCAAATCTATATCATCTAACGAGCTTATCTAATTATCCTATATATTTAAACGTAAAACATGTTAACCTACGTTGAAGGACTAGGTGCCTAGGATATGATTGTTATGATTAGATGATTAGAGTTTGATAAACACGTTATTCCCATGCTTTATATTAACTGATTGATATGTTGAATTGACTTTTATTAGTCGATTGCTGTTTGGGTGATGTCGACCACCATATATATGTATGTGTGTTCACTAACGTATGCAGGAATATTGGTATATAAGAATGTTCCCAATCCGGATCCCACAATTGAAGATGATTGGATGCCAAAAGGAAAGGGTAACTTTATCTTGGGTTGACAAATGAAGAAACGGAGCTTAATTTGACTTCTATGGAGAGTTGGCATGAAAAAATGCAATGTAAGAGGTCTCACTGCATCAGCAGATGGTTTTATTCATCATCAAATGAAGAAACGGAGCTTAATTTGACCTTTATGGAGAGTTGGCATGAAAAAATGCAACGTAAGAGGTCTCACTGCATCAGCAGACGGTTTTCTTCCAACCTTCAGCAACAACAATAAAAGCAGCTCAAATCTTGGAATAATAGTGACGATACCATTTTTTTTTTAAAAACAATTTTTGAATAATATTGTTTTGAAAATGGAAAAATATTGTTTTGAAAATAAATTGGACTCAAATCTTGGAAATCACCGGACTTCATTTTATCAAAACTTAAGTCACTCAATCATCGACTACGGTCATCGATTGAGGGGAGAGTGATTTAAAATAAAATATTTTCAAAACAATATTTCATCAATCAGTCCCGTTTGTACAAAATTAAAGTGGTGATCTAAAGATTTAATGTTATGTCATGGTATGATTTTCTTTAAACCCAAAGATCTTTCAAAATGAAATTTTTTTCTGTTCTTGTTTGATTGTGAAATTGTTTTATTTTACTTAAAGATCTCTTAAAAACTATCATACCTGACACTAACAATCTTTAATGTCCAAAAATTGATCCTTATCAATCATTTTTCAAAATTAAATCGAGCCACGTCTTTCCCCTAAAAGTTTCTAAATGATTTAAATCATTTGGGATCACAAATATCAAATGGTTTGATATTTTTGATCGGGGGAGAGATCGTGATTTAAATCTCAAATCGGTTTTAAGGGGTGACTCTTTCAAAAGCACTCCTTCCTTCATGTGCCAAACGATTTCAAATACATAATGCACATGATTGAGGAAGAGCATTTAACCAAAAACCAGAAGAGTATTTAAACAAAGCCACACTTTCTCCCATGTTTTCTAAACCTTATTAAATCACTTAGGATCCAAAATCTCAAAGGGTTTGATATTTTTGATCGGGGGAGAATTTGTGATTTAATTATTAAATCTGATAAATGATGATCGATTTGATTCAAAAGTGCAGGCAGCTCTCCCATATGCGCTAAATGCTTTCGAATCTCGAAGCACATATTGAGGGGGTGCATTTCAAAAGAAAATAAACCATCAATGTACAAATACTTTTATGTTTTAACATAAAGTACCTTGATTGATTTTCTAAATGGTTTCTTAATGGCCTTTGTGATCGTGGATGTACTTCAAAAGAACTCCTTCCTCTATGTGATAAAATTATTTAAAATATCCTACGCACATATTGAGGGAGAGAATTTAAAAAAGAAATTCAAATGGCTTTTTCTACGGAAATTGTGATCAAGAATACATTTCAAAGATCTCTTGCCTCCATGTGCTAAATAACTTCAAAATCATATGCACATGTTGGGGGGGAGCATTTCTAAATGATCAAAACAATTAAGGTATAAAATGCTTTGATTTTATATCACAAGTAACTTGATTGATTTTCCAAATGACTTTTCAATTGGTTTCGAGAAGGACAGAACAATACCAAAAGACCGACCAATTTTCTTTATGTATGGAGTTATAAGGATGGTTAGGTTAGGTATTCGTTCCAACGATCCCGCCAGAGCCAGAGGGATCTACCCAGGGACAATCCACTAGATAGTGTAGAAGTCCTTAGGTATAATGAAAAAAGGAGAAAAATGAGGATATGGGAAGAGTGCCGACTAAGATAAAGCTAGAACTGGAATAAACCCAACAAGGTTCTAGTAATGAATTCTAGGTAAGCACTGAAGGGGTTGAAGAATGAAAAAGAATTGAAAGTGAAAAAGGGTGAAAAGAAATAGCCCTCCAATAATTCAACCTTAGGGCAAAAACCGGGTTCAATACATATGCTACTGGTGTTTACTAAGGTAACACTGGTATTGAAGACAAGACGTCATGGACCCAGTGACGCACTGCACCTAAACTTCCCAAGCTACTCAAGTTCCTCTTAAAAGGACTTGTTTCATTCTCACGAGGAACCTACATAATCTATCGACTTTCTCTTAGAGATTGTTGATATTGAAGAAGGAGACCCTCTCCTTAGTCTCTGGCATAGGAAACCAAAATGCACTATTGAGTCTAGAGCCAAGTGATCATCCACAAAATCTCATTATGACACAAACATTAATGAAGACTTGTTGTTTCACACAATGTGGAAAGTAAGTATATATTCCGAGTCCTACGCATTATCCTTGTGGTATTGCCAGAACATCTGAGTGATATGTAAAAGTATTCACGATGAAGATGGAAATCCTTCTAGAGCCAACATCAAACAAGCTCTTGGTGGGTGACATGTGAGATCTTTTCTAAGATCAAGCTTGTGACAACTTGATAGAAACAATGCGGCGATTCATTCTTGAATCAACCTTGGTCCAGGAAATGAATTGACGAATACTTTTGGAAAAACCGTTCGATGTGCAAATCTTCTTTTCTCTAGCACATCGAATGTGTATTCATGTTTTCAAACACAACAAGTATCTCTGATTGAAAAAATACTTTTAGAAAAACCGTTCGATGTGCAAATCTCTTCTTTCCTCTAGCACATCGAATGTGTATTCTTTTCAAATACAAAAAGTATTTCTGATTGAAAATTGATCTTTCTTATAAAACCTTCGTCGTATTGCAAAACTCTTTCTTCTAAGCAATACACGATTGTTTTTCAAATCAATTTTTCGTCAATCAGTGAATCTCAATTCGCTAGTTCACTCACTCCGTGTTGTCTTCTTTGAGACGTTCCGGTTTGAGAACAGCTAGAGCAGCTGCGAAACCCTGTCAAGGAGATTCTTCAGAATTATACCTGATCACAGGCAGTACTTGTACTGATCAACGGGGAACCGTGGGACGTGTACCTCAATTCAACGAAAGTGATCAAAGACACTTTCGTGTGTTTTATTGCTAACTGTTGTTTGCAGGTACATTTGGACGGTTGCAGCTGATCAGAATTGAGAAGTCAATCCAACGCCGCATGCTCACAGCATCCACACTTAATTGAAGAAATCATGACTAGTGCATATCTCCATAACCTGGCTCTGATATTTTTATACTATGCTTCTGCTACGCTGCTGCAAATATCATGAACCAGTAAAGCTTCCGCTACTCTGATGGAAAGATGACATGATCATGAAAGTGTGAGCATGTCGATCCAAAAGTCACAACATCACATGATGGCAACACAATAAAGGGTGATCCAGAGATTTACTGTGGCTGATGATCTCAAATAAAGCTCGAAGATCATCAAAGATGTGGATCAGTTCAAAGACCTCCACTTAGAGTACAAAACAATCAGACTTTGAAGAATCACTGCTAAAGCACAAAGACTGCGGACATTGAAGAATTGAAGTCTACGAGCTCGAGCATAAAGACAAAGATAGAATGCTTGGATTCAAAATGTAAATCATGGGGTGACCTCCCTTAGGGGGATATTGTTAGGAATTGGAAATTCCATAAGGAAGTGTCGGTAACCCCAATTATTGTTTAGCATATCTTAGCTCGTAGACTTTACATTATTTAGTAGTTATTAGTTAGTTATTAGCTAGTTTTAGTTTTAAGTAACACCCGTGGAGGAGGACGGTCTTTACCCACTGTATTCATGATCCACAGTCCGAAGGAGGACGTGTAGTATGTAACTATAAATACCCTCTACCTCCCAAGGTAGAGGGTTGGACCTTTCACTTAATCTAACCTTCTTTCTTCTGTTTATTTTCTCTCTCTAGAAAGGCTCCCATTTTCTACTTTCTCTCTCTAAACTCTTATATAATTCGACTCTATATGTGATTGATAGTGTGTTTATGAAAACCAATATTTTTCAATTAGGCAGGAAGATTTTGATAGCCTCAATTCATGCAACCGGAGCAAATGATTCCTCAAAATCAATACCCTCCTCTTGTCGGTATCCTTTAGCCACCAGTCTTGCCTTATTTTTCAGAACATCACTGTGCTCATCAAGCTTTACTTTAAAGATCCACTTGAGAGTATGATCATAGCACATCTGGAGCTGGTACTATTCCCTCATCAAGACGATCAAACTCATGGATTTCTTCTTGCATATCACTAAACCAGCTGTCCTCAGTCATTGCTGTTTTGACATCTTTAGGTTCGATCTTTGATAATACAGAATTGAAGAAGCACCATAAGGCATCTGTGGCAAGTTGTTTACGAGTGGATACCGGACGAGATGGGTTTCCAATAATGTTTTCCAATGGATGATCATGTGTCCAATTTATGAGATGTTCATGTGGTTGGTGATGAGGAACTGATGTAGCAGAGTTTGGATCCCCTGATGAAGATGGTTCAGGTGTTGGTTCAGGGGAAAATATATTTTCAAACGGTGCATCTTCTGGAAAGGCAAAGGGGTTATCTCCATCAAAGTTGGCAGAAACATTTCCATGATGTACACTCGAGGATTGAGGATTTGAGGATGATGATGAGTGATCTGCAGCAGGCGCTTCTTGAGATAGAGACACAAAACTGTTGGATTATCTGTGTTGATTGGATTAGGAGTTGCCACTATTGATGGTGTAGAATGAGCATTATCAAGAGGTTCATAGTATCCATCAAACATTGGATCAAACAATTTATTCAAATCTTCTCCCGATGGAGGTACATATGGAACTGTAGGTGAGGGATTCTGTACAAGAGAAGAACTAATGGGACTACTTAACGAATGTTGAAATGCGGGTCCAGAACTAGATTTTCCAGGAGCCATTTGCTCAGACAGCTCATCGAACGTGACGTGAATAGTTTCCATGATATCTCGGGTTCTTTTATTGTAGATTCGGTAACCCTTCCGGTTTGGTGCATAACCAACAAAAACTCCAATATCCGCCTTAGCTCTTAACTTTCCTAAGTCTTGACCATCATTCGTTGGATAGCATAAAGCACCAAATACACAAAGGAAAGAAAGATCAGGTTTTCGGTTGTGGACAAGTTCGTAAGGATTTTTTCTATGAGTAGTGTGAATAAGGGAACGGTTTTGGGTGTAGCAAGCAGTGGCAATGGCTTCAGCCCAGAGAAACATTAGAACCTTTGAGTAGATCAGCATAGTCCTTGCAGCTTCGACAAGAGTCCGATTTCGTCTTTCAACTACACCGTTCTGTTGAGGAGTACGTGGAACACTTCTTTGATGACTGGTTCCAATGCTATCATAAAACTGACTTAGTTTTTTGTTAACAAACTCAGTTCCATTGTCTGTTCAGATAATTCTGACTGTTTTATTAAGTCGAACCTGCAGCTATTTAATAAGTTTGATGATGACATCTGGAGTTTCATCCTTTGACCTCAAAAACTTAACCTAGGTAAACCGAGAGTAGTCATCAACCACGACTAGTACATATTTCTTCCCCATTTATAGTATGCACTCTCATGGGTCCGCACAAATCCATATGAAGAGTATGAAGAACTTCCATAATTGAGTTTCCAGGTTTGGGTTTATGGGCGTATTTCTTGCTTTTTCCCAATTGGCATGCTGAACAAAGATGATCTTTCTCATATTTCAATCTGGGCAAACCTCTTATGAGGTCCTTTCTAGAAATATCATTTATGGTTCCGAAGTTCAAATGATTGAGACGACGATGCCATAACCATGACTTTGTTTTCGAAGCCTTTGACAACATGCAGATTGGAAAGGACTTCATCATGTCTTCGATAGAGATGGTGTAAACATTGGTTCCACGGGTTCCCTTTAAATGTTCTACACCATCTAGTTCTCTAACAAAACAAGTATGTTTTCTAAAGGCCACTTCTAGATCAAAGTCACAGAATTGACCAACAGAGAACAAATTATGACCAAGACCTTCAACATAATAGACCCTGGAAATTACACTGTCACCAACAACATAATCTTCGTAACCCATAATTGCCCCAAAGTGGTCGTTCCCGAATCTAACAGTCCCGATGAATTTACTCACAACATTCATGAGCCGTGAGCGATCTCCAGTCATATGCTTGGAACAGCCTGAGTCCAAATATTACAAAACGATTTGTACGACCTGCAGTTGAACACAAACAAGTATGGATGACTGGACAATTTGGATCCCCATGCTAGAATGGGTTCCATTTGGTTAGTAAACGAGATTGGAGCACCCACATCAGAAGCAGAATCAATGATATCATTAGAGGTAGATGCAGGACTAGTAGTGACAGTAGATCGATTCAAAGTGTGTTCACTTCTTAAAGGTATAATTCTACCAGTGGGCATCCATTTTCTAATGAGCATTGATCTAGATAATTTAGGGCACAATTCATTTAGATTAAATTTACGACCAGTAGGTATCCATTGATAACCTAAATTACTAAATTTTCTTCCTGTTGGTTTCCAATGTTTTTTAACCTTTTTCCACCTTGGTTTTTTTGACATCCTTAACCTGTTTAGCAATTCTGATAGTTTTGACTGGAGACTTAGCAACATATTTTTATTCATTCACAGCACATTCATGATAAGTACCAGAAACCAAACATTCATTACATTTTTTGAAAATTGTAGCAGAATTTGAATTTATTATAGTACGCTTATAGCTAATACTAGAATAAACACGATTTGTCTTATTAAACTCAAACTTATTGTTCCTAAGGTGGTCTTCTACTTCCTTCCCTTGATCACTCTTAGCTTGCGAGGTCGTATCTTGCTTTGTATTGCCTGAAGGCTTTGACCTACTTGCCTTAGTGTCACTGATTACTCTGGTAGAGGGAACGATGGGAACATTAGTTGGTTTCACTACTTTCTGCATTCCTGGTCTAGAAGTGCTGGGATCTTAAGTACTAGGAGGCACATCAAAGGACACTTGCTTGACTTTGGGCATAGAGCAAGGCATAACTACTCTATCTTTCTTAGTACCAAATTTAGGACATATAGTTATTAGGCATTTTAACAGCTCCTGAGATCGTTTGGCATATAAGTATGCATCCTTAATCGCACTATCAAGTGGCTTCTCTATCTTATCCTCTTCAACAATCAAACAGAGACATTCTAGACTATCCTTAAGGTACGAAAAATATGTTTGAAGTGCAAGTTCATTATTCCTAAGATGAGGTGGAATGTACTTCACAGTCATAGCATATTTAGCACAAGCAGGCACCTTTAGTGCAGTAGTCTCATAATTGGTGATTGGCATTTTCCCTTTTACCTGACTCTTCAGATTCTCAATTTCATTTTGCAAAGAAGTTACCTTTCTGTTGTTCTTGTCACGAGTGACTTTAATTGATTCATATAACTCTTTGAAATGCAATTTAACCTTTCATTTTCCGCTAGAAAACATTCATTTTCATGTTGTAATGCATTAATGATGTTTTGAAGATGAAAATTCTGAGAATTCTAAGAATCTAAAGGATGAGGCATTTGGGAGCCAGTCACATCATTCTTTTCACTCTTTAATTGTGAAATTTGGGTTTTCAATCTTTTGATCGTGTTACAATGAGCTCGAATCTGTTCATCACGTTTGCTAATTTCAAAAACTGTATCAAACTCAGGAGCATCTGAGGATGTCTTGGCATTTGAGGTTTTAACATTTTCTTTTAGATGTTGATATTTTAATTGCAAAGCAAGATGTTCAACTTCCAATTTAAAAAAATGTTTGACCAAGTTATCATGATCATCTTGTTCTATTTTCTCATAAAATTTTGAATTTGTGGACTCAAGCTCAATGACATGATCATGAGAAACTTTCAAGGCACAAATAATTCATGAAATTGAGAAGCGGTAATAGAATAATTTGTAACGGTGTAGAACACATCCTGAGCAACACATCTAGAAATCAAGTTCTCATTTAAGATATGCAGATTTTTCCTCTCAATTCAATTACTTTTAAGCTCAAGTTCATAATCTTTGACCTCAATTTCCATTTCATTAAACACCTTTTTCATTTCTTTAATCTCTGTAACTATGCCCTTTTGAAGACTCTCAAATTGTTCTTTTAGTTGTTTAAAGAAAGGCATGACCTCAGTTAAATAACACTCTTTAGTTTGCTCAAACCCCCTTTCCCCTTCAGTAATCCCTGTAGGTGTAATTCTCTTCTTACATGTTTTCTTAAAATCAACAAATAATTGATAAACTACATATAAGCTGATTAAGGTCTTGCTTTGAGTAGAAAGAGTTATGGGCACTAAATGCATAGGTGTATTTGGGGGATACACAGTGGCTGGAGGCAATTTTCTACAAAGAGGATTCTTCTCAATAAGATTATCAATTTTTTGTTTATCCAAATCTTTCTTCCTGAACACTTGCTCAGGGGTCAATTGAGTTTGAGGTTTAAACTTATTCAAGGCCATCCAAATTTCTTTAGTGTAATCATGGGATTTAAGCGTTATATTATGCTTTATACACAAGGATCATTTAATTCTTTGTTTGCATTTTCCCTCCCTAGAGGCATCTTTTAATTTTCTATCCTCTTCAGTGCTTCCTATACATGATGGTGTTTGCCTAGGCTTAAGGATCTCATTACCATCATAAATTACCTTTTGAGCAGCTCTAGCTATTGTACCATACTCGGGATTGGGTTCCTCTACAAGAGGAATACTATGTTTATCGCTTAAGACTCTATGCTTAGTGATCATGTGAGCAGTCTGAATGGTGTTCCCTTGTACGTACAGTTTGTTTTCAAGTTTGTTTTTCAAAGTTTCTAGGTTGGAAAAGTCACTTAAAAGTTTTGATTCTTTAGCATTAAATTCCTGTTTAAGCACTTTTACATTTTCTTGAAGTTCTTGCTTTTGCTTAACAGTTTTATTGAGCTTTTCTTGTAAGGAGTTTGGCTCTTATTTTAACATTTCTTCCCTAAAATTACTTTTCCTAATAACTGTACGTATTTGGTTATCCATCTCCTGCTCACGGGTAGTCAGTTCAAATTTAGCACGTTGTTCATATATGACAACTTATTCTTTATAGGCATTAAGTTCAGAGGTTATGGAATCATCAGGAGCACATGCAGTGTATTCATCAAAAATATAGTCATCATTGACTACAGAAGATGCATCACTTGGTACAATTTCACTTTCATCTTGTTTCACATATTGATCATATGGGACAACATTGCTATTACCCATATTTTCAATATTTGATTCAATGATTTTAGTTGATTGTACTTTGTCGTGAATCTTTTGCCCATCAATCTCATCGTATAATTTTAATACCTCTGATATGATCGATTCCTTGGAGGGATTGGCCTGTTGTGGTGAAGAGACCTTTGGAGAGACCATTGGTGAAATGCTAGCCATGAAGATGGTCTGGGCAGTTGGTTCATCATCGACATCTGAGTCAAATGCATCACAGTCTGCAACTTGAAATGCATTGGGATTGTTCTGACCCATACCCTGCACTGGTTGTTCATCCACATCAGCATCATAAGTTTTGGCATTTCCCTCAGCTAGGAATAGCAATTCTTCCTCATTCAACACAGCTCCACTATCTTGAGCTTGCACCAGTAGCATTTTGTCCCTGAAGTACTCTGCATTTTGTGGACGTTTTGGAAGAGTGCAGTTCCTTGCTATGTGTCCTTCTCCACCACAGTTGTAGCACTTGATTAGCTTTCCTTGTCCCTGGGCCATGTTCCTTCCACGATTCTGATTACCCACATATCCTCCACCTATACCAGCATTCCCATAACCAGCACCAACCCCAACATTTCCTTGCTCATTATGTGGAAGATAAGCATTCTTCCTTCCCTGCACATTTTGCTCAACTACCCTTCCATCTTTAACCGTAGCATGATTATGAAGATTAGAAGCAGTTCTGAGATGATTGTTGGTATGTGGGGTAAAGTTCAGGTTTTGCTTAACCATTAGAGCCAGTTGATTGACAAGTTGTTCCATGAATGAGTCTGAAGGCTTATAACTTGGATCTGGAATGAGTTTGTGGTTACATCCCCAGTATGTATAACTTGTGATGCTTTGGTAATTATTCCCACATTAGTGTAGAATGCGGTTGAATCATTTGAAGAACTTGTATCACCAGTACTGGTAGTAAACTTTTCCATGACCATTCGTTCAAAAGCAGCATGCTTCTCATTTTGGAGCAAATAAGCAGACAATTGCTCGTAATTGGTGTTCCTCAATCCTTTGTTCAGTTTGACTGCAGTGACAAATTTGTGCCATTCGGGATTCATGTTGTTCACAAACTTTGAATTGAGCTGAATATTTGGCATTGTCATTTTGATATTCCTCATATCATTCACAAGCTTGTGGAATCTCACATAATATTCAGTAACACTTTCCCCTGGTTTCATTTTAAAGATCTCAAAGTCATCATACAGTTGAGACTCCCTGTCTTCTTTAGCCAATTATGAACCAGAAAGAAGCATCTTAACATTGTCCCATATTTCCTTAGCTTCAGTGTTGTGATTGATCAACTTGTAAATATCCTTAGGTAAACCCTGAAGTATAATGTTTGAAGCCCTAATGTCTGCATCGTATCTCTTCTTCTCCTTATCATCAAGCACATCATACATCTTTGGTCTATCCAATCCCAATACAACTGAACCATCAGCAGCAGTTTCAAGGATATCTCTGGCAGTCTCAATTTGATATGGTCCTTCATCAATTGACTTAAGGATGTTAACCCCATTTTCCTTTCCTAAGCAATACAGTCTGATTCTTTGAGCCCAAGAGTCATAATCGGTTCTATCCAGCATGGGAGGATGAGTATCAGATCCTGCAGCTTGAACGTCATCAGCTACGGAAGAAGTGATCGTAGACATAATTACAAATTCCACGGGATTTTACTACTCTTTGATTTAACCGGGAAATAGATTCTTTCACGGGATTTTACTAAATCAAGAGAAAACTGTAAAACGTAACATGAAGAAATGACAAGTCTCAATAGACAAATCGCACACTTGACAAACCGCTTCAGTCAAAACGCACCCTTGACAAACCGCTTCAGTCAAATCGCACCCTTGACAAACCGTTTCTGTCAAATCGCTTCCTACTCAAAACGCTTAAGTGTCAAAACGCTTAAGTGTCAAATCGCTTGATTAACAAATCGCTTAAGAGACAAATCGCTTAAGTTGACAAAACGCTTAACAAACAAACCGCATAACACTCAAATCACATAAACTGACAAATCGCATAGTACACAAGTACACCCACTACTTCCACTATTTTGTCCTTTCTTGTCGTTTTGTCTCAATAGAAAAACTGCATACTAGACAAACCGCTTAACGAAATTATGACAAATTGCATAGAAATTATGACAAACCGCTTCAACAAGCGTTCATTTTAGAGACAAATCGCATAGTTTTCAGGACAAACCGCATAGAAGAAATTATATTCGAGAGTCAAACCGCATACATGAAACTTTCAAAAACAACACTTTTCAATCCAAAAACAATCCAACCACGATAATTCAAGCCTTCCAAACCCAAACCTAAACACTTATAATGATTCTAAACACAAAAGTACTAACAAAATTTAAACTTTAACACTAGAAATGATGAAAACTACTCTAAACTCATTCAAATCCAAAAACCATATGAAAACCACTAGAAATCCAAGAACATGAAAGAAGAGTGATCAAACCATGGCTCTTGATACCACGTAATCAAACAAGTTAATGGGGCGTATAGTATGAGGTTTAGAGAGAGAAAGTGAAGAGTGTTGGGAACTTTAGTAAGACAAAGAAAAATGATATTATAAAAGCTCCAACCCTTTGCCTTGCTAGGCAAAGGGTATTTATAGGTTCTTACAAGACACGCCTCCTACGGGCTGTGGATCAGGCATACAGTGGGTAAAGACCCATCCGGCCTCCACGGTGTTACTTAACAAACTACTTACTAACACTGAATAACTACGACTACGAGCTTTCTAACGAATACATATACTTGAGGTGACCGACTCTTTAACTAAAGGATTTTACAAATCCTGACAAGATTTATTATAATGCTTTTCTCCAATTTGTCATTAACACCAAGCATATTAGAAATGTCCGTTAGTTTTTATTATAAATAAGGACTTCCAATACAAATAGTTAACGAAAAGGACTAATGGTGCAAAATATTTAACGACAGAGGCTATTGGTGTAAAGTACACATTTTACATAATTACCAAACTACCCTTATGGCTAAATAACACCTTTTGGTCTATAATTCACCTCATAGAGACATGTGTCCTTGTGTGTTGTTATGTAGGGAAATATAGTTAAGTTTCTTCATAATAAATAAATCATCATTTTGATGATTTAGGATGAATTTTGAAGTAGTCATGCTAGCCACAAGATTATATGAGCTTCCTTTACATGTTCTTCATCAAAGTTATGACATAAGTTTAAGTTTTGATTTCATGTTCATGATAGAAATTTAAGCTTTTGGTGTTAAAGTATGTTAAGAATGATCTTAGACATGTTTAGAAAGTTTTTGTATATCTGTGATGAACCTAGATGATGTTGTCATGATTTTGGATAAGATATGATCATGCTAATGATATTATGAAGTTATAGTAAGAAAAAAATAGCTAAATCATGTTAAAGATGAATTGTTTTTTATTAATGAGGAATATGATGTTTAGCTCTAGTTTATAAAGTGGTGTTTGGCACAAGGACAAACTAGTGATTAAATTGATGAAATTGCTTATGGACCAATTGAAAAATGATCTTAACATGTTTAATAAGCTGAGATATAAGTTTGGTAAAGAGTAGAATAATTTATCATGGGTTTTGGGTCATTTTGGACACGTTTTAAAGTAGGATCATCATGTTGAATTAAAATTTGTGCAGACTTTAAAGGGCCGTAGAAAATAGACCGTTTATCATATTGACTTGAGGTAAAAGCCAAATTTTAACCATCTGGGTCTACTTTCTAATCCAATTGATTTCAAGTCCTAACTCTAAGTTTAAGTGGGTCAAAAGAACAAAGTTCAGCAGACTATCCAGAAAACAGCATGTTTTGTAGAAATTGTGTCGACCTTGATAGACCATAAAAGATTGATAGTAGCTCATATTAACTCATGGCCAGACTTTCTGGAAATCCTGAGATATCTACTTGAATTGTTATGTTCAGAGTTTTGGATGATTCAGTAGTTACAATAGTGTAAAATATGAATTAGCGCAGCAAGGTCAGATTTTGAAAAAAGTATAGCAACCAGAGCTTTAAAAATTCATATCGGGTTAACCGTAGCTCCTCTTGTAGAGTACCTTATGTTTTTGGAATGGAAAAAAAGTCTAGTGTCATGTAAAATTAGCATCATGAGCTGATTCAGATTTAAGTCAACTACAATGGGTAATATGCAGGCTGTTGCTGAATTGATAGCATGATTTTGTTATGTGTTTTTATGTCCAAAAGTTGTTGTGTTTTTATACAAGTTTATTTTTCCAGCATATATATGATCTAGTTTATGTGTTAGATATGTGTTAATAGTCTATGTGTGCATCTATCAGGATATAGGTGCTCGAGGCATTTTCAGAATCATTCATTGCATTATACGGCCCAGGTGGGTAACGAAATATTAGTTTCATGTTATTAGATTTAACATGATGTTAGAACATATGCAAGATTTTGGATATAGCCGAAACAAACTATGTTTAGGATGCTCACAAAATCATCGTCAGTCAAGTTTAGGATGCTCACAAGTATCAATGTTTGTCAAGTTTAGAGTGCCCAAGTAATGCACCAAAAGTCATGTAGCGAGCCTAAGAAGTGCACGATGTAGAACTCCCGTAGTAGCATCCTTTGTGGATGACCCGTGCATAGATAAGCACGATGACATGTTAGAACCCCAAGAAGAGTACCCGTTGGTTAGGAAAGTTCTTGCACGTAGCAGGACGATTAAGCAACGTCTAGCGAAAAGCACGTGATCATGCAATTTAGAAGCAAGATCATATTTATGCCATGTGTTAATACAAATAAGCCGTAAAAACGTTTATTTATATTTTACGATCTTCTAATGTTTTGTCGATAACAAACGTAAAATCATTTTAACGAAACAAATAAAATACGTAAACTGTTTGAGCCAATAGTTTTCTAATACACTTATGCTTTCACATAAAATACTAAAACAAGTATAAGTGATTTTAGGATTTAGAGATACATATGTACAACAACTAGTGTTTACATATTGGGCTAACATATACTTAACTAAGTATATACTAAAATGGGTAAAAACAAGTATATACTAAAATGGGTAAAACTAACAAATGGTATTGACCCATAACCCATGGTTTTGTCCAAACCACTTAACTAGGTTCATTGTATTCTAGAGATACATTGTATCTAGAAAGAAACCCATGGATCAAACCCATGACCCATGACCCATAACCAAAAATACCAATGGAATAAGAGGCGCCCCACGGATCCCTAGCTTTACGCTAGATGGATCCCTTGTGGGAGGGATCCGTGGGATCCGGAATGTGAACTTTCTCCTCTAAAAATAGTGAGCCATTTCTTCCTTTTGGCTCACCACTTTCACACATACTTTCTCCAAGTATTGTACCTCTCTAACCACCGATCCTAAGGGATCTTTCTATGTAGTTTGTTTTTTGTTTTTGTGTGATTCTCTAGGTTCCTCTAAAGGCGATCACCACTTTTGAAGTCGAGCAAGCTCAAGTCCATGAGTTGCCATACTTCGTCATCATCAAAACAACTGAGGTTCTCTTGTTGATAGTTCTTTCTTCCTCCGTAGATGTTATGTTGAAGGCATTAGTGAAGGATGCTGAAAGAGTCAAGACGAAAGCATTAGTGAAAGGTGCTTAACGTCCATGTCAAAAGCATTGGTGAAGAATGATAAAGGTGTCAAGTCAAAGGCATTAGTGAAGGATGCCTAGGAATCAAATCAAGTGGCATGAGGGAAGAATGCCTAGGTCGTATAATCGATGAGGTGCATTGTTATACATATAAGTATTAGTTTATTTCCAAGGATGGTGATATCCTTGATGGTGTTGTAATGGAGTGGATCCTTAAGATTAGGTGTTGTGTTGTGATGGGTAGTAGTTCCTCCATAGCAATGGAACTAGGTGCTTAGCCTAGTACCTAATAAAGGGTAGGCGACGTTGTGATAGGATTAGTTCTCCTTGGAGTGAAAGAACTTGGTGGTTAGCCTAGCAATCAAAGAAAGGTGGGTAGGCGCATGTTAGGTAGGTGTGGTTCGCCTAGGTGTGAAAGAACTTGGTATTTAGCTTTGTACCGGAAAAAGGTTAAGCGACGTTGTGAAGGCTTCTCCGCCATAAGGAGATTGGTTTAGTGTTTACGAACTCTCGAGTACGTGACTCGGGGAGTAGAGTAGGGCAAGGAAGGTGTCCTTGTAGCCGAACCACTATAAATACTTGTGTCGTGGTGATGTGCTTCTTACTCTTTATCGTTCATTACACGTTTATATATCTATCTATCAACGTCCAACATAAACAACAAAATAGATTGACATAAGTCGATCTAAATATTTTAAAACGTAGCTTTAATTGGTAAAACTATTCAACCCCCCCCCCCCCTTTTAGTTTTCCACAATTGGCAGCAGAGCTTCGTTACCAAGTTTCTTAGAGTATGTTGTACTTTAAAAACTTGATACGATCCGTGTATGTTTGAAAACTACAAAGAAGGATTTTTTTTCAAAGTCATGTTTTAAAAATCATTATAACGTTTATTATTGGAAAATGATAGAATGTTCCAACATTTTCCTTGTTAAGTATTCTCCATACTTGGATTTGGGGTTACCAAGAAGATCATGAAGAATCTATCTAAATAATTATTTTCGTAAAAAAAGAATGTTTAGTATTGTCCTTCTCACAAACATGAACTGAGATTCCAAGAAGACTAAAGCATTTCATCTAAATACTTCTTTTCTTAAAAAGAATATTTAGAAAATGTATGATCGCTAATATTTTACTTTTGATTTTATTATTGTTAAAATCTTAGTTGCATGATTTATATCTATTAGTAATTACTTAAGTAGTTATCTATATTAAAGTCATCATCAAGAAGTGTATTTGTAAGATATAACTTTTCACATACACATCATAACATTAACACAAGGTAGCATATAGATGGAATTCTAGAGAGAGAAAGTTAGAGGTTTAGGGAACTTAGTGAGAGAAAGAAAGATCTTATTATGAGCTCCAACTCTCTACCTTGGGAGGTAGAGAGTATTTATAGTCTTACATAAAACGCCACACATCTGGCTGTGGATCATGCATACAAGGTAAAGACCATCCGGCCCTCCACGGTGTTACCTAACTAAATACTACTTAACTTAATATTACTATGACTACGAACTTTCTAACGATTACATATACTTGAGGTGACCGACTCTTTAATACCTGGAATTTCTAATTCCTAACAATCTCCCCCTAAGGGAGGTCACCTCAATCATGCACTAAAATTACATTGAATACAAAAAGATATGACATTAACAATTGTTCTTGCATTCTTGATGTAGTCCTTTGATCCTAAGTCGTCATTGATTCACTCATTGCATGTTTGGTTACTTCAAGTGGAGGTCTTTATCGATCCACGTGATAATAATTTTGAGCCATCATTTGAGATTATCACCATAAAAAATCTCTGACATCCTTTGTGGTGTTGGTATTATGTGATGTTGTGACTTTAGACCCATGCTCACATTCTCGATCATGATATCTTCTCATCGTGAGTGCGGAAGCATTTGTTGAATCATGATATTGGCAAAGGTGAAGCGTAAGCATGGAGTGAAATATCAGAGTCATTGATGCACTAATCATGATTTCTTTTGAGATGAATGTGTTAAGTGAGCATGCGCCTATGGATTGACCGCTTCATTCAATACCGCGAAACGTCGGGCGTAATTCGCATACAAGCTTAGCAATAAATCGCACGAAAGTGTCTTTGATCACTTGAATTGAGGTACACGCCCACTGCTCGCTGATCAAGATAAGTACGCCTGTGATCGTATAATTTCAAGAATTTCATAGGGTTTCAGAATGCTCTAGTCGTTCTCAAACCGAACATCTCAAAGAAGACAACACGGAGTGAGTGAACCAAATGAATTTGAGTCCCATCGATTGATGAAAAGATATTTGAAACAACAATCGTGTATCGCTCAATAGAAATTGTTTTTGCAATACAAATGGGTTTTAATGAAAATCAATTATCAATCATAAAACACCTTTTGATTTGAAAAATTAGTACACCGGCCGACAAATGCTAAAGAGAAAGTTTTTAAGCACAAAGACCGGTTTTCAAAGGTATCCATCAATCCATAACCTGAACTGTGATTGATTCAAAAGATTGAATCTTCCCCATTGTTTCTCGCTCAGCTTGTCACATGGTTGATCCATAATAGATCTCACATGCCACCTACCAGAGCTTGTTAGATGTTGGCTCCGTAAGGCTTTCCATCTTCATTGTGAATATGTAAACACATCACTCGATGTTCCGCAATACCACAAGGATAATGCGTAGGACTCAAGATATAATCTCTCTTTCCACAT
The DNA here is from genome assembly GCA_910596185.1 of Chrysanthemum makinoi. Lineage (NCBI taxonomy): Eukaryota > Viridiplantae > Streptophyta > Magnoliopsida > Asterales > Asteraceae > Chrysanthemum > Chrysanthemum makinoi. Next base: position 258,529,417 of record OU343223.1, read on the forward strand.
TTGTGTGAAACAGAGAGTCTTCATTGAAAGTGTCCTAATGAGATTTATTGATGATCTCGTGGCACTAGACTCAATTTGTGCATATTTGGATCCTATATCGAGACTAGGGAGAGGGCCTCATTCTTCAATATCAACAATCTCTAAGAGAAAGTCGATAGATAATGTCGGTTCCCCGTGAGAATGAAACAAGTCCTTTTAAGAGGAACTTGAGTGGTTTGGAAAGTTGAAGTGCAAGTATGCCATGGGTCCATGACGCCTTGTCTTCAATACCGATGTTACCATCAGTAGCATATGAATTGAACCCTTTCGCCTCTGGTTGAATAAATGGAGAGCTATTTGTTTTCACCCTATTCTCATTCAATTCTTTTTAATTCTTCAACCCTTCAGTGCTTACCGAGACTTCATAGCTAGAACCTTGTTGGGTTTATTCCAGACTAGCTCGGCCTTAGTCCAAGACTCTTCCCATATCTCATTTTACTCCTTTTATCATCATACCTAAGAACTCTACACTAACTAGTGGATAGTCCCCGGGTAGATCCCTCCGGTTCAGGCGGATCATGGGAACACATACCTAACCTTATCATCCTTATATCACCATACATAAAGTAAAGTTGGTCTGTCTATTTGGTATTGTTCATCTGCCATTGGAACCAATTGAAAACCATTTGAAAATCAATCCAAATACTTGTGATATATTATCAAAGCATTTTGTACCTGAATTGTTTTGATATTTTTAGAATAAGTGATCCCCTCAACATGTGCATCAAGTGATTGAAATCGTTTTGCGCACGGAGGCAAGAGAAAGAATTAACTTCTTTGATTACCATTTTCTAAAAATATCAACATCACTTTAATCAAATCAAGTAGATAAAGTTTTGGGAAGGATGAGGTTTTCATGAATTTGTTCCCCTCAATATGCCTCGAGGTTTGAAAAGAGTTTTACACATACTAGAGGGAACCAGCACATTGAGATAAATGATCACTTTCAAATCATAGTTTGATATAGATGCTCCCCTCAACATGTGCATGGAAAATTTGAAATCGCTTTTCACATGTGAGCAGGAAAGCATGTACATCATTATAAAACCATTTACCTAATTATCAGTTTAAATCCAATTTAAATCACACATTCTCCCGATCACAATTATCAAATCATTTGAGATTTGTGATCTCTTATAGATTTAAATTGATTTTGAAAGCTTTAAGGAGAATTGTGACTTGATTATGAAAGCGCTTTAACTGATAAGGATCGGATTTTAAGACTTTAAACTCCATTGATAAAACATGCATGTATATCTTTTGAAAACAATTTAATGCCAAATAACTTTTTTAATTTAATTGAAATCATTCTCCTCCTCAATCAATGACATAGGTTGTTGATTGAGAGATAGAGATTTTGACAAATAAGTCCTGATGATTATCAAAAATAGAGACCGAGTTATTTTTCAAAGCATTTAGTTTTCGGCAGATAAATGTTTATAGAATCAGAGCATGGAATTTGAAAACATGGTAAAACATGGCTCGTTTCTTTTTAAACCGGTTTATTGCCCAAATGACAATAAACCATTGTTTCTCTTTCCTCAAAACATATTTTTTTGATTTTTTTGAATTCGAACAACATCTAAAGTCCCGTCATTCTTTGAATGACAAAGACAAAGACCGTAGATATTATCGAACCGAGGAAAACATGACACAATGACAATATTTTTTGAAGATTTTTCGAATTTTTCAGATTTTTATGGATTTTGAAAGTTTTATATTTTTCTATTTGATTTTTGAAGGTTTTATAATTTTGTATTTTGTTTTTCGAATAAATATTTACAAGAGATAAATTAGTTTAAGAGAATGATGAAATGAGTACCGATAAAAGATATCGCTCAAAGACGCTAGAAGAAAGGAATCAACATCTCTAAACTTTCGCCACCAGCATTCGAGGCTTCTAAGAAAATCGTTCGACATGAGCCTTCTCAATTTGAATCTTTGGTACCTTCCCCAAAACCGACAAACATCAATAAAGACCATTTCCCTAAGTAGAGTTGAATACAAAGCGGTCTCATTGATTGAAGCTCTCGACCCTCAAGAACACGAGAACATCAAGTAACAAGTTGAAACATTGATCATCTTAGTGGTTATCAACCGATTAACCGATATTTAACCATCACATGAACCTCATGTGCATCCCCATGTACACCTTACTCTTCAAGATTGACCAGCTTGTCTATTTAGGGGAACAATATATCAACATTCATTTTACCAAGTGCATTCCAGTTATATAACATATAACCAATCAGCACATAACGTACACATGTACCCAACAAGAGTAGAGACGATGACATCCATGTAACATGTTGAGTTACTAATCATCTCTGTGGATGTCAACTCTAAATAACCTAATTAGCTCGACTAAGGAACATGTTATAACCTAAGCACTTTATCATAAACCGTATATAAGATGTCGATAGGCGCGATCATCTCGCTCCAAATATTCTTCTTCTTACATTTCTTCCAACTGAACACCGGTAACATAATATATCCATAAACTTGAAATCTTGTTAGAAGAACTCAAATAGCCCAAATGAATCCTGTGAGAATCAACTGCTACATAAACTCTCTCTCACTATCTTTATCAACCCATATGTAGACAATTTGAAGTGACCAATGTTGAAGAAAAACCCAATATACCAAACTTGAAACCCGGAATTCCCCGTGATTTGTGTCTTAAGCTTGCACTTAAAGATGGAAGAACAGTGTCGAGAATTTATGCACCAAGCAAATCTCTTAAGTACTCAATACTCAAATAAAGTATGAGACATTAACACCTTCTTGCATTATCCACAACGTAATATACTGCGGACATCGAAGTAAAACAACGTAACTCCAATAGTGATAGTTAACTGTGCTTCAACCATCCACCTCGATCACGGGTAACTAGATAACCCAAGATCAACTCTAATTTTAAGTTCGAAAGCAAGTTATCAAATAAGATCACGCCATTGTGAACGTCAACTTCAACCTCAAATAAGTGATAAAAGAGTAACTTCAAAGTAATCGACTTGTGTCAAATGCCCAACATGTGAATAAACATACAACCGGATGTACATTCACCCAACGAATGAACCGAAAAAATGATGCCTCAACATCAATGTATTCTTCCTAAAAGTATCATGTAGAGACTGATATGGAGGATACACCAATAACTTCAAGCGGATGAGGTAGACATTTTCCTTGAAGTTCATGTGGTTGATTTATAGCATGCACGATGAGAGGAATAATAATCCATGAAGATTTGGCAACAAAGAGGATGGATATTATTCATGAACAATAATCCGTGAATATTTGGCAAAGGAATACCAAAGAGCGGATCATTATTCATGAGTGCAACCGCAATATTATGATAATCATTATCAACGCCTTGAGGAATAACCGAGATTGGGATTTTTGAGTAGTCTGAATGTAATTTTGATGATCATCAAACATATCTTGAACTCATGAATAACATATTCTTTTATGATCATCAAATATTCGCTAGCTAGTTGAAATACTCATCAAACATATCTTGAACCAATGAATCCCAAACAATAAATCCCATTTATCCTAAGTGAGTGAAACATTAGGCGTTGGAGGAGAGTCATTAAACTTGTCGATAACCATTATTCAAACATCCATCATCATTTAGTATATTCACTCTTCTCAAATCCCATTTATCCCAAGGGAGGAGTCATCAAACTTAAGTCGATAACCATTATTCAAACATCCATCATTATTTAGTATATTCACTCTTTCTTCCCCTCAAAAATTGCATCAAGTTGCTTTTTGATTTAGCAAGTGAATAAGAATATACATTAATGAATGTAGATCCATTTGATGACCTAATGAGCATGGAGAAACATGAAGCTTGTTGATGAAGAATGTCGATGAGAATGGTCATAACATGAAGATTTCTTCAAGATAAAGCCGCATCAAGCGTTACACTTTTCTTTCTTTGAAGAACGGGGCCCCAAGCAGCACCATGATGAAGAACGAGGCCTTAACCGATGTGAATGCATCGCCATTGTTAAGAGCCGGCAGTTTTAGAGTCACCAATCCAAATACCAAGGACGATTTGTACGACCCGCTTTGGACAAATGATCTAAGACATAGAATTGGAAACATTGGATCCCAGTGCTCATGGAGTCCTTTTGGTTAGTACAAACAATCTTTGAATCAGCAGAAACCCTAGGTGCAATGTCATTGTCACTGGAGCTAAACTAGTAGCATCCGACTTAGTCGAGGGACATTTTGTGCTAATGATTATTCTACCGCTTGGTTTCCAAACCCTACTCAGTAGTGGGTCTAGTTAAGGGGCAAGGTTTGCCATTCGTGAATATTCGAACTGTTGGCTTCCACTGAAATCCTACATTGGTAAAAACCTTCCCTGTAGGTTTCCAGATTGCAACTGCTTTGTTCTCCAAACTTTCTTAACTGGTTATGAATCTTAGACCTCGTAAATAACACATCACATTTATCATGATTACCGAAATTAAACATTTTTTTCATGTTTTGCATACATAAGGCCTCAATTAATTTTAGTAAGCTTAGAGCTAATACTAGAACTAACACCATTCTTTTTGTTCAAATCAAACTTCTTGTCCCTATGGTGTTCTTTCACTTCCTTATCATGATCACTTTTAGTTTACGTAATCCTATCCTTCTTTGCATAGCTTCTAGGTTTTGACCCGCTAACTTTAGTGTCAATCTTAACATCTCTAGAAGTAACGATGGGAACATTACATGGCTTCACTACTTTCCATTCTCGTCTAGAAGTGCCTGGATTTGAAATTTAGGAGGCACATCACAGCTTGCTTGCTTGAATTTAGATATGGAACAAGGCATATCAAGGGTCACATGCTTGGTTTTAGGCATAGAACGGATTTCCTGTTTGGCACTCGCATAGAACAGGCATCACAGCCTTTGCCTTTTCACCTAAGGTTAAGGATTTGGACATGTGGCAATTACACATTCTAGCAACTCTGAGATCTTGGCACCGGAGGCAAGCAAACCTAATTTCACTATCAAGAGGTTTGTTAATGAAATCCTCTTCGACTCTCACTGAGACATTCTAGACTATCCTTAAGGTGAGCACAGTATTCATGAAAAGCATGTTCATTATTCCTAAGATAGGAGGAATATATTTAACTGTCATGTTGTATTTGCAATTGGGTGACTTTGAGACAACATTCTTATTGAAAACAAGTGTAGCTTCCCATTTCCACTTCTTAGATTCTCATTTCCTTTTGTAAAGACGTTATTTTTTCGTTGTTTTGGTCACAGGTGACTTTCATTGAATCATATAACTCTTTAAAATGTCGTTTAACTTTTTCATTTTCTACTAGAAAACTCTCGTTTTCCTTTTGTAAGGCATCAACTAAGTTTTGAAGATGAAAAGTTTGAGAATTCCGAGAATCTAAAGGAGGAGGGATTTGGGAGCCTGTCTTATTGTTCGCTTTTGACCTTTAATTGAGAGATTTGGGCTTTCAACTTTCTGATCGTGTTGCAATGAGCTTGAATCTGTTCATCACGTATGTTAATTTGAAAAACTGCATCAAACTCGGAGCATCCGACGATGTCTTGATATTTGAGGTTTTAACATTTTCTTTTAGATGTTGATATTTTAGTTGTAAATTAAAATGCTCAACTTCCAGTTTAGAAAAATGTTTAACCAAATTGTTGTGATCATCCGCTCAATTTTCTCGCTTAGTTTAGAATTAGTTTTTTCAAGCTCAATGACACGATCATGGGAGACTTTTAGGGCCACAAATAGTTCATGAAATTTGGAAGCATTAATAGAGCAATTTAGCAAGGGAAAAAGATATCTTGAGCAACACATTAAGTAATAAGAGTCTCATTTAAGGTATGCAAGTTCTTCCTCTCAATCTCATTATATTTTAGTGCACGCCATATCACTAACTTCAACTACCATTGCATCAAATTCATTTTCCATTTCTTTAATATCCGATTTTGTCCCCGTTTTAAGACTCTCAAAATGATCTTTTAGTTGTTTAAAGAAAGGCATGACCTCGGTTAAATAACATTCTTTCATTTGCTCAAAACCCCTTTCCCTTCAGCTATCCCAATGGTGTGATCCTTTTCTTACAAGTTTTCTCAAAATCGTAAATAGTTGAAGAATAAATATATTGATGATTAAGGTCTTGCTTATAGTGGCAATAGTCCTAGGAACTAAATGCATTGGTGTATTGGGAGGATACACAGTCGCTTAGGAATTTCCTACAAGGGGGATTCTTTTCAACAAGATTTTCGCCTTTTGCAAGTCCATATCCTTTCCAACACTTGTTCGTGGGTCAAGAATGTTCGAGGCTTAAACATGTTCAAGGAAATCCGCTTTTCCTTCTTGTAGTCATGGGGAGAGATAATAATCTTTTTCTCTTTGCATTTCGGGTCATCTAGTTTTTTGTTCATTCTTTCCCTAGTGACTTCATCTGATTTCTTATCTTCCTCAGTGCACTCAACGCAACTAGGTTTCTGCTAGGCTTAAGGATTTCATTGCCATCATAAAGCACCTTATGAGCATTTCTAGCCTTACCTCTGACCTGTTCCTCAACAAGGGGAATACTATGCTTATCGCTTAAGACTCTATGTTTAGTGACCATGTGAGCAGTCTGAATGGTGTTTCCTTGTATGTACAACTTGTTCTCAAGTTTGTTTTTCAAAGTTTTCGGATTAGAAAAATCTCTCAAGAGTTTTGATTCCTTTGCATTAAATTCTTGCTTAAGCATTTTCACATTTTCTTGAAGTTCTTGTTTTTGTTTAGATGTTTTAGAGAGTTTTTCTTGCAAGGAATTTAATTCTTGTTTCAATACTTCTTCTCTAAACTTACTTTTCTAATTATTGCAGTACTTACTTGGTCAACCATTTCCTGCTCACGAGTGGTCAACTCAAACTTAGCACGTTGTTCATAAATAGCAACACGCTCTTTATAGGCATTTAGTTCGAAGTAATGGAATCATCGTGGCACATGCAAAGGTATTCATCAAAAACATAGTCATTGTTGATCGCAGAGATGCATCACTTGGTACAACTTCACTTTCACTTTGTTTCACAGATTGATCATATGGGACAATATTGATATTACCCATATTTTCAATATTTGATTCAATAGTTTCGCTGATTGTACTTTGTCATGCACCGTGCACATCAAGATCATCGATAGTTTTAATACCTGAGATGAGTTGTCATGGGATGGCCCTTTTAGTGATGAAGAGACCTTGGGAGAAACCATTGGAGAAATGCTAGCCATAAAAATTGTGTGTGCCGTAGGTCCATCATCCACATCGGAGTCGTATGCATCACAGCCACGACTTGAAAGGCATTCGATGATTGTGACCTATCTCCAATAGGTCGCTCATCCACATCCGCATCATAGGTCTTGGCATTGCCCTCGAAGAAACAAGAATTCCTCTTCATTCCAGGTAGCACCATTGTCCCGAAGCTTGAGCCAGCATCTTCTCTCTGAAGTAATCGATTCTCAGGTTTGGAGATGTACAGTTACTTGCAATGTGTCCCTCTCCACCACAGTTATAACATTTGATGAGCTTAGTTTGACCTTGGTTACCATTTCTTCCTCGATTCTCAATAATACAATCCCTCCCAGCCCACCTCGTCCCTCGATCATAATCGTCTTTCCTGAATCTGGTCACCACGATCCTTCCATCTTTAATAGTGGCTTGATTGTGTGGTTAGATGCGCTCGAGGTTGTTGTTGGTTTGTGGAGAGTATTCATGTTTTAATGATGAGAAGAGCTAGTTGATTAATGAAGCTACCCACGGAGTATCGCATCGCCTTGTTTGTACATAGTATCAGGAATGAGTTTGTGATTACCATTACCCAAGGGTATGACTTGTGATGCTTTGGTTGTGATTCCATGTTTGAGTAGAAAGTCAGAGTCATTAACGCAGCTTGTCTCTCCCTCGTTGGTTTTGAACCCATTGAGAATTAATTTTTCAAACATAGCATGTCTCTCATTCTCAAGGAGGAAGGCATAGAGTTGCTCATAGTTTGTATTCTTCAATCCTTTAGTGAGCTTCACAAAGGTAACAAACTTGTGCCATTCGGGATTCATGTTGTTCACAAATTTTGAGTTCAACTGAATGTTAGGCATAGTCATTCCGATGTTCCTCATGTCATTAACTAACTTATGAAATCTCACATAGTACTCATAGACACTCTCATCCGGTTTCATCTTGAAATGCTCAAATTCGTCATAGAGTTGGGATTCTCTGCCTTAGTTAATTCGTAACCTCGAGAAGCATCTTAACATTGTCCCAAACCGCCTTTAGCATCGTGTTATGATTGATCAGCTTGAAGATGTCTTTAGGAAGACCTTGAAGAACAATGTTTGAAGCCCTCGATACCTGATCAAATCTCTTTTATCCTTATCATCAAGCTCATCATACATCTTAGGTCCTGTCTATTCTAAACAGAGTACCATCCGCATTAGTATCAAGTATGTCTCTAGTCGCCTCAACTCGATATGGTCCTTCATCAATGGATTTGAGAATGTTGACACCATTTTCCTTTCCAAGGCAATACAGCCTAATTCGTTGAGCCCAAGAGTCGTAGTCGCCTCGTCAAGCATGTGGACGAAAGACTGAGCCACCGCTGAACATCTTCTAAAAAGTGGAGATAATGATGGAACGCTGGTAGACATGTTAACAGATTATAATGGATTTTATAGCTCTATGATTAAACCCGAAATGGATTCTTTCACGGGATTTTACTGAATCAAGAGAAAACCGTAAGCAATCACTCAAAACTCTAGATGATAAAATACTAAATCGCTAGAAGATAATGCACTAAGTCGCTAGAAATTAATGCACTAAGTCGCTAGAAATTAATGCACTAAGTCGCTAACCCTAATTCGCTACTACACCCCTAAGTCGCTAGAGTCCCAAGTCGCTACAGTAAAGCAAGTCGCTAAGTAGTAACTGCTAAGCACTCAAGTCGCTAATCAAATTTTGGCAAGAATTGCTACACAAGTCGCTAGAGACACAAGTCGCTAAAGAGCAACTCTCGCCATCGACCAAGTCGCTACCACAAGTCATGCACCAGAGTGGAAAATCCACTACTTGTACTTTAACTCGCTAGGTCTAACTCGCTAGTTCCAACACCGTAAGTCGCTACAAAAATGTGAAGCAAGTCGCTACCAAGAAAATATTCCGTGAGCTAAGTCGCTAGCTTGAAAACACCATATAAACCTCACTTTTCAATCCAAAACAACCCAACCAAGATGATTCAAGCTTACCAAATGAAAACCTAAACACTTTTGATGATTCTAAACATAAAAGTACAACCAAAATCGAAACTTTAACACTAGAAATCAATCAAATGATGCAAAAACCACTAAACTTTTTCAAACTCAAAAACCACCTAAAACCACTAGAAATCCAAAGATGTGTAAGATATGATCTAACCATGGCTCTTGATACCAATTGTAAGATATAACTTTTCACATACACATCATAACATTAACACAAGGTAGCATATAGATGGAATTCTAGAGAGAGAAAGTTAGAGGTTTAGGAACTTAGTGAGAGAAAGTGAAAGATATTATTATGAGCTCCAACTCTTTACCTTGGGAGGTAGAGAGTATTTATAGTCTTACATAAAAACCACACATCGGGTCAGTGGATCGTGCATACAATGGGTAAAGACCACCATCCTCCACGGTGATACTTAACTAAATACTACTTAACTTAATATTACTATGACTACGAACTTTCTAACGATTACATATACTTGAGGTGACCGACTCTTTAATACCTGGAATTTCTAATTCCTAACAGTATTCTTCGACTAATTTGTATAGACTACACTACCAACTCGTAATAATGATATCTTGGTTATTCGATAGCCTCAATCATTATTCATCACAAAGGGCTTATTGACACTTCATCTATGTCAATAAATATCCATGTGAAACTTCTTATATTATGATAAAATGGGATTTTATTATAATGTTTGAAAAACTTCCCAAGAATTATGACTAATTCTAAAAAAGGGAACCACGTCTAATAGAAATAGTATTAAATCTTCAAAACCTCAAATCACAAATTTTAGAGCCTAACATCAAAAACACTAGCGTTTTAGAACTCCCAAACCAAAGTTATCAAGGAATGTTGAGTCGATTTTAGCCGACATGCCTGGACCTCAAGGCTTACACCTAAATGATCCTTAAATGAGATCCATGGATCCGGGTGCAAATGTAAGACAAAGATAAGTTAAAGAATGACCACCGTGGATGTTCCACAAATTATATTCACCTCAAAGACTCACCTAACAAGAACTCGCCTACTGTTCAAAGGAGTAATTTGATCATTTCTCTCAAGTTTAACAATCACTTGTGTAAGTATAATCTTCACTACATTGTTAATTTAATTCCTTGATTTCTAGGATTACAATTTCTTCATCTTTAAGAGTTAGGTTCAAATGGGTTTATCATAATTTGTCACCACATTGTTTTCTAAGATATTCTAAATCAAAGAATTAACATTGTTAATACAAATTAAACACATTTCTTGAATTCAACAAAGATGATGAGAGCAAAATTGTGATCAAAACCCTCTAAGTTACTATTCACAATTAACACCACATTGTGGTTGTAATGTTTAGGAACAATCATGCCAAGCAACAAGCAACAAGATTACCAAGACACCGCCAATTACATACCCATGTACCATAGGAAAGATGGACTAAGTCCGATGATAGGAAAGCTTAAGATGCTTGAAAAGAGACTCTTCAATGAAGGTAGAGTTGTTGATCCATCATTCTTGCAAATACCGACACATAAGGGAAGTTTTGGAACTATGGGTTTGATCATTTATTGATATAAACGAGCAAATTTGCCCGGTCTTTGTACTTGAGTTCTACAAGACAATGGGGAAAATTAGAAATGATGATGGATCCATCTCAATTGAATTCACCATAAATGGACATGAGTACACTCTTCGCTGAGGAGTTTGGAAGAATAATGGAGTTCCATATGACTGTTTGATGTATTCTAATGAGTAGTTGTTGGAGGAGATACACTCTATGGTTGATCATCACGAAATTTATCACACGATAATCCCGAAGCAACCACGTGAGGACACCGTGGTTTACAAGAGCATCCCCATCAAGGTTACTAAGTCGAAAGTGATCTATAGGATCCTTTCCAAATGGAGCTCCGAGATGTACCGGATTGTATAGGGAATGGGAAGATGTGATAAGGGAGAATGTGTTGTGCCTAGTAGGAAACAAGGATCACCCCAACGCATGTCTAAGCTTCATGATCTATTGCCTAGTGACCGAGAATCGCTTTAACCTTGCCTACTACATGATCAAGAGAATGGCAAGTGTAAGAAGCGAACAAGATGGTGCCCCGTATGCAATGCTCCTAACCCGTCTTGCTAAATTCATCTTTGCATTAGATCCTTCTTCACAAACCTATGACCATAGCTTTTGCAACAAGGTTATGGTATCATTAACTCAGGGAAGAACCACAAGGTTTATGGTAGATGGCAAAGGCCTCACCCACCCACGGATTCCTCGAAGAAAAGGAGAGGCAAAGAAATAAGTGAAGGAAGTAGCAACCCACCGAAATACCAAACCTCACCCCTTGGAGTATATCAACCAATTGCCTGGACGCTCTCGTGCATCACCCGAATGGCAACAAAACCAAGGGAATCATCAAGTGTCCAACTCTTTTGAAGAAAAAGAGGTAGAAATGGTATGATAAAGAGTGGAGGACGGGTGAAGACGGGATGGGGAGGAGAAATGAGGTAAGGTCATAGGACCTAAATTTGTGAAGAACAATTTCAAACAATGGGTTGTAACACTTAAACAATGCTTATATAGGATAGTGTAGTATGTAGGTCTTGCCATATCTTGGCACTAAACAATATTAACTTAGGAACTTGTATGAGATTTTACTAATTCTTGAAAACATTCAATCGGGTCGTCAGCTACCATGTTAGGAAATTTTTGGTCTCCTTACTTTGCTATGCCTCATATTTGTTGTGTTCTTGCATTTAGTCCCTATAGAAACAACTAGGAGAAGCATTTACTTAAAAGTGCAAAGTTGCACATTTTCCTAAAGCCTTCTCGATTGCTAAAGAGGCGGATCCCAAAGATTTGAACTAGCCGGATCCCTCCCAGAAAGGAACCGCGGGATCCGTGACCACTGATGCACAACTCATACTTGCTTACACCAAAATAGCTCACTAGATCACATCACACTAGCCAAACATAAGATTTTAGAACCAACTAAGTCTTCCACTAACACCTGAAAGCTTCACACTTACTCATAGCTCATCTAGGATTATTTTCAAAATATTGTTGATTTATCAACTCATTAAAACTCACCATATTTCCGCTCCAACGTTCACACATTGCTTCTCACATCTCATAACTTCTAGTTTGAGATACTTTTCAATTTTATAAAATTGATTGTAGTTACCATTTACTCATAAATAAGCTTAAGACAAGTTTTTTATTTTTTTTTTCTCTATTTTTTTAAGATTTTAGTGAATTTCCATTGAGTCATCATCTAGCTTCTATGATTAGTTATCACCATCTTTCCATTTAAAATCAAATGGAATCTTTGTCAAACACTTAGTTGGACTACCTAAAGTAAACTTTTCTTACCCAAACCCATCATTAAGCATCCTCACTTCTTATGGTTAAGCATTTAAGATACCCATCAGCTAAAGACTTCAAAATTAAGTCGAAACCTCGAAATCCATAGATAATAAACCTTACAAAAGCATAATCATTTCACCTAGAACCTGTCTGACAGCAGGGATCCATTGGTTTATAACCAGACGGATCCCTGCTGAGAGGGATCCGCGGATCCGAGTGCAGAAGCTTAAATCAGCTTCCATATTCAATTTTAAGTCACCTTTTGGTTATCTAACCACTTTTAGCCTTCATTTATTATCCTCCTAGAGCTGATCAATATCCTAAGTGCATGCTTAATCCTCTTAGTGGCCAAGAATTTAACTTCCTAATTCAAATTATCCTTTATAAACCAAACAACCTTAGGGTTAAGGCACCACTCTCACTTACCTCTCAAAAATCAGCAACTAGAAGTTTATATTAGCATCATCATCACTATGACTAAGGCTCTTAGCAACAACTCTTCAACCATAGGATCATCCAAAAGAAAGGGTCAAATGATCCATGAAATCTCATCCACCGAAACATCTCCCATTAGAGATAATAATGCTAGAATCCCATCTCAACAAACTCATCCAATAAGTGCTAAGAGAACCGCAAGGATTAGCATCAAACCTTTCGGACTAGAAAAAGTATCATCTAGTTCAAAACCTAACATGGCTAGTTCTAGCAAGCCATCAAAACCCTCATTCCTTGAGCATGGACTACACTCCTTGAATGAGCCTCTTCCTCACCCAAACATCTACTCATTAAATCATTCACCACCAAGAGCCACTCACTCACCAACCTTCATGAATAATGAACCACCGACAACACCAACTAGTCCATCATGGGAGACAAGGAACAACCTTGATCATATGGAAGAATTTTCATTACCACCCTCATTTTTAGAACCTCATCCTACTTCTCAAAATGAAGACCCACAATCACACATAGAGCCTCCTCAAAATATCCATTTCCTTCCGGTTCCAAACCAAGACAATAATTGTCCAAATTGTCTAATCACTCAAGGACTTGTTCAAGAAGCACGAAATGAGATACATTTCATGTTTAATCATCTTCTTGCAAAGTTGGATCAAATCAACAAGTCCACTCATCCCTAGACTCAAGCACATTGTCGCGTTTTAAGTCTAGTAACTAGTTAGTATTAGTAGTATTTGTATGGCTAGATCATTCTCTTAGTTTTAGAGATTTGTTTGATTATCTCTTGTTTTTATTGAATGAATATCTATATGCCATGATTGTTTTGTGTTTTGTGCTTGCTAAATCATATACATAATTCACCTCTTCATTAGCATTGTTTGGCATATCTTCATTGCTGAAGAAACTATCACCGCAGTACCGGATCCCTCCAAAATGCCTAGACGGATCCCTCCACAAAGGGAACCGTGGGATCCGTGGACCAGAAGCACAAATTACTACTAACTTGAGTTTTATTTGCAGGAAATTATGCACTATACTCTTGTTTTCTAACCTTTATTTTGTAGATTTTCAAAATACACATGAAGATTTTGACACCATAAAGCTAGGGGGAGCTTTGTGTCAAACCATACATTGCAAATCCATTTGCAACCTGGTCCTTATTTTGGATTACTCTTCATGACACCCCATTGCAAAATTTCAATTTTCAAGGGGGAGCATTTTTCGTCACAAGGACGAACCAATTGCAAACATAATTGTTATACATTAGCTCAATTATTTTTATGTACTTGATGCCCTCACAAAGGAATGGACTCATCAAGGGGGAGTTAAGACGAGAACCATTCCCGTCAACTACTCACTTTACATCTTTTCTTTTTACATATTTTTCTTAAAACTTTGTGTTAGTTTCTTTTCGATGCTCTTTTTGTTTCGACAAAAAGGGGAAGAAGAGAGTAAAAACTCCGATTCAAAATTTTATGAATTTTAGTTTTTCCTTAAAATAATTTTATGTTTTGTCATCAACAAAAAGGGGGAGATTGTTAATACAAATAAGCCGTAAAAACGTTTATTTATATTTTACGATCCTCTAATATTTTGTCGATAACAAACGTAAAATTATTTTAACGAAACAAATAAAATACGTAAACTGTTTGAGCCAATAGTTTTCTAATACACGTACGCTTTCACATAAAACACTAAAACAAGTATAAGTAATTTTATGATTTAGAGATACATATGTGCAATAAAGGGTAGGCGACATTGTGATAGGATTAGTTCTCCTTGGAGTGAAACAACTCGGTGGTTAGCCTAGCACCGTATAAAGGGTAGGCGACGTTGTGTTAGGTGTGGTTCGCCTTGGTGTGAAAGAACTCGGTATTTAGCTTTGTACCGAAAAGGTTGCTTATCGCTTGTGAAGGCTTCTCCGCCATAAGGAGATTGGTGTAGTGCCATTTAACCTCGAGTGACTCGGGGATTGGAGTGGGGCAAGGAAGGTGTCCTTGTAGCCGAACCACTATAAATACTTGTGTCGTGGTGATGTGCTTCTTACTCTTTATCGTTCATTACATGTTTATATATCTATCTATTAACGTCCAACATAAACAACAAAATAGATTGACATAAGTCGATCTAAATATTTTAAAACGTAGCTTTAATTGGTAAAACTATTCAACCCCCCCCCCCCCCCCCCCCCCCCCCCCCACCCTTCTAGTTTTCCACACCATGTACAAGTAACAAGATGACTACAAGTCGTACCTTTCATAACGTGTTGTAAACTATAATGTTCAGAATTGCAAGTATTATTCAGATGAATTTCGTTCACTCACTAAGTCACAAGTATTTACCATTCTTAGTTTCATGTTTTAAGTGGTTCGTAGAATGAAATAAAGCTACGTATTAAGTGAGGTGTAATGGGTCAAAATGGTGTAGCTCGTGGGTTAGGTAACGAGCTTTTCACCACCATCACATGTTATTGATTTGGAATGTCCCAAAACATGAGTCGTTTTTTGTAAGAAGCTTATGTAGTTTATGTCATGTATATCATAGTTACAAGTTTTAAAAAAGGGGCGTTTGAATAAGATTGTTTTGTTGTAGAAAACTACGCTTCCGCAAATTTCACGAATATGTTCAGTTTCAAATATGTGTATAAGTTATATTTCCAGGTTTCATGAGTATCCGTTAAGTGGAAATATGTTTTCCGTTAGTTTAAAGAAAAATAAAATAAAATAAAAAAAGCTTGTCAAGAACGGGAGTTTCATTTATCTTAGGAGGCCTTTGGTTGGGGTGTAGGATTGGGTTCACGGACTTTAAGAAGAAAAGTCATGTTTGTTTAGAATACTTAATTTTTAGATTTGGTCTTAAATCCGTAAATGTAGGGCTAAAGCAAGGCAATAGTTGGGTTTAAAACATTGGTGGGCTCAGGTTTTTAATATGTCTCTATCTCTCTACATCCACTATCATTTTAAATTATATTTTAAATTAAATATAATTTTTTCTCTTATTTTATTTATTTAAACTAAACGAGTACCCGTGCATAGCAACGGGATTTTATAAACAGATTGTTTTGTGTAAAAAAAAACTTATGGGTTATAAACGAAAAATAATAAAAATTTGAAAATTTGGGGATTAAACATAATGTTTGAAACCCGTTCAATTTCGGGTATTCAACCGTTAAATGTTCTATCGAAAAGGGTCGATAAACCGAAGTAACCCGACGTGGGTAAAAAGGGGTCAAATTAAACGCTCAACCCACTGGTTTAAGCGCCCCGTCAACCCGCTTTTCGATATGTCGTAATAGTTTTCTTTTGAAATATATGTTTTCAACATTTCCTTTTTTAGTTTCAACTTTTCACTTTTTACTTTTGCTTCCTTTATATATAGTATACAGGTACTAATGCCATGCGCTGGACGGGTAAGATCCTGCGATCAATAACCTAGAATAGATTCTGATGAACGATTCACCGCCAGACGGTTTCAACGGGCCTCTCCGTTCGCTGGATGTTTTATTGTTAAATTGAACCGCATTTATACTGCGTTTCTAAGAACCCGTTGGTCCGGTCTAATTTTTAAAACTATATGTACCATCAACTTGTTAGCTTGTATAAGCTTTGTGTGTTTTATTAATTTATATAATGTGTATAATAACATGTAATTTTCATTTTAAGGTGTTTTAAATAGGCAATCATTTAATGTATATTCACTTTTTTCCTTTGTAAAAGCCTTTTTCTCTGCCGTCGGACTTATCGTTAGTTCTTTTGTGCCGTTACCTACACGCGTTCTTTTATGCTACCCATAATAAATAACTTGTATTTGTTAGCTTACGCTAAACTTATGTCGTTGTCGCTTATAGTCAATCGTTGTAAAATAACTTAAAATTTGGCTTTTCGCCGTTGCCACACGTCGCATGTACACGCCGTTAACACGCCGCCGCCACGCTTTTTATCGTTTTTCACCCGCTTTTACACGCTTTCCCTCGTTTTTTCACGCTTTCATATGTTTTTACATTTTTCATCCGCTACAATATTTTCGCTTTGCACATTTTTATTCCGCCATACTGCCCATTTTACACGTTTTCTTCTCGCTTTTTTCACATTTTCAGCGCGTTACACGCCATCCGCTTAACACATTTTGCTTATGCACGCCATCCTTTTACACGTTTTCGTCAGTTTAACACGCTTTCGCCTGCTTTTCATGTTTCATCCGCTTACATACCATTGCTGCTTTTCACCTTTTCGCATGCCTTTACACGTTTTGGTCCGCTTTTAACACGCTTTGGTCCGCTTTAACCAAAACGCAAACGGATGAAAATATGTGAAACGATGAAACGTGAAAATGGATGAAACGCGAATAACGGATCTAAAACGGTTAAAACATACATCGAAAACCTGCGAACATACCAAAACACGCTAAAACGGGATGAAAACGTGAAATAGAGAGAAAACGTAAAACGGACGAAACCATGTTAAAACGGATGAAAACGGTAAAACAGATGAAACGTGAAAAATAGACGAAACGTTAAAACGACGAAACCGTAGTTAAAACGGATGAAACATGTAAAACGAATCAAAAACATGCAAAAAATGGAGGAAAATGTGTAAAATAGATGAAAACGTAAAACGCAAAAACGAATAATGAAACGGGAAAATGTAAGAAAAGTGAAAAAACGTATCAAACGAAAAACGGCGAAAAGCGGTAAAATTGATAAAACGTGAAAAAAACGGACAAAAGCGCAGTTAAAACGAATCTAAAAACGGTAAAACGCTTCAAAACGTGAAAAACTGACGAAACGTAAGAAAACACCAAGTTATTTTTAACGATTGTTACTATAAGGATCAACAACGCAGTTTAGTAGATAACCAAATTTTAAGTTATTTATTAACTGGGTCAATAGCATAAAGGACTAACGATGCGTGCTTTTGGTAACGGGTACACACAGCGACTAACGTATGCTCTTTATGACAGAATCGAAAAAAAAGTTAACGCTTACATACAATGGGAAAAGTGTCAAGTTAACTACATTTAGGTGATTTGCCCTAAAAATAACATTAATTAGTGTGTTTAATATTTTATATTTTGATTATGTAGGTTGTTTAAATTGTACATTGTGAAAATTTTATTATACTTTTTAGTAAGGGGTGTTTTAATTGATTGTTTTTAGTTTGGTAGATATGCTTTTAATTGATTGTACAATGTGAATAAATTATAGTATTTTTAAGTAATGAGTGTTTTAATAAAAGTATTAATTACACCATACATTTCTCTCACATTTCACTTTCAATATTTCACTTTTCAAGGTTTGACCATTTTCTTTTATTTGTAATGTAGATATATATTAAATCTTACTTACCTAAAATCCAAATCCAAATCTAAGGTGGTGTTTGTTTTTTTAAAAACTACTTCTTAACGGCCTCTTAATCTGACACGTTCAGACACGGTCAGTTATTTGGGTCATTAAATGTTTTTTTTTCGTTCAGAGGCAGTTAGAGGCTCAAACCTCTTAAGCAACAAGATGTAGAGGAGATGTCTTGTTGCCTCTTAATGTCTTTTAACCTTCTTTTTTTTAGTTTTCCTTTCCTTTTCTTTGTTTTTATTTTCATTTTTAATTATATATTTTCTCGAATTTTCTTTTAGTATTGATAATACATTTAAAGAGAATGTCGTTGTTATTTTATTTTGCTCAATAAAAGATGCTAAAAGATGATAATATGATGATGACGAAAATACTCAAACACAAGAGTCTTTTAAACAATACAAATTTATCACTGGTTTGTTATATCAAATTGTGACATGCGTATTTTGAGCAAGAACCTTGATTTGTTTTTCTTTAAAAATATTTTAATTGTTAATGAATATGTCAATGATATTGTAGAAATAATTTACTTTTTCTCTTTGTAAATTAGTTGATAATGATAGTTTACAAAATGGTGAAAACATTTCGTAACATCGAAATGTAGCATATTAACAATACATAACTACTTTACGAGATCAAATGGTGACACAATATCCTTGAATGTTTTGTTTTAACAAATTTTAATTTCGTGTTACTAACTTGTGCAAGTTTTATGGCTCAGTTGTTCTATTTAATGTTTATAAACGTTTATGTATCGTAAGAATAAATTGCATCATATTCATATCATTCAGACATTTTTTTACCAAAAAACAAACAATATTATTTCATTCAGATTCAGACATTTACGCCTCAGATTCAGATTCAGATGTGCGAATCAGATTCAGATTCAGAGCCTCTTAATAAGCAAACAGCACCTAAATCTAAATCCAAATTTTAATCCAAATCCTAATCCTAAACCCACCTACAAACCAAACGGCCCTTACTCTTTTTGTTTTATTCTTAAAAAGTACATATGAATTTTAGGAAGTTATACTTTCAACCCAAATTTAGAAAAGTTGTTGAAGTTAGTCCAATTTGTTTTATAAATGATATTTTTTAAACATTTTTCATCGTTTTTGAATGTGATCCCATAATATATACTTTTATTTATTTTATTTTTTTGAACGACTTGTTAGTTATTAGCGGTTCAGGTCCAACAGTGACATTTAATTGGGCAGAATATTAATTTTGAGACTCGTGTGTTACTCTTTATCACAGGGGTAAAAGTCTCAGGTACTTTTCCTAGCCAAATATTCATAATTCAAGTTGTTAGTGGCTTAGGGCCTTAAAATCTACGAGACGGCTTTGATCGCGATCTTATTACATTTGAATATTTGATGGTAGAATGAAAAACTAATGTGTGCGAGTGAGTTGATGTTGACGATATTATTTTTTTCCTAAAATCAACTGGAAAGGAGGAGGCTTCACATCATGCGGCACTTGTTCATGTTGCGTTCTCATATGTGTTTCGTAGGAATAATGTGATTCTAGAAGAAACTAGGTAAAATAGATAAAAAGTCATTGCTTTATTGGGAAAGAACAAAGTCAAAGTTAAGATGCGATTGGTTTGGTTAGTCCAACATGGGATTCGGGATTCGACCGTTGTTGACCTTTTCTTCCTAAACTAAATTTTCACTGATTAATTAGCATTTTGGATTAATGGATTATTGACCAAATGCTTCATGGTCATTAGGATAGTGGCATTCATGTCTCACCATACCTCATCACATATCAATAATATCATTTCACTTAATTTCATATCTCACTCATACCTTACCATAGTTTTCTAGTGACAACCATAATTCAATACCTTACTTAATTTTTTATTTTTATTTTTAAATTCATAATTATATTAAACAATTAAATAACAACATAATATTTCATTAATAATAATAAAAAAATTACACAATACTTAAAAAAAAATTACATAATACTTAAAAAAAATTTACGTATCTAAAAATCAAATTGGCCATCCATGACTCTCTCTCCTCATTACTCCGTTTTTGGCAATCATTAACTCGCATTCTCGGATGGTTATATGATAAATGCGGTTGGTTATATAACTTCATTTGCAGATGGCTTCTTCCATTACGGTTTGTGCATAAACAACTTTTCGGCGGTCATCCTTTGCAAGCTTTTCTCCATTATCGTTTCCAATATTTGTGTTTTCCTTACCGCGTAGTTGTCGAAGCTCGCAACAATACTTTCGTTTGTCGAGTCAGTATCGGCCTTCTTACCTTTTCTTTTCCGTGTAGGAGTTGTGTCGTCATTCAAATCCGGAATAACAGTCTCAACATTGTCTTGCCTTTACGGTAGTCATTGAACGGGTCGAAATCACTAGTCATCGACATCATGTACGGAGGTGGTTGGGGATAATGTGACAACCCGTAATTTTTAGACTATTATTTAATAGGTCATTTTTTTCAGAAAATGAAAATTTTATTTTAGAAATTATTATGACTCAAAAACGAGAAGTCATCGTGTTTTCCGAGAATCACAGCACCACCGCAGCGTACGACACCATAATAGTATTGGCACGAAATTTATTTTCTAATTTCAAGATAATAATAATACCATAATATTTAAACTCGTCAAGCGTCTCGAAATATAAAATTTATAAAATCATTATACCGAAAAATATTCTACATAAATAAAGCGTTATTACATCTTGAACAAATTATCAGTAATGAGTACCACGGTATACAAAACTAATATTAATAATCCTACCTAGAATCTTATCGGCCAATTTTTCTTTCTTTCACGGAAATCAAAACCCGCTTTGCTTTTCTTTTTTCTCTTTTTCTGCATCCACACCCTCTCCTCTTTCCCTTCCTATGATTCTCTCCAAAAGCCAGGAACGAAAAGTAACATGTTCCCCATCCCCTTCAAGCTTCAACCATAACTAGTCTTATCAATCTCAGCCTATGCGACCCTAGGCTAGGTCACGAGCATCAGCTGGAAAAAGAATAAGGAATCAATGAAAGCCAAGAAAAGATCTCCTCCATTTGAAGACCAAGAAAGAGGAGTCAATACTATCCTTTTATCCTCCTATTATAGCCATGAGTATCACAGTTTCTACACACATCTCTCATAATAAAAAAAAATAGGGTTCAACTAATCAAAGGGTTTTTTGAAATTAGGTTAGGGGCCTTGTGATTTGGTATACAAGAAGGCTACTTCTAGGAGTAATTGTTCCGGTTCGATCCGGGTGGCTTCCGATTGAAGCAGTTTGGATTTCGGATCCTTTTTCTCTCGATACAAATCCTATTTTGTAAGAACATGTTCATTTTTTTCTACCAATTAAACCTGTAATTAAGTTGTGTTCGAAATTTTCTTTTGAGATTATGTTTGATTCTTGATGTCGGTTAATACATTCTTTCCGAATTGATATAATTAATACACTGTCAAAGAATAGTGATTGTAGTTATTGTTTTGTTTTGAATTTATTGTAAATCTGGAATTAGTTTTTTTATATATGTCGATTTGTACAAGATAGTTGTGTTGTTGTTAAAATAGTCCGGTGTGGAAAACTTTTGAAAATAAAACCTAAATTGGCTCGTGGAAGTGTTATACGACTTGCATTTTGTTCATCCTTCTTCCTTTTTTTTTGTACATTGTGGGAGGGTAGTATTAGTCTCAGATTTGAGGGTAATTACTGATGTATGAGATGAGTCTAAGTTTGAGTAGCCAAAAGTGTAGTGGTGATTAAAAGGTTGTTGCGGGTCGGGTCAGGTTACAAGTATCAGGAGAATAGTCTTCTTGACTTGTTAGCCTCGTTTTATTTTGAGAAATGAGTCAAAACTAGGTGGGGAAAATGCGTTAATGTAAGGGTTACTAGCAAAATCTTTTGGATAAAATCTTGGATCATGTTTTGTTTTAGTATGTGAAGATTTGTATCATTTAAGTGTCGTTTGGCTGCTACACTCAAAACCCGACTTATAGTCGTTACATGAGTCCATCGAGCTTTCGTTTTGAGTCGTGTCGCAAGGTCGGGGTGTTCATACTTTCCCTTGTTTACTCGCCCCCCTACTTGAGCTTTTACCTCATTTCTTCCTTTTCTACCTTTCCTGTACCAAAGAGTCTAAGATGTTATAAAATTTTGATGTTAAATTCATGCTTGGTCATTCCTGGTCCATTATTCATCACAGATTGGGCCTAAGCCCAACGAGTCCAAAGGGTCCAAATTGATGGTCCCATGTTGGGCCATAACCCACTTCACGTGCATAGGGTGCGTCGGTTTGTAAAAACCCATCAGAGTGTGTAATCATCCAATGTATAACAAAACTCATTATCATAACTATATATATATTCGACATATACAATTACAAACTGTAATATACATTTAAGACTTATAAAAACTAAAATTATAAGTTTAAATTTATTTGTAAGATTAATCGATCTATATCGCTCTTTTAACTTAGATAAAGCTTGATATGGTTTTATAAAAATTTACTTGAGTCTTGTAAACAATATAAAACGACTTAACATTTAAATATATATACCACGTAACTTATAATTATCACAAGAAAGCTACTACCTATACATGGGTCATGCCCGACTTTTCGTCAAAATACATATATATTTAGCTTATAAATAGCAACCAACCATGAGTAGTTTTATATACACCAATTCATTTAAGAATGTAGAAAACTAGAAGGGGGGTTGAATAGTTTACCGATTAAAAACTTTGTTTTGAAACCTATTGAAAGATCAATTGATATTCTTCTTAGATATGTTAATGAAATATATAAACAATATGTAAAGAGTAGATAAGGAAAGAAACAATCAAACCACAACAAGTTGTTTATAGTGGTTCGGTCTACAAGGACTCTTTTTCCTTGCCCTACTCCACTCCCCGAGTCTCACACTCGAGAGTTTAACTTCACTAGTAAACAAGCTCCTTTCACCGGTGGAGAAACCTTTACACTTAAACACACTATTTCGACACTAAGCTAAATATCGAGTTCTTTCCAAGGGTACAACCACTCCCACACACAATGTATTTTGAGGACTAAAATACTAACCACCCACACTCACAAGATTATGATAGTTTGGTACAACAATGAAGTATGAATCAACACAAGATCATACAACACCAAACAAACAAGACTTCCAACTTCTCGTTGAAGCTTGAATGTGACTTGATCTTCTTTGCTACAAAGAGATCACTAATATGATATTAAACTGAGTTAGAAAGGTTAGAGAGAACAAATGTATGAGAGTATGATAGAAAGGGATGAAAAACTACTTGGTTTAGCTTTGCTATTTATAGCCAAAACTCTCAGCAGGCACCACGGAACCACGGAACCCTTTAAAGGGTTCCGCCGTTATAAGATTTGGTGCCACGAGGTCATGTGACAAGATCTCAAAATCTTACAAAAGTCAACCATATCTATGCAAGATTGTGTAAGATATGTAGAGCCTAAATCTACACAAAGAATCTTGTGAAATCTTCCAATGATTTCAATGATGCATCACATGATGTCATATGTTTGTTTTTCTATTTTTAGAAATATGAAAATACATATGTAATGTTTAGTTTTTAAGAAACCAAAACATTCTAAAAACTCTTATCATACATTATGGTTAATCACAATGTAAATGCTTGAGTGATGAAGATATTATTTGAAAAAGCTTGTTTTAATATCTATTAGACTTGACAAGCTTTAAGCTTTATAAAAATTATATTTACTTTTGTCGTTAACAAAACTTAGGTAAAGATCAAAAATATAAATAACGTTTAATGACGATATTTGTATTAACAATCTCCCCCTTTTTGTTGAGGACAAAACATTAATTTTATTTTTATAAAAGATGTAAAGATTGTACAAGAGTTATAAAAATATTAGTTTTTAGAACTTGAAAGAGAAATGATAATGCAAGTATATGATGTTTTGACTTTTTCAGAAAGTCAAAGTCTTCACTAGTTGAAGCATGATGTTGACTTTTTTAGAAAGTCCAAATGTGTAGTTTGACTTTTTCAGAAAGTCAAATATTACCAATGAAGTATCATGTTGACTTTTCAGAAAACTCAATGTATGCAGTTTGACTTTTTCAGAAAGTCAAATACAACCAAGTTCTATATGTTTCTCCCTCTTTTTGTCTTAACAAAAAGAAGATGCAAGGCGGAATGTGTAATGAGCCCTTAGCCATTATCTCCCCCTTGACCAAAGCTCCCCCTAAATTGGGTGCCAATGGAAGGAGACATGGATTGTGAAAAAACTATAAAAAAATGTTAGTAATAATCATCATCACAAGCATTTTCAAATACTAGGTAATAAGCAACAACAATATAGAAAACATCATTCATTTGTTAAAATTTTCATGATTTAAGAATCATGAAGGAAGAACACAATGAAGTGTTGAATACAATGAAAAAGAAATAATCCTAGAAAAATACAAGAAAAAGACTAAATAAAAAGAGCCTAAAAGGAAATAAGCTATGACCCTCTTATTGAGGTGGTGGATGAGCAAGAGCATTGAGACGCTCGAGGATGTGATTGAGAATGAACCTCATTTCCTCTTGGAACTCATGGACCATCACCCGGGTCCGTTCGGTTGTTTGGGCGGTTTGCTCACAATTTGAGCAACCATGCCTAGGAGGGTAGTATGTTGCATGTTGTTGTTGTGGTGGAATGGTGGAAGTGTTGATGTTGATGTTGGTGTTGGTGTTTGGTGTGGTGATTAATGAGGATAGAAAAGCACTTTGCATTTGCATAGTCTCATTTAGATGAGAATCCACCATGTTGGAGAATTGGTGGAGATGTTGGAGTTCGGCTTGAATCTCCTCTCTTGTGGGATGATCTTCCCACATGGACTCCTCAATGTCCTCTATGTGAGGAGACATTGATGTAGGGAGTGGTTGATCCCCATACAACGGACCATGGATGTCTTTGTGGATGGAGTGAAAGAGAAGAGGTCTTGGCCCTAACAGGGCGTTTGGGTCGAAGGATGGTCTAGGAGACTCATGAGCAATCCGCTCAATAGTGCCAAATGATGGCAATGGTGGTGGATGATTGGGCCTAGGAGGCAAATCTTCCAAGTCCTCCAAGAAAGGATTTGGAGAAGTGGGAGGTGTGGAAAATAACTCCAATGGGATGAGGGTTGGAGATTTTGGTGGTGATGGTGTTTTTGATGTTTGGAGGGGTGCCGGTGGTGGGTGAGCTTGGTGTCTTTGTTGGTGGTGGAGTGGTGATGGTAATGGGTGTAGGAGTAGCTAAAGTGAGGTGTGTATCATCCCTTATAGGAGATGAGATGGTGAGTGGAGATGACTCGGATGAAGAGCTCAAGTTGACAAAGCAACAAGGTCTTACGCTAATCCTAGCGGTTTTCTTGCAAGGCTTGGTTGAAGGTGAAGTTTTTGTCATTTTGACTTGAGTTTTTGCTAGTTGATGGTAAGAATGGAGAAGGTGTGAAGATGATCATGGTAAAACCTCTTAATTTATAGAAGTGAAAAATTATGGAGAAATGTGTTTGATTTGATGTTAAACCATAGAAGGGATGAGGTTCCTAATGATTTGGAAGTGGGTTAAATGCTAGTCATATCACCCAAGTCAAGCCATACAAGAGGGATGGAGTGAAGAGGCAAAGATATGCAATAAATGTGTTCTAATGATTGTAAGATCATAACAATCAGATTACCCACGGATTGCAAGGAACCAAATTTGTGGTTCCTTCCTTTATGCAAAAGGGTTCCTTGGGTGGATTTTTCAAATTTTTGAATTTTGATGGGAAGTGGATTTCCTATATGCCTAAGTATGTTATACTAGTTCTAATATGGGTAAAAACTAGTCAAGATTAACTTACAAGCAATGTATGGTAATTTGGAATGTCGAAATAACCGAAATTAGAAAGTACACGGAGGATCCACACCAAAAATTTTACACAGGCGGAACCCTTAAAAGGGTGCCTTTAAGTCCCGCTCATCAGCTGTACCTACGGCGGTACCAATTCTTATAATGAGGCGGTACCAAAAGATTGGTGTCGTCCGATCCGTGGACACCGAGAAATCACTGAACGTATTTTTAAGTGTCGAGGACATTTCCGAAACCTGAAATTTTGCTCAAAACATGTGACATTAATTATTTCTAGTTAGAAAAAGTAAATAACACATGCACAAACATAGTGGAGCATAGATTTTGACCAAGGGTGAATGATTTTCACATTGAAGTGAAAATGGGTAAAATTTGATAACACACTTGTGCTATCCCCCTGCATGAAATAGTTAGCATACAACATTGTTTTGAGTTATATTATCATCCTACAAAATAAAAACAACCAAGTTGTATCAAACAATAAAGATAATGCATTGTTCCAAACACTCCTTAAACCGATTCTCACTTGTCCAACTTCTTGTAGATCTTGTTCATCATCCTACCAAGGCACTTGAACATCCCCTTGGTTTGCTTGAACGCCGCTGATTCATTCTCAATCTTGGGAAGAGATGCATAATACTCATGAGGTGGAAGGTGAGAGTTTGGAAGACCATCCTCGGAGCTATTTGATGATGATGATGATGGAGTTGGAGGTTTTGCTCTCTTGCCTTTTGTCTTAGCAACTAGCTCGTCACTCAAGGGCACAAAAATGTGAGGGATGGGCTCATAGTGAAGGTGCATCCCTTTTGGGCTTGGTTGAATTGGTGCATAAGCTCTATAGAGACGGGTGAGAAGCATCCCGTACGGAAGAGCAACCGATCCTTGAGTTGAAATATCAATCATTCTCCTAGCGATGTAGTAGGCTAAATTGAATGGTCGATGGGTGGACAAGTTGTAGAGCATGTGGCAAAGGCAAGCATTGATGTGATCCCTATTCCCTATGGTGCTAATGACGTTGGCTCTAAGTAGTTCTTCCCATTTTTTAAATTCGGGCTTAAGTTCATTGAGTGCCATTCCATACGGATCTCGGTTCACTTCCTTTCCTTTTAGGGTGACTCGGGTTATATCTCCCCTTGGGATAAATAGGCGTTCACGGATGACATCCTTATTTGCCAAAGGTGTTTGGTAGGGAAGAGAGCGGTCATTGATTGCATCAAGGATGGTGAGTGACCACTTATCCGAGTAGATACATGTCCCTCGGTTGGGAATTCCTAGTACTTGAGCAAAGTTGGTTAAGGAGATGGTGTAGTCGTTTTATTTATCTTAACCTAAGGCTAAACTCATCATCTTCATCAATGAAACCGGTGAAACTAGCATAAAACTCTAACACAAACCTAGGACAAATAGGTTCATCGATGTCAAGAGACAATCGAATTGAACAAAATAGCGGCTAGCTCTTCACGGAGATTGATATTTTCGATAAAAGAGGAGTGAATGATTCTACCCTCACGGAAGTACCTAGTCTCTAGACTCTTAAAGATTTCGACTTGCTCCTTTGAAAGTTGATAACGCTACATGCGTCGTTCGGGGTCAAAGGAACTTCCTTTTCTTCGAGCAAGTTTTTCAACACCCTAGGCAGTGAACCTAATCGTTGTAGTGTAGTATTAGGGTAAGCCATGGGAATTGATATCGTTCTCTAGGGGAATAGGAATGCTAGTGAGAAGTTACTACGCTAAGGTTGGGGTTGAGGAAGATTATTTTTTATCTTTTTATGTTTTTTAGGAAATGGAAGAAAATGCAATTTAGGGTTTGAGTTTGGGGGGTTGGTATTTCTACCGATTACTCTACTTATCTAATTATCTAATCTAGTGGGTAGTCTATGTCTAATTATTGTGTGCTCGTATGATGATTTAAAAATGTGTTTACTTAGGTTTTATTACTCCTTAATTATCTCCTATTTATGGTTGAATTGTCACATCCTTATTCTTAATAGCGTTGTGTGTCTAAGGTCGTAGGGTATGCGTTTATCCCTAACTCTTTGAAACTACCAAAGGTTAATGCCTACAAAATCTCTAGGATTTATAAACTTAACACTAAGGTACTTTCTTGGATGGTTTAGCCTAAAATGACTCTAGGTACTATAAGCTAAGGTTCACAAAGATTAATCAAGCATTAACTACACAACGGATGACCTATACGTAATACTAGATCATTAGCAATTAAGATAAGAGACAACCAATCAATATTCAATAATTAAGTTTCATATTCCTAAGCAAACACACAAATAAATTAGCCGGACATGGGAAACATGCAAGCATACACACAATTAATTGAAGACATAATTGAATTAATGAAGTAAAACACTTATCTTGATGTAAGATAGGGTATGGAACCCTAAAATACAATCGAAAACTAAAAATTGGATTCTATATATAGATTACATGCGACGGCCATTACTTTGATTTGTGGACGCCGGGGTTTCGTATTAGGGTTTCGTCTTGGCCACGTTAGTCTTGGACGGCGTCACCTTATGCCTGTGGACGTCATCCCCTTCATGCAATCGACGTCATCGGATCAAATCTAGACCGTCTGAGTTGCGATGCCCTACTCTTTTAAAACCTAAAGCCGTCACTTGTAAATGGGAAATTTGGCTACTGAGCCGTCATAAAAGTTGTCTGACGGCGTCACTAGTTGTGCCTGACGCCGTCCCCTTCAATTCCAGCAGCCTGAGTGTCTCGATTCTTGACTTTGGCCATTTTCTTCATATATTCGCGCCTTTTCGTTCGAATAAGTGTCATTCCAGCATTTTGCCTTCAAGATACCTAAAAAGTAAAAAGGAACGATATTAAGTAATAACGGATACAAAAGTGATCAAATAAAGGCTTAAACGACCCCTCAAAAAGGTACATTTTAAAACCTTATCAAATATCCCTACACTTGGTATTTGCTTGTCCTCAAACAAATGTGCTTTTAGCCAATTAATTTATAAGTTAGGGGTCATGAAGCATTGGTTTAAAACAATCCACAACACATATAAGCCCCGCAAAAGTCATAACAAGCACGGAAATTACATACTAGCACCTCACAAGGGGTGTTTGGATACTCACATCTCTCGGGTGTATATGAAATATAACAAGTTGGAAATGGAAGATAAACATTCATTAACTCGTCCTAGTACATAGATTACCATAGGCTTGAGACTAGATCAAATCTCCATCGCTTTGGCGTAAGCACCTAGGAAAGACTATCCAAGAGGTCTTTTAAAGGGTTGTAATGATAGGCTTACGGTAGGGAAAAAAAGGGTTTAGTGGGATAGGCTATTTAGTGGTGGCAAGTCAAAAATCTTTATGTTACAAGCATGCGAAGAATGGCGTTGCTAAGCTAAGACTCGACACTCTAGACTCTAGATAACTGAAACAAGCAAACATAAATTTAAAGATAGATGTAGGATGATAGCCCGTTTTTTTTTTTTTTTAAATACACTTTTACTCTACCATCCTCTATGATAACATCAAAATGATAGGGATTTATAGGCACATCCCTACACTTGAGTTTTTATTACTCTAACACTAATTTGACCCGAATTGAAAAGATCAAAACACTTGGAGTACATTATTATGCAAATAAAGGAAATTTGAATTTAACGTTCCCTTCCCGTCATCTCATAAAATTTAACTTTTCCCATGAGTCTCAATCGTCCCAAAACTGTGTATAAAGGATATGACTCGACTTAGCAACTTATGCAAGCAACTAGATAAGTGAACTAAGGGTTTAGTGTGATAACAATAATGCACTAAAAGTGAGTGCATACAAGGTAGGCTAAGGCGATTTGGGTATACATTTGGGGGTGGATTGTAAACAATGCTCTTCATTGATATTCCGAAAAACCGAAAAATCACGAGAACCGCGAAAAGGATAGGCTCGGAGGGGTTAACTAGGGGTATCGTGTACTAAAGATGAGTACAACGCAAGGGTGTGGGGGAATTACTCAACCGAGGTGGAAGAAGTAATTATATTATAGGTATCAAACAAGAATTATCCTAATGCCTCTTATCATTTAGTTATTCCTAACTACACAAGTGTAGTCTTACTAGCGATCTCGGGATGCATCACAAAACAAGTTCTAGAATCTATTATACTACCGGTTCACATTCTAAGCATTGAAGATGAATGCTTTAATTCCTACTAATCTAAGGGCGATCCTCACATTTTGGGTGGAATTTAGGTGGTAAAAGGTTTTTGTGCTAGTCATGCAATTTCCTATCCATGAGACGCTTTAT
Source organism: Chrysanthemum makinoi (assembly GCA_910596185.1). Taxonomy (NCBI): domain Eukaryota; kingdom Viridiplantae; phylum Streptophyta; class Magnoliopsida; order Asterales; family Asteraceae; genus Chrysanthemum; species Chrysanthemum makinoi. The sequence continues at coordinate 258,560,028 of OU343223.1, forward strand.
TAAGACTAATGGCCCACTCCTATATGTCATGAAAAATTAAAAATTTGGTGCCAAAATTACCCTAACCGACATTTTTTCATGGTTTATTACACAAATGCAATTGGACAAAGCAAATAATCAAGGATAAGCATAGTTTCAAAGTTCCCGTTTTATTTTCCCTCCCTACATTTAAACTGAACATTGTCTCCAATGTTCCCCGAAAGTATCAAAGTTATGATAATGGAAGGTAATAAAAGATGAAAGAAACTAATACTCCCCTGATTAGCTCGATAGGATCCGTGTAAAGTGGTGGTTACATCTTTCTTCAAGAAGAACGTTTGCGTGAAAAGCTCCTTCTCATCTTATGTATCTTCTTCTGGTAAATTAAACCTGCACACTTAAAGAAAACAAACGAAACCTTCGCGTAAAATCGGCGGTAATAATATATATAGGATTCTACTAAACTAAGATATAATGCTTGTGGAATGGATGTTTACAGCTTTTCTGGAAAATTAAGACCTAGAAAATTCAAAAAATTTATAAGTAGCTCAGAAAATGAGAAAAATTAATCAGTTGTTTCTGCTCCTTCCTGACGCCGAGTCTGCGATCTGACGCCGTTGGTTATCTGACAAAACGGTGCGTGATTTCCTGGAAAAAATTATGGAAAATTTACATCTTTAGAATCTGGAAAAATTTCCTGCAAAACATCCATTATGACTCGATACAAGCATTTGACTCGAACAAACACACATGTATATCTTTTAATTAATTGAAATTCTCATGTTTACGTTTCTTTTGAAAACGTGTGTAATCCTCCCTACACTTATCCCTTATGTAAAATACCTTTGTATGTAATTAAGACGAGGTTAAAGACAAAATAAAGCATTTTTACAAATTCAAACATGAGAACATACAATAATGAAAAGATATATGACACACAAATAAAAATGAAAAACAAATACACATGGGTTGCCTCCCAAGAAGCGCTTGTTTTTGTTCGAGTCACGAGCTTGACTCTACCCTTATTTAACAGATAAAGGGGAGGTTTTCCCTACACTTAAGTTTAAGTGCGGGTGATAGTAGCAATATACACCCTTAGGGTGGAAATTTGCCACGTGAGGTGAAGGTGATGGGTGATTTATATGCTCAAAGGGGTGTGCTCCATTCATTCTAACCTTACCTAATTTTATGGGTGTAGCGGGTGAATCAAATCTCTCTCTTAAAAATGGATCATCTTCTATCAACTTCAAAAGATTCTTAGTTAAGGATCCATCTTGACCTAATAAACAAGGTTTAAACCCATAATGTTTCTTGTTATCAACCATGAATGGGTGATATAAGTGTGTAAGGTCATGGGTTATTCCTATATTAGCTTCCACTCTACATGGCCTAGAGTCTACCACCTTTATCAAGCAACTACCCGGACTATTTATTTTGATGGGTGGATTGGGGCCTAATTCAATTCCAAGATTCACATCTAAAGACGGAAAATTGGGTAAGGTTTTTGGTTGAGGCTCCGGTTCATCAAAATTAGGAACTTCCCTAGGACTAAGAGAGAGGTCATGACAACAAGCATCTAAACCTACATTCTCTAGTGGCGTTTGGTCCAAAGGTTATATATCAATCGGGGTTCCTATAGTCTCTTCTACTTCTTCCGGGTAAGTTATAGGCGATGTGTGTTCCTCAATTGATGGTAGGGCTTGTGGGCTTGGATTTTCCACCTTATTCTCCATTATATCTAGATCTCCTAAATGTTCATTAGTGTGATCTAACCCAAATACACTCCTAAGCATCTCAAATCCTTCTTTGGCCATTTCAAATTCTTGGTCCGATTCATAAGAATTGTTCTCAAAAACTTGACTACTATGTTCTATTTGCCTAAAGGATTCCTCACGCGTGTCATATGTTTTGAAGTCTATCCCACACATGCAACTAAGTATTTCAACTCTAACCATCTCACAATCTTGTTCGGGTTTAGGTTCCATGTTCTTAAAAACTAGGTCTTTTGGATCATGGTGCCTAAGATCATTCAACTGATGGTTTATGCTTAGGAGGCTTTTCTTTCCAGATGGTCTTACTAAAAGGAGTTGATCCTAACAATGATCATTGAATAGAATTCACACAAGCACAAAATTTATCAAATCCATCCAACGTTACACCCGTCTCCTTTTGGATATCTCTAAGATCACTCACAAATTCATTAGAACAATAAAATGCAATCCAATCTGCGAAATTCAATTGTTCCTCAGTTGTTAATGATTCAAATGCAACTTCACTTGCCATAGCGACAAATGAAAAGGGTTTTACGAACACAAACACAAAGAAGGGGGATAGACTACAAAGAAGCTAAAAATGAGAAAAAAGCTTACTTGATAGGAAGCAAGTAAGGAAACCTAAACGAGATAGAAATCTAACTAGCTATTCTATTCCCCGGCAGCAGCGCCAAAAACTTGATAACGCTACACGCGTTGTTCGGGGTCAAAGGAACTTCCTTTTCGTGGAGCAAGTTTTTCAACACCCTAGGCAGTGAACATAATCGTTGTAGTGTAGTATTAGGGTAAGCCACGGGAATTGATATCGTTCTCTATGGGAATAGGAATGCTAGTGAGAAGTTACTACGCTAAGGTTGGGGTTGAGGAAGATTATTTTTTATCTTTTTATGTTTTTTAGGAAATGGAAAGGTATGAATTTCGGGGTTTGAGTTTGGGGGGTTGGTATTTCTACCGATTACTCTACTTATCTAATTATCTAATCTAGTGGGTAGTCTATGTCTAATTATTGTGTGCTCGTATGATGATTTAAAAATGTGTTTACTTAGGTTTTATTACTCCTTAATTATCTCCAATTGATGGTTTAATTGTCACATCCTTATTCTTAATCGCGTTGTGTGTCTAAGGTCGTAAGGTATGCGTTTATCCCTAACTCTTTGAAACTACCAAAGGTTAATGCCTACAAAATCTCTAGGATTTATAAACTTAACACTAAGGTACTCTTCGGATGGTTTAGCCTACAATGACTCTAGGTACTATAAGCTAAGGTTCACAAAGATTAATCAAGCATTAACTACACAACGGATGACCTATCGCAATACTAGATCATTAACAATTAAGATAAGAGACAACCAATCAATATTCAATAATTAAGTTTCATATTCCCTAAGCAAACACACAAGTAAATTAGCCGGACATGGGAAACATGCAAGCATACACACAATTAATTGAAGACATAATTAAATTAATGAAGTAAAACACTTATCTTGATGTAAGATAGGGTATGGAACCCTAAAATCTTGTACAAGACGACCTTGGTTCGGTTTAGGTTTTTACTCCAAAAGACTACACACGAAAAATAAAAATTCGGATTCTATATATAAGATTACACATGCGACGGTGTCACCCTTTGATTTGTAACGTCATCGGGTCGCCGTTATTAGGGTTTCATCTTGGCCACGTTAGTCTTGCGACGGCGTCACCTTATGCGTGACGCCGTCCCTTCGATCTTTGACGTCGTCTGGATTAAATCTAGGCCGTCTGAGTTGCGATGCCCTACTCTTTTAAAACCTGAAGCCGTCACTTATAATTGGGCAATTTGGCTACTGATCCGTCACAAAATATGTCCGATGGCGTCACTAGTTGTACCGGCGCCGTCCCGCCCAGTTCAGCGAGTGTCTCGATTCTTAACTTTGGCCATTTTCTTCATATATTCGCGCCTTTTCGTCCGAATAAGTGTCATTCCAGCATTTTGCCCCTAAAAAGTGAAAAGGAACGATATTAAGTAATAACGGATACAAAAGTGATCAAATAAGGGCTTAAACAACGCCTCAAAAAGGTACATTTTAAAACCTTATCAAAAGTCCTTTGGTTTTGTGGTGTTTGAGAATGTAGTTAATGGTATCCTTGTGGTCATAGAATTTTGAGGCTACCATGGTTATTCCTATGAGCAAGAATTTATATGTTAAGAATGAGAATAAACTTAACGTTTTGATTCTAGTGTGTGTCTATATGAAAACGATTTGGAGTTGCGGTTATCTCGACTCATTTTATGCATAAAATAGTCTTTAGTGGGGGTGTTTGGCAAACGGCATGAGATAACCCAAACGCTCCTAATTCAATGTGGCTTCATTTGAATATACCCGGGAATGCATATTAGTTATGCAATACCTTTAGTATTCAAGAGCATGCAAGTGATGAAAATTTAACGTTTTTATTAGTATTAACAATGAAAAATTGTTTTCCTACAAGTGAGAAGCTTTTCAAAAAAATTTGACATGAGGTGTTTGGTTTTTTGAATAAAGCCTTATAGTCATTATCTTTTGATTAGTGGGAAACAAGATTTTTTTATGCAATATGATAATGTAGTACCTAGTTTCAATGACTAGTTATGCAATTTGCCAATTGAATCCATGTTTTGTATAAGAATATATACAAACCCCATGTAGTGATTTTGTGCACAAATTAGAATCCTAGACTCAGAATTAAGAGATAAAATGTAGTTAAGATACTTACAATGATGTTATCTCCAGTGATTAGTGGGTGAGAAGGTGTCAACAATGAGTTGGGTTTAATGTTTACACGTTTTGGTAAAGTGGGTTTTAAGGAAGAAGATGTTTTGTAGGTAGCAGTTTTGCCACTGATGTCACCACGGACCAGACGGCACCATAAAAATGGTTCCGCCTTTGTTGTCGTTTGGTGCCGTGGCTACAGGAGAGTTTAAAACAAAAATTGTTTTGTTTTGTTTATTCTAAGATTTAGGCTATGTTTATCCTACATGTTTGGTTCCATTAACCCCAAACCAAGTCTAAGAAGATTGAATGGTTCTCGTTTGAGAGGCTTAGTTAGAATATCGGCAATGTTTTCTTCGGAGGACACTTTCTCAATTGAGATGTTTCCTTTTTGAACATTATCGCGAAGAAGTGATGGCAATTTCAATATGCTTCGTACGAGCATGTTGGACTGTATTTTTGCTGAGATCGATAGCTCCTTTGTTGTCGCAAAGTATAACAATATCGTTGAGATGAATTCCGTAATCTGCGAGAGCTTGCTTCATCCAAAGAGCTTGTTGACATGCTTTTCGGTTGAGGCGTGCTCGGCTTCAGTAGTAGTGATGGCTAAAGCCGTTTGCTTCTTTGCAAACCATGAGGTGAGACAATGTCCAACAAAAGTGCAAATACCACTTGTACTTTTTCTATCGACATAGTCTCCGGCATGATCCGAGTCGGCATACACTATGGTTTCTACACCCGTTCCTTTGGGATACCATAATCCTAAACACGTTGTTCCCTTAATGTATCTAAAAATCCTTTTCAAGGCTTCTAAGTGTGATGCCTTTGGGTTTTCTTGAAAGCGAGCACATAGACAAACACTAAACATAATGTCAGGTCTACTAGCCGTAAGATAGAGTAGGCTACCAATCATTCCTCTATATTTAGTGTTATCTACGGATTCACCTTCCTCATCCTTGGTGAGTTTAGTGTCCGAGGACATGGGTGTCTTAGTTGGTTTTGAATCTTCAAGACCAAATTTCTTAAGCATGTCTTTTATATATTTAGGTTGGTTAAAGAATATGCCATCTTCTAGTTGTTTAATTTGAAGTCCTAGAAAGAATTTTAATTCACCCATCATGCTCATCTCAAACTCGTCGTGCATAATTTTAGACAAATCATCACATAGCTCTTGACAAGTTGATCTGAATATGATGTCATCAACGTATACTTGAACGATGATAATGTGTGACTCCTTTTTCTTGGTAAAAAGAGTATTATCTACTAATCCCATGGTGTATTTGTTTTCAACAAGAAAAGTCTTAAGTCTATCTTACCAAGCTTTTGGTGCTTGCTTAAGACCGTATAATGCTTTCTTGAGTTTGAAGACATGATGTGGTTTCTCAAAGTCAGTAAAACTGGGAGGTTGAGCAACATACACTTCTTCGTTAATAAACCCATTAATAAATGCACTCTTAACATCCATTTGAAATAATTTAAAGTCATAGGCACATGCATAAGCAAGTAATATTCAAATAGACTCAAGCCTAGCTACCGGTGCATAAGTTTCATCATAATCAATTCCCTCTTGTTGATTATAACCTTGTGCTACAAGCCTAGCTTTGTTTCTAGATACTATACCATTTTCATCCATTTTATTTCGAAAAACCCATTTCGTTCCAATTATAGTTTGATCCTTAGGTTTTGGAACTAATTTCCAAACATCATTTCTAACGAATTGGTTTAACTCTTCTTACATGGCAATTACCCATGATTCATCTTTTATCGCTTCATTTATGTTTTTCGGTTCAATGGTAGACACAAAACAAAAATAATTACTTTGATTTTGGGCTTGTGATCTCAAGGTTTTTTGATTTAGTTGTCCTATGACCTTTTCTAGAGGATGACTTTTGGATTCTTTGATGTTTATAATCTCATTATTTAATGGTTCATCTTCCTTGTCATTTTCAATTACTTCTTGACTTTCTACAAGTTGACTTTCAACTAAGTCATCATCTACCAAAGGTGATGTCTTAGAGGGAGGTGGACTTTCGTCGAATGATATGTTCAACGATTCCTCGACTCTCATTGTTTCTTTGTTTAAGACAATGTAGGCTTTACTAGTTTGAGAATAGCCAAGAAATACACCTTCATAAGACTTTGGGTCAAACTTGGTGAGATAATCTTTAGTATTAAGAATGAAGCATTTACATCCAAAAACTCTAAAATATCCTAAAGTTGGATTTTTACCTTTATAAAGCTCATATGGTGTTTTGTTTAAGAAAAGATGTATTAAGACTCTATTTAAAATATATGTAGAAGTGTCGACGGCGTTACACCAAAACTTTTGAGGAATGTTTTGTTCATTAAGCATTGTTCTACTCATTACTTGAATTGTTCTATTTTTACGTTCTACGACTCCATTTGATTGAGGTTTCGAGGAGCCGAAAAGTTATGTGTTATACCATTTGTATCACAAAAGTTTCCAAATTGTGTTTCATTGTCAAATTCACGACCATGATCCGTTCGGATCGACACAATTTTTACACCTAGTTGATTTGAAATTTTCTTGCTAAGAATTTCAAATTTATCAAAAGCTTCATTTTTGGCTTACAAAAATAACGTCCAAGTAAACCTTGAGTAATCGTCTACTATGACCAAAGTGTATAAGTTGCCTCCATAGCTTCTTATAGCGGATGGACCAAACAAGTCCATATGCAAAAGTTCTAGACACTTAGATGTCGACACCATATTTTTAGACTTATGACTACTATGGGTTTGTTTACCAATTTTGCAAGCGTCGCAAAAATGTTGATCATATTTAAGTTTTGGTAAATTCCTAACTAGCTCTTTTGAAGATAGGTTTTGTATAAGTCTCATATTAGCGTGACCTAAGCGTCTATGCCAAAGAGTTGAGCTATCATCTAGTGTTGTTAGACAAAGTTTGTCATTAGATGTTTGGTCTATTTTCATAACGTATATATTATTTTTTCTAACTCCTTTAGTTATGGTGATACCATCTTTTAGTATTTTACTACCATTTTCATCAAATAGTACTTTATACTTTTTATCACATAATTGGCTAATACTAAGTAGATTAAATCCTAACCTATCGACATGAGCAACATTTTCAATAGTTAGGGAGTTATGAGCGATCGTACCTTTGCCAATTATTTTGCTTTTGAGATTGCTACCAAAAGTGACATTACCTCCGTCATACTCTTGGTATGACGAGAAGAGACTTTTGTTGCCCATCATGTGTCGTGAGCATCCACTATCTTTTATCCACTCATCAGGTTCCAATCCAACTTTCAAGCATACCTAAGAAGCAAATAACTCAAGCGTTTGGTCCCCAATATCTCATGGGTCCGTTTGGGTTAAACATACCATTTATTTGATTCATGTATGGAAACGATGGGTAAGAGTTCCATGACATGTAATCTGGAGTTTGATATGGTCTAGGGAAGTTATGATTCCAACCGTTGTGTTGATAGTTGGGTTGTAAGTTGTTGTTGCTTTTAGGAAAGGCGTTGGCAAAAGATTTTTATGTCGTTGTTGAGTAGTTTTGATCTAAATTCATTTTAGCAAGTCCTACTCACGATGTAACAATTGGTTTTAGTTTGACACTATCCTTGGTTTTCTTTGTTATTTTGACGAATTCGCTACGGTCCGTATCACAAACATTCTGTCCTGCTGAAGTTCCCACGGCACCATTTTTAACAACGGACGGATCCCTTATTTTGGGTCCGTCGGTCCTCTGTCGCACTACGGCAGTTTTGGCAGATTTGTTTGTCTTTTTCTGCCGTTTTGTTTTGACTCTTTGGAATTAATACTTCATTAAATCCTAGCCCATTCATGTTTCTGGTGTTTTTGAATTCTAACTATTTCATCGGCACAAGCGATGTTTTTGTTAAACCTTTTAAATTTAGAATTATGTTCGATTAGAACATCTTGTGTGAGCTTTAGTTTTTCTATTTCAAGATTAAGCTCTTGACATGATTTGTAATCATCGACATTTGCTTTTCCCTTTTCTAATCGTTTTGCCTTTTCTTTTAACTCATAGACTTCATTTTCTAAAAATTCCTTTTTAGTCTTTAAAAAATTATTTTTAGTTATGATTTTTAGACTTAGCTCACACAATTGATTGTATTGTTTTTGCAAAGTGTCATCATCAATAGAAGAATAAGATGAATCGGAATGTACCTCATTTGACTCATGTGCCATTAGAGCGATTTCCTCCTTGCTTGATTCTTCATCATCTTCACTATCACTCCAAGCGCCACTAACAAAAGCTCGTTGAGTTTTGCTTTTAGGTGGCTTAGGACAATCTCCTATTAGATGACTTGCATCACCGCATCTAAAGCATTTTCTTTCACCTTTACCCTTTTTGTCATCCCGATCTTTTCGGAATGGCTTCTTTTCTTCTCGAGGTTGTCTTACAAACTTTCCTCTTCTTCTAAAGAACTTTTTGAAATCTCTAACGGCCATGGCGTACTCTTCGTCTTCACTACCGGAGCAAGATTCGTCATCATCACTTGATTCCGTTCTTGCTTTTAGAGCAACGGATTTGATTTTCTCTCTTTTTTCCTTTGATGATCTCTAAATCTTTCTCCATCACCATTTCGTGTACTTTGAGGTTTCCGATTAGCTCGTCTAGTGACATTTTTGAGAGATCTTTTGATTCTTCAATGGCCGTCACTTTAGCTCTCCACTTCGGATGGAGTGCTCTAAGAAATTTCCTGACAAAGTTCTTACTACGAAAGGATTCATCAAGTGCTTTAAGTGATGTAATAATAGTGTTAAAACGAGCAAAGCCACAATCAATGGTTTCATCTTCAGGGATAACAAATTGTTCATATTGTTGAACAAGAAGATCAATTTTGTTATCCTTGACTTGTGAATTTCCTTGATGTGTAACAATCAAAGATTCCCAAATATCTTTGGCGGTTTCACACATGAAAATTCTTTCATATTCTTTTCTAGGCAAAGCATTGTAAAGCATCATTTTAGCTTCATTGTTTTTAGCAGTTAATTTCTTTTGTTCATCAACAGAAATATCTTTTGTTGTAGAACTAAAATCCCTTTAACAATAACAAACCAAAGATCTATATCTTTTGATTTTACATATGTTTCAAAGCGGTTTTTCCAATAGATAAATCCATTGGTTTCAAAGAGTGGTGGTCTTTGCATAGATTGCCCTTCTTTAAAGTTTTCAGAATCCATGGATCGTTTCAAGTTTATAAAATACAATATATTTTAGAAATTCTTGAGCAACGAGGCTCTGATACCAATTGTAGAAAACTAGAAGGGGGTTGAATAGTTTACCAATTAAAAACTTTGTTTTGAAACTTATTGAAAGATCAATTGATATTGATCTTAGATATGTTAATGAAATGTGAAAACAATATGTAAATAGTAGATAAGGAAAGAAACAATCAAACCACAACACGTTGTTTATAGTGGTTCGGTCTACAAGGACTCTTTTTCCTTGCCCTACTCCACTCCTCGAGTCTCACACTCGAGAGTTTAACTTCACTAGTCAACAAGCTCCTTTCACCGGCGGAGAAACCTTTACACTTCGCTTACACTATTTCCGACACTAAGCTAAATGTCGAGTTCTTTCCAAGGGTACAACCACTCCCACACACAATGTATTTTGAGCACTAAAATACTAACCACCCACACTCACAAGATTATGATAGTTTGGTACAACAATGAAGTATGAATCAACAAAAGATCATACAACACCAAACAAACAAGACTTCCAACTTCTCGTTGAAGCTTGAATGTGACTTGATCTTCTTTGCTACAAAAGAGATCACTAATATGATATAAAACTGAGTTAGAAAGGTTAGAGAGAATAAATGTATGAGAGTATTATAGAAAGGGATGAAAAACTACTTGGTTTGGCTTTGCTATTTATAGCCAAAACTCTCAGCAGGCACCACGGACCACGGAACCCTTTAAAGGGTTCCGCCCGTTATAAGATTTGGTGCCGCCGGGGTCTGACAGCAAGATCTCAAAATCTTACCAAAGTCAACCATATCTATGCAAGATTGTGTAAGATATGTAAAGCCTAAATCTACACAAAGAATCTTGTGAAATCTTCCAATGATTTCAATGATGCATCACATGATATCATATGTTTGTTTTTCTATTTTTAGAAATATGAAAATACATATGTAATGTTTAGTTTTTAAGAAACCAAAACATTCTAAAAACTCTTATCATACATTATGGTTAATCACAATGTAAATGCTTGAGTGATGAAGATATTATTTGAAAAAGCTTGTTTTAATATCTATTAGACTTGACAAGCTTTAAGCTTTATAAAAAATATATTTACTTTTGTCGTTAACAAAACTTAGGTAAAGATCAAAAATATAAATAACGTTTAATGACGATATTTGTATTAACAAAGAAGTAAAGGTATTAAACAAAGCTTATTCTTACATTTTTATATACGTTAATAATTTTGATAAAGGTATATATATGCACACCCTTAGTTATATATATAGATATACTTTTAACAATAGTGTCTACATAGTCCGGCGACGTCTAATCTTACTTGAAATTATTTTTCCGTACTTCCTCTTTCGGTTATTGTCAAACCAAATATTTATTTATTCTGGGAACGGTTATACTCGTGTACTTCCAAGAGCCAATACTTGAATATATTTAGAAGACCATTTCAAATTTAAATGCTGCCGCACCAGCAACAATAACACAACACTTTAAAACTTTTGAACTTGATTAAAGTCTTAAACTAGAGTTATGAGCTAAATTTGCCATACTAATCTAGGTCGCGTATCGGTGCCACCCATTTTGACTCCACCTATTCATACCGCTAATTGCCAAGGTGAGTATTCACAGCCACCTTTTTACCGCTTTACTTTATTTGAGGTGAAATGCATGAACCTAAAACTTAAACTTTATTGTTTGAAATAAATTATAAATTGATTGAAGCTTTTGACATAAATTGAAACTTTAAGACATGCTTTGAAACTTATTGATATATTTTGAACCCTTAGACCTATTATAGACTTATGACCTGTCCTTGACCCTTTAGTATGCTTAGAACCATAATGTGTCGTACGCTCTAAGTCTTAAAGTCTCTCATGTTCGGAGCAGTCTTATGTTGATAATAGGTATAGTTGTTATACTCTTCGTACGTGCTAAAGTCTCTCTGAGCAACACTAAGTCTCCCTCTGAGCAACACTAAGTCTCCGCTAGAGCAATACTAAGTCTCCTTTGTCGGCAGGAGCAACGCAAAGTCTCCCTTGTTCGGAGCAGTCGTGATCTATTATATATTTTAGGCGCTTGCATCATGACTTTTTTTTACCGTATGTGCATTGATTACTAGACTTACTATTTGGTATATGGAAATGTATGTCAACTTATATGTTACCAGTCTTGTATGGGCGGGACTTGTAACATGGTGAGTTGACAAGACATTTGCAAGGCAGACATACTCAAATATGTTTTCGTACTAATTAATGATTTTCTTAAAATTGGATTTTATAATAAGTAAGAGGACTTTTATTAAAATGACTTTTTGTAATACATAAAACCTGTGTACTCACCAACTATTTTCATAGTTGACCCTCTTTCTCATGCATTTCAGGTGATCATAAATAAACATGATTTATGAAGTCTTTTGCTTAAAGGAATCTTCACGTGTCGACGGTCATTAAGTATAAGAAGATGTCTTTTGAAAACCAAGTTTTAAGATTTTATTGTCAAAGTTGGCTTGAACAATATTGTAACATTTTACTATTTCCCTAAATTTAAGTATGGTATTGTACTATATCTCTTTTGCGATGTATATTGATTATGTTACACCTCGCGTTTCCGCCTCTGGCGGGGTGTGACAGATAATATTGGTGTTGATGTGATGGTAGGTTCATCGGTGGATGTTGAGGATAATAATGACCAGCTTGGGGACTCATTTGGGGATAGTAGGGAGGTGGTTGTGATTGAACTTGCGGACGAACGGGTTGTGATCGAGAGCCTTGTCCACGACCTTTGGATGAGGTTGAAACATTTTTTGCTTTCCTAGCATCCATCTTTTTAAAAGAATAATAGTTGGAAGAAGAAGATGAGAATAATGTGATTTGAAAATGGTGATTTAAAGTGTATATTTTTAAGGGATTTTTTTTTGAATAATAGCCAATGGCTATTTTTTTGACCGTTGCCCAACGTTACACTTTGGCTATCTCACCCATACCAATTCGGCATCACACACCGTAGCCCATGGACACCGAACCTATACCGCAGCAACGGCATTGGTGTTGCCGTGCGGTTTGAAGGCATGCCGAAGCATACCGATGACCAATGCCACCACCCTTAGCATTTGAGATTGTTTATAAGCAGTTTTAAATTATTAAACCTTACATGTTTTTTTTATTCTAATAATATAACAATTTAGGTAAGTAACTTTAGATGCATGCTAAACACAAAATGTTAACTTTTTTCTGCAAAGCATTACGCCTAAGAAGTGAAAGGTAAACCAAATTCATATAACGTCCCGGTCGTATGGTGAACGCAGCTGAGGTTGCTAAAGCTTTAAATATTATTCAGACGGAGGGCCCTGTCTTGGGGCTTAAGTTTAACATCCAGAAAACCGAGGTTTTCTGTCCTTCCTGTAATGGTTTAAAGATGCAACAAGGTCTATTTCCCATGGAGATCGGGAGGCCAAATAAAGGGGTGAAACTTCTTGGTGGGGCTGTCAGCAGGGATGAGGAATTTATTAGCGCCTTGGCGGTTAAAAGGGCCTGGCGTGCAGTGGAACTTATGAAGCGCCTTCCCCTTCTGGGGGACCCTCAAAGTGATCTTCTCCTTCTACGCTCTTGTATGGGAGTTGCTAAGCTGTTGTTTGGGTTACGCACTTGCCAACCTTCTTTTTCTGATGATGCAGTGGATGTGTTTGACAATGGGTTAAGGAGTGTTGTTGAAGATATCGTTACTTGTGGGGGCCCCTTTTTTGGTGATTTTCAATGGCAGGTTGCCTCCCATCCTTTTTGCTATGGTGGGTTGGGGCTTCTTTCAACGAAAGATGTCTCCCCATATGCTTTTGTTGCTTCCAGGGTTCAATCATGGGAGTTGCAGGATCATATCCTGCGTAACAGTGAGTTTCTAGCCTTGACCCGATTATGGGCGGCGTTGGGGCGTTTGCATGCGTCCCTCCCAGATTTTGATTTCGGCGGTTTCACTAGTAAGGACACCGCCTCCCCCAAAACCTCAGGAAACTTTGGCGAGTGCCCTCTACTGTAAAATCTCCTAGAATTTGGGAATGGACTTTGGTTTGTCCCCGCGGCAGAAGGCTGTTATGGAATGTCTGCAGCAACCGCACACACATAATTTCCTTACCGTCATCCCCATTGAGGGGCTAGGGCAGCACATGTCTCCAATCGAATATAGGGCGATCCTTAAATATCGTCTAATGATCCCGTTGTTCCCAGTGGACGAGCCTTGCCCTGTGTGTCATAAGGTCGCCTTGGACAAGTTTGGGGAACATGCTGTGCACTGCAAAGAGCTCCCGGGTTTCAAGTACCGTCACGACTTGGTGCGGGATGTGTTGTTTGATGTCCTTCGGAGGGCGGGGATTTCGGCGAAAAAGGAAGCTCCTGTAAATTTCATTACAGACCCTACTTAGGGGAGGTCCTCCCTGCGGCCCGCTGATGTTTTGGTTTTTGGATGGGCAGGAGGGAAACATGCTTGTGTGGACCTCACTGGTGTGTCCCCCCTCGTGGATCTTCGGGGTAATGAGTTTACGGCTGGGCAAGCTGTTATGAAGGCTGAGATAAAGAAAGTGGACAAACATGATAAAGCCTGCTCCGAGAATCAACACGTGTTTGTTCCTTTTGCTTTTGACACTTTTGGTTCCTTAGCCCCTGAAGTTGTGCACTTCTTGGATCGGGTTCGTAAGATTGTTCGCAACAATATATCGGCCCCGAGGGGTCACGATTATGTTTTCAGTAGAATAGGGTTTGCTATTCAGAAAGGGGTGGTGGCGCACCTTGTTGCCCGCTTACCTACCACCTTGATGTAAATCCCAATTTTGTTATTTAATGAAGGTAAAACATTGTCCAAGTTATGGTGAACCAACCAACTAATATATCTTCGTCAATTTTTATTTTTTATTTTTTCTTTTTCTTTAGGTTTCTACAAATACGATGATTACATTATGAAACTTCAAGTTATTACAATCTCCCAAATCAATTATGTTACATGCAATGGCAACAAACATATATATTATTAAGGCCACGATAATTAGGTTACAACAGTATAAAACCAGAATTTTTGTAAGATTTTGTTTAGCCTTTTAATATGATTAGTTGGAGTTTACATCTGAAAATAGAATATATGTTGGTTTAAATTATGTGTTATAACGTATTCTGCAATTTTAGTTGACTAAAGACCGTATAAAAACAATGTTTCATACAATAAAAAGTCTAAAGAGGAACGTTATAACGTATAAAAGCGCATATAATATACGTAGAGGGACCCTTTGTGTTCCCATTCGTCTATTCAATCCAGAAACCCCTATAACCTTTTCCATGCATGGATCTTGTAAAGCTAAACATTCTTGGTTGTAAACTTTTCATGTAATACGCTTATTTCATATTAGATGTAATATCAATTTTTTTTTAAGGTTTATTCAAAAAAAATAGTCTTTAGATATGATTAGGGGTGTGCACGGTTCGGTTTGGGTCGGTTTTTAGCTAAAACCGAAACTGAACCACAGTGTTTGGTTTTTGTAGAACCTAAAACCGAAACCGTTCGGTTTTTGGTGGTTCGGTTTTTTTGGTTTGTTATCGGTTTTGGTTGGTTTTTCGGTTTCTAACCGTTAATATTTGGGTATGACCAAGTTATACCAACAAACTTGTTTTACGTACAAAATTAGTTATTCTTCTTTACTTTTTTTCAATCTAAGCATAATAATGTTTATTGCATAATTCTACAATTACAAACATATAAATAAGACATACACATACAAGTGAACATACACGTAGTATAATCATTATCGAATACTTATTGATATATTCACACAAAACACGCGACACGACAAACACACATATAAATATAAACATAAACGTTAAGATAAATATATTATAAATTCACTCACAAAATGAATATGAATTTATAAATTTGATTTATTTAGTTATTTAATCATATTATATTAATTAGATATTATTATATGATAAAACCGGTTTGGTTCGGTTCGGTTTTTGAGGTTTGGTTTTTGAACGAAAATCGAAATCAAACCGTATTTTTCGGTTTTTGAAAAAGTAAAAACCGAATTAACGGTTTTTAATTTCGGTCAATTTTTTCGGTTTTCGGTTTGGTTTCAAATTTTTCGGTTTGTTTTGCTCACCCATAGATATGATTATATGGATATATCTATCTTTTCATTCTATTCCTACAGTGACAAATTCATCACCTACATGGCTACTTAAAATCTCTAAAGCTATTTAACTTTTTAACTGTGGGTGAAGGTATTGATTTTTTAATAAAGTGACTAGAATATAGGTTTAATGTTACTAGTCTATTATTTGCTTTGTTTAGACATTGTAAAGTTTTTATTTATAAACCGGCTTGTATCTACAAATAATTTATAGTCAAGTATGATTTATAACATACCCCCCTTGAAATGATGAAGATGGTATTTAATTCTAATTAATGTTTAGGTCCCCTTAAACAACGATTGTGTTTGTTGTTATGTTTATGGCTTTAAGGAAGTGTAAATCCAGCATATAACTATGGTTGGCAAAGTTCTAAAATTAAAGAATTGATTTAGTGATATTAGAAAAGAGAGTACTTTTCCTAACAAGTCATTTTTATAAGCAAATAAATCAATAAGGGGTTAGTTTGGATTAATTTTTTTTAGAGTAAATTACATGGTTCGTCCCTGTGGTTTGGGCGAAATCACTACTCTCGTCCATCGATTTTTATTTTTGCATGGTTCGTCCTTATAATGAAGTTTCATAACATCGTTCGTTCTTATCGATACATGCTTCGTCCTGTGGTTTGGAAGAAATCACTACACTCGTCCCTCGGCTTTTAGTGATAAGGACGGATGGTGTTATGAAACTTCATTATAAGGATGAACCATGCAAAAATAAAAATCGAGGGACGAGAGTAGTGATTTTGCCCAAACCACAGGGACGAACCATGTAATTTACTCTTTTTTTTATTAATGCTTGTGAGTTTATTCAAAATTGCAAAAGCTAGCAAGTTCCTTTTTTGTTAGTTCGTGAGTTTATTGATTCAAGTTTATAGCTTATCTGTTCATAAGCTCAATAGGAAAAAGTGGGTTATAATCTATTTCAAAATCAAATAAGCATAAGCCTAGAAAATAAGTTGACAAATCTTTATTTGAGTTGAGTTTGTCTGATGGTAGAGTTAAACTCTATAAGTTGTTTCTAATAAAAAGTTAAAAACCGTCTCATATATAATTCATCGTCTTCACCAAAAAGAAATAATTTTGTTTTTCTTTTTCTTTTTAGGTTATTCCCGATAAAAAGTAGATAAAAAAACTTTTTTTTGCTTGAAAAATGTTTGAAAAACTTTTTAGGATTGGAAGGAAATCTTTTAATAATTTAAGCTTTCTCAAGTTATTGGAGAAATGAATTGAGCAACATCTTTTCCACAGCATTCTATTTGTTTTATTACTAAAAAAACTTTTTCAAAGGTTTCTTTTACATTGAAGAAAAATGAGCCTTTGGAATAGAAAAGAGTGAAAACTTGATTAGTGAACAAACAATCATCGGTAGAAGTCTTAGCATTGTGGATGCTCTTAATGATGGGACTTTTTTTTTTTTTTTTTTTTTTGTATAGGTCAGGGTGGCATTGAGGATCCTGCGAGTCTCACCATTATTCTACATTTCTACCCCCAATTGGGCCTTTATTTCCCCCTCATTCAGTTTAGACACATGCTCCTCAACCCATTAATTCCAACGTTACTTTGGGGATTTCTGATTCCTTTGGGCCTTGTATGTCTGGCAATAATAATGGGCATGTACTTGACCTTAATATTCCAGTGGTTTCATGGTACGAATGATATACATGAGGATAATGAGTTAGATGAATTGCCTTCAAGCTTTCAACGACTTTTCTGAAAAGGGTTATTACCAACCAATTTAAAGGTGGGAGAAAGAGGATTTTTAAACATAAGAAAAAAATAGTTGTTGGTGAACCTTTTTGTCACACCCCCAAAATGTCGCAGGGAAAGGTAACCGGGGCGTGACGTTCGTGGAACAAAGTAAAGAGTATAAAGAACGACATCTACATGAGTCGTTTTGAAAAGATACATTCAATTAAGAAAATAAGTTTCGACAAAATCAAGTCTTAAAGTTACACATCACAAAAGAAAATGGTTTAATGTTCACGTCGAACGTACGACAACATAAGAAAATCTTCATGATGTCATGCCCACAAAATGAGACTCGATGAATGCTGCTCCAATGCATAACGAACTAGATAAGTCAACAACCTGATAAATATATGCTAAAATATCAACGATAATATTGGTGAGTTCATAGGTTTATGATATGTGAGGACTTAATGGCTAATGTGGTAACTTAGGCAATATATAAATGTTTTATGCACTTGTGTCCATATGTAAAAGTAAGCATAGTATTCTCACGCCGAGTATTTCAAAATAGTACAAACATGTAAAAACAGGGCTATAAAACTCACCTCAAGTAATCAAAGTACGGGAAAAGGTAAATCGTAGTGTAACAACCGCGATTCCTAAACGTGACCTAAAATAATGAGTCGTTTTAGGAAATGAAACATGTACTAGATGTTTATGAGTTTTATGAAGTGTTATCACCTTTATATATTTGTGGTGAGTTTTTAAGAGGTTACGCAAGACAAAAGTTAGAAAAACCAATTAGGTGCAAAATATGGGACAAAAGGCTCCAACCATTCGGTTGGAGCATCCAACTGATCGATTGGAATGGTCTCATTCGGGTTAGATAGGTCTAGCCAATCGGTTGGGGCTCCCGGCAGGTCGGTTGGAAGGGCCACAGTCGGGCAAAACGGGTCTAGCCGATCGGTTGGAAGGGTTTTCCAGGTTTTGGTTGATTTTTGCATGATCATAATTTTAAGTAAATGTATACTATTTACTTTAGTGTTAAGCCATAAATTTTTGAAAGCTCAAAAATACGCTTAGTGTTTTGCAACTTAACTTTTATCAACTTTCTCAACACCACAAGCATATATAAGAGTTAATATGAACATGACATGCATTAAATGTGTAAATATAAGTATTAAAAAGAGTTTTTGAAGCTTACAATGTGTTGTGGATGGTTTGTGCAAAAGAACCCAAGAACACTTAACCAAAACCCAAAATACGAACCCCAAGACTTAACCCTTATCAAGAACACTTAATCAATGACCAACCAAGCTTGAAAATACCCCACCCATTGCCCTAGAAGCTGTCGATTACAAGAGAGGACAATAAGTGGTATTTATGCTTTATTTTAGTGTAAATATGAGTGGCCAGGTACCCACTCTTTTATACTTGCTTCCAAGGCATAATCAAGATCTCATTTAGGAGTGTATAGTGCATTTTTAGCCAAAAATGTACATTATGTGTGTTGGGTTCTGCTCTAGCCGATTTTTATAAGTCTAAGGTTGGGGAATATGTTTGCTTGCAAGCCATATAATTCACAAGATGGCATAAGGTTTAGTGTAACACAAAAATAGCCATGTATTTGGTCTATGATGTTGCACTGACTAAAGACAAAAGAGAAGAAAAGGGTTTTGAATTTTATTAAGTGTAAGTGTAAATGTTTATTTGTATGTGTATAGAAGGGTGATGTAGTGTACATGCATACATGAAAGTCTATAACACGTAACGAGAGTGTTTTACGTAAAATTTTCAAAATAAAATACGCAGACTTATAAAATATGATTGTAAATGTCGTATGACACGTATTTAATGAAGACTTAACTTTCTATAACGCCAATTTACGTTAAATGTCTTTTTTCGGTTTACGCGATTTAACTAAATTGTTACACGTAAAAGTAATTACGTAAACTTTCAAAGTAAATAGTTTGGAATTTATAGGTAAATATTGACCTGAAAATTACGAGTTGCTACATTTTTGCTCCTTCCAATCTTCTTCTGGAGGTCTTGAAAAGAGTGCCAATGATGTAGATGAAGAAAGTGCTATGAGGGGTCATTGGTGAACAAATTGGATACTCTTTCAGACCATTGGATTTGTTGTAGGTTCTTCATAGATTCTCATGGTCTCGTTGGGTTTTTTATGGTGTTATCCCTTGTCAAATGATCGATATTTCTTTAAACTATAATGGGCTTGGTGTCGATTGTAAGAAACATGGATTAAGAGTTTGGTTGAAAGTTTTTGGGTATTCAAGAAACAAAACTTGAATATATAAATAATGCTTTAGTCTGCTCCCTTTGGCCTCAACATGATGTTATGTTCGAGTTTAGCAGTGTGACTAGTTCTTCAGGTAAGATTCCTACCATGTGGAGTGCTCGATTTTTCTCTATTGAACAAAAGTTTGTAGAAAGGAATTACTTATGATTCTTGGCTCATGGGTTGGGATTTTGTCTACATTTTGTTTTATTAATGTATATCCTCCTCAACCTAGCTCTCAGAAGGCTCTTTTGTGGAATGCTATTAAGTCTCTAATAATCTCTTTCAAGGCTATTTGGATTATCTTTGGAGACTTTAATGTTGTTAGAACTAGGGATGAAAGGATGGGTTTCCACTTCGACAACGGAGAAGCAAACAAGTTAATGACTTCATTTCTCGAGTTGGGTTATTTAATTTCCCCCTTTGTAGAAGACAATTCACCATGTCCGATAAAGATGGTAAAAAGTTTAGCAAGTTTGATAGATTCTTGGTTTCTCATATTTTCTTTGATTCATGGATTGATGCTTTGGTTTCGGTTCCTTGTCGCACATTTCCTGATCTTTGCCCCATTCTTTTTAAAGTGGGTCTCCCAAAATTTGGCCTGAAACCTTTTAAATGTTTTGATAATTGGATTGGTAATGTGAATTTGCTAGAAGTTATTAGCAACTCGTGGGCCTTGAGTTGTGATTCTATGACTTCTCTCATCCCCGATCTTGTGCTAAAAAATAAGTTGAAGTGCTTGTGTCATGCCATCAGAAATTGAGTCACAGCTCGTAATGCTTCTTAAAAGCAATCTAGGAATGATCACCTGCATTCTCTCCTGTATTGGGATATCAAAGACGAAGCAGATCTCATGAATGACTAGGACATTGGTAAAAGGGAGGAGTAGATCATGGATTTAAGCCATTTGGATCAAATGCATCGAGATGACCTTAAACAAAAATGTTGTTTGAAGTGAGCGGTGGAAGGAGACGAAAAAACTCATTTTTTTTTCACTCATTGCTCAAGCATAGATATGCGAATTCGAATATTAAATGGGTTCAAGTAAATGGATTGTGGTATGATTCTCCTTCCTTTATCAAATAGGCAGCCAATGAATAGTTTTCTTCAAGATTCTAGGAAGTCAATGAGCCGAGACCCACTTTTAGTAGCTCTCTGCTTTGAATGCTTAACCGTGAGGAGTCTAGTTACCTAGAATTGAGTATCTCTATGAATGAGATTAAACGCAGTTTAAGATTGTGATGGCTTGGAAGCTCCGGGCCGGATGGTTATAATTTTAAATTCATTAAAGCATAATGGGGGTAATAAAATTCAACTTTCAAAATTGTGTTAAACACTTCGAGGCTACTGGTTCGTTGGCCAATGGATATAACCCCTCATTCATTGCTTAATCCCCAAAAAAAGCTCGACCCGCTTGGGTTCTCGAATTATCGTCCAGTTAGTTTAATCGGGCGTGTTTACAAAGTGATATCTAAAATCCTTGCATCTAGATTAGCCAAGTTTATCTCATTGGTTATAGGCCCCAATCAAACGGCGTTCATAGCAGGTATACAAATTCTTGATGGTTGTCTAGTTGCAAATGAAATTTTCTGTGAGGCGCATATCGAGAAGCTCAAGCTCATGGTGTTTAAGGTTGATTTTGAAAAGGCTAGTGATAGCGTCAATTGGAATTTCCTTTATGATATCATGCGTCAAATGGGGTTTGGTGAGAAATGGAGAAAGTGGATTAGTGCGTGTGTTTCCTCAGCTTCGATTTGGGTATTGATTAATGGGCCCCCTTCTAAAGAGTTTAGAATGGAACACGGAATTTGGCAAGGTGATCCGCTTTCCCCTTTTCTCTTCCTTCTCATGGCCGAGGCTCTTCAAATTGCCACGTTAGAACCATGTAATAAATGTTTCTATAAAGGATTTTCTCTCGCGAATGGAGGCACTATCTTTCTCGTTTACAATATGCGGATGGTGCTCTTTTTTTCAGGGATTGGTCAAGATTAAATGTTAGAAACCTAATCCTCTCTCTCAAATGTTTCGAAGATGCTTCTGGTCTAAAGATTAACCTATTTAAAATTAGACTATTTGGGATTAGTATTTCGCCTAATGTGGCCGAGGAGGTTGCTGCTTCTCTTGGGGGTACTCGTGACATTCTCCCGTTCTTGTATCTTGGTCTCCCAATGGGTAAATCGATGTTTATACAAGGGTGAGAATGAGGTGGTTAATCGGTTTAGAGTTAGGCTTTCCGCCTAGAAAAGCTAAGACTTTATCAATTAATGGTAGACTCACGCTTATCAAAGCTACTCTCTGTAACATCTCGAAAAATTTCACGTTAATATTTCTTCAAAACATAAACATTTTATCCAAAATCACGTACAATTTTAAACTTTAAATATAACCATTAGGCTATCCCGCGCGTAACGAAAACCAACTCTGAATATTTTTCATCATATTAGATTAAATTCTAATCCACTTATAATCATTATATGGAATTTCCCATGCAAAACTTAATGTTACCAAATAGACCTTGTGTTTTACGAGTCTAAACTTACGTTTTAAGCATTTTTACTTATACGCAAACTTGACCTATACCTGCATCGTATTTTCTAAGACGTTTAAACACTTTTACATTTTTGAAAATGTCAACGCATTTCCCTCCCTCCTTGACCATAGAATCGTCCATTGATTTATAAACTAAACAATATTTACACTAAATTAACTAAGTTGTAAATATATAAAACTACTTAGTCATTTTTTTTATCTAGTCATCAAAACTTCCTAACTAATTTAAGTTATTTAGATATTTTCTAATACTTCCTAACTAAGTTTAACTAGATATTTAACATTTGTTTTAGACTTAACATACATTTAACACCAACCGACACTAGGCTAGGCCCATTCTACACATTATATGCCTTTTAGATCCATAATAATTATATTCGAAAAGTCACATTTCAGTTTTTCCATTTTCACGTAAGCTTCATACGTTTTATGTTTTACGCGTATTTAACCTACGTTTTTAGGTTTTAACAATGTTTACGCGCTCCATTAAACTTATCACTAATTTAATATACTTGTATAGAGTATACTGATAGGTTTTAACATTTCTTACAAGTTTTATATTTTGCGATACCTGGTTTTAAGTTTCGTAATTTAAATACTTAACAATAGTAATTACCGAGACCAAACGACACTCCGTAAAACACAAGATAAATATACAAAACTCTTAACTTCCTCAAATAAGCCATATGTGGCGTTTTTGTTGAGTCACCAAGCTATTTGGCTTGGTGAAAATTGATCTAGCTCAAGATTAATACACATATATTCTACACTTAGCTAAGTTATGAAAATATCTAAAAGACTAGCTTACTTATACTTTCATAATTGGACTAGAAACTCATCATCCTCCTTAGTTCTTCTCCAAAAACCGAACACCATAAATCCATACCATTTTGATCCTTTGATTTAATTAACAAGTATCACATCACCATTGAAGATCTTGTTAATCTCTACATGAATTAAGTGCTATTTCTTTCATTCCTTTGGTTGATTTAAAGCTACACAAGGGTGATTTCTAGGAGAATTTTTCAAGTATTTTTTCTAGTGATCCTAAGTTGATAGCAAGATTTTGCAAGATTTGGGTTGAAAGATTTGGAAGCTGGAAGTTGTGTTGAAGCTTTAGGTTTTAGTGTCCTTCACCTTGTTTTCCTTTTCTGATGGCCAAAAGTTGTAAGCAAATCTTGTGCTCAATATCATAATTCCTTGATTTAATGATTTTTATATTTTATATATGCTTGTTATATTGATTCATGTTGTACAAACTTTAAAACACAAGCTAAACCAACATATGTATTTACTTGAAACAAACTAGTTAAAACAAGTATCTTATGCTAGTTATTGCCACAAAACCATGAATCTATGACCTTAAATAAACCCATGTAGTTGTAGAGGAACTTAAAACAAAACCATATCCTTTCGAATCGGCTAAAACGAACTTATGAATCAAAAGTTACGGCTAGTTAAAATTTACCAAAAGAAATATAGGTACTGGAAAAACAACACACTGACATGTTTTTCAAACGCGATTTTGACCCCTTTCTGCTTCGAACCAGCAAAAGTGTAAAATATGAAAGTTGTCCGAATGATGTTTTACTAGAGGCTAAGCAGGAATTTAAGCCTGAAAAATGCAAAATAAGGGTTGTTCACCACCGAAACTAACAAGTATTGTTTTGACCTGAAAACTGTTTTTTCAAAAGTTAGTCGCGATAAACAATTTTCTTTTCCGAGCTTGGTGACTTACCAAAATTAACATATATCATGAAAATATAACAAACAACATTTTCATAACACTTCATAGTTTATTTGACCTTCAGAATAATCATATGAAATCGGGTTTTTACCGTATTCATAACTTATAAACCTTATAACTTTTGTAACCTTTATAAACTTGCGTTAAACACCAACTTGACCAAAACCCGTTAACGGAACATGACTAAACTGATTTTATAAAGCTTGTGGCCGTTTTGACTCTTATATTATAAATGTAACGTATACATTATACGTTTTAAAACATTAAAGTAACATGTTAGTAGGGAATTTCATGTGAGAGGCCTCTTCGGGGTGAACGTATTGACGAATTGTTGGATTTATGATTCAAATTGTCCTAGCTTCTCATACGTTTACTACACGATCTCTGAACTATGATAGCTTAAACAGTGGTACGATATTTAACTAAACACGTTTCATAAACTAAACCGTTTCTACAAACGACATACACAATCACTACAAACTACCATGTACAACATCATGATCGATATAATATATTTTTACATTATTATTCCAAAACCTAAGACGCTACATCATATTCTAGGTTGCACGTAGAGGTTTTCATGGCTTATCCATCGACTTCGTTATACATCTGATATCATTAACTCAAAGTGAGTTCATAACCTCACTTTCTTTTACTTAATTGTTTTACAAACCCTTGGGGGAGATACATGCTATTTTTACATGAACACACAAATATTTGAAACTGTATGCTTATCTGATTATTTTATTGACACTAAGTAACACAGTTGCCACACTTAAGTCCCCACATCATGAACCATTAATCATTAGGTGTAGTGAGCACCAATATTGTGGACAAGCCTATTGGGATTGAGAATCCCGTTTGTGTTGACCCGGTTAGGGCAAACAAGCGCACTATATTTGAGAACACTCGGTAATCGACAAATTACCTACAAGGGCCGTTATTATAACAAACATGCCAATTGCTATTGGTACACGTTAACGTCTTGGTTTTCATGAGCTTAGTGAAATAATAACTGTTTTATTTTCAATATTATGGGTGTATAACCACGTAACCCACACTTAAACTATGTGTTCAACCATTTAACAATAAACCTATGAATTTCATTCAACGTTTGTGTTGACATTTTAAGCATGTTTTATCTTAGGTCCATAATGTACGAGGCTAGCACGGAAGGGCACGACTACTCAAGAATGATATAATATATTTTATTATTCAAAAAACATCAAAGACTTTATATTGATGTGTTATGTAATCATGGAACCACTGGGACCTATCTTTCGTAAAACTCTGATATTTGAATAAATCGAATGATAATCATTTTAAAACGACTCGGTTAGAGTTCGTTTTCTATTATTATAACTCTTATACCATGAGTAACACCCAGTTTCAATTCTGCTCCATTCACAAAATTGAGGGTGTTACACTCTCGGCAGCCTCCCATTATACTATTTTCCCTCTTCAAAGCCCCTTAAAAAATCATCAATCTCATTGAATCCATTAACAGTCGTTTCTTTTGGAGTTTTAAGGATTCGCGACATGATATTAATTGGGTTAAATGGAATAATATTCTCCTCAATTCCAACTTGGGAGGTTTGGGCATCATTAGTCTTTTTGCAAAGAACCTTGGCCTTCTTAGCAAGTGGAAGTGGCGATATCTTACGAAAAGGAATGCTCTTTAGCGCATGGTTATCAAAGAATTTTATGGTAAGGGTGGTGGTTTTGATTCCATGGTCAGCTCGTTTAATTCTAAAGGTATTTGGTTCGACATCTTAAAGGCCGTGAAGTGTACCACGATTATTCCTATTTTTAAACATTCCTTCTGTCTGAAAGTGTCTAATGGCAGCAACATTTCGTTTTGGAATGACCCTTGGTGTAAAAATGGGTTATATCTCAAGGATTTATTCCCAAGACTGTTCTCAGTCGATGGTTACCAAGATTGCAAAATCATAGATAGATGGCAGTTTGTTGATGGTTTATGGCAGTGCTTTTGGAAATGGAGATGCCTGCCACGGGGTCGTACAATCGATGATATTAACAATATTGGGTCTATGATTGGTAATTTCACTTTATCTGTTGTTTCTAGTGACAAATGGACGTGGTCGTTGGATGGTTCGGGCAACTTCAAAATTAGCACTCTTTCAAATATCATTCAAAACGTTTATTTAGCGAACTCTAATCTTGGAGTTCATCATAAGTTGAATTAGTGGATTACTTGAAAGGTTTATATTTATGTATGGCGAGCCTCACTAAATAGGCTCGCTACTCCGGCATAATCTTCTTGTTCATGGAGTTCCCATTGTCTCTGCTTCCTGTCCTTTTTGTGACAACTATGACGAGGACATTGTCCATTGTCTCATCAGTTTCCCATATGTCTCCCCCATATGGAGAAAAGTTTGGATTTGGTGTCATCTTCCTCTACATGTGTCGTTCCCTTCATTCTCGGTTATGGATGTCTCGTTGGTAATATTGATACGTTTGGATGTTCGAAGCTCAAGAAGATCATCAATAGGGTGTTTCAAGATTTTATTTGGGCAATTCGGAAGCGAAGGAATAAATGATTAGCGCGTCCCTAGAATTACCAAATTTGGATCGCTACCCGTTGTACTTCAAAGCCTGCTTCTTGGAATTGTTGGATATCTCGGCCTTTTGATGTATTTTTGTAATAGTATTTAGTTGCTTGGACTTCTGGTTTTGGAGCTCTTTCTTGTTTTAGCTCATGTTCTGTTTCTTTCTATACACACTTTGTTGCTTTTGCTAGGCCTCCTCTTTGAAACCGAGTTTTTAATGATATCTTATCTTTTTAAAAATAAAAAAAATCACACAATAGTATTATTTAGAGTTAATTACATAAATGGTCCCTGTGGTTTGTCGGATATTACGGGTTTAGTCCCTAAACTTTTTTTTTGCAGATCCTCTCCCTGTGGTTTCAACCCGTTACGGGTTTGGTCCCTTGACCACTTTTTTTGTTAACTTGACTGTCAAAGAGGGTTAAAATGACACTTATACCCTCGTTTGTCTTAGCATATGGTCCTTGTGGTTTGTCTCGTATAACATATTTAGTCCTTGATTTTTTTTTGTTTTTTTAAACATTAGTATTAAATTTTTAATTCATTTTTTTGTAAATTTTTATTTTTTATTTCTTATCACTATTTAATTAAAAAAAATCTGTGAGAAACTTAAAAGAATTCGGGCAAATCATCTTCTTCATCATTATTTCAGCAGCTACCATGAAATTCCGGCCACGCAAACCAACACCATCTTCAATACTCCATATTACTTAACAAACCAATTGTACACAAATACACAACCATGTACACAATTAAATCAAACCCACCATAATCAACTTAACTAAATCGGCTAAAACTTATGTAAGCAAAACCCTTCAAATCTAACCCCAAAGGTGACTTAAACTGCTAAAACTTATATATCTCGTGCATTTGAGCTAAGAAAAACCAACATGTCAACCTTTATAAATTCACAAGCAAATAAACCCACAACCTTCTGCTACTTCCATTACAAATCCAAAAGATGATGAATTAAAATACTACTCCCACAAGTTGAATTTGGACAACACACTGCCATCCAACAACACCACCATCCAATCCAGACCACCACCACTTAATCCAACAACATTGTGCCACCAGATCTACTTCATATTCCGTGCGGGGTCACACAAAACTCAAAACCCACATAATTTTCATCTTTTTCAACCCAATCAATTCACACAAATCAAAACCCACATCATCCATCAAACGGCTATCTTTGAGAATGTTGTGGTTGATGGGTTTCTGTTGTTTGCGGATTTTGTGGTGATAGAGACGAAGGATGTGGTATAATGGTGTGGGTGTCGTGGAGATGAAAAACGTGGTTATTTCAGTGGTGAATGTATGTTGGGTTGGTGTGGTTGTTGTTTATGGTGGTTGTGACTGGTTTTATAAAATGGTGGTGGTTATGGTTCTTAATATAGAATGTTTGGCAAAGAGATAAACAGAAGGAGTATGTGTTAGTAATTGTGTTTGTACATACTACGTGAAAATACAAAAATGCCCTTCCATGTTCATGTCTAATGTATAATTTAACGGTCAAACTAACGGAGATATTGGTCAAGGGACCAAACCCGTAACGAGTCGAAACCACAGGGAGAGGATCCGCAAAAAAAAAGTTTAGGGACTAAACCCGTGATATCCGACAAACCACAGGGACCATTTATGTAATTAACTCTATTATTTATATCAAAAGTGATTAAAAATACTTTAAATCATGTTCAAATAAAAAACAATATATGGGCGGAAATAAAATAAAATAAAATCTTTGAAATAACTCACAACAGGGTGGACTAATTGGATTCTATCCACCTACTAAAAAACACACTTTAATTACACACACGCACACAAACACAAGACATAAACAAAGACAGACACCCACTTTCTAGTTGTTGTTCATCTGTCTTCAACGTTGTAAATTATAACTTGTCTTTTTAAGATCTCAAACACCCTTCTTGTTGTTGATGTAACATAAAAGATTTTGTATACTACTTTCTCTAAACCCAACTCACAAAAATATATATATAGGTATAAATTTTTCTCAAATGGGTAGTTGCTATTCAACCACCAGAAGCACCGGTGGCCGGAAAGATGGTGGTGGTGGTGGTGATGGTAGTGATGAGAGTGAAAGATGGTGGAAGTCAAAAAGTGGTAGGTTTGGTAGTAGGAGGTCTAATGGTGATCATTCGAAGTTTAAATTTGGTGGTGATAAGGAGGAAAGGTGGCTGAGTCAGGTTCCAGGTAGACTTTCCGGTAATGGGTCAAGTGGTGTTGCTAGTTTGTATACACAACAAGGCAAGAAAGGGACTAATCAAGATGCTATGATTGTTTGGGAGGTATGTTGTTATTTATCATCTTTATACACACTACACACATGTGCTTAGCTTATGCCTTATAGTTTATAAGCATCTTCCTATGCAGGGACAGAGCCAGGGGGTTCCCACGGGTGCCCGGGAACCCCATGGATTTTTGCGATGTAGTGTTAGTTTTGAGAAAAACATCGATTTTTCTTAAATGCATCTTGAATACACCCGGTCCATTAAAATGTGTTTCTAGTTTACGGTTCAAATTTTTTGTGTGCACCCGGTGATATTTGGTTCTAGCTCCGTCCCTGTTCCTATGTGCTTATTCAATACCCAATCCTGTTCATGAGGAGGTAGGATGTAGAGAGTCATACCCGTGCCTGAGGGTAGAAAGACTGTCTTAGTGGAAGTAAGCCATTAGCCTATAAATTTTTGCTTGATTTTTCATAAAGTATAAGCAAATAAGCCTATAAATACTTAAAATATGCAATTCCAGTATCCAAACATGATGTTATGTTGGAATCTTTTAATATTAAAAGGGTGTAGTTGTTTAGGTTAGAAGTTACTTAAGTTAGGGGATATTGGTTGACAATTAATGTGACTAGGGTGTACAAGGGATATATTTGGATTAAACTATCACATAGTATTTTTATGTAGTATATTATCATTTATAGTTTTTGGATATAGTGAAACTCTATGTGATGGCTTTGGGATAATCAGTTTAGGAGTAGCTAATCACATTATCGGAAAATAAGAGAGTAATCACATTATCAATGTCAAAATGCAATGCCAAACCACTAGTCAGATTGCCACTATATTATTAATCTAGCATCAATACTTATACTAGAGATGATACGTCTTTTAGTTTTGTTTCATTTTCGTGTGATGATGCAAACGGTTGATCGTATTTTTCAATGTATTGAATCTGAAATGTTTGTGAATCAGAAATTTAGTTCAAAACATGAGGCGGTGTTTTGTGGAGTATTTGATGGGCATGGTCCGTATGGGCATATGGTTGCTAGGAAAGTTAGGGACCATCTTCCAGTTCTGTTATCTACCCATTGGAGTGCTAATTCCGAAAGTGAGAATGGCAATACTAATGGAAGTGCACACAAGGAAGAAGAAGAAGATAATTGGTGTGATGAATCATTAGTTAGTGAGAAAGAACAAGTGCCTGAGAAGTATATTCCACTTAAAAAGTCGTTATTAAAAGCTTTTAGCTTAATGGATATGGAACTGAAGACACATCCATCTATAGACTGTTTCTGCAGTGGATCGACTGCGGTTGCTTTGATTAAGCAGGTACATACAATAATATGCTGTGATTGTTAAATTATGTCTTCTTTGTGCAGTTAATGTTGATGAATTGCTAATAGTTGACAAATTAATTAAAGAAATAATGAGAAGTCATTGCAGCATCTAAACTGCTCTTCCTATTGGAATGTAGGGTGGAAACAAGTTAGATGCATTCTAGCTAAACTATAAATGAATGGAATAATGTAAGGAGGCCACCTATATTTAAACCTTCTACATCAATGCTACCCAACTATTGAAACAACTTTATAGGGCAACCAAGAATATACCTAGTTTTGCTTTAACAATATCTGCTAACAACATGAAGATTGACAAAGATTTTCATCATTTTTTTGACTGTTCTATAACTATAAGTCTATAACTGTTCAAAATAGAAAAATGTGACCGAAAACTTTTTTGGTTTTTCACAAGTTTAAGATTATCTTCATTATCCAACCTGATTTATACCAGCTAGTCGTCATCCAACCTGATTTATACCCGACTAGCTGGGTACCCACGCGTTGCAGCTACCCTGTAATTAAAACCTTTAGCGACCAACATTTAATTATATGTTTTTCACGACAATAACTTTACATATGACAAAAATTATAGGTTAAGAATAACTTTAAGCAAAGGCGAAGTATTTCATATAATATACCCGTGCGGAAATGCGGCAATATAGAGTCGGTAGTGAGTAATATTATGAAGATAGAATGTCAAAGTGGTTGGTAACGGCTTATATTCGCAATTAGTTTTAACGGTGTGATAAACTTAACAACATTTTATACGCCAAAAAAATTACACCTTCTGATCACAAAATGTGATACTGTATTTTATTTCTAAAATGTTTTCACCATATCAAATTATAAAAATTATTTGCATCATCTTAATCTTAATAAATGAATATACAAATATATATCTTCTAAAGTTACTTTTGTGTATCTTGTTACTATTATCAACAATCTTTTGTATTATATTTGTCCCACATAATTTCAAAACTAAAGTACGCATATAGAAAGTGTGTAAACTTAATCTTTTAGTGGTTAAGATTAAGGATAAAGATTTGGTATAACGGAATCAAATATATATTTAGGTGGCATAAAAGTAGTTTCAAACTTTCAGTGACTTTTCCCGACTAAGTACTAACCACTTGGGTTATGAGCCACCTTTGATGTCCTTTGGATATTGTTGATTACAAACCACTAATTGTTTCAGGCTCAAGATCTTATTATTGGAAATCTAGGGGACTCGAGAGCCGTGCTGGCAACCAGAGACAATAACAACAGTTTAGTCGCAGTCCAATTGACCGTTGATTTAAAACCCAATCTTCCTAGTAACTATCTCTCTCTTTCTGATTGCGTATAAAATTATCGAGGGTTTGTTGGAAGGGATGTTGATATGTTATATATTGTTACGTTTTAATTTTATTCAGGAGAAGCAGCTAGGATTCAGCAGTTTAAAGGACGTGTTTTTGCATTGCAAGACGAGCCAGAGGTTTCACGTGTGTGGTTACCTAATAGTGATTCACCTGGTTTAGCAATGGCTAGAGCTTTTGGGGACTTTTGCTTAAAGGACTTTGGGCTAATATCTGTACCAGATGTTTATTACCACCATATTACTGATAAAGACCAGTTTGTCGTTCTTGCAACAGATGGGGTACCTTTTTTTTCTTTCCATCTTTTTTAGAGGTTGCAAGTTTGCAACATGGGCGGGTTGGGAAACAATTTAAAATGGTTTCGGGTCGAAGCGAGTTTTTATTAGTGCGTGTCAAAACAAGCTGGGTCAAACTGGCCTGACCAGGAACACTTTTTTATCACCACCATATTTTTTAAAGGTGGAATATATGGGTAAGTCGGGTAATGGTAAAGAAATGTGTTTTGGTCAAAACAGAAAATACTGTATTTGGCACAAGTTGACTGTAATGAAACCTACTTTTAGCAATTTTTCAGAAATATTTTGGTGCTAAATATGATTACGGAAACTATATTATTACAACAGCTATTTAATTATATATACTATAGTGATTTAGGAGCTTTTATCTCGAACACACTTTACATACAGCATAGTTTTCTACTCTTTGACCCATTTCCCTTGTAGTTGTCGATGTCTGATCTTATTTTTTCAAGACCCAATAAGCGAAGCTCTACAGAATTTTTATTATTATTTTGCAACAGGTATGGGACGTCCTTTCGAATAAAGAAGTTGTAGACATAGTGGCTGCAGCCCCTAGTCGATCAACTGCATCCCGAGCTCTAGTTGATTGTGCAACAAGGGCTTGGCGGCTCAAATACCCCACATCCAAAAACGACGATTGTGCAGTCGTATGCCTATTCCTTGACGCAAAACCCACGGCCACTTCACCCAAGAAGCAAGAAAAAGAACCACATTCTGATATTGCTCCATCAGAAGAAACAATAGCAAGATCTGTTCTTGAGCATTCAGGCACCGTTAGAAGTTCAAATGAAATTGTACCATGTGTTGAACCGGAAGTAGATAAACTAGCTGAAAAGAGTGTCGGAGTATCTAAAAGGAGCCTGGCCGAGTGCATATTAACCCCTGAAGAAGAAGAATGGTCAGCACTTGAAGGCGTGACTCGTGTCAATAGTTTATTAAGCATTCCAAGGTTCTTATCTGGTGACAAAAAGTCAACCAGTTCGAGAAAATCTGGTGTCAAGATCTGATTTTGAATGTTAGCTTAAATCTTTTATATGAACCAGTTCGACTAGGGATGAGAATTGTTTACAGCAGTATCGCTTGATGCAACTTTTTTTTTTTTGATTTTGTATTTGTATCTTATGATTTTGTGCATACCTCCAAAATATTAGTGGTTGAATGAACAGATTTTGATCGTTGCTGTAATGTTTAAGAAACATTTTTTTTAGAGTAAACTGCAAAAATCATCCCTGTGGTTTGTGTAAATTTGCAGATATCATCCCTATCTCAAACGTTCAGCAATAAACACCACCAAGTCCACAAACGTTTAGCAAAAATCATCCCTAAGCACTAACGAGGTTAGTTTTCCCGTTTTCTACCCCACGTCAATAACATGAGGGTATTTTTGTCAATTAGTATCAGGGATGATTTTTGCAGCATATCTCTCACACCCATTTCCCATTTCCCACCTATATAATCTCTTTATCTTGACCCCACACCATTTTTCCCCAAACTGCGCTTCCCTTCAAACCCTAATTCGCCATAACCCTAATTATGAATAACCCAAAACTTTGTCATCTTTGTGCGGCACCAACAAGAATTACCACATCATGGACAAATAAATCCAGGGGCGTTTTTTATGTGCCCTAACTATGGCTTTGATGATTGGATGGATCCTCCAATGTGTCCAAGATCTGTGGCTATCATACCTGGGTTATTGAGGAGGATCAACAATACCGAAGAAACAACTAGGTTGAATGCCCGTCAAGCTAGCAGGATGAAGATCCTATTGTGTTTAAGTTGGGTTTTTTTTTGTTTTGTATGTTGTCATTATGGGTTGAATGTAGGTCATGACTGGAAAAGTCAACTGGTTTCATGTGACTTTGTAGGTCTTATTTTAGCTTTTTGTTATGTTATCTTATGTATGTCAACTGGTTTCATGTCACTATGCAATGTTTGTTGTGTATATTTATTGTTGTGTGTCATGTGTGTAGAATACAAGTGAATCATGACTGAAAACACGAATCAAAGAGTAAACTGCATAAAACACAAACCATAGTGACCCATAAAGTAAACCATGTCTACCATAAACTGCAAATACAAGCTGCATAAAAAAGTGACCCATAAACTAAACCAAAACTGCAAATACAAAATAACCATCAAGTGACCCAAACTGCAAATACCAATTACCCATAAACTGATCCTAGTTACCACAAGTCTTGGCAAATACCAAATACCACAACCGACATACTACAAAATAACAAACTGATCCTAGTACATCATTGTTTCACAAGATCATAAGACCATAAACTGGTCTAGTACCTAGTTACCACAAGTTTTGGCAAATACAAAATACCACAAGTTTTTCTAATAAAAGTGTTCAAAATAACCACAACTTTTGCCATTCTTGAGTTGCCCTTTGATCTTTGTTGTTTTCCTTTGTCCTTTGCAGAATCTTGGGTTGCCCTTGATGCTGTTTTTTTAGTTCTCCTTGACCCTCCACTTGATGAAACAGGTGGTCTTCCTGTACAAGTCCTTTTGTTATGTACAGTCTGCTTGCACTTGAGACATGTAACAGTCTTTCCTTTTCTAGACAGTTTGAGTCCATCCACCATACTTTGGCTTGATATTTCATCAGCTGATTTCTTCCTTGCCTTGGGTGGCCTCCCAATCTGTGGGTGGTGCTTTGGTGGAGTGATAATGTTAGGTGAAGGATGTTTTCTCCACAATTTTTTACCAATGACAGGATTGATTTTGTAGTCAAACCTTTTCCCAAGTGACCAGTAATGCGGATGCACCCGACTTTCAGTGTCCCAACTTGCATGTTATTAGCAGCCATCTCCCATATAGTTGCTAAGGCATGCTTGCAAACCATCCCTGTAAGTTCCCACTTTCTGCAACTACATGTCTTCTCTTGCATATCAACAACTACTTGATCATCCCATGGTCCCTTAACCCCATACTTGTTTCCACCATTCCATGTTACCTTCAAATTTCATTAACATTACAGACCCCTTTAACACAATATTTCACTAATAAAACAAAGAATAAACAAAATAAGGAATAAGAAAATAATTTACCCTGTATGATTTGGCTTCACTTTCTATTTGCTTGAACAAAACAGTTGCAGCTGGTGTAAGAGGTCCATTGGATTTCTGAATAACTTTTTGGACATTCACAATTCTTTTCATTAGATACTCCATTACAAACTCCAAGCATGTGATAACTGGGACATCCCTTCCATTTAGTAGCTGTCTATTGAATACTTCACACATATTGTTAAGCAATACATCACAGTGAGACCTCGCAAAATTTAGAACAGACATACAATATTATCTAACTACTAAAATCTAAACAAGAATAAGAGTAAATTTGCAGACATACAATATTAGCTTACCACTAAAATGAGATCTTGACCGAAGTTGTGGTGGGATCTTTTTCAAGTACTTATAAGCCTTATCATTCACTCTCCTAAGTTCATCCATGGCTTTATCAAAATATGGGACATGCTAGCTTGGATTCACCTTCCACAAAAGGTCCTTAAACAATTTACCCCTCCATTGCAATTTCATATTTTCATGTATATGCTTTAAGCAGAACCTATGTTCTGCACAAGGGAATATCTTTGCAATGGCAGGTATGATACCCTATGTTTATAACAATTCATATATAATTAGTCCTTAACAAAGAAGTAATACATAGAAGAAAAAAGAAGGTTATAGGAGTACCTTTTGTCTATCACTCATAAAGGTGAAATTGGAGTTCTGGCCCAAATCCAGATCATCTCCTAAGCAAGTAAGAAACCATGTCCAGGAACTTGTTGTTTCAGCTTCAACCAATGCATAAGCAAGTGGATATGTGCCATGATTTGGATCCACACCAACAGCAGTTAGTAACTGACCAGGGTAAGGACCTTTCATAAAACAGCCATCAAGTCCTAGCAAGTCTTTTAATCCAGCTTTAAACCCTTGCTTAAGAGCTCCTATGCAGACATAAATCCTTTTAAACTGTCTTTCTAAGGTGGTTGGATCAGTACACCTTTCAACTTCAATTTTCACTGTGGTGTCAGGGTTTGCAGTTTGCAACTCTAAAGCATAATCTCTTAACAGTGCATACTGCTCTGTGTAATCTCCTTTTACCTTCATTGTTGCTTTTTCCTTTGCTCTATAGATCTTGTGCTAAGAAACACCCAAATTATACTTTTTTTGCAGCTGCTCTTTAAGAGATCTGATTGGAACCTCAGGATTAGTAACAAGTGTCTCTTCAATATCTTTGAACAGGAAGCTATTAGTAAGCATACTTACTTTCCTGTTTTGAAGACAGTTGTGGTTGTCATCAAAGGTTTTACTTGTCCATGTTTCATCTTCACTGTTTTTGGATTTGGATATGTGATGCACCCATGGGCAAGTTATTTCTTCATATTGATATGCCCCTTTCTTCCCACCTACCTTTATTACTTGTAACCCTACCTTATTACTTGCACTTGTTTCCTTTACCCACTTTCCCCTAACATTCTTAAGCTTACTTGGACTTGAAACTGGTGGCCCTTTAGCCATTGGGCTAGTCACAGTTGGCCCATCAAGTGTTGGATAAGTGAAGACTGGTGTTTTACCTCTACACATAACCCTTATTCTAAACTTGTCATTTTTCCATATATAAAGTTGTCTTCTAGTGGCCACAGACAGTGCATACACAGAATCTTTAATTGTTTTTTTATCACCAAATTCTTTACCAATATAAAATGGGGCAGACTCAATGGTATCAATACTTTTACTTTTCTCATGCTCTCTTCTTAGTTGTCTCATTGCTTTCTTTCTTTTTCCCTCCTTTTCTGAATCACCGTTACTTTCAAAATCATCTAGATTCATTTGAACTGCATAATCATGCTCACCTTCATTGTCGATACATTCTCGATATCACAACCTACCCATTCAACCCCTTTATCAGTGTTTGCAAGAAACTCCTTCAT
This sequence comes from Chrysanthemum makinoi, assembly GCA_910596185.1. NCBI lineage: Eukaryota > Viridiplantae > Streptophyta > Magnoliopsida > Asterales > Asteraceae > Chrysanthemum > Chrysanthemum makinoi. The sequence continues at coordinate 258,596,940 of OU343223.1, forward strand.
ATCAACTTCAACCTCATTCATCACATGATCCTCATCAACAATGTAGTCACTGTCTTCCTCTTCACTATCAACCTCTTCATCACTTTCAAGCTCTTCACTTTCAACCTCTTCTTGGCCACCATAACCATCCAATTCAGTATCACTTTCAACCTGTTCTTGCCCATCACCTTCTTGATCAATATCACTTATTGGTATACTAGGGGGTTCTGTGCTTATATTGGTTTCACTAAAAAAAGGATCAAAATCATCATTCATAAGACTACTGATTCGTTGTGAAGTGAGTGTGAGAAAAACACAAATATCAACAATATCAAATTAACCGTAAAATCCGACAAATCAACCCTTTAGGAAAAAGGTCAACGTGCCAAACCTCACGGGTGTGATAAAAGTGATACCGGGAAGTGATTTCCCCGGGTCGTGTCCCAACGAGGTGTGAATGGAAGGATTCGTTGAGTTTCGTGATTAGAACTTGAATTGGATTTTAATGATTTTGGAATTGATTACGTATTCTACAATTTAATGAACGGGAATGTAATTAAGGCAAGGGAACCCTAATAAACTAAAATTAAACTAACACTAAGCCTAAGGAATGATAAAACGAAATCACACTAAGTCCTAGGGTGCAAAAACGTAAAAACGTAAAAACGGTAAAACAACCCGAGCCATAAACGTAAAACTTTTGCAATTTAAGGGCTACGGGTGTGAAATCAATTTTCCTACGATCTATTCGACTAAAAATAATTTTAGAAAAAAGCGGAATATTTTTTCGACTTTTAAAATAATTTCTATGAATTAAAATCTATTTAACACTAATTAAATGATTAAAAATACTAAACTAATATAGAAAAATCTGAAAATTTCTCAAAAACTACTTTAAGTTATGCTACTCCTAAGAAAATTGAGAAAACAGTAGGTTGTTATTGGAAATAAGCAACAAATAAGCCAAAAAGAGCTTATAAGCAAAACTGCCTAAGTGTCTTTAAAGGAATAGTTTGTGTAAAATGCGTGAGACAAGTCCCAAGGGCGCAGTTGGTGAAGGTGTGTTGTGTGTGAGCTGAGTGGCTTGGGTTCGAGTCCCACCACTGTCAGTTTTTTGTGAACTATTTTTTTTCAATTTTGCTTTTCAAATCTTAAAGACATAATCCAACTCAACATTTTTTTGTGAAAACTCTATTCATGAAAAGCTTTTAATGAGCTGTTTTAACAGCTTGTTGCCCACTGTTTGACAGAACCAAACTCACCCTTATAGCTAGCTCCAACAAACAACATTAAACAAAACCATTTTTTTTTTTCTTTCGGAAACTACTTAAAGTGATTAACCTGCAAATCTTTCTTAAAAACCAACTCTTGAAAAGCTTGAACAAACTGTTTGGAACAGCTTTTTCTAACAGCCAAACACCCCCTTCTTAGATTTCCTTAAGCACGAATAAGCAGTAAAGGAACTAGACTGCAAGATGAAGAGGGGGCAGATAAAATAGCTAAGCCAATAAGCTAAAACCAACAGTCCTAAGGCGATCTATAAGCTAAGTTAACTATAGACTAACCTAGGCAAACCAAGGCGAATCCTAAATAGCACTATAGTGGGAGACAGTTAAGCTATAATCACAATCAAATAAGCTAAAATCCTACTCTAAACCTACTGCAAATCAATATATCACAACTGACTATGCTTCAAGAACAATGATCAAACAAACGCCCCTTAGCTACTGATAAGCTTAAATCAAGCGTAAAAAACAATTGAGACTAAACTAGGAAATCCTTAAACCACTAAAGGGAGCATATGTAGTAAAGGAAACTTTTAAGCACTGAAAAAGAAGAGACTTAGCTTTTGTGGTGAACTGCAGCAAATGGGCACAAGAGGACTGTTTGGAGCTTATTTTTAAGCTACAACACGACTTCCAAAGTAAAGAAAAGCTGCACTAGATCAAAGTTAGGATACCAAACATTCAGGAAAACTGATTTGGTGGCCAAGAAGGAGCTTTCAACAGCTTAAAATTCAAGCTGAGATCAGCTGTGGTAGGCTACTTCTAGTTCTTTAAATCTTGAAATGCAGGCTGAAACCACGAGGCTATTTTGAGCTTAATTTTAAGCTGCTAAAGGTGCACCAAAATGGAAAAGAAGCTTGAAATTTCAAATCAACACTGCTGAGATTCACAAGAAAAACAAAATTCAAGTTAAGGGATCCTTTTGACAGCTTAAAATTAAGCTATCAAAAGTACTACTGGGCTGATTTACTACTGAGACAGAACCAGGTGTAAAGGAAATACTTGACCAAGCTCTTTAAACACTAATTGCCCACCAAAAAGTTTTACCAACTGTGGTTAAATCATCATCTAGCAACCTGCTAGAAACCCAAAATGGGTCAAAAACTGGCGTTTGACCCACTAAACTTGTTAAACCAAATACCCCTTTTAAAACAGTTTGCGACCCCTGTTTTTTTTTTCCTTTCTTTTTTTTTTTTGAGATTGGATACAAACAATTAATAACAATAAAGTTATAAACAAAAAGAGAACTGAAATTAACTAAAAGAGACTTTTCATTGAACTTAAAATGGAGATTACAAAAGAAAATTAAAACTGAAAAAAGACTTCTAAAAACTAGGGGTGCCTTTCACTGGCTACATGTGATCCTATTTATACTACTAAACTACTTGGGTCTTCCTCTTTCTTCTCTTCATTTGTGCTTTCTTTGTGAGGGCAGCCAAGCCAAGGTTCCATCTTGTGCTTTCTTGAACAAATCTCAACCCTTGAATAGTTAGGTACCATTTAGAATGAATCTGAGCCATCCACTGATTTATTTGACTAGGATTGATGAGCTGGATATTGGGGGGGAAATGGTAGTGGGTTTGGGTTTTGGGAAAATCCGGGTAAAGAGGGTGGTGGAGTGTTTGGGTTTAGGTGAGATTGGGTAAAAGAGAGAGGGAGGGTTGAGTGTCTGGGAGGAGAGAAAGAAAAGTTAGGGTTCTGTGTTCTTGGGAGCAGGGGAACTTGGGCGGGAAAACAATGGGGAAGACAAAGATAGAGGTGGAGTGTTAAACACTTGCTAGGGTTGGGTGGGTATTTATTTGACCGGGTCAGGGTAAGGGTTATCCGGGTTGGGGGGCTACTGGATTGGGTTGGTTTTATTTTGGGCCTTGGTTGGTTTTAGAATTGTACTTAGGACTAAACATGAATCCACATAATACCTTAGGGACCAAACGCCACATTGAAAATTTCAGGGTCCACGAATGTAAATTCTGAAATTATAATCCAAGGTCCAATCTTGTGACTCTCAAATAAACCAAGGGACCAAATTTGCAAATTGTGAAATCCGAGGACTAAACTTGACAAATTTAAAAATCCAGGGATTAAAACTGTAATTTCTCAACCTTTTGAAATTTTTCACCAAAGGACTAATTATGACAACTTATGATTTCAAAAGGACCTTTGGTGACTTTTCTTTTTAAATTACGTGCTCGGACTATTTCGTCAATTTTTGAAAGACGGGACTAAACGCCAATTGTGCAAACTTTGTTCGTTTTCATCCGATTTTAAACATTTTGCATAAAACATATAAAACACAATTTTGAGATATTTTGATTTTGATGCATTTGGTGTTTTAAATGTTTTGCAGCTCAGATTTGACCTAACATGATGAGTGAATACGCACTCATCAAATCCCCCACACTAAAGCATTGCTAGTCCCTAGCAATCTTTTGAGAAAACATAATGGATTTGAGTCTCTTTACCAAAAGCCATTACTTCTGGAGTAGCCAAATGTTTTAGTTCAAGTGAGAACTATGGTACACCGATAACCATGTGATTTTGAGCAAACCACCGACTTTCAACGGTTTGATTTGTCTTTACCAAAAGCCGTACCCTTCTGGACTAGCCAACTCTTAGATAAATTATCACTATTATCTTTGGTGAGTCGATTACCAATTATGGATTTCCAACTGCCTTTACCACAAGCCATAAACTTGCGGGCTAGCCAACTCTTCACTAATTAAAGATATGGTGAGTTGAACACCATACAATTTTGGGCAAATTGCAAGCCGTCAACGGATTTGATAAATCTTTACCAAGAGCCGTTTGCTCTTGGATTAGCCAATCCTTTTGTCTTACGACATGGCGGATCGATAACCAAATGAGTAAGTGTAAACACTTACTTCCCAAAAAAAAATTTTGGCCAAAACGGGAATTAATATAATTATATGATAAAATTCGTGAGAATTACCCCCACACTAGAAATGAATATTGCCCTCAATATTCAAAGTACCGGCGGTTATGCCGAAACAAAGAACGTAAAAGGAAATACTACGGCCATTATTTAGAAAGAAGATTTTTTTTACAAAACATGTGGGGCAATCCCCCCCACACTAGGGTGGTAGAAAGTAGAAAGAAATCAGAAATACGGGTGAAAACCCATATAGCGTGCTTGTTTTGATTCCCGAGTCGCTAGCTTGACTCGACCCGTATTCATTTGTTCTTGGGGAAGCAACGTGGAAAACCAATCTCGATCGGACTTCGTTCACGGTGTTGATAAACATATGAACATCAGAAAGTTCCACACCGATGAGATACACCCGCGGTATTGTTAATAGTAGAAACTATAAAGGATGATACCGGGGTCAAAGATGGTGTCCTCATTCCGAAAGAGAAAAGGTAAAGAGCAACCACACCATCTGTGAAGAATGGAATAAAGACGTACATGAGAATGCAAGTCCATTCCTCAACAGAGAGAAGCAAATCACCAGGTTTGACATCTTTAAGCTTAAACTTGAAGCTTAGATGGTGATTGTCAAGAAGATGTTCGGGAGGGAGGGTTGGAAATGGTTCTTCATTCAACAGATTTTCCGAAAAGGATGTCTCCTCCGGATCAAGGTAAGTGTTATCAATTCCTGTTGGAATTGAATCATCACTAAGAAAGGCATCGACTTCATTCCAAAAGTTGTCATCTTCCTCATCGGGAGTGAGAGAAGGGATGGAAGAGTCGGGAATAAGACTAGAGGATGATTGATCATTGTTGAGCAATTCTTCAATGGGAAGAATGTCTCCCATTGGACCACAAACATCATCATCCAATCCGTGGATGAAACGAAGAGAGTTTGGTTTCATTCACAGAGTTAACAAACTCGATGCGATAAACTGATTCCGGAGGTGGGACAAGTGGTGTGCTCTTAGAGCTAGCAATTTCCACCACTTCTGATAAAGTCTCCGATTCTAGATCATCGTCATCAAGAACACTCTGGACTTCCTTGGTACAATTCTCAAACCATTTGTTTGAACTGGGGTTGATTTTCAAAGCTTTTAGCTCAGCACGTTTTTGGTGACTCCTTTTAACCGTGAAATTTGAGAGTGTTGCATTGATTCTTTCAGATTTTTGATCAATTGTGGCAACACTATGTTTGTATAGAGGTTTGGAGTTCTGGTTGATATTAAACGTGAGTTCTTCGTTGTCAACCCGTATGGTCAACTCTTCAAAGAAATACATCGATTAGAGCACGGCTCGCTTTCAAGAAAGCTCTCCCTAAGATGAGGGAACTCTAGGATCTGCATCAAAGTCTACTACAACAAAGTCAGTAGGAAAGTGAAACTTCCTACTTTCATCACGACATCCTCGGCTATCCCAAGCGGACGAGTTTGGGTACGGTCCGCTAGCTCGAGTGTCATACAAGTGGATGAAAGTTTAGGAAGAGACAGTTTCTTCCATCTTGAGTGGCATGAGGTTAATGCTAGCGCCAAGATCGGCCAAGGCGAAGCATTGAAACATCCCCAAGAAATCACACGGGATTAAAAACCGGCCAGGGTCTTCAAGCTTTTCGGGAAGCTTATTAAGAATGGCCGCTGAGCATTGCTCATTTAGAGGGTTTTAGCCATCTCGGATAACTTATCTTTGTTGGTCAAGAAGCCTTTAAGCGTGGATGCAAATTTGGGAATTAGAACGAGAGCATCAACGAAGCTTATATCAAAGTGAATCTCATTGAAGATTTGGAAAAATTTTTCCATTTGGTCTTTGTTTTTGTCTTTGAGCTTCTCATCATTCATTCTTGATGGGTAAGGAAGTTGACTAGACTTTTGAGCCGGATGGAAGTGTTTTCTCGCTCGAATTTGTCTTTGGAACTTCGGGTTCGGACTTGAGGCTTGGACTACCGAAGGTGGGACGGTGCGTACTTCGTGGGCTTGAGTAATGCACCTTGTCCGTTGTCTCCTTGGTAACTTGACTCAATGCCACAGGAGGAGGGGGCATTGGAGTCGAAGGTCCATTGTGCGTCTTACCACTACGGGTGGTGACGGCTTTCAACTCGGCATTTGGATTAGGAATTGTATTGCTTGGGAGTCCTCCGAAGATGATGGAGCTTTGTTCATATTCATGTTCATGAAACTGCTCATCATATTCTTTAACTCATTTGTCTGCCGAGATAATGTAGTATCAATTTCCCTTTTTAGCTCACCTCTCATGTTATTGATCCGAGTTTGCATTGAACGCATGTTTGACTCAGTCATTTTCATGAAGTCATTTGGCATGGGAGCTTGAGGAGGTTGTTGATAACTTTGATGATTAGGAGCTTGATATGGTTGGTTGAAATTGTTCCGGTTCTGATTGAAATTTTGAGAGTTATTGAAGTTTTGTCCTTGATTTGGAACAAAACGATTTTGATTGCCATGGTTTTGCAAAACAGGTGGTGTCATACCGCTAGGTGCACGGTGTTGAGGATCAACTTGTGGTCGGTATTGATTGTGGTTTACAGAAGCTACGGGAGCTTGGTAAAAGAAGCATCGGTTCTTGGACAATCATAATACACGTGTGGACCACTACAAGTTTCACACACCTTGTTCACGGCTTTGATTGGTTCCGTCTTATGAATTTCGCTTTTGATTTCCTTTACCTCTTTCATCATACAACGGATAACGTCCGTTAGAGCGGCTAACGGAGCGGCTAACTCGGAAGAGTTACCGGATGAAGAAGCAGAGTGTTGGAATATTTGCTTTGTTGCGAGAAATAGGAACTTTTGATTTTATTTCGCAAATCTCAATCACATCTTTAGGCTTACGATTCAAGATATTGCCACAGGCGGCTGCGTTCAAAGAATCTTGATCGTTACCGTTCAACCCATTATAAAAGATATTGACTTGTTGAAGCTCCGTGAATTCATGATGGGGGCATTTCTTGAGGAGATCTTTGAATCTCTCCCATGCCTCTCCAAAGTTTTCATCGAAGTTTTGACGAAATCCAGAAATTTCATTTTTAAGATTAGTCGTCTTTGATGGAGGAAAGAAATAATTGACAAATTTTTGAACAAGATCCTCCCATGTTTGATGGATCGAGGGGTTCTTTTTCCACCAATCGGGCTGCCCCTCAAGTGAAACGGAAAGAGCATCAATTTGATCACTTTTTGTGGCACATCCTTATAATTGATAGTTGAGGTTAATTTGTTAAACCAACGGATGTGTGCATACGGGTCTTCTCGATCAAACCCGTGGAATTGATTCATAGACACAAGTTGGATCAAATGCGTCTTCAATTCAAAGTGATCAGAATTGATTGGTGGTAAAACAATGGCATCTCCATAACCCTCGGTGGGTGCCTGGAGCATCTCCGCCATAGTTCGTTCGTCTGCCATATTGTTGTTTGGAATAGTACGAATCTCGGGTTCGACTATTCGGGCAGCACGTCGATGAGAACGTCTTTTAGGAATTTCTACTAGATCACGAAAAGGGCTCAATGATCTAGAAGAACGAGTGCGCATGCACTAGACGAAACTCGAGGAAACAAGAGAATTATGAAAATGAGGAACGAAGAATATTTTTGGGTTTTACGTTTGCTTGGTTACGGTTACGTCTACGAACTGCTTGGCGAGTGCGCATGCACTTCTGAAAACAACACTTTCAATTAAAACAAGACCGAGGCAAAACAACAGTGAACTTAAACCAATAATCCCACGTGAAATGATCACTTCTATAAGTAAAACGCACAAAGGAGCGGAGAGACTTTGTAGGTCAGCGCGCTTATTAAAACCCGTCTCTTTACACCAATTTAATGTCGGCCGTCCTTATACCCTACACGTTTGTTAAACCGATAAAATTAGACCAAAACACGAGCGACACAAAGGCAAGTTTTAAATCTTTTGTTCGGGAACTTATAATGATAACACCTCGGTTGAGAATGTTATATTGATTGTGTCTTCTATTTATTTAAAACAACAAGGAAAATCTTTTGTATTTTTAATCTTTTACATATATATACAAAGAAAAGAAAAATATTTTTGTATTTTTGTATTTTTATAAAAACAATAACTTCACGAGGAAGGTTCTTCAAGTCACTAATCGCAAAAACTTCACGATATTGTCGCAAACACACCTCCGCAGGCGGGCCAAAATTTGATTCGTTGTGAAGTGAGTGTGTGAAAACACAAATATCAACAATATCAAATTAACCGTAAAATCCGACAAATCAACCCTTTAGGAAAAAGGTCAACGTGCCAAACCTCACGGGTGTGATAAAAGTGATACCGGGAAGTGATTTCCCCGGGTCGTGTCCCAACGAGGTGTGAATGGAAGGATTCGTTGAGTTTCGTGATTAGAACTTGAATTGGATTTTAATGATTTTGGAATTGATTACGTATTCTACAATTTAATGAACGGGAATGTAATTAAGGCAAGGGAACCCTAATAAACTAAAATTAAACTAACACTAAGCCTAAGGAATGATAAAACGAAATCACACTAAGTCCTAGGGTGCAAAACGTAAAACGTAAAACGGTAAAACAACCCGAGCCATAAACGTAAAAATTTTGCAATTTAAGGGCTACGGTGTGAAATCAATTTTCCTACGATCTATTTGACTAAAAATAATTTTACGAAAAAGCGGAATATTTTTTCGACTTTTAAAATAATTTCTATGAATTAAAATCTATTTAACACTAATTAAATGATTAAAAATACTAAACTATTTTTGAAAAATGTGAAAAATTCACAGAAACTGCTTTAAGTTATGATACTCCTAAGAAAATTGAGAAAACAGTAGGTTGTTATTGGAAATAAGCAACAAATAAGCCAAAAAGAGCTTATAAGCAAAACTGCCTAAGTGTCTTTAAAGGAATAGTTTGTGTAAAATGCGTGAGACAAGTCCCAAGGGCGCAGTTGGTGAAGGTGTGTTGTGTGTGAGCTGAGTGGCTTGGGTTCGAGTCCCACCACTGTTTTTGTGAACTATTTTTTTTCAATTTTGCTTTTCAAATCTTAAAGACATAATCCAACTCAACATTTTTTTGTGAAAACTCTATTCATGAAAAGCTTTTAATGAGCTGTTTTAACAGCTTGTTGCCCACTGTTTGACAGAACCAAACTCACCCTTATAGCTACTGTCAACAAACAACATTAAACAAAACCATTTTTTTTTTCTTTCGGAAACTACTTAAAGTGATTAACCTGCAAATCTTTCTTAAAAACCAACTCTTGAAAAGCTTGAACAAACTGTTTGGAACAGCTTTTTCTAAACAGCCAAAACACCCCCTTCTTAGATTTCCTTAAGCACGAATAAGCAGTAAAGGAACTAGACTGCAAGATGAAGAGGGGGCAGATAAAATAGCTAAGCCAATAAGCTAAAACCAACAGTCCTAAGGCGATCTATAAGCTAAGTTAACTATAGACTAACCTAGGCAAACCAAGGCGAATCCTAAATAGCACTATAGTGGGAGACAGTTAAGCTATAATCACAATCAAATAAGCTAAAATCCTACTCTAAACCTACTGCAAATCAATATATCACAACTGACTATGCTTCAAGAACAATGATCAAACAAACGCCCCTTAGCTACTGATAAGCTTAAATCAAGCGTAAAAAACAGTTGGCAATTGAGACTAAACTAGGAAATCCTTAAACCACTAAAGGGAGCATATGTAGTAAAGGAAACTTTTAAGCACTGAAAAAGAAGAGACTTAGCTTTTGTGGTGAACTGCAGCAAATGGGCACAAGAGGACTGTTTGGAGCTTATTTTTAAGCTACAACACGACTTCCAAAGTAAAGAAAAGCTGCACTAGATCAAAGTTAGGATACCAAACATTCAGGAAAACTGATTTGGTGGCCAAGAAGGAGCTTTCAACAGCTTAAAATTCAAGCTGAGATCAGCTGTGGTAGGCTACTTCTAGTTGCTGAAATGCAGGCTGAAACACAGCCCCTGAGGCTATTTTGAGCTTAATTTTAAGCTGCTAAAGGTGCACCAAAATGGAAAAGAAGCTTGAAATTTCAAATCAACACTGCTGAGATTCACAAGAAAAACAAAATTCAAGTTAAGGGATCCTTTTGACAGCTTAAAATTAAGCTATCAAAAGTACTACTGGGCTGATTTACTACTGAGACAGAACCAGGTGTAAAGGAAATACTTGACCAAGCTCTTTAAACACTAATTGCCCACCAAAAAGTTTTACCAACTGTGGTTAAATCATCATCTAGCAACCTGCTAGAAACCCAAAATGGGTCAAAAACTGGCGTTTGACCCACTAAACTTGTTAAACCAAATACCCCTTTTAAAACAGTTTGCGACCCCTGTTTTTTTTTTCCTTTCTTTTTTTTGAGATTGGATACAAACAATTAATAACAATAAAGTTATAAACAAAAAGAGAACTGAAATTAACTAAAAGAGACTTTTCATTGAACTTAAAATGGAGATTACAAAAGAAAATTAAAACTGGAAAAAGACTTCTAAAAACTAGGGGTGCCTTTCACTGGCTACATGTGATCCTATTTATACTACTAAACTACTTGGGTCTTCCTCTTTCTTCTCTTCATTTGTGCTTTCTTTGTGAGGGCAGCCAAGCCAAGGTTCCATCTTGTGCTTTCTTGAACAAATCTCAACCCTTGAATAGTTAGGTACCATTTAGAATGAATCTGAGCCATCCACTGATTTATTTGACTAGGATTGATGAGCTGGATATTGGGGGGGAAATGGTAGTGGGTTTGGGTTTTGGGAAAATCCGGGTAAAGAGGGTGGTGGAGTGTTTGGGTTTAGGTGAAGTTGGGTAAAAGAGAGAAGGAGGGGTGGAGTGTTTGGGGAGGAGAGAAAGAAAAGTTAGGGTTCTGTGTTCTTGGGAGCAGGGGAACTTGGGCGGGAAAACAATGGGGAAGACAAAGATAGAGGTGGAGTGTTAAACACTTGCTAGGGTTGGGTGGGTATTTATTTGACCGGGTCAGGGTAAGGGTTATCCGGGTTGGGGGGCTACTGGATTGGGTTGGTTTTATTTTGGGCCTTGGTTGGTTTTAGAATTGTACTTAGGACTAAACATGAATCCACATAATACCTTAGGGACCAAAACTGCCACATTGAAAATTTTAGGGTCCACGAATGTAAATTCTGAAATTATAATCCAAGGTCCAATCTTGTGACTCTCAAATAAACCAAGGGACCAAATTTGCAAATTGTGAAATCCGAGGACTAAACTTGACAAATTTAAAAATCCAGGGATTAAAACTGTAATTTCTCAACCTTTTGAAATTTTTCACCAAAGGACTAATTATGACAACTTATGATTTCAAAAGGACCTTTGGTGACTTTTCTTTTTAAATTACGTGCTCAGGGACTATTTCTGTCAATTTTTGAAAGACGGGGGACTGAAACTGCCAATTGTGCAAACTTTGTTCGTTTTTCATCTGATTTTAAACATTTTGCATCTGAAACATATAAAACACAATTTTGAGATATTTTCAGTATTTTGATGCATTTCGGAGTGTTTTTAAATGTTTTGCAGCTCAGATTTGACCAAAAATAATGAGTGAATACGCACTCATCAACTACCCTGACCAATATCATTACCCTTACCAATATCAGTCTATCAGTACCCTGCCTATCAGTACCCATAACACTTCCTTCTCCACTAGGCCATTCAATTGCTAATCTTTGCCTTTTTTCGGTCACTCTCTTCTTAAGGTGTTTGGGTCCACTTCATCCGTAGTTGTTCTATCATTACCTTTTGGGGTATCTTAAAGTAAGTTTAAAAACTTGTAAACCCATGTTCAATATAAACCTCAACTCTTTTACACTTATCTATATATTTTGTCAAACCTAAAACATCTAAATCACTTCCTAATGCTTGCAGACCATAATCTAAATTGTTGTTGGGTATTTTGTAATGATAATACATGATTTCTTTTCTATCATAACCTAACATCACAATCATATCATTTAGCTCAATAATTGAAAACAAATCAGCATCTACCATATCAAAGTAGTTGAAACTCCCTGACTTGTATTTCCTATTCGATGGGTCAGCTGAAATATCCACCATGGTAAATCTTTATTGAGAACATGTTTGGATCATTCCACTAAAAAAAAACCACAATTCAAAACTAGGGTTAGATCATTACACAAACCACACAAAAAAAACACAATATTGGGAATTGGGTATAACTTACTATATGCATGTACTTCATCAATCTCTTGATCTCTCGTACGAATATGCCACTCAGAAACAACCATTGCTTGAACTTATTTAGAGATTAGGGATTTAGGGTCTTTGTTTGATCAGCTTTAATGGTTTTGAGATTAACAGAGACGTGGGGTGGTTTTTTAAGTTTGGTGGTTTTGAGTTTATCCCAATTCAGAAAGTAATAAAAGGGGAAAGATAATAAAGAATGACAAAAATACCCTCACGTGTTATTGCACGTGGGGTAGAAAACGGGGAAAACTAACCTCGTTAGTGCTTAGGGATGATTTTTGCTAAACGTTTGTGGACTTGGTGGTGTTTATTGCTGAACGTTTGAGATAGGGATGATATCTGCAAATTTACACAAACCACAGGGATGATTTTTGCAGTTTACTCTTTTTTTTATATGCTATCTATAGAAACATATGGTAAATTAAATAATACATACTGATCTTTATTCTTGCTAGTATATAAGAACGAGAAGAACGTGATGCTGGGCGGAGCCAGAAAGTTTTTGTTGATGAGGCAAAATATAATAATTTTTACATTAAAAATTAGTTCGTTAAAAGGGCAAAATATGATAATTTTTGTCGAAGAGTTTTGAGACATATATTCCTATATTAAATTGGTATGTTTACCGACCGAATAACGACATAATTGCCATTTGAGTCTAGTAGTTGCATCTGTTTGACTCGAAAGGCAAAAGCCCAAGCCAATCCACCCACTCTAATAAATTCACAAACAACAGTGATCAGTCAAAATAATAACACCCTTGCATCACAAGTGGCACCATCAGCAAAACAGAAGATGAGTAACTTAATCTCATCATCACCTTCAGAAATGGACTTATTAGATCGACCCAATATCGAAGATTATTTACCCTCTGATTCTATTCATCAACAACAACCCAACACTAAGCTTAAATTGTATATAAATTTATTTCTTTCTTTCTTACTTTTTATTTATATATTTTTTATTTAATTTTTGTGATATGATTTTTTTGTAGGCGTGATTTATTAGATATATCGCCTACGTTAACTGAAGCAGCTGGTGCCATTGTTGATGTATGTGTTTTATTTTATTTTATGTTTTTCGATACAAATTTTGGTACTGTTTTATTGTTTTATACATCATATCTGAATTTTACTCATTTATAATTGTAGCTAAAAACTGATATATAGAGGATAACAGGAGCTGTTAATTATGGAAATAGTGATACTGTTTGCTTATTTCATGCTTAATTTCTTGATGAGTAGAAAAAAAGAACCTTAGGGTTTTTAGTTAAATATATGAAGGTAAAAAGGATATTCTAATTTCGTTTAATATAAGACCTGCTTACTAAAAACTGCTTATTCTGCCCCGAAATAAGCAGACGAGGAGAAGAAGTTTGGATTTTCCAAACTGCTTATCTGCTTTATGATAACTAGTCAAGCAGAAAAAACAACCAATCCCAAACACCGAAGTTTGGGCGGCCCCACTGACCTCCCACAGCCAACATGGGAAAGGTGAATCGTGTAACATCATGATTAAAGGGACATAGGGGCATGGTTTGAAGTTTTGAACCCATGACCTCCGCGTTATGCTTCATGTCCCTTAACCAATGAGCTAGTTTTGCGGGGACAGTAAAATTCCAATAGTAGCATGCTTCTTATGTGCATAATATAGGTCCCGATGTTCCAACAGTTGATCTTGGCTAGATTTTTCATTGTTTTTTCATGTCATTACTTTGCAAACGTTTTTTTGTCATTTATCTGCTCGATTTTTGGGGTGTGTCAATTCATACTGGTACATAGATAGTCAGGAACAAAAAAGGGAGATATCGTGAGACTCATATATGTTAGAAGCGGAATGAGCAGTTTTCTATAAGGAACATCTTTTCATAAGTAACATCTTTTCATGCTGGTCTTGCCATCTTCTTCATTTTGATTGTTATCTTCCTTATCAGATAGCATGGTAAAATGTTGTTCACTTTATAACCCGACCTTTAATCCTTCGTGTCTGAGCAGGACTCTTTCACGCGATGTTTCAAGTCAAACCCGCCAGAGCCTTGGAACTGGAACATTTATTTATTCCCATTGTGGTGCTTGGGAGTTGTAGTTAGATATGGGATTCTTTTCCCAGGGAGGTAAGCATTTGCGCCATTTAATCGCATATTATTTGGATTTATGTAACCTTGTTCTGAACGAATGGAACATAAATTATTTGAACAATGATTAGCCTTTTGAACCATCAGATATGGAACTTCATTTTTAAACAACCGATATGCATCTGCAACCATTGTTTTAATATATGTTCTTAAACAACCATCATATTTCTAGAAGTGCAAAAAAGAATATTCCAGCTGGCAAATTATAGCGAACACGTCACTTAAAGTTTCGAACTAGTGGGGCCTTCACTGTTGCCTACTAACCGAAGTGCTTTCTGAAAGTTAAGAAGTTTTTTGGTGGTCTAAAAACAGATATTCAAGTACAGTATTTCGAGAAGTGAATTGTATCTCTTGAAAGATGGGAATTACTGTTAAAATTTTTCTAATTTCATTACGTTTCCGCTTCTGGAATAATCCATTAGTTTGCCCCTCTCTCCAGATTCCATTGTTTAGAATTTACTTTCACCGAAATATACGTGTATGAAGCTTTCTATAATTAGAATATTAGTTACTTACCTATTAACCATGTCTAGACATTATGATAATGCATCATGTGGGTACCAGACCACCAGTTTATGACTGTTTGGTTCTTAATGATATTGCAGGGTTCTTATTCTGACATTAGGATGGATAATATTCCTATCGTGTTACATTCCTGTGCATGTGCTGTTAAAAGGGCATGATAAGTTGAGGAAAAGGTTAGAGGTATGATGCATCCTTTTACATCTATGCTTACTTACTACTATTAAATATGATGCATATGTTTTTGGGAGAAAGTTGAAATGTTTTTAGAGGGTATTTGGATTGATCGTCTAGTAATGGGAAAGCAAATGATAGTAAGTATTTGGTTGAGTGCAAACCAAACGCGATTTCACTTCTGGACCTTGTGTTAGATGGTTCTGTAAATCTGATGTTGTGATTCATTTTATCCACATACTTGCATTTCTTTTCACCATTCTTAATCTCATCTAATATACATTTCTATGGGCGGCAGAGAGCTCTGGTGGAGTTAATTTGCAGCTTCTTTGTTGCATCATGGACAGGAGTAGTAAAGTATCATGGTCCTCGGCCATCTGCAAGGCCTAAACAGGTATAATATTTCAGGTATTTTTTGCAATCAGTTTTATAAATCATTCTTTGTATTACGGTACTCAAAATCGACATTTTTATCTGAGTACGTGATTGTCGGATGAACAGGTGTTTGTGGCTAATCATACATCAATGATTGATTTCATCGTTTTAGAACAGATGACTGCATTTGCTGTTATCATGCAGAAGCACCCTGGATGGGTTGGTATGTGCTAATGCCTATTTTGCATATCCCACTAAATATGAGTGAGTGAAAAAAATGGCTGATTCATGTTACTTCATGTAGGACTTTTGCAAAGCACTATTTTGGAAAGTGTTGGATGTATATGGTTCAATCGTTCAGAAGCAAAGGATCGTGAAATTGTAACAAGAAAGTATGTGAAGTGTTTCCACTCTAAGCTGTCCCTTTTATTTTATTAATAGTTTATAAATGTTGTAATATGAGCTCGAATTCAGATTAAGGGAGCACGTTGAAGGAGCTGACAACAATCCTCTTCTTATATTCCCAGAAGGAACATGCGTAAATAATCATTATACCGTTATGTTCAAAAAGGTACATTTTTCAATCGGTATTAAGTAAGATTTTGTTTACTTCTTAGTTATATTTATTTGTTGGTAAGCGGCCCTTTCCTACGCTGACAAAGGTTCATGTCGAGTCACAAGAATAATCTCTCTTTTTCTTTGATTGTTATCTCGATCGGTCTTTCAGGGTGCGTTTGAACTCGGGGCCACTGTTTGCCCAATTGCAATTAAGTACAACAAGATATTTGTTGACGCCTTCTGGAATAGCAGAAAGTAAGAATTTTCCTTCCATAGTTTTTAATTCCAATATTCTTTTCTTAATTTATTGTCTTAAGATGTGTGATTTCATTTTGCAGACAATCCTTCACAACTCACCTATTGCAGCTGATGTGTTCATGGGCTGTGGTGTGTGATGTTTGGTACCTTGAGCCCCAAAAGATAAAGCCTGGAGAAACAGCCATCGAGTTTGCAGAAAGGTTTTGATATCTTCTTTAACTTGTTATATGTCGAGAGGTTTTACTTCATAGTGTCTAAAGTCATTTTATTTCGCTTTTTCAGGGTCAGGCAAATCATCTCCGTCCGTGCAGGTCTGAAGATGGTTCCTTGGGATGGATATTTGAAATACTCTCGCCCTAGCCCAAAACATAGAGAACGCAAGTAAGTTGAACTTCTATGATTCTTTGAAGTTTATATTTGTGCAAACAAAGATATTTCTAATATAGCCTGATGTACATTGTCTAAAACACGAGGGACAACTGACTCAAGTTTCTTCTATGGAATATGATTTGTGTTTGCAATATTGTGCAGGCAACAAAACTTTGCAGAGTCAGTTCTGCGTCAGTTGGAAGAAAAATAGAGGTTAGGAGCATAATTTTACAGCGCTTTTCTCATCACCTATTCCTTTCTATATCTGTATAGCCTCTGAAGCTGATCACACTACGATATAGATATGAACATGGCCTATATTTGTTGGAGCATTTAATTACTTATTACTCCGTATCATTTAACTGTGATATTTGGATGTCAATTGTCTTGTTATGTGATTTTAGAAGTTTTTTTTTATTGTTAATAAAAAACTTCCCTTGCCCATGTTACGTTATTTTTTTTAACTGTGTGCAATGTTCTTTTGGGCTGAGAATATTTCAGTATTCGCATATATATATATTTTTTTAATCTTTGTTGAGAATTTCAAGTTTTGAGAATAAGAGTGGTGTGTGTTTTAATAACATATTGCTCATGAAAACCTAACTTGGTGAGTAATTTTAAATTCATGAACACGTAGACGTTGCAGCAGTTGGGTGATTAGTTGGCTAACTAACGCAATTTGTAATGTTAGTTAGTTATTATAGGATCTCTCTAATAGCCTGCACAAACTAATTGTATTCTTTTCAGATAATAAAGTATGATGCTGCGGATCATAGATGGATGTCAATTATAGCATGAACAAACAAGGACGTCGGGTTTTTGCAGAAAGCGGGCTTAGTGATGCTACTTGTAATGTCTGCTACAGATGTGTGTGCTGACTTTTGGTTTTAAGAGCTTTATGCTTCATACTTTTCTTAATTTGGTTAGCAGAAGAGTAGTTTGTAATCATGAAAGATAAAGTTTTAATTAGTTTAATGGTATTGCTTTTGACAACAAAAAATAAGAGAGTTGTAATAATATCTTATTCAGTTTTGGTCGATTTACTTGAACATAAATTATCAGTAATTGATAAATGCTATTTGTTAAAATACAATGCACTTTAATATGCTTTATCATAATGCAACCTACATTGTGATGCCAAATAATAACTTGCCACTTGGGACAAATGGATTAAGTTATGTTAGATTTGTCATTATGTGCATAATGTAAACATAATTGTTTACTGGAGGGAACAACAAACATGGTTGAGATTTATCATCCAAGACACATAAGCCATATATTACATCAGAAACGGAAGTAACAAGAACAATAAGAAAGCTAGAGCAAGATAAGCAAAACAAATGTAACAGTAGCATAAGTGACTGACATGAAAAAGTAAAAATATGATAACAAGTTATGTGAATGCCATCCATGACGACACCCCACCTCACAACCATCACTGCAAATAGTCGGCCATTGTATTTCCTTGTAAAATTCAGATAGCCGTAACAGACCAACATCTCCACAAAACATTTTGGTCTGTCCAATTCCAATACATTGTAAACTACAAAACAGGGGCTTCTGCAAACGAAAATTCCAGATGTACCTGCATCAGCAAAAAGAATTAGCGGCAAACGACATGTATCTTCTTGTGTTCTTACCGGTTTTTGCTTCAGTTTCTAACAAAAATATGATCTATGTTTTCAGTTACCTGTAAGCTTTTTAAATTATGCATGAAATAAGTGCAATCCCTGCATAACTGCAACAACCTCGTCCATATTTTCATCATGTGATGCCCACTTATCATGGCATCCCATCTCGCAACCATGGGTGCAAATAAACAGCCATGGTCTATCCCTGCGAATTTCAGCTAACCGAGCAGCTCCACAATGCAAACCAAACCCTCTAATTCCAATCCATTGTAACCCACGAAACAAAGGCTTTTTTAAAAATTCCAAAGATTCCGCAGATAAAGCAGTGCAGTTATAAAGATCAAGCCTTCGTAGAAGCTTGCATTCACCATGAAGTGTTGACTCTAAAGCCAAAGCCTTCACAGAGGCATCTGTTACATGAAAACAGTTCCTGATGCACAGTTCTGTAAGCCCAACACAAGCATCAACAATGGTGATTATGGCATTATCAGTAATTCCAGGCATATAGCCGAGATCAAGCGATGACAAAGTCTTCCTAATTTTTCCTTCACTTTCTAACAGAAATGAGATCCCTTTATCAGTTACTCTCTTGCAGCCTCTTAGAAAAAGGCATGAAATGGGAGCATTCCCTTTACCTAAAACAGCCATACCAGCATCGGTGACATCTGTCCACCCTAGTTTTAAAGATGTCAATGACGTAAGGCATGAAACATTGCCAACGCAGAAATCTGTCACTCCTTTGCAGCTGGTAAAGTCAAGAACCTCTAATGAATTAAAATCCGCAAATTCAAGCACTGATTTACTAGTTATAGATTTGCATGACACCACTTTCACCTCTACGAGGGACCTAGGAACTTTGCTGACATTTCGGAATGACAAGTCTGTCAAATGGAAAGCATTTTGAATCACAAATTTCTTTAAATTCAAACATGAATGGATAACTGATGTGAACCCCACATCAGTAACTTTAGAAAACCCACTTAGTCGAACAGACTCTAGCTCTTTGCAACCCTTTGCAAGCAAAATCATGCCCTTATCAGTTGTCCTTTTGAATGAATATCGATTTCGTATCAAAGAGATGCTAGTCAGATGCCTACAACGACCAACTAATGACAAAATGCCTGAGTTAGATAGGTCATGAGAGGGAACAGGTTCATCTGTTGGTTCGTCTGTAAGATCTAACTCAACCAATAGAGGAAGACAGCATGCTATAGCATGGACAAGGGCATCAGTGATGAAATCTAAAACTAGTGATAAGTGTGTCAACGTCATCCCAAAAGTTGTAGAAGTAGCTGGGACCCCCACATTAGTTTTAGCAAATGTTTTTAGTAGAACAAGAGTATCTGATGCACTAACTCGCCCAAGCTTAAGAACCTTGACGGTTTGAGGTAGGATATCAAGTAACATAGAGCGATTAGAGCCAAAAAACAAATAATCGTCACCAGTTTCTCGTCCATCAAATTTGATAATTAGGGACTGTAAGTGTGAAAAATCTAGATCAGGATTGGTAAGAACATAAATGATGATATTATGCTTAGCATGAGAAAATAAATAATACTCCTAGTTAAGATAAATAATCTCATTTACCTCCAAGCATGCACAATTTCCAAGCGAGCCATCGTGAATCAAATTGTACACAACATGGTTGCCACTACGGCAGCCATAAAACTCAAGTGTGAGCAACCTGAATTCAATTCAAGTGTTATTTTGCAACCTCAATACAATCAAACTATCGAAGTTAACAACGTAACCTAATAATTCTAAAATCAACTGAATAATGTTTGAGGACGCCACCCAAGACTCAACTCTTGCAGCTTTTACGTAAAGGTTCAAACCCCGTGGATTAGTCGGCCAAAAGGTCGGAAACCATGGTTACTCACAAAAAAATATGTCTCTGGTTGCATTTATACCAAAACCAGCAAAAAAAACAGGTTAGATGACAAAGATATCCCAAAAAATTTTGGAAAAAAAAAATGTTACTTTCGGTTACATGAACTTTTTATTGGTTAATAAGATTTTGATCAGATTTGATATAAACGAAACTGGCATAGAGCAGCATATAAAGTAGTGTCATAGTTGGGTAGCTTTAATGAAAAAGGTTGAATAATTAGGTGGCCTTCTTATACATCTCTAAAAAGCTTAAATGAATAGAGCCTTGTGGTCAAGTGTTGAACCATTTGATAACCAAGGAACATTATCGACTAAGGTTTTCCGTCCCCGTCCAAAGTGTCATTTTATAATATCACTTATCACCATGCATGCAACTGTACAAAGGGAGCTAATCAAGTCTACAACAATTCGGATATCCACAAAAAGCAAGGCCCATGGGCTCATGAACATTTTCTCACCAAGAACAGCAGTCAATCATGTATAAGCCTTGTTCTTGTTCATTCTTTAAGATGTCAAATGAACGCAAATGAACGAAAAACAAACGAGCTAACATATACTTGAGTACATAAACATAAGCAATAAATCAACAATAAACCATTATGAGCAGATTAGCAAACTATCAAGAATGTGAATGACCAAACTCTGTTAAAGATAGTTCATCAAAAAAAAAACTTTCAGGTTACCTTAGATTTGGACAAGTAGTTCCAATGCTAGCAAGAAGTTCGTATGAGAGCGAACCACACTTTAATAAAACCAATTCTTCAACATCTGGTCCAAGAAAACTTATGACTGAAGAATCACTGAGACGAAGGCAGTCCAACGTAATCTTCTTTAATTTTCCAAACCTTTTAACAATTCCATCAACTGTTTGTGAATCGGGTGAAAATGTCTGCCACAAAATCCAGATCTAGTGGTAAATATTTAGGGCTTTTAGGTCTAAAAAGTCATGCAGCAAACTAAATATACTTCTTCCTCCTTGTCACCAAATGCCACTTTTATCATTAACACATTTATGATGTCAATTAGCATAAAAATTTTAATAATCTAATAGTAAGGCCGTAAGGATAAAGTGAAAATCTAATTAAAGCCACATAAAGTAAGAAAAATCCTATATTTGACAACGTGACGTAAAATGAGCGAAAGTTCAGTTATGTATCAAACTTGAACCATGCTAGAACCCTAAATTATGCCCAATATTGTCAAAATTGAAAATTCTTGTTATAATTAATGTATGTGAAGGCCACCCAAATATTAAGTTTTTAACATCTAGGCTGTCCGTTTATTAAAACTAACTTATAGGCTGTCCAACTACGTGTTTGTTTACCAACCTAGGACATTTAAGTAACTAATACTTGGTGCATTTAGTTACTCATTCAATTCTCAATATCTAAAGTCAGGGTCCCTGAATGAGTCTTACTCATTCAGTGAGAGGGTTGTTTTGGGGTTTTGTTCAGGGAGAATGAACCATTTCAGAGAAAACTTACTGAGATTGGGATTGTGATGGATCTGGACACACTCCTTGTGTCAATGATATTTTGTATAATATTATTAAGCACGCGGAATTTACTTAGTAATACTTAGAAGATGAATTGTATGATGTATTGTATGTAAACACAGATTAAACACAAAACTAAAGCTCCAATATTATTAAAGAATAATACGAGTGATCTTGCTTATCACTAGGGTTACACCTTGAAGCTCTTGTGAGTAATACGTAGGTAATTAGACAAGTACCTAAAACAATGACCTAGGACCTCCTTTTATACAGCAAGGAGTCCTTTACAAGATAAGTATAAAGCTAACATTATAGAATATACACAAGATCTATTCTATACTTATCTAGACGCGTTTAACTAAACATAAACTGATAGCAGTGGTAATAATGTACTGGTAGTGGGAATACGTTTCCCGCTAGTGTTAATTCAAGCAGTGTAAACCACAACTATCCGTGGTAATGAATTATTCCCAACAATCCTCCCGTAAACTTATGATTTCTCTGCAAATCAATAAGTTTCTTCAATCTTTATTATCTTCAAGGATTTGGGGAATTCAACCAAACACTTCACTTCTTCCTTAACTTCTGTATGGCTCTTGAACATTGATCTTGAAGTCTATGTAACAATGCTCTGACTTTCTCATTGTCTTCATGAACTCTTATTGTGGTACATAACATCACAGTGAGAGTTCCAGCTCTGATTGGATATTCTTTCTCAGCAAACATAAATGCATCTACTCCATTTCTTTGTAGAGACATGATGAACTTCACATGAGTCATAGTAAAACCATTTAGTACCGAACATAGACATGAGAACTTCCAGAAATCATCATCAACATTAGGTTCATAAAGCCTTCTAAGATTAATCCACAACTGCATCTCCTTTGTATCTTTGAGATCTTGAGCATTAAACCTTTCTTGAACTAACCTCCATAATGTATCAAGGTCATCTCTGTCAAAAGCTTTTATAAGATCTTCAAATTGAATGAATGATGAAGTTTCACCACCTAGTCTTGTGATCTTCCATGTTGAAACAAAATTGCTAGCAGTGTAAACTTCCCAATCAATAATAGGATGTCGAACTTGCAGTGGTTATGGATAAAAATCTTCTTCTACAATCACAATCATTCCAGTCAATTGTTCTTCAGTGAATTTCTCAGTAGGAATTTCTTTCTCAGTAGACCTTTCTTGTTCTTCAGAAACCTTAGTCTTCTTCATAGTTTGAGAATCACTTTCTTTGGCCTTTTTCTTCAATTCAGGAAACTTTCTTGCTTCTTCTTCAGAGTCCATTGGAGTAAAATCTTTATCTTGTTTTTGAACTATGTAGTAAGCCTTTTCAACTTGATCATCAGGCATTCCTCTGAATTGATGCTTCTTCCAACCACCAACATGACAACAATAAGTCTTCATGTATGCAAGTATTTGTGCTTTGGTTGGTTGTCTTGATTTCTTTTGGCCCTTTTTTACTGTACTAATCACATCTTCAAGTGCTTGGTTGTTCTTCATTTGAATGAAATCCTTCAACTGAGCAGTTCTTTGTTCTTCAGTTAATGATGCATCAGCTACCAGGTCAATTGCCTTTTTCTTGATTATTTGATTATTAGCAATCAAGAACTCAATATCTTCTTCAGTAGGAACATAACTAAACTCTGGAGTCTTCTCTTTAAGAATTGTAGGTTGAACAGTGAGAAGTGGATCTTCTTCCATTCTATCCAATCTTTTAGCTTCCATAAAGTGTTGGGAATTATGTGAAGTAGGATTACTGCTGTCATTACTGCCGAAGGTTTCTGCTGAAGTAGAAGCAGAATCTGCTGAAGAAGTGATTCTACTGAAGAGTACAAGCATTGCCGTGTTATGCTTTGAAGGGTAAAAGGCGACTAGGATCGCATGCGCTTACTTGTATTAAATGCTAACTCGTTATTATCTTTGAACGGCCCGAGGTTAGCATGGGTTTTATTGTACCGCTCAATATAGTTTAGTGTATTAGTCATTAAATGCATGCTTGCATGTTTAGTCGATTGGGTAGTAAGAGATTAGGGTTCCTTGTTTATAAAAGGAACCATATAGTTTGTAATAGAGACAGATCTGAAACATAGAGTTTCAGTGAATAAAAGATCCATAGAGGATCTAAGTGTTCTTAGTAATAACAACTTGTGTTTACATTCCGCTTTAGAACACGAGTTGTAGAGATTTTCTATTAGTTTGCTTATGATTACATAGGCAACACTAACGATCCACGAGTGCTAGATCTTTCAAGGTCTGAGAGTGTGCAACGTGTTAAACAGTTCAACAAGTGGTATCAGAGCCTCGGAGAGTCTCTACGATACTGAGAACCTTATTTTCCTCACCCAAATACAATCAAAAACTTATTTACAATGCCGGGCTGAACTGATGATGAATCAGAAGTCACAAACACCAACAACAACAACATCATCAAAAACACCACCTCTATGCAGAAACTTAGTCTCTCCAACAGTAATGGCAAGTTTCCTTATCTGAAGAAGGAAGAATATGATCGGTGGACAATGAAGATGCTGAACGATCTCCAATATTGATTGGAATCTATGGGAGATAGTAAAAATGGCAATGACCTAAAGAAGACCATCCTGATCTTGATGGTAAGTTCACCATTGCTCCTCCCAAAACTGCCGAAGAGGTTTTGGCGTTGCAAGAGCACAAGGTAAGAACCATCCTCCTTCAATCTATTCCAGAAGATCACTTAGGTGATTTTCACCACATGGTTGATGCAAAGGACATCTGTATGGCTCTTAAAGCTAGGTTTGGTGGTAATGAAGAGTCCAGAAGAATGAGGAAGTCCATGCTTAGACAACACTTCCAAGAGTTCAATATTTCGGAAGAAGAGGGTATCCACAAGGGATACTGACAGTTTCACAAGATTCGAGTCACTAAACCAATGAATGCAAAGCTGACAATGATGATAGAAACTCTAAGTTCCTTCGATCTTTGCCTCCATCTTGGTTGCATGTGAGTATAGCCCCGAAAGCTAAAGGTGGGCTGGACATGCTCACTTTTGACGAGCTATACAACAAACTCATATCTCTTGAACCTCGATGTCGATCTCCCTACCGTAACCTCCTCCTGTCATTCAGCCTTTGTTGGGACATCCCACTCGAATATGATGATGCATGCTTCTAGTCTATCTTATTTACCATCATCATCCTATCATCCCACTCCTTCACATCCTCAAGCTAAGACTGGAAGTATATTGGAGGATGTCCTTCACTTTGTTGTGATTATGACACTCAGCAGATCGGTATATGAAGACTTTGATCAAGTGGACCCACTTGAGATGGAGGAGATGAAGTTGAAATGGCAAGTGGCCATGCTTTCGGTGGATATCAAGAGGTTTGAAGAGAAGGCAGGAAGGAAGTTTGGATTCAAGGGAAAGGATCCACTCGATTTGACGGAGAAAGGTCAAGTGTTTCTCTTGCCACCGATGGGTCATTTCGAGGGAATGCAAAGACAGGAAGAATGGAGAGAGTACCACTACAATACCTTTCGTAGAATCGAGAAGGAGCTAGCACTTCAACTGACTCTAGTCACCTTGGATGAACAGGTCAACCTGGGTTGCTCATGACCCCGTGAATGTGGAAGCTGCTGATACAGAGAAGCTTGATCTGGCTGGCAAGGTGCACTTCGGAAGATAGGCATGATCATGCCTTCATGGGTCTTTCTCGTGTACACAGTCAAGCGTATATTTGGTTGTAGTGAAAGATACAATGAACTAAAAGAAGCTTATGATACTATGAAACCTAGATACAATGCATGCTATGTTGATAATGAAGCTTATAAAATTTCGTTAAAAACATTAGAAAGACAAAAGGTTTGGTTTCAAAAGAATCATATTGCTTATGAAGAAAAGATTAAGGTGCTTCAATTTGATCTAGATATTGCAAACATTAACTTGAAATGCACTGAAAATGAAAAAGTCGATACTATTCTTGAATCTAGAGCTTAAAGAGAGACTTGCTGAGGAAATAGCTAGACATAAACAATGGTTGATATCAGGTGACAATCTAGCTAAAGAAATATATAGTAGTCGGTCAGATGAACTCGGAATAGGTTTAGGTTTTCAAAAGTATGTAACTTTGGAAGCTAGGAATGATGGGCGTAAATCTACACCTGCAGGCTTAGAACATTTTAGAAAGGAAGGTGATTTGCATGCTGTCCCTGGACCTATTAGAGGTGAATTCATGCCCACTGACACTCTATTACTGTTGACTTTGATGGATCACACCATCTATGGCAAAAGTCAAAAGACTTGCCAGACAACGATGCTTCATCTTATGATTTTGTCTCTTTCTCTGACAGTGACAATTCATCGGATCAAGGATCTACTTACAGTTGTGATCCAAGTGATAAGTCGACCCTTCCCAAGCCCTCACCAGCCTACACCCAAGCTTTTGCACCCAAGACTATCTACAAGCCCTCTAGGATAGCTGCTGAGGAATCAACTTCCAAGCCTATTTCTCTTGAAGACTTGTCTTTTACATCTTTGCATAATTTGTCTGTTAAAAACAATTCCTTTAATGTTTCCGGTTTAAATACTTCTACATGTAATCGAACATCTTCTTTGTTGAATCTATCTTCCAAAAAGAAGACTTGTTTTGTTTGCGGAAGTAAATTTCATTTAATTAAGGATTGTGATTTTCATGAGCAAAGATCAGGTGCATGTGCTCTTAGCAGAAACCTAGACCAGTGTGGACCAATGTTAAAATTATTCCACCACATGTCCCACAAGCTAGAACTGACCCTTCTTGGAGGAAATCTCCTAATAGACTTTATATGCGACCCACTAGCCCATACTTTAAACATGGTTATTGGCCTGCATATGTTGACTCTATGAAAATTGGGAAAGGATGTTGGGGCACTGCTGTCAAGTCCTCAGCAGGTTGTTCTTGGAATAATAAAAGACCTAACTATCAATGAAAACCCAAGAACAATGGTGGATCTTACTCTTTTGTTAAACCTAAATCTAATGATCCACAAGGTGTTCAAGTCAACAATGACTTGAGCCTCCTCAGTATACTAACATTCCTTTGTAAATATGTTTGTTTTTATAGGATCATCCCCTTAAACATAAAGATATTGGTATTGTTGATAGTGGTCGTTCACGAGTATGTCTGTAATAGAGATATGGTGCACAATTTTGTTCCTATTGAAGAAGGAGGGAATGTGACCTTTGGTGGAAGTGATGGTAGAATTACTGGAAAAGGCACAATCAAGACACCTCTTCAGAACTTTGAGAATGTGTACTATGTTAGGAACTTGAGACTTCAACTTGTTCTATGTCTCACAAATTTGTGACACCAAGAACAAGGTACTCTTCTCTGAAAATGAATGTCTTGTGCTTTCTAAAGAGTTCAAGCTTCTAGAAGATACCTCAATCTCAGAGAGTCCCTCGAACTCACAATCTATACACATTCAACCTCAATGATGTTCACCCCGATGGTGACCTCACACTTTCTTCGGCTAAAGCATCATTGGATGAGTCCAATAAATGGCCTAGGAGAATGGCTCATGTGAATTTCAAAACTATAAACACTCTCTCCAAAAGGGGTCTTGTCGAAGGTCTTCCCACCAAAGTGTTCTCCAATGATCATAATTGTGTTGCATGCAACAAAGGGAAGCAACACTGAGCATCCTACAAAATGTCCTTTACGCAGTGAGCATCATCTCTGAACCTCTTCACCGTTACATATGGATCTTTTTGGTCCAACTCAAGTCAGAAGCATTGATCACAAGTTCTATTGTTTGGTCATCACGGATGGTTATAGCAGATTTTGTTGGGTGTTCTTTCTAAGAACTAAAGATGAAACAACTCCAGTCTTGAAAGACTTCATCACTCGTTGAAAATCAGTTGAACAAGAAGGTTAAGAATTGATTGTGATAATGGGACGAGTTCAAGAATGCCATTATTATAGAACTCAGTAGGTCTAAAGGGATAAAGAGGGACTATAGCAATCCAAGAACCCCGCAACAAAATGGGGTGGCTGAAAGAAAGAATAGGACCTTGATTGAGGCCGCAAGATCTATGCTTGCAGACTCCAAACTGCCCACTATGTTTTGGAATGGTGTTGGCACAGACTTGCTATGTGCTTAACATGGTCTCCATTACTAGACCTCACCTCAAGACACCATATGAACTTCTCTTTGGGAAGGTTCCTGTCATTCATTACCTCAAACCTTTTGGTTGTCAAGTGACCATTCTAAACACCAGTGATCCGTTGGGGAAGTTCGATGAGAAGGTTGATGATGGCTATATTGTGGGTTATTCAGCTAATAGCAAGGCTTATAGAGTGTACAACTTATCTGCCAAGAAGATTGAGGAGACGTTGAACCCGAGATACGGAGGATAAGCCCAATGTTCAGGGCAGTGTCATGTGTGGTCTTTTGACCTCGACTACCTAACCGATTATCTGGGTATACCGCACATATGGCTAACCAAAGTGCAGACTCTCAAGATTATCCCACTAACAATGCAGGGTACCTTGATGCCGACTCTGAAGTGAATTTGAAGATGATGAACATCCCATACTTGTGCCTTCTCTCCCTAACAATGTTGCGGTAACTCTTCGAGATACTTCTGGCGCGTGAAGATGAATCACACTATCTGAGGACCTTGCTAGGCTCTGACGACTCAAGAATTTGCAACTAAGCCCGAAGTCTGAAAAGGTAACGGGGAGCTTGCAAATGAGGTCCGATGGAAACCATTTTTCTGGCACAGCCGATCGCGATCTCTCCCATCGTCATCAAATCCTCACGGCTCGTCTGTTACTACTCCTACTCCTACTAGAGTGTCCACCGACTTTGGGGAACCGTATACTCGCTTTCCAAGTCCTTCAGATCTTGGAAATCATCAACCCAAATCTGGCATTTTCTCCTCACCTTCCTATGACACAACTTTTGTACCAATTGTGACGAATCTTGAACCTACCATTGAAGTCAACCCCACTACTACTAAAAGAATCAACTTTTCTCACCCTCAATCCAATATCATTGGAGACATTCTAGCTCTGTTAGAACTTCGAAAGGCTATCTCTAGCCCTAAATTTGGACAGGTTGCTTTTCTTTCCTATGTCTCAAATCAGAAAAGAGACAATCACACAGACTACAAGCATTGTCTGTTTGCATGTTTTCTTTCCTAAGTAGAACCAACCAGTGTCTCTCAAGCTCTTGAAGACTCAAGCTGGATTGAGGCAATGCAAGACGAAATGCAACAGTTCAAGAACCAACAAGTTTGGATCTTGGTACCTTTACCAGATGGGAAATATGTTATTGGAACTAAATGGATTCTGAAAATCAAAAGAGATGCACGGGGTGTGGTGATTAAGAACAAAGCAAGATTAGTAGCTCAAGGTTAGGGAAAGAGGAAGGGATTGACTATGATGAAGTGTTTGCACCTATTGCAAGAGTAGAGGCCATTCGAAATTTCTTGGCATATGCCTCTTACATGGGCTTCATGTTATATCAGATGGATGTTAAAGGTGCCTTTCTGTATGGAGAGATTGAAGAAGAAGTTTATGTCACACAACCCAAAGGATTTGAAGACCCAGGTCATCCTACTCATGTTTACAAAGTCGTTAAAGCTCTTTATGGACTTCATCGGGCACCAAGGGCACGGTATGCTGAGGCTTTCATCTTTTTCTGCTGAAGCATGGCTACAGAAGAGGTGCCATTGATAAAACTCTTTTTCTGAAGAAGAACTCGACGGATATCATACTTGTGCAAGTGTATGTGGATGACATCATTTTCGGATCCACTAAAGAAGCTTGGTGTAGGGAATTCGAGGGTCTAATGAAGGGAGAATTTCAGATGAGTGCCATGGGAGAGCTCACTTTCTTTTTGGGTCTCCAAGTTCATCGAAGCAGGATGGGATATTTATCAGTCAGGATAAATATGTGAGGGACATGTTGAAGAAATTCGACATGGAAGGTATCAGGACTGCCACAACACCTTATGAAGCTCCAAAAACAAAAGCCAACAATGATCCAGATCTACTTGTGAATGTTCATTTATACAGATCTATGATTGGTTCATTAATGTATCTAACACCTTCAAGGCCCGATATTACCTTTCTGTAAGTGTGTGCTCTCGTCATCAAGTCACTCCACTTACTTCCCATCTCAATGCAGTCAAGAAGATCTTTAAGTACCTCAAAGGCCAACCTCTTTTGGGCATTTGGTACCTAAAAGAGTCTCCTTTTAAGTTGGAAGCATATAGTGACATGATTATGCCGGTGCAAATCGGATAGGAGATCCACAACTGAGGGTCATCAATTCCTTGGAAAGAGATTGATCTCGTGGCAGAGCAAGAAACAAACCGTTGTGGCTACCTCAACTCTTGATCGGCAGTATGTTGTCAGCTGCAAACTGGCTGTGGGCAAGTACTATAGATCCAAAACCAGTTGCTGGACTATGGGTATAACTTCATGAACACAACTCTTTTATTGATAATCGAGTACCATATGCATTGTCAAAAATCCAGTTTTCCACAAGAGAACCAAACATATTAAAATCAGACACCACTTTATAAGAGATGCATATGAAAAACATTTGATAAATGTGGCTAAAATTCATACAGATGATAATGTGGCAGATCTGTTAACTAAAGCTTTTGATGGACCAAGGTTTCAACACCTAGTGGTCAATATTGGGATGCTTAACCCTTAACTGCCTAGTTTAAGGGGAGGCATAGGCCTCAGGGGAGGCATATACCTCAAGAGAGTGTTGTATTTGGTCCTTTGCATTATTTGTTTTATTTTACTTAATAATGTTTCTATTCCTTGTATTGTTTGTTATTCTTAGTAAAAAATTTCTTTTCTTGATTTATTGTATTTGGTGATGGTTTTAACTCACGGATATACCTTGTGTATATCAAAGAGTTAGCTAGTCCAAAGGGTACAGCTTTGGTAAAGACATGTCAAATCTGTTGATAGCTGTAATGGTTTGCTCAAAATCATAGGGTGCAACCACCCATGCTTAATTGCTGAGAGTTGTATGGTCCTCAATTCACCATGGTCTATTCCTTTTGGAATCCAAGAATTGGCTAGCCCACACGTATATGGATTGTGGAAAAGGCAACTATCTCCATATTTGGTTATCAATTCACCAATTCTAAGAATTGACTAGTCACGAGCAAACGGCTACATGTAAAGACACCTCAAAGTTAATATAGTTCTTTGATTTGCTCATAAATCGGATGGTTATCAATGTACCATAGTTCTGAACTTAAACATTTGGCTACTACAGTAGTAATGGCTATTGGTAAAGAGACATCAAATCCATTATTTTCAATGATTCACCTCTCGAGATGTTAACACACGGATGTGATGAGAATAGTATGCAATGATAAGTATTGATGTACATTATGTCATGTGTTCTTAAAGACACGGAGTCTCAAACGTTGATCATCATAGAGATGAGTTTGTTATTGGTTCTTTGCTACTGATATGTGAAAACAATCCTCTAGTACTGAAGTCTCAAAGATCTTTCAAGTAGAAGCTGGAACTTAACCTTGTCAAATTCCAGTTTAGGGGAGGATTGTTGGGAATTATGTGAAGTAGGATTACTGGCGTCATTCTTACGAAGGTTTCTGTGGTAGAAGCAGAATCTGTGAAGAAGTGATTCTCTTGAAGAGTACAAGCATTGCCGTGTATTCTGCTGAAGGGTAAAAGGCGACTAGGATCGACGATCGCTACTTGTATTAAATGCTAACTCATTATTATCTTTGAACGGCCCGAGGTTAGCATGGGTTTTATTGTATTGCTCAATATAGTTTAGTGTATTAGTCATTAAATGCATGCTTGCATGTTTAGTCGATTGGGTAGTAAGAGATTAGGGTTCCTTGTTTATAAAAGGAACCATATAGTTTGTAATAGAGACAGTCCGAAACATAGAGTTTCAGTGAATAAAAAGATCCATAGAGGATCTAAGTGTTCTTAGTAATAACAACTTGTGTTTACATTCAGCTTTAGAACACGAGTTGTAGAGATTTTCTATTAGTTTGCTTATGATTACATAGGCAACACTAACGATCCACGAGTGCTAGATCTTTCAAGGTCTGAGAGTGTGCAACGTGTTAAACAGTTCAACATAAAGCTTGCAACTTCCAATTCTTCAAGCTTCTTCTTTTTAGCAACTTCTTCTTCAGTAATTATCTTAGAAATTTCTCTATCAAGAGCAATCTGAGCTTGTCTTTTCTTTGAAATCTTTCTTCCAGTTTGCTCTACACTTTCCATAACTGCTTTACCATAAATTGTAACACCCCAACCCGACAAGGGTAAAGATGTCACAAATACAGTTTCATATCAGAACCTTAAGTACTATACAATAGCGGAAGCCTTTACAAAACTTACAAAAGAAAATATAAATAACTTAATAAATCACTGTTGATTTAACGTGTAACAAGCTAGTCTTAAGAAGTGTTGTAAGCATGCGTGAGTTATGATTTTGTGTAAGAACTAAGTGTCATGAATTAAAGTAATGTATGCATGGTCTCATGAGGTTGGCAAATTAATGATTAAAACCCTAAAACATTGTAATTCTGTCCGTCACTAAGAATAAGAATATACTTACAATTCTAAGAGTGTGAATGCGATAAATCCGTTATGACTTAATGATGCTAATAAGTATTAAATAAAACATAATCCGTGTAGATTCGTTGAAGGAGACGGCGACGTTATATCTTAAGTGATTCACTCATTCGTTTGCTTTTCTCTCATTTGCGTTAAATACAGGATATTACGACCTTTTCATAAGGTTCCTTATGACGTTTTCTTTTCGGTATTTTCTATTTCAATTATTAGGGTTTCCTATGCCATTGCTATGAACCCTTTCTGATTGTTTGATATGTTGCTTTTTGAAACACCTTTTTGAATCATGCAATATCTGATTTGAACATTATGTTAGAAAGACTTTGATATGTACATTTGTTGAACCTTGCTATATTTGATTATGAACTTCTGAATTGTGAGCATTTGGTTATGAAATTCTGGTTATGAAAGTATGATATGTGACTACGACATAAACTTCTGACTATTGAACCTTTGAACATGAACCTTATGATATGAATTATCGGATATGTTATCTGTGAACTTTGTGTTTGATTATGATCTGTGTCATTTATGACAATCTGTTTGACCTAAGTTAGTTTGACACCCGAGCCAATATTTTCACTAGTCATGGGGTTCCATGTTCGTGTCGGTGATGCACCTCTGACATGACTCTAGGGCGATAGAGTGATGTTCGCCACGTCCCTTTCGTTATCGTTTATTGATAGTATGACCACTATCCGTCTGTTGGGGCGTATGGATGCATCCTAGATCTGATCTGTTATCTGATATGTTTCTGGTGAATGATGTCATGTTCAATTTATCAAATTCTTCACTTGCAGTGGCAATATTTGGCTCTGCAGTGGAAATGAAATCGATGGTAAAATGGTTTGCATGCGAGAAAATGTCTTGATCTTCATGTTGCTCTCCATGAGTATCAGTTTCCTTTGCTCCTTTACTTGTATCTCCTTCATTTTCAAAAACAATTGTCCTCCCTCCGGTGTATTTTGTTTTCCTCCCTGTTTGGGAGAATTTCCCAAATCTTGACCAAAACCAGTGAATCACCATCGGTAGGTGAGGATGAAGATGAAATCACCAACTGCAGTTTTCTTTTCTTTTCAACCCATTCATCTCTTCCTGCAGGTCTGAATCTCCTCCTGTAAATGTTTAACATCCTTGGCATGATGCTTCTTGACATTTGCCAAATCTTTTTGTAGAGATTCAACCTGCTTGGCTAACTTTGTACACAAAACCATCAATTCAAATTGGTTCCCACTGCCCTCATCACTTCCAACTGTGTTACCTGTTGGGAGGTAAATCATGGGGCAAAGGTTCAGATTCTTCCCTAGTTGAACTAGGTGGAATTCTAGAACCACCAGCGCTTGTTCATAGACCATAAGGTTGAAACTTCTTTGTGTTGTCATGAGAGGAGTTGGTCATTTAGACCTTCTCTCATAGGTTTTGAAATGGTGGAACATAATCAATGTTTGGAACATTAATTATGGTGTGTTTTGTTGGTTGTGATCTTAGCAAGAATTTGTGGAAGGAGAGGTGTAAAAATCATATTGCCATCTTTGTTCAAATTTTGAAAAACTTTAGGCTTAAGGCAACTGATTTTATAAACATTAGTATGGGGTTGCAGTTGAAACTCATTTAGCACTACTTGCACAAACCTTGGATACATTGAAAATTTTGTTTTACTCTGTACATTGCCTTTCATACTTGTAAAAATATAATTTGACCGGTTAAAAATCTTATCAGTGACTAGACAAACCAAAGGATAAGCCATGGTTGAACTAAATTGCTCATAAGATGTTTTCTTTGGGTGAGACAATGCAACAGAGTATGAATCAAAAATCTCCATTGGGGACAAAACCACTCTTTTTGAAAGTAGCCTTTTTGTCGGTGGTATCATACCCCATGGATGATAAAGTATCATGAATTTCGGGCATAGGTAATGTGATGAGACCATTGAGATCACCCAATTGGAGTACTCTCCTCAAGGATGCCTCAGTAACATCAATAGTTACCCCATCCACAGTGGCTCGTAGAGCATCCACTATTTCATGTGTATCTCCATTCTCAAGTGTTATGGACTGAGCAGAAGTCCAAAACTGACTGATTTGAGAGATATAAATTGTGGATTTTAAAAGCAAAGCATACCTTATATGTGTGGTATGTAGAAAGTCCACAATTTGATGATAAACAGGGCCACTCTTCTCGTTAGACTTTTGTAGGTAGGCCACTAGGTTGTGCTCATCTGCAAAGTTTAAAGATGCCATAGAAACTTTTGATGAAAAACAATATTATGTCAGTAAGAATTGAAAGAATAACTAGCCAATTGAGAGAAAGATATATAGGGTTAGGGTTTAGAAGTATTATGTCAGTAAAATTATCTTTAGAAAGTATTTATCATAATATGGAAAGAATATAATTTCCTTAATATTTTAACCCTATATATATGACAAACAGTGGTTACTTTCAACGGCTAGTAAAAATAAGTTCTGACACAATCGGTTGTAGCGGCTAGAACAAGTGGTAAAATAACACTGTAGTGGAAACTGTGAACTAGCAGTGGTAATTTTTCACAAAAATTTCAAAGAGCAGTGGTAAATAAAATCATTTGAAAACTAGACTACTCTTATCATAGTTTTTAGCAAACTACCAGCTATCAACGGATTTGATATGTCTTTACCATGAGCCGTTTGCTATGGACTAGCCAACTCTTAATCATAAAGAATATGGTGAGTTGATAACCATATAGTTTTGGTAAACTATCAACCATAAACGGATTTGACAAGTCTTTACCAGTAGCCGTTTGCTCTGGACTAGTTGATTCTTATGTGGGTTAGACATGGTGAATCAATAACCATTTGTTGTGTATCTCAGATATACACCTTTTAAGATCAACTTCCATCAAAGCTTGGTTATGTATATAGAAATAACCAACTTGTTATTAATCAACAGTACCTTTAACCAAACCATTATCCAAGTAAAATATCTTCCAAAGTCAACCCAATAATATCTATATTTACTCCTTAACCTACCAAAATAGGAAAAAGTAAATATACTCATTAATTAACCCTTTCAACTTTTTTGTCTATATAAGGAGGCTTGGCTTTAGGTAAACTTCATCAATTCACATTCAAAGACAATATCCCCAAAAACATAAACATGAGCAATCCTTCCAACACCATCAACATCTCTTCTGATTCAGAAGAAGAGTATGTAATCGAGTCAGAGACATCCTTAGAGACATCAGGATGGTTTGGATACTTTCCACCGGTGGCTCTTCATCCAACGGTATACCAAAAGCGCTAAGCGTGTACTGCAGCTAAACCTGTACCATCACTTGAGTTTTACTCCAGCTCATCAGATAATGATGAGAAGAATGATGAAACCTATTCCATGGCCAAAGATTTGCCAAAAGCTCTTTCAATAGTACTGGAAACAGCTATCTCCAATATGAAGCAGATATCCATTCCAACAAAGTCAGCAATGCTACCACAACCTCCTCCACAAGTTCTTGGTCTTCCATGTCCAAGAATGCAGTCCACATAAGTATTCCTGCATCATACATATTGATCACATTTTGCATTACAATTTACTCCACCTCTAAAGCTGACATACTGTCCATCATAATGCTCAAAATCAGAAAGATAGGACTTGTTGCGAGTCATGTGCCTTGAACATCCACTATCGTATATCCTTGATCGATCTTTTGTCCTTGGATGTTCCTGCACATAAGAGTAAAGAGTTAGTTTCTTTTGGGGACCCAAGCCATGATTGACTTGGATCGGCCTCGTGTATCAATATAGTTAAATCTATCAAAGGTCATTGATACACCATTGGGATTGGTTGTAGAGGTATTTCCTTTAGGTTTCCATTCCCAACGTCTTGGGCCTTTAGAGCATTGCCCATGTCCCCCTCTTTTGTTTACAACCCTTGCAGTGGTAACTTTTGAATGAGCAGTGGTAACTGCGGTTTCATTTAGGCACCCACTGTTGATTATAATTAACCTTTTTAGCTTGAAAGGTTCCTTTCCCTGTTTGTGCAATTTTTGCAAAAGTTGTTTTGTAGTTTGCACTTTTAACAGGTGACTTAGGGTGAGCAGTGTTAACAGTTTTTGCAGTGGCAAAAGTTTTGAGTCCACTTCTTAGTTGAACTGCTCTTGGAACCATTTTTCAATGTGAATTAGGGTGTACATTATTTTGAAACCTGTTAGATTCCACCCTTTTATTCCCATAGACTTCCCTTCTCCCAACATGATAATCACAATAAGCATGTAAATGATCAAAACTACCACAGATATAGCATGCCTTATTGTACATTACAAAATCACTACCTAGTTGTTGAGATTTAACATGATTCCAACTCATCTGGTTACCTCTAGGAGCTGTAGGCTTGTTCCTATACATCTCAGCATACCTTACAGTTGGTCTAGGTTTATTACGTGGTTTCCTAGGTTCCTCTGTAACAGTATTAACAACTTTTGGGATAGAAGCCTCTTCATTCTTTTTAACATTCTCATCAAAAACAGATGAGTCACTAGCACTCTCAAAAACATCATTATCATACTTAACCTCATTCTCATTTTTTGATTTATGTCCTTTAAAGGACCATATTCTCTTTCAAGATCCTTAAAATCTTCTAAGCCTGTATGAGCTAAATCTATACCTGGAGGTGATGGAACACCTCTTAGTGGTGGAGGCACGGTATTATAACCCATACCAGACTTAGCTTTATTATATACTTGAGCATTCCAAATTTTATCAATTGACTTAGACTGATGATAACAAGTGTCTAAAGTTAAATTGATATTTTCATTTTGAAGTTTTTCAAGCTCCTTTTGGTATGCTTCATTCTCAGCAGTTGTATGTTCTACCTCTCTTCTAAGAAGAATCATATCATCATTATATTTTGACTCATTTGCCTGATAGTGCTCTATTTGCTTTTCTAATACTGCCAAAGCTCTCCTAAGGTTAGACACAGTATAATTAGCAGTATACAACTCTTGTCTTTCATTAGAATATAAATCATTAAGCCTTTCAACTTCTTTAGCAGTCCTACATGTTTTAGAACAACTATCAAAGTTTTGTACCTCGTCGAGAAAAAAGCCATGAGAGCAAATTGGTAGCAACAAGAGCAACATCAGAATGTTCTTCTTCTTGTTCATCATCCATGAAACTCCAATCATAGCTCACACCATCAATATCCAACATTGCCTTTGGTTCTTCCACAGTTGGTCCCTTCTTTTGCTTGTACCAAGTAGACTTGTTATCCTTGGTCTTTGGTCTTCTACATTCTCTAGCAAAATGTCCAAACTTGTGGCGGTTAAAGCACTCCACTTTCTTCTTATCAAAACCTGTAATTTCACTCCCATTGATGTGAATAGGCTTGCCAGTCTTCTTATAGAATTTCCTAGCCCTCATGCTAAGAAGAGCTATCTGCCATTTAATATCCATCTCCTCCAAGTCATCTTCATCAATTTGCTCTATGTCTTCATGAGTTAAGACAGAGCCATCAACTTGTGTGATATGAAAGCATAAAGGTAGAGTCTCCAATACTAGCAACCTTCTTCTTTGAACTGCGGTGAACACTAACATTACCAATGGAAACTTTAGAACCATCAATGGCAACTTCATCATCACTGTCATCTTCAGAATCATCATTGTCAACAGAGGTTGACAACAATACCAAGCTACTAGAGCTTGTGCCAAGTTTCCCTGCCTTCTTCAACCTTTGCTCAATAAGTTTGAAGTTGTTGTAAAGGTCATTGAGCTTCATTGTTTCTATATGCGATTTGTTTTCCAGACAGTAACATTTGTTTGAAACTCTAAAGGCAAACTTCTTAGAAACTTCAAATTGAGGTCTTCCTTTTCTATCTCAATGCCAAACACGGTCGGTTGTGTAACAATCTTACGAAGTTTGGTAAAAAATGCTATCAAGTGAGTCATTGCTTGAAGCAGAGAAGTTTTCATAACTTTGATTCAACAGTGTCTTTTGTGTCTTCTTTGTAGCATCATTACCACCAAACAGTTCTTTAGCAGTCTTGTGCTTGCTGAATGCAATGATTTGATCTCTAGGAAGAGTCATTAGCAACAAACTTCTAGCCTTAAGATCATTTTTCCTGCAAGCTTTTTCAATACTAGATTAAGGCACAAACACTTTCACAACATCTGTTTCACCAACCTTCATAGTACTAGTCACAGGCATGAAAGAATCACCAGTTTGAATGATCTCCCATAGAGCATAGTCCTGAATGAGAAAGTATTTCTCAATCAATATCCTCTACATCTCAAACTCATTAAGTTTGAGCTTTGGTAGCCTTGGTGTAGACGAGTTTGATTGGTTGTTTTCCATCTCCATTGAAAATTGAGTGAGTAGGTTAAGCTTATTCCTTGGATCTTCTAAAACAAAATATCAGAACCTTCGCTCTGATACCACTTGATGGATCTGGACACACTCCTTGTGTCAATGATATTTTGTATAATATTATTAAGCGCGCGGAATTTACTTAGTAATACTTAGAAGATGAATTGTATGATGTATTGTATGTAAACACAGATTAAACACAAAACTTAAGCTCCAATATTATTAAAGAATAATACGAGTGATCTTGCTTATCACTAGGGTTACACCTTGAAGCTCTTGTGAGTAATCGTGGTAATTAGACATGTATCTAAAACAATGACCTAGGACCTCCTTTTATACAACAAGGAGTCCTTTACAAGATAAGTATAAAGCTAACATTATAGAATATACACAAGATCTATTCTATACTTATCTAGACGCGTTATTCTAATCATAAACGATAGCGATGGTAATAATGTCTGGCAGTGGGAATACGTTTCCACTGCTAGTGTTATTTCAAGCAGTGTAAACCGTAACTATCCGTGGTAATGAATTATTCCCAACAGATTAGTTTTCAGGTTGCTGACTTTCAATGTCTAGCATTCCCAATTCAGCTTTCAGTCTCCTGAAGGTAGGTTCATCTAAGGGTTTGGTGAAGATATCAGCAAGTTGATATTCAGTAGGGATGAAATGAAGCTTTATGTCTTCTTTCATTATGTGGTCCCTGATGAAATGATATCTGATATCAATGTGTTTGGTTCTTTGGTGAAGGACATGGTTGTTGGAGATTGCAATAGCACTGGTGTTATCACAGAAGATGGGTACCATTTTGTAATGGATGTCATAGTTACTGAGTTGACTTTTCATCCATAAAACATTGGCACAACACCTTGAAGCAGCCACATACTCAGCTTCAGCTGAAGACATAGCCACTGATTATTGCTTTTTAGCACTCCAACAAACCAGTTTTCCTCCAAGAAATTGCAGGACCACTGAGGTACTTTTTCTGTCCATGTTGCAGCCAGCATAATCAGTCGAATATCCTTTGAGATCAAACCCGAGCACTTTGGATAGTAGAGTCCAAGGCTTGGAGTTCCCCAGGGTATCTGAGTATTCTTTTGTGCAGGTGAGATGGGATTCTTTGGGATTGGTGATATCTTGCTATTGAGACGGTGAGAATTGTATGCGTGCAGGCGGTTAGATACATCAGTGAGCCAACAATCCTCTCGAAATGGGTTTGATTGATGATTTGCGGTGAGATCAGGTCCAAGGTTGTTAGGAGGGACCATTGGTGTCTTCACCGAGGCATAGTCAGATATCTCATATTTCTTCAAGAGATTTCTGGTGTACTTCTCTTGACTGATGGAGGTTCCTTTATTAGTTTGTCTGATTTGTAGTCCAAGGAAGTATGTGAGTTCACCCATCATGCTCATTTCAAACTTCTTTGTCATCAGTTTTTCAAACTGTTTGCAAAGAGTGTAGTTTGTTTTGTTCAATTGGATCCAGGAGAAGGATGCATGTTTGGATGTGACTGGAATCTCTCCCTTTGCTGGTATTGATGCGACTTTGTGGGCTGCGGTGGAGAAGAAGAAAAAGAAATATCTGTCTAAATGTGAAGACAACGGTTACAAGTTCATACCATTTGCGTTTTCAACATTTGGGGAGCTTGACGTGGAGGCCTTGGATACACTTTCTCGCATCAAGACCATTCTTTGTTAGCCACTCAAATAATGTCAAGAGTGGTGCATTTATTTTTTATAGACTAAGTTTTTGTATCCAGAAAGGAGTGAGAGCCCAACTAGTGTCTCGGCTTCCCACCAATTT
The DNA here is from genome assembly GCA_910596185.1 of Chrysanthemum makinoi. Taxonomy (NCBI): domain Eukaryota; kingdom Viridiplantae; phylum Streptophyta; class Magnoliopsida; order Asterales; family Asteraceae; genus Chrysanthemum; species Chrysanthemum makinoi. Next base: position 258,637,507 of record OU343223.1, read on the forward strand.
CTTGTAAATCATTTTAGTTTTCTAATAAAGTGATGTTTTTATAATAATAATAATAATAATAATAATAATAATAGTAGTAGTAGTAGTAGTAGTAGTAGTAGTAGTAATAATAATAATAATAATAATAATAGTGACTAATGGTTGATTTTTTTCTTCTTTTTTCTTTTTCGTTTTTTTAGACTGATATGTACTAGTTTTTTTTTGGAGGCGTGTAATAATTTTTGAAATGCATGTATAATTACATAATCTTTTGTGTGGCTTAACCCCTTTAGAGAAAACTAGAAGGGGGGGGGGGGTGGTTCAGTAGTTTTGCCAATTTTAATTTAAGTTTCAAAGATTTAAATTCGATCTTATGTGAATTCGTAAGGATGGATAGATAGTATAAAGCAATAAGTAAAGTAAATAATGAAAGCAAGTAAAATAAAGGATAGAGAGTAGTGACACAAATGATTTATAGTGGTTCGGCTACATGGACACCTTCCTTGCCCTACTCCACTCCCCGAGTTCCCCACTCGAGAGTTCAAGCACTATGTCAACAAGCTCCTTCAACACGGCAGAGAAGCCTCACAATGTCGCTTACACTTTTTCCAGTACAAAGCTAAATACCAAGTCCTTAGAACGGCAGACCAAACCAACACAACTATTACACAACAACTATGTGAAATATAAAATACAAGATCTTGCTACATAAATCTTGTGGATGGACAAATCAATCAAGGACCTTTTGCTTGGATGACTTGTAGTATATCGTGATCTCGCCTTTGAGAAGGACCTATATGAGAATCACAACAAAAGAAAGAAGAACTACTAGATTGATCAAGTAATCAGAGGTTAGAAGAGTGAGATAATATACGAGAGAGTTGTAAGAAGAAGGGTGAGTAACAATGAAGAAATGACTCACTATTTATAGGCAAAAAAGCTTAGTGTAGCCCGGTTCCGGCGGATCCCTTACTTGGGGGATCCGTCCAGTGAAATCCTAGGGATCCGGCAGACTGGGTTGTACCAGTCCGGATTTTGGGTTGCAAACCGGGCTATGGTTATGGTCTTATGGGTATGAGCTATGGGTACCAAACAAGATACAATGTATCTAAACAATGGGTCATGGGTTATGGACATTGGGTCATGGGTCATGGATAATACCCAACATGATTTCATGCATGATGTCATGCAATGGGTCATGGGTTATGTAGGGATGGCAAAAAAATCCGTACCCGATGGGGACCCGATCCCCAAACCCGATTTTGACTGGGGAATCCCCGAGTTGACCGGGGATGGGAAATCCCTCAAATATGAAACCGGGGATTGGCGGGGATGGGGATAACATAAATCCCCGAACCCGACCCCGACTCCGATCTTTCTAGTGTATATGTATTTAGAGTTTATATGTTATATCCAAACTCGATTAACTTGTATATATATATATGTGTGTGTGTGTATATATATATATATATATATATATATATATATATATATATATATTTGTATATATGTTTATATGAGTATCGACATGTATATTTATATGCATATGTGATATTTATAGAATCAAGTACCTTTAGAATTAAAAACATAAAGACTAACTACATATTACTTATTAAATTTTCCGAATAGACACATGATACATATTGTTTTTATATTATATGCGATATTACAATGTTGAGGATGCTTTAAAGTTGAATTGAAATCATAATGAATCCAACTATGTGTGATGTACGCACGTTTATTGAAGCACTTTCTGAGTTAAAATTCTTTATATTTTCGATGAGTTGGTGGAAAATTTATGTTAGTTCATAAGGATTGAAAATCCCCGAATCTCCACGGGGATCCCCGATCCCCATTGGAGGCGGGGATGGGGATGTAAAGCAATTCCCCGATGGGGATGGGGACGGGGATGGGGATGGAGAGTGAAAACGAGGATGGGGATGGTAAATACAATCCCCGACATTCCCCGCCCCGTTGCCATCCCTAGGGTTATGGCTTAGCTCCATTGGTCATGGGTCTTGGATATTACCCATCCTATTACATAAAATATTACAATAAATGAATTATTACAACATTTTATGTGAATGAACAAATGTATATACTTTACAAAAATAACATGTATTCTAATAATTTTACTTATGATAATTTTATATTTGTTATCAACAAAACACAACGAGATCGCTAAATATGAATAAATGTTTTTACGGTTTATTTATATTAACACCCCCAATTTAACCAAGGCTTTATGCTATTTAGGACGTTCAAGCTCGCAACAATGAAAGAAGAAGCCAGTTTTCCTTAATCTAGCGTCTATCAATTAGAACAAGAGACAACCTAACAATAATCAATAACTATGTTTCATTAGATCTAAGCAAACACTAATTAATTTAGTTACGCATGATAGATAAGCAAGAACACAAACAAACAATCAAACATAGATGAAACATGGTGATAGATTGGATAAACAAACTTATCTTGAAATGTAAAAGAGGGTTTAGAACCCTAAAATACTGTCCAAGTCGGACCTAAAATGAACTAGAGTTTGCTCTCCAAAATAATACACACCTAATGCAGAAAATTCGAGGTCTATATATAGAATTTACATATGCGACGGCGTCGCCTTTTGATGGTGACGTCGTCTGATCGCCGTCATTAGGGTTTTGTCTTTGCCAAGTCATCACTAGGATGGCGTCAGGAAGAAAGTAGTGACGCCGTCTGAGTTGCCCGAGACGTTGTCTTGGGAAAACCTTGGTCGTCTGGTGTAGAATGAAAGAGTTACGGCCTGCTGAAATTAGGCGTGACGCCGTCACTTGTTAAGACCAGAATATGTTCTGAGCCATCGCTTGAGAAAGTTTGGAACACCATGTAAGCGACGGCGTCGCCGTTGATGTTGGGACGTCGTCCGACTTCTGAATTTGCCTTGTTTTCTTGACTTTGTCGTTTTCTTCATGTTTTCGCTTTTTTTTCGTCCAAATATGCTTCATTATAGCAATTTGCTTCCAAAAGACCTAAAATGTGAAAAGGAAATATTTTAAGCAGTAACGGATATAAAATGTAATGATTTAGGAATTAAATGACCCCATAAAAACGTATGTTTTAAATCCTTATCATCTGCTCTCCTGTGTGTTCCTCACTGTGCTATGTCAGACTCGTACGTCTTAACCGTTAGCGACAGTTGTACCAGTTTTCCCTTTGTGCACGTGTTCATACTGCCTGAAGGGAGTTACGAGGCCTCGTTCAGCCTGGGCTTATCTCTGTTTTAGTCAATGTTGACTTCTCGAACCACTTTGGGCTTGATCCGAGCGTGTGATTAATAACCATTGTGCCATTAATTATGATACGCTATCAGGCATATATGAAAATTTTCAAAGTTAATAGGGGGAGATATGAAATTGCCCAAAAAAATCAAACGAAATACTTATGAGCATGTTTAAACATTACCGTAGTTGCATACTTGTCAAATATCGCAATGTGAAAAAAATAGATGCATCACACTGCCTATTTTGATTTTTCCCTCCCAAAAAATATAATTTCTATAAACATAAACCAAATTATAAAAAGACACAACACTTTAGGTGCATCAAAATGAAGTGTCATAAATCATTGGCCGAAACTTTCATCATGAAAAAAAAAGTCGAACAAACAAAATTAGCCATAAAACTTTTAAATCTAACACAAAGTAACCACAAATATATATCAACAGTATTTATCAAAACACCAATCTAACATAACTTTATATACCTTAGCACAAACCGACCTCTACATTTCGAATCCTTATCAGTGATATGGCTAAGCACAAAAATTGGGCAAAGTATCCTTTAGATCTAACACAACATAGATAAATTCGAAAATCTTGTTAAACATCAAAAATCTAACAAACATTAAAGATCTCATGAGATCCATAATCACCATAGCCACACATCACCTACAACACTGTTTCTGCTCACCTTCTGCAACCCATTCCAACCCAATCGGTTGAGACCTTATTGGGGGTAGCCTCAAATGAGAGTCAAATTTTTTGTTTTACATTAATTTCTATTATTAGCAAGTTCTGAATCTGAAGTTTAAGTTAGAATGTCTTAAATCGTAAAGAGATAAAGACATATAAGTGGAGTTAGAGATAAAGATATTTTGGTGCGTTTAGTTAGGGGAAACACATTTGTTTTCTACAAAATATTTTATGAAAAATAAGGAATACCGAGATCGCGTTCAAATCAACGTTTTCTAACAAAATGTTTTGTAAAACACAAAATCTTTTATTTTCTAATTTAACAATGAAAACTACAAAACAAATTTTAGTTGTTTCTTTGTTTTCTTTGTAATGCACAACCTTCTTTCATTTTCTTCAAAATAAAAAAATACAAATATCAACTAAAACTAAAAGTAGGTTTTTATATTTTCAAGTGATAAGAGATTTTCAAATTTTCGCGAAAAATGCTGTAAACGAACATTATTTCACCAACTAAATGCATCTTCTAAGACTAGGCGGCAAGGATAAGGTGAGTGCAAGGTGAATGGTCAATTCACTCGTGAGTCTTGTGCAGTGGGTATGCATTCACGGGTGAGGCTCACAATTCAAGAGAGCTTAAGGTGAGTTACTCACCTCATTGTTTTTCACGCCAACCGTTTGAGGCATTAGTAAAAAAAAAAAAAAAATCCACTACCCCATTTTGTCCTTATAAATACCCATCAAATATATTTTCTAAAACACACACTACATTTTATAACTACATATTTCTTTAAAATCATCATGCCTCAAGAAAAACACCACCAAACACCAATCGTTTTAGGAAGAAATCAAGCAATCACCGACGCAGAAGGAACCTTCAATTTAGGAAATACTCCTTCGCCAAACCTACAAATCAACTTCCGAGGACAATCATTCTATAACCAAGCATACCAAAACGAACCATACCGTAACCCATATCCACAACAACATCAACAACAACAAGCTTTTAGCCAATTTACGCAACAACAACAAAGCGCGTTTAGTCAATTTTCACAACAAAACGCGTTCCCATTTGATAACCCAAACTACTTGTCACAAATACAAAGGGGTGGTTCGTCATCACAATCTCATACACAACAAAACATGTCTCCTATTTCTGCATTTGCAAATGAAGAAATGTACTCCCCTTTTTTTGGAGATGAATTTTATCAAACCCGGCCTCGTGAAGAATCGCCCGTCGAAGAATTGGCCCCGAACGGCACCGGCTAAAAGGTGTCGAGAAGGCAAGAGCTAGGACTTCTACGTGAGCCATCCCGAATGATTCCATGGACCCAAGATGAAGAAATTGCGTTGTGCAAAGGTTGGATTCATGTTTCAGAAGATAGTGCGGAGGTACTTGGTGATGGATTTTGGACTGGTAAAGGCGTACATAGAGAGCAAAACAAAGATGGATCGCGAACGTGCGATATGGTTTGTGGTAAATGGAAGACGCGATCGCCGAACGTGGCTCCGGTTTTGTGGAGTGTTCAATAACATTAAGCGTATGAATCCGATAAGTGGGCGAGCGATGATTACTACAATACGGACGCCAAACTTTGAAGTGAATCTTGTCACAAGTTCACACTCAAACATTGTTGGGAGGTGTTAGAAGCTTGTGACAAATGGAATGAAGTTGAAGTTCCAATTTTTAGCAGGAATCAAGCGAAAGGTCCAAGAGATACAAGTCATCCGGGTCTAGTTCATTCAACGAAGGCTGGAGATGCCAATATTAATTTGAATCTTGAGCTCAAGAAAACGAGGAGGATGATGTGCAGGGAAGTTCGGCGACCACGAGGCGAGGACAAAGCAAGGCAAAGAAGAGAAGGTGGATAAGGGCGATGCCGAATGTATGAATCGCAGGAATGCGGTGCCAGAATGAACCATCTGGTGAAGATAAACGAAATTTGAGTACCATGGCCATAAAAAAGGAGGTGGAGGATATAAAAGCGAGACAAAACGAATGATTATTTTGCGGTCATATGACTACTTAGCCAGAACATGAAGCCATAAAGCTACGTAGAGGATCAGCAGAAGTGGGGTTTGAGTTTTAGTTTTCATTTCGAAGTTTATTTAATGTTTAACTTTCGTATGTTTGTGTTTTTAATAATTGTAGTTTATGTACTTTTAATTTGAAGATTATGTAATGTTTTAATTCGATACGTTCGTTTTTTATTTTCATAGTTCGTTTATATATTTTGTAAAGTAAAAAAGAAAAAATGTTAAGGTGAAGGTGAAAGTGAGTCGCTGTTGGAAGGTGAGTGGAAGTGAGAGAGGTAGAAATTGATGTAAACTGGCGTGTAGCAAGTGAGTGCATACCTTGCCCTCCAGAGAATGAGGCCAGCTTAAATGGAGCAGGGAGGGCCCTACACAAAAATTCGCGCACAGTGTAAATATTATAGATTTTAGGGGTAATTTAGTTGAGGCCCTCTTAAAATAAATTCGGCCCCCAGAAAGAAAAAAAAAAAAAATAAATGTAGCGTCCGGCCTAAGTTCCCTGAAAAATGCTGTAACTAGAGAACAGCCATCCCGTGATGGCTAACAAGAGAACCACCACCACCTCCGCCACGGTACACGACGGCGACAGCTTACTAGAAAAGCTACCGGAAAGCATCCTTATTAATGAAATATTATTATTAAAACTAGAACCAGAAACACTAACCACACTTTGTTCCTTAGCTTGTGTTTCAACAAACCTTAAATCATCCGTACATAAAACACACTCTTCTTTCTCCTCACTCGATCTCTCCGTAAGTTTCTTTCCACATTTACGACATCGTTTTTACCTCTTTTTTTGGTAAATGGAGATATATATGCTTGTTTATTAGCTTATAAATCTGTTTGGTGAAACTAGGGCATTCTATGGTGTATCAAACTTCCAATATAAGTGGAAGTCCTCATCTTAACAATTTACTGAGGGGGTTGTTTGGGATTGCTTATTTAGCAGATAAGCAGTTTGAAGTGGGTTGGATCATCCAGACCACTTACGTGCTTATTGGGGGAAAAATAAGTACTAGTTTTTAATAAGCAGGTTGATTACATGCTATTTTAAAGTGCTTATTTTAGATGGTAAAATTACTTTTCTATACCACCATATCTAACTTAAAATGAATTAGATTGCAAATATCTAAAAAAATATTTTTGTTAGTCGTGTTGCATTTTCGTTTACAAAGTAACAAATCCAAACAGCAATTTCCTTAAGTGCTTATTTTCAAGCAGCTTATAAGTGATTATTTATAAGCCGAAAATATTAGCAATCCCAAACACCAAAGAACAAAACAGCTTAGTTAAAATGATAAATATAGCTTCTTGTACTTTCACAGAGCTCTTTTAAGGTGTTTGATGAGCTTATTTCAAAGGGCTTGTGGCTTTTTTTGTTTTTATTTTGGGAGAAACAAACTAACAAGCTTAAGCATGCTGTTGAGGCTTTTTGACAATGCATAAGGTATTAAGCTTAAGCTTACCCAAACACCCCTTAAACAAGAAAGTTCCCTATACAAAGAATGTGAAGTTGTGTACCAGCTTGTTATTCTATATTGATATACTAATATTTTCAATTTGAGTGGGATTTTGTGGCAGACGTTTTCACTCGATTCACAAACATTTGATGGAATAACAAAAAGGTTCCGGAACATCAAGAAGATCACCTTGGATTGCCTCCGTCTTAATGATTCCACTGTAGGAAGTATTCTTGGACCACATGTTGAAGAATTGATTTTGTTGAAATGTTATTCACTCTCTTTTAAACTTTTTACTCGCATTGGGGAAACTTGTCCAAATTTAAGGTATAAACAGACATTACTTTCATCTCAGTCGTTACTCTTGATAGTTACAAATCCATACTTTCTTTAATCGTATTCAGGGTGCTGACCCTTGAGATTTCTGGCTTCATTGAGAAGTCTGCACAACTAATGGGCGTGAACCTTGGAGGCTCAATTGGAAGTTGTCGATACTTGGAGGTAAATATGATTATTTGTCAGTAATAATAATTATTTGGTTTTTTTTATTGCATATATACCAACTCTCCTTTTTATATATCTCGTGTTAGTCACTATCTTTTTCATTGTACATTTGAGTAATTTTGAGATGGTCTTGTGTCCCATTTGAGTCATTTAGTAGCAAAAATACAACTTTCGAAAGTGATAATTATTATATAAAAAAGGGTATATTTATGCATAAAGATGTTTGACATATATAAAATGTTAAGATGATGGGTATAAGGTAAAACCCAATGGGACACAAGTTCATCTTTTAACGACTAATGTGTGCATAAAAAAGTACATTCTCTAAACATAACAAATGAAAAAGTACATTGGTATGGTTTTAATCATGCTAAGCATACATCTCATCATTTATGTTTCTACCATGACCGATTGATTCTTTCACATTTACAGTCCCTTAGAGTTAAAGTTCGTGGAGGAGAAATCAATACTCACAGCCTAATGTTGGGTCGTATCTGCATCTTGATGCCCCAAACGGTCAGGGTCCTCAAGCTTGAACCGGCTACTGGATCAGATATTTCGGCCTTTATAAGAGTGTTAACTATGAGAGCTCCTATCACTCCTGCGGATGCTGCACAAACGTTGACACACATATCACTAGTTATAGATAAAATTACTGATGACGTTATTCAAACTATTGCACGTTGTCTTCCTTTATTGACTGAGTTGGATCTTAAAGACAGGCCAGAATATGAACCATATGATGACCTATCTGACTTCGGGGTTCAGTCATTAGTTGGCTTTAAGTATCTGACAAGCCTATCCCTTATACGCAGTCGACAACGTATTCTTACTTCATTCAAAATGGTGACTGATATGGGCATGTTTTTGCTATCAGAGGGTTGCAAAGGATTAGAATCAGTTAGACTTGGTGGGTTTTCTAAAGTGACTGATGCTGGCTTCACTTCAATCTTCAATGCACGTTTGAAATTGAAGAAATTTGAGATTCAAAATGCTTCCCTTTTAACAGACTTGACATTCCAAGATGTCAGTAAGGTTCGTAGGTCTCTTGTAGAGGTTAAGTTGGTGTCGTGTAGTTCTATTACCAGCGAGGCTGTGAGTGAATTGGCGACATGCAGTTTGTTAGAGGTTCTTGATTTGCTTGGTTGCAGAAGTGTAGCAGATTCTTGTCTTAACAATGTTTCCCGCCTTGATTTGTTGACATGTTTAAACTTAGGGGGTGCGGATGTTACTGATGTTGGTATGAAGGTTTTAGGTACAGGGAATGCGCCTATTGCTCGCTTATCTTTAAGAGGCTGCAAGAGGGTAACCGATAAAGGGATCATGTTTTTGTTACGAAGTGAAGGAAAAATCACCAAAAATTTGTCATCTCTTGATCTCGGTCACATGCCTGGAATTACAGATAACGCTATTGCCACCATTGCTGATGTTTGTGCAGGGCTTACAGAACTGTGCATCAGAAACTGTTTTCATGTTACAGATGCATCCGTGAAGACTTTAGCTTTTATGGGAAGGTTACGGAGGCTCGATCTGTATAATTGTACTGCATTATCCGCTAAATCTTCTGAATATCTGAAGAAGCCTTTGTTTCGTGGCTTACAATGGATTGGAATTGGAGGGACCCGAATGTTTTGTGGAGATGTTGGGTTAGCTGAAATTTACAATGAAAAACGCTGGTTGTTTATCTGTGCTGATGGTTGTGAGGTGGGATGTCATGATGGATGGCAATATCATAAAACTTGATGCTGAGTTTTTCATATTGCTTGAAAGTTGGTCGATGCTAGTGTCTGACTTGTTCTACTTTCTTTTCCCAAACATTGTACAGTTTGGTTAAACTTATTGTGCTAGTTTGTCTACTCAGTTTCGGCTGGTTAATTCTATGGTTGCTTAAGTTTGTTAGCTAATTTATCCATAAACACTAGTGCGTATTCCAGTTTTAACGAAAATGTGTTTTTGAATAGAAGTTACCAGTAAGCAGAATCATTTCACATTTTGTGGATTAGTTTATCAATTGTTGCAGTCACATTTCGAGTTGCATAAATTGTAGTCAAAACACTTTAGGTCAATGATTGGAAGCATGGACTTACATTACCTGTTATTTTGCTTAAATTTTGATTTGAACTAGATTGATTTGAGCTGCAGAATATGGTCTTTAGAGAACATTTTTTTTACACAAAGGTCAATATTACAGTGCAATAAACCTGCTGGATGATATTGTGAACAATTTTTACCCTTGAAAGTTGAAATTATTTGCAAGAAAAAAAAAGAAGTAAAAAACATAGAAATTGAACAGTTGTCTATATCTGGAGAATAATGTTTGATTTCAATAGCAAAGTACCAGTCATTTCATAAAGACAACTCAGTTTTTGACACAAGAATCCCATCACTATCTGCATACAACCATTCCCCATCATGGATCAAAGTTCCTCCAATATGAACGGGAACATTCTTCTCACCGACGCCTCTTTTATTCGATTTCTGAGGATGTGAAGCCAATGCTCGAACCCCAATATCACACCCGTTAATCTCATCAACATCACGGATACAACCATTGACCACAATCCCAGCCCATCCCATGTTTTGAGCCAACTGCCCTAAGTTGCCGCCCACAAGTGCACATCTCATGCTTCCTCCACCATCAATGACAAGGACCCTACCTTCACCTTTAGTCTCGAGATGGTCTCTAACCAACACATTGTCTTCAAATACTTTGAGTGTGACTACAGGCCCTGAAAAAGCACGACATTGTCCGTAGATCTTGAATATGGGAGCAAGGGCTCGGAGATCACCACTTGCTAAGTGGGATGCATTTGCGTCACAAACTTCAGCTGTAGCAAAGGAAGCCATGATCCTGCCATAAAAACAAACATGTTTCACTACTCTTAGTAAAAATGATATATTCTTGGCAAGCAAAAAATAGGGATAGAGTTGGCAATATCGAGCCTAGCTGGGAAATAAGTAAAAATGGGTTGAGGTTAACACGGGGTATATTGCTATACATGTTTTTATTTTATTTTATTACTTATTAATGTGCTAAATGCCTAAATATGATTACAAATACAATATACTGTAACAATTATCGTATGAAACGATTTTGGGGGTTTTCATTCACACTTGAATACAGTAAGGATGAATCTCGACTCGTCTGGCTTCTCTCATTTTTCATTAGCTTAAACACATAAACCCATTGGAACTAATTATGGTCAAATTCACATAATTATTCACCACTAATTGAACATGCTAGCAATAAAGAGAACCTTTTAACTTATATTGCCTAAAAAACTAACCACTGAAGAAGAGAAACCACCTTCATATCACAAAGACAACCAAAAACGACAGTTCTAGAATAGCACTACATGTCTCTTCAATGGCAAAAATTTATTTGATGAATTTTTACGTCAAAAAAAGGTGGCTTTGATGTGTGAAGTAATCCGGTGGTATACAAATCACCTCTCATCATTAGTTACATAAGCCTAGTAATCAGCCTAACATAAAACACGCATAATAATCTAAGCATCATACACTAATAAGTAACAATAGGTTGATTTGACTGAAATCAAAACATTGAAAAGCTTGATTGGTAATCCGACAACCGAAAACATATAAAAGCAAAACATGAATAATATTCTCATAATTAAATTTGACAAAGGCAGCTTTGTTTTACCTTTAGCAAGTTAAATGAAACTGTAGAGAATCAAATGAGTGAAACAAATTTGACCCTGAAATGAAATGTGAGGACTAATGATTTGATTAGAGCATAATTCTTATTTCTAAAGTCAAAAAAGAGAAAATAGGATCATTGGTAATGTCTCTTTTTGGTGATTTACTGCGTAGTATATAGCAAGAATGAAGATGGTGGGCATTGATAATATTGGTGGGTGCACATAAGACATAAATTTCCTTGGAATGTGTGCATTGTGATCATCTTTTAGAATATACAAATGGGTTGTTATACATGCCCCTTCGACCACAAGAAAAGTACATTGCCATTTCTACTTGAAATATTATCTTCCTTTATTCTACTTTTATGTATCCAATCAAACATCTTAGCATAACACGGAAGAGAGTCAAGAGACGAGCTTGGCTCGAGACTCAAGTACCTTGGCAAGACTCACGCCTAGCTCACTATGGTCCAAAAGGTCTAGAACTTTACTCGAGTAGCCACAAAATATACATAAATTTTTTGCTGATGAACCAAACTCACCACATATATATGTATACATTGTACCTACATCTTGCTAAAGCTCAAAAAGCTTGTTAAAAGTGTCAGAGATCATTACTATGCTCTAATTAACCTGAGACCATTACTAAGCTCTAATTAACCTCGAAAAAATATTACTGGAACAAGTCGAGTTGAGCCAACATAAACATCCTAGTCTTAATTAGATGAATGCACCAACTTTTCTATATGAATTACAAAATAGACTTGTTAGATATCAGACACATTTTTATGACTCAAACTACAATTTTTTTTTTCCCTTTTAACCTAACCATAGTTTGTGACCTTTCGGCCGATATCACACAGACTCAAACCAAATATATTTTAAGAATGTTGACGTGGCCACTTCAGGTTGGTTGGCCACTTACATAAACACCACAAACTTTACAACTAACTTTATACATTACTTGCGAAAAACTTCATTTCTCATGAACTCCATCGAATTAAACATGTTCATCAACTTGCCTTGAATCATCAAAGATTCTTTTACATACTTATAATACATATATATGAAATGATAAAATACTTAAAACCATGTCAAACAAGTTCAAAGTAGATGGCAAAGATTGAGTTTTACCTTAATACCAATGCCTTTTTTGTGTCCTGTCGGTGGAGAACTGAAGAGATACACACACACACAAACACCTTAAATTGTATTTGTATGCGTTGAATTGTGACCATTCAAACAGGAATATGAAGCTGCTTAGTCATCCGGTTAGAACTATCCTAGTTATGCCAACAATCCCTTGACCGTTGACTTTTTATTTAATACTATCATAATTCTTTTTACATAGTAACACATTAAAACTATGACCATATAAACATCACAAATGAATCACATATAGTTTTCTTTAGTTAAGCGAGTATTTTAGAACTATTTAAATCTTTACTTCTTTCTAAGACGATAATTTTTATTATGGTTGTTAAACGATCTCAATTTTAAATTTAGGATCTTACGATTTTACGATAATACATAACAAAAATGATCTCAATCCTACGTAGTATCTTTGCAAATAGGATTTTAATATGATCCCGATTTTGACCATAAAATCTTAAAATCTCGATTGATCTGATCTTACTTTTCTCGAATCACAAGTTGAAAAGACTACAAATTTATGTATTAAGTTTTGTAGAATATGAAAATAAAAAAACTAATTGTATTAAACACTTAATAATTATAATTTTAATATACATTTTATGATATATGATATATAACAATATGTAGATTTACATAATTTTACAATGCCTATTAAGAAAATGACAGTATAATAAGATCTTAAAATCTCTATCCAATCTCACGATCACGATATTGCAAAGACAAAAACGATCCTAGATATGATCGCGATTTTAAAAACCTTGTTTTTATACCTCCATACTACTGAGAATAGTTGATAACTGTTTTTAACAAGGATTGAACTTAAAATCTATATAGTTTACTAAACAAAAATTCTTAGCTAATATCACACCTAGTTGGCTTAACGAGTTAGATTTGGAAACATAACTTAGGCTGAGCTTGGTTTTGCTCACGGAACCTAACTTTCGGATATTACAAAGGAGAAAACTAAAATTAATAGATGATTTTATACTCCCATCATCCCAAAATATATGTTTATGTTTTTCGATGTTTTCAATCATCAAAAGAGAGTTCAGTGCATGAAAATAATAAGTGTAGTTAATGGGATATTCTAAAACTTTATTCACTTAGGGTGTGTTTGTTTTGAAGGTATGAGAATGAGGAATGACTATCATCTCCTTAAAAAGTGTTTGGTTGGTAGGTTTGAATCTTGAAACTGGTAATAATACCCATGAAAATAGGTATATCTCAAACCCACCATGAAAGATGGGTTTTCTCTCTCCTCAATCATACCCATACCTATTCTCATACCCATTAAGAAACCAAACGCCTCCTTAACAAATTGCTTATCCTTATGTGACAACCGTCAATTTCTGGTTAGTGGCCAATAACCATTTTTGTCATTTTTAATCTTTTTTTATGTTGATAAGTTGGTTTTATACTTGTCTTATAGTTTACGTCAATTTTATTAGGAACCTGTGTCAACGAACGTGTCTACGACGGTACGACCTACGTTTTTTGTTTAACATCGTTTAAACATCTCGATATGCTCGTGTCACATTTAAAATACTAAAATAAGTTATTTTGACAACTTACAACATTTTTATAAGTTTTGGACTTTTACGTTACCCGGTATTACGTTTTTCGCGTTTTAAGACTTTACGTTTTTAATTTAAGTACAAACTTTACACAAAATATCAAAACTAAAAAAAAAAATGAGTTGGGTTTGCTTGTGTGTGTAACCAAGTCCCCCCCCATTCAAAATCTCTTTAGTGCTCTCCCATCTCCTTGTTGCCGTACACCATCAACCACCATAGTACCACCACCAAATTTTATTGAAGCTTGTTTGAAGGTAAAACTAGAGGTGCAAGAACTCTTGTATCATTCTTGCACCAAATCTCTTTAAAAATAGACTTCTCTTATGATTTATGCAAGTTCTTAAATAATCTTTATAGACCTGTGATTTTCTTGATAAAGTACTCTTATTAGAGTCATAATATTGTGGAAAAACTTTGGTTAGTTGATTTGTAGAAGTGGTTTAATGATTTGCTCAAAAGAACTAGCTCAAAATCTTGTTTTATGAACTTGTGACATACTTTTAAGAACGTATATGAAATAGGCTCTTAGATCTAGTTTGCTACTAAGATTATTTGATAAAAATGGTGTTAAGATATGTATAAAATAATTTTGGGTGTTGGTGGGGGTCGTTTTTGCTTGATTGGGTGGTGATTGGACATGATTTGGTTATAGCAAATTTAGAATAACTCACGTTTAAATCTTTGGGTCATATTGTTTTGATGATATATTGATGAAAAATATGTCTTTAAATATGTTTTGGGTCTAAACTCATCTACTCAGAGTCTAGCTTCATATATATAAATTTCTCAAAAATTTGAGGTCGTTTGGTTAGTGAGATTTGTAAAATGGTGTAAGGTGTCAAATCTGTTTACAACCCTTGTACTAAATGGGCTAGAAATCACAAATTATGGCATATCTATACTTGAAACTGATGTGGGAGAATAATTCTAAGTGTTATTTTTATTCTCTCATTGGCCTAGCTTATAAAACTTTGGTTAAGACCGTCTGATCATTAAAATACTGTTGTATGTCCAAATTTAACCATTTTTGGAGTCGGGTCAAATAGATCGGGTAAACATCTTTTATAAAATCCGCAAATATTATTGAAGACACCTAAGACACTGTATAATGGCATTCTAAAAGGGGTTAACCATTAGACAAGTTTAAGTTGGTGAATTGGTTGTTCGTTGTTGTCACACCCCCAAAATGTCGCAGCGAAAGACAATGAGGCCTGACTTTCATGGAAACAAAGTTACAAGTTATATTGAACGACCTCTACATGAGTCGTTTGAAAATACACATTTGATCTCATCAATAAAGTTTTATCAAGACAATATTCCGAGAAATCTTAACCAAAAGTATAAAGGTAACACATTAAGTCTTCGAAAATGATGAGACCGCAAATATGTGACTCTAGTAATAATGCTCCAGTTGTAACCCATGCAAACGCGTCTAAGTACCTGAGAAATACATGCTAAAAGTAGTCAACATAAAGTTGGTGAGTTAATAAGTTTAAGTAAATAAGATGAAAACCGTTTTAAGTGCATTAGTATGGAAATTATCATATCAATCCTCTTGTTACAAGTCGCGCCCATACAAGACTTGTAATACTTAGATTCAAATATAACTCCATGTAAACAATGTAAATGTAAATGTCAAGTACGGACCATAATATTTCAGTAAGAATGACCATCATAACAAATACAATGTCATCGAAAAATATATACAATGCCCTAAGCTCATGACCCCGAAGCTCGACGTAATCATATGCAATCAAGCATAAATAGTACTAATGTCCCAAGTAAGTGTTTGCCAGACACTCGGAATTATCCGAATGATATGCGTCTGTTTACCAAGTTGGAGGGAACAACTCGGACGAGGGTGTCAACCCAATAGATTTATTCACAACATTCGCGCTTACATGTAATTAACGGTTCATGATTTATGGGGACTTAATTGGTGTATTCAGTAACTTAGGCAATATAACAGTTTTTGTACTTGTGTCCGTGAAAAGTAATTGAGTGTCGAGTAATGTGTTCGCATAATGGAACAAGTATTTAGATATCTCAAATAAAATATTTGAGAAAACAATCATGTATTTATGTAAAAGCAAATTGACGGGCTTTAAGTAATTATCAAGTATTCAAGTAGAACAAATAGAGTATTTGTGTAAACAACCATGTGTTTAAATAAAACAAATAAAGTATTTGAGAAATCGATCATGTATTTGTATAAAGCAAGAAGTGGTTTAATTAACCAAGCATGTATTCTCACCAGAAAGAAATTCTAAACAAGTGTAATACGGGCTATGAAACTCACCGTAAGTAATCAACGTAGTCAAAAGATATCTGGAAAGGAAATGAGTTTTCAAGTGTGAAAAACTCTATGGCGACCTAAAATATATTAGTCTTCTTATACAATCGTAATGTGTAATGTATGCATTTTATAAAATAGTTTCACCGGTACATGTTTGCAAAATAGTTTTGTAGTGAAAATATAGTTTCGCCGAAGTATATTATTTATAGTCAATTAATATACTTCGTAGTATTTTTCCAAGTATTCTCGTGATTTACTTATATCACTTCGTTAATAATTTTCTTAGATTATTTCCGACTCAATAGTAAAGTGTACATAAAACGCTAAGACTTTTATTTAGTCCGTTTTAGCTCGTTTTGACTTAAAACACTTAAAAGCGTTCACGAACATTTTCCGACAGCTTTTGACAAAAGATGTCAATAGTGAAAAATATATATTTTCAACATATCTTAGATTGACCATAACTTCTTCGTTTTTAAGAATTACGACTCGCGCCAAAGCTCGTTTTGATGGTAATAGCATTATTTACGAAAAAATATTTTATAAGTTTTCCCCGTCTCGGACTAAAAACGTGTCAAAAAGCATTCGGAAAATCCTGATAGCACGTATTATTTTTATTCGAAGTTGTCAAAAATAGTTTTCGCCAAAAACTTTGGCTAGCCGTAATGTACTCGTTTTAACTCCGGTTTTTAAGTTCTACCTATCCCCGCGAAGGTATTTAAGTATACTATCATATGTTAAGGCCTCGGCTACCCGGTTTATCTTTTAAAGTCCGATTTTACCTCGTGAGAAATCCTAACAGCTTGTTATATTTCAAGAAAATAGTTTTCGTTATTAAAACTTTAAAACCTCATAACTTGTTCGTTATAAGTCCGTTTTTATCCGTTCAAGCGACCACGTTTTTTTTATAAAGCTTATTTTCTATTTCTGTAGTCAAATCTTATAGCACTAAAACTATTTTTTTTGTGTAAATCAAAATAGGACGGCCTCTTAATATAGTTTTCCAAAACACAAATTCAACACTACCAAATAATCAAACTACCTCAAAATCAACTCCAAAGCTATCCTAATCCCTTCCATCAATTCTTCAACAATTTTTATAGTGCCATAATAATAATAACAACATAATAAAAATGCCTAATATCATGAGATGATTAATTAAACATAACAAATACATAATTAAACATATGAAGTGTATAAAATACATGTGTAAAAGTATAAAAATAGTTTTTAAGTTTACTTGAAGATGATGGATTATTGGTACAAGCAAGAATAATATAACCCAATGAGAACTCCAAAACCCCAAATACTAGTTTATAAACCCAAATAAGCACTAATAATCACTAAATAAGCAAACCACTATATTTTCCCTTGGATTTCACCTATGACCGAACCTTTAAATATAGAGGAGAGGTTTTCCTAGTTTTCCTAGTTTAAAATGTGCGCAGATAGTTTCCTGACCCCCATCTGCTTGCTTCCATCAGTCCATCTATATATTCCTTGTCGTCTTCGAGTAGACCTCTAGCTTCGCAAGCCTCTTTGTATGTAGCATATGTGACACCCTCGTATTTTTTAAAATCATCCTAGTCCTGTGCACCTTTGACCTTGTTGAGTAAGACTCGTAAAAAGAACATTTCCCCAAAAGAAGGAGGGACATGATGCACTCTTCCAATGCATGTACCTTTTTGTCTTGGTAGCCATTTTCTTTCTTCTTGCTTCCATACATAATGTTCTGGGAACTGGTGATAAAAGAGCTTCCATGCTTCTTTGTATGTCTTGTTTATTTCCATCCAAGCTATAAACTTGTTTTCATTCACCGTTGCTTTTTCTAATGTGTAATCGATGCTTTCCGTGGCATCAAATATAACTGATTGTTCTCCTTTTAAGTGAAATGGCAACCTTTCTACAGGAGGAAATCTGTAGTGTATGTCGAATCCGTAAATCCTCCAGCCGCTTACATCTTTGAAAGGTATCTGCTAGTCGTAGTAATCTTTTACTTCATCAACATCTTCGTCTTCAAGTGCCACTGTTGCTCTGTCTGGTCCTTTATTTATGTACTTGAAAAGGTATTTTATAGACACTACTTGATTACAATATTCGACATTTATATGGGATTGATAACGTCGTAGTAAACCGGGGTTGTAGGGTACAACGTACCCATTATTCAGTTCTACTCTGCTTTTGGTAATTGTAGATCCATCGTTTCTTCGTTTGTAAGTTGCATACCCAGTTACATCAATGAATGTCTTATCATTGAATTCTTTTGGAAACTTTTTGGTGCATTTGTTTTTATGTGCGCAGGCATTTAAGGCGGTCTCGTCCGCAAGGGCCATGCATCATGTGGTATGCAACAATTTCGTGCAATCTGGGTCCTCTTTTTTTGTCGGTATCTCGAAGAAATAAAATGGTCTATATGTCTTTGGTGTAGTCATTTTATTTTTTTCTCGGGGAAAAGCAAAACGTGTGCATGTTGGAGGCCTCTCTTTTGGAATTCGATTGTGTAAACCGCTATATGATATAGATTATGTCATGTGTTACACATAAAATATTGTTGATTACTCTAATAAATAATAATGTTTATAAAATGTAAATTTCAAACTTACCTGCTTTGAGCTTGCCGAAATAACTACGGTCTTTAAAATCGTGCTTGAGGGAGTCAAGTTTTTGTTTAAATACTCGTGTTATTGCATCGGGTCTGTCTTCTGATTTTAACCCCTTCTCATTCACAAAACGTGCAATTTCGGCGGTTTGGGTTGCATGTGAACGTTATAAACAAATCTGGATATCCATAAACCTTGCAAATTGTCATGGCGTCTAAATAATTTTGCATCATATACCTTGGGCTGCCGGTAAAAGATGATGGAAATATCACTTTTTTCCCCCGTAGCTTTATTCCGGAATTTTTGTCCTCTGCCAGCTTGGCTAATTTATAGTACATTTCACTCCTTAGCTCTTTTTGTTGTTTACGTATGTACGAAAACCTTTCAGATTCAACCATAGTGTATGTGTCCATAATAAATTGTTGTGTCAATCTCTTTGAGTTGAGAATCATGGGGAAAATTCCGGCTCTATCTTGCAATCTATATGCAAAATACTCCCTCATTGTTACTCTTGTTTTTTTATTTGTTGTTGTATGATCTGTGATACCGGCATGGTATATGTTAATCCGATAACCGTCTTCAGCGTAGGGAAACAACAATGGATATTGTAGTGTCAGGTATGAAGGATGAAATTCACTAATTCTTCTAACGCCTCCTTCTTGCATATGGAGAATAATGTCTCTTTTGTTTGTTGTTGTGTCAAAGTCTCCGACTATCAGACCTGCAACTTCAGAAGCTGTTGGTAGATTGTAGTTTCTTCCATCGCGTTCTCTTGTACCAATAAGGCGTAATCTGAAATTATTATGTTTGTTTGAAGCCATATAACGTTCTTCAGCCATTCGAAACTGTTCTACTAATGGATTGATTTCATCAAGCATGTCACGTAATTCAACCGTGAGTTTATGGTCTACTAATTGGTTGTCTGTTGTTGTTGTGTCCTTTGCAAAAGATATACCGTGATGAATGAAACCGGTTTTATATTTATAATATATTAAAAGCAATAGTAAATGTTGTGTATCTTTATGTGCTTTCGTAGAGTAACATACCTGAAACTATTTATTCGATTTTGGATTTCATTTTTGGAGTCATAGATATATAGTTGTGCAAACATTGGTTTTTTGTCTTTCTCTGGCAATAAAGAACCCATCAAGTGATAATTTTGACCGTGTATCCTATAGCAAAACGCGTCGTATCCTTGATTAACTGATGTGTCTTGTTTTGCGCCCATGGAAGTAAAAGCAAACATGGAATTATAACGTTTGATATTATCAATGAATGTGCTGCTTTTTGGATGCTCACCGTTAATAAGTTTCTTTAATAATGGTGGTGGGTTTCGTACCTCATCGCCCAATTTGACTTTTCCCCTTCCGCAACATATTGAAAATGACTCTGAATTCGTGTGTGTATTTCCTATCATGCTCTCATTATTCCATAGTAATGCATCACAAGATTGGCATGCGAACATTGGATCGCCATGGTCTAGATAATCTGTTTGAACATAAATTTTTAAACTATGAATATTTGAAGTGTTGAAAGCATGTTTAATACACTTGTTTTAATATAAGATTTTGTGAGTGTACCATTAGAAATCCCTACAAACGTATCTGTTTTTGAATGTTCCGAGCTCTGCCGTTTGCCTAATATGGTTTTAAGCTTTAGCCTTTCTGATTTGCGTTTGGTTGAATTTGCAGCACCTCGTGTTTCTTTAATATATGTGGGTCTTTCAATAGTTGTTGTAATGTAATTTTTCTTTGTTAGCACTTACATGGTTCGGTTGATGCAATGTAACATTTGAAAAAATGTAAACAAAAAAGTATATCGTTGTTATCTTACATGGTTCGGTTGGAAGTTTTCATGGTCGACCCCTAGGACGGCGTATAGGTTGGTTAGTGTGTATTTGTGGCGGTCGTCCTGACCTTTGGAGACTAACATCGATATTATTGTTTTATTAGGTTGGTCGTCACGAGCTTGGAGACTAACATCAATGTTATTGGTTTGTTTGGTTGAAGTTAGAAGTGATTCGCCGTCACGTCCCGCCTTTTGATACTTATATCAATTGTTTTGCTGGATGGTTTGCGTCCTGAACATCGTTTACTTATATCAATCTGTTGGTTGGATGGTTTTGCGTCCTAAACATCGTTTCTTGATGTCAATGTTGTTCAGATTCATGGATGGTCGCCCCAGGTGGCGAATACTAATATCCATGTTGTTGTTTTGCATTATTGAAAATGCAGGATTTTGTTGATAGTTTTTTTTAAGATGTATACAATGGTTTAATAGTTTGTTTTCAATTCAGTGATTTTTTTAAATTGCATGGTATTTTCGTTTCTCTGTTTCTCAAAATAGTAAATTCGCAAATTTAAAATAAGGAATAGATAATTGTTATTAGGATTTGATAATTTAGTTAATGAATAATCTATTTTTTTTTAATTTATGATTTGATAAATTAGTTAACGAATAATCTATTTTTATTTTAAATTTATCACTTTGGATTGTTTTATTTTAATTTTGATATATATAGTTTTTAAAAAATATTTATCTTAAATTTTCAACATTTTTAGCTAATTTAGTGAATGAATAATCTATTTTTATAAAAAGATTATCACTTTGGATTGTCTTATTTTAATTTGGAGATATATATTGTTAGCGTATTTTTGAAAATAATAAATTTGTATAGATTTGATAATTTAGTTAACGAATACTTTATTTTTTAAAAACATTTATCATTTTGGATTGTTTTATTTTAATTTTGATATATATAGTTTTTAAAACATATTTATCCTAAATTTTCAACATTTTTAAATTGAAGTTTATTAAATCAGTACAAATTTTAAATAAGGAATAGATCATTATTAGTAGGGTTTGCTATTTAGTGAATGAATAATCTATTTTTATAAAAATATTATTACTTTGGATTGTTTTGTTTTTATTTTAATATATATATTGTTAGTGTATTTCTGAAAATACTAAATTTGTATATTTTAAAATAAGTTAATGACAATTATTATTAGGATTTTATCACTTTGGATTGTTTTATTTTAATTTTCGGGTATATATTGTAATTAACAAATGGAAATTCATTATCAAGGCCTTTATTTTTTAAAATATATTTATCCTGAATTTTCAACATGTTTAGATTAAAGTTTTAGTTTCAAGTTTATAAATTGAAATTATACATTAAACAAAGAACAAAAACATATAATATAAATGTCAACATGAGCGTTTTTCAACAAACACATCATTTATTAATAAAAAATTATTTAATTCAGCAACATGAAATCTAATAAACAAAAGAAAGGTAAAGGAAATTGTTGATGAGTGCTTATTCACTCATCGTTTTTACCCGCCTAAGACCTCAAAAATGACTAAAAACACCCAAATACGATCAAAATATGTCAAAAATATCCTCGGAGTGTGTTTTATGTCTTGCAGGTACAAAAGGATTGAAAACAGAGCGGAAACGGGCAAAATCGAGCTGAAATCAGAAAAGTGCTGAGAAGCCGGTGTCGGGATGTGATTTTCTACGATCGTTGATCAATTGAAGACCCGGACACATTTTTAGAATGGGTTTGAGAAAACCGTCTTAAAACCTAACCAAGAACTCAAAATTACCAAATTACCCTTTCCCCGAAACCCAAATGACCATTTTCCCCGTCAAAACCAAAAATCCAAAACGATAACATTTTACCTTTAAACCAATTTTTGTACAAACTCATTTTTTTCCTAAAAACAATTTTTAGTTTAAAAAAAAAAAAAAAGCATTTTACATTTAAAACCTTTTGTAATAAAATCCAAAAATAAAAATAAAACGTGCCCGTCCCCTTTCCTCCTTTTTCTCTTCTTTCCGACACCCACCATTCTTTACCCGAGAAAATCCCAACCCCGAACACTCAACCCCCATCCCATCCTTTACCCTGTTATCACCAAAGCCACTCACCCACTCTTTCCCTCTTTCCCAAGGCTGCCAAGTTGGCAATCCAAGCATAAAACACCAACCTGATGGCTCGGATGATTTCTAATATGGTACCTAACAGTTGGATGGTGAGGATCATCTCAAGAAAGCACAAGTTTGGTATTGGACTGTTTGCTCTCACAGAAGAAACACAAAGTGAAGAGAAGACCCATATCTTAGCTTTAGTATAAATAGAGCTCTTCCATCATCACAGTTGTATTTACCTTTTTTTTTAGTAGCATAGTGTAGTTTAATTTCATGTTAATGTTTTCAAATTAATTTATAAGCTATGTAACTTCCCTTTTGTAAGTTCATTTCCAAATTAATGAAATTCAGTTTTTATTCAAATTATTGTTTAAGCTCTTATTTGTTATGTTAATTTGCTTATTAAATTTGTTCTAATCATTTTACAAGTTATTTCAGTTTATTGTTCAACTTAAAAAAAATAATAAATAAATAAAAAAATAAAAAAAAATACTAAAATTCTACTTATAAGCTTATATAAGCTTGCTCTGTTTGAACAAGTCTTTTCAAGCTTATTATAGCTTTTGAAGGCTTAATTCATTTGAAATTCACATTACAATCAAAGCTCAAAATCAGTCAAATAAAAGTTAAAAGGAAGCTGAATATGGTTTGATTCAATGAACTGTCGGGCACAGGATTGGATAATGTTTCATTATGTTTGGATAATGGTTTTTGGTTAATGTTAGCAAGCCACAGTGGCTGGACCTTTGTAAGCATCTTTAACTTGTTTTCTTATTACTGATTTTTACCTGTTTAACTGCATATTTAGTATAGTCATTATCTGTTAGTGCTAATTGTTGAATTTGCATTAGTTAGCTTTAATATTGATAGTAGATCATAGTTCAGTTGCTGTCATAATTTAGAGTTAAGTTTTAGTTAGTTTTGATTGCATTTCAGTTAATTAAAGGGTGTTTGGTATAAGCTATAGAACTGAGTTAGAGGTTTGGTAATTGGTCAAATTCTCAGTCAATAGTTTCTATTAGGATGTAGTTGTTTAAATCAGTTTCTAATTTGCATTCATTAACACTACAAGTCAAAATCATATATAACCTGATCTATAGTTCATATCAGTTAGCATTTTAGTAGTCATAAGCTGCAATTAGGTGTAGAATAAGGTAAACTAGCTTAACTTAGTTTCATTTCATCTTGGTATAACCTAATCTGTTCATTAGATTGAATCAAAATTCATTTTGGTCAACATCTCATAATCTGTCAAGATAGTCAAAAAAGTGAAAAAGTGATTTTTGCAAAACTTTGTGGAATTTTCATGATTCATTTTAGTTCAAATCAGCTGAAATTTTGGGTTTAGTATCTATGGTTGCTTGTCTATAACAGGTTATTTTTAGTTTAATTTTAGAAATTTTCTTTGCCAGCTAAACTTGAGCTTAAAGTAGGTCGATTAGGACATTTCTGCATCAGCAACCAATTGTCCCACGTAGCCTTAGTTTTTGATTTTTAAAATCTTCAATTTCAGTCCTCTTAGGCTGAAATTTAGAAATTAAGCTCTTTGGTTGGTTGTGGTTAGCATGCTTATTTTAGTATAATTTTAGGAATTTTATAAGCTGGCTTAATCAGGGCTTAAAGTAGGCATTAGGTAGATTTGCTTATTTTAGTTAGAACTTGTTATAGTGCTTAAATGATTGTAGCTTGAGCTTATTTGACCCAAATCAGTTGCATTAGCTTATTTTTGGTTAGTTTAGGGTGGTTTGAGCCTGTGGTAGTTTGTAGTAGCTTATAGCTTATTTCAATAGTGCTTATCAAATCAGTTGTGTGCCCAATTCATAGTTCCTGCTCTCCAAAGTTGTCTCTGTTATTTTTCCCTGCATCTCAGTATTATTGTATAGTTTTCTGGAAGTTTTCATATTTTCCCATGCTCTTTTGATATTTTTCTACATTTAATCTCATTTTTAAGGCTTTTTAATTAGCTTTTAATCCAAATAAATAAGAAAAAGGTCTGAAAAATGCAATTTCAATTTTCCTAGTTTTAGAATATTCAAAAAGTAATAAAAAATATTTTTACAGATTTTTCTTAGAATAAATAGTATTTTTTAGCAATTTAATTAGCTTTAATTAGTTTTAAATTCACAATAAATAGAGAAAAAGTCAGAAAAATGTGATTCCAGTTTTGAAATTCTTTTTAGTTAATTAAGATTTTTAAAAAATAGTTTTGTAATTTTCTTGCATGTTTTCCTAATTTTTAGTATTTTAAGTCTATTTTAAATGTTCAAAATTAGTTTTTAATTCAAAATAAATCAAGTAAAATCCAAAAAAATAGTTTTAAATTAAAAATAACTTTTAAATATCATTTGTAGCTGTAGAAAAGTAGTAGTTCATTTTTATGGGTTAAAATAGAGTAGTTTGCATTTTATTAGCGTTTTATAAAGTACGTTTTTCGCATTTTTAGTTATAGATTGCATAATTAGTCTTAATTAATTGTTTTTATCATAGATTCTGTAGTTTTTATTGCTTTTAATTACTTTCCCTTGCACCGTAGTTTAGAAAACATCAAAATTATCCCTTTTTACCATTCAAATCACAAAAATCGGGACGAGAGTTGAAAATTCCATTCATCCCTCGTTCGGAACTATCTCGGTGCTCAAACCTAACACGTTTGAGTTACCTACATGCTACACACTTCTATTATTGATCTCTTTCCCGAGTGAATCAATTTTTGGCGCCGCTGCCGGGGAGGGCATGAAGTGAGTTTTCGTATTCCGTCTCGATTCGCATGTATTTGAAGATCCTTCCTCGTGAAGTTATCGTTGTTTTTGTAAATATCCCTTTTATTAAAAACCCAAAAAGATTTTCATTTTCAAAAATTTGTTTTCTTTTTATGTTTGCTTTTATCAAAAACCCAAAAATATTCTTCTTTATTCTCTAAACCGATAATTCTTTCTTCTTAACCCTCTAAATGTTTAATTCTCATGGAAACGATAAATTATCGTCGGTGTTTTCATTGCAAAAGTCGTATGGAAGAGGATCAGGATTACTGTCACAATCATGAATGTGTATGTAAGCGATGTGGTAGGGCTGGTGCGAGCAAATATTGCTATTGGTGCAAGTTATCCGATAAAAACTCTTTCGATGATTCTCCAAGTTTTTCCTACCACCCGCCACAACCCGATATTTGTTCTATTGTTTCTAATCCTAAACCGTCTAGATTTGATCAAAATCTTTCGCAATTTACGGTTAAGGTTAAGAGAAAAGAACAAGAACCGGAGATCAAAACGGAAGTGGTGGAAATTTCTAGCTATGAGAGCACACCACTTGTCCCACCTCCGGGATCTTCAAAACCTTTTTCGGACGAAATCATGAACATGCTTCAAAATTGCTTAAATGAATTTCGTCAAATATCAACTTCGGGAAATACCGTTTTACCTACCATTTGTGATGTTGTTGAGCCCTCGTTTCCTACCCCCGAGCCCGAGATTTCTTCGTTCGATCAAGAGTATTGCTACGGTTGTGGAGACGTGTTATCGAAAGTTCTCCGCTGTTACAAATGCATGTGCGAGTGGTGTGGAAGCTATCTTATTGATGGATGTTGTTCGATTTGTGCCGAAAATTCATTCGCGAACTATTCCAATTATAATCAAAACAATTTCAACTACCCTCCACAAAATTCATACGAACCACAACCGTACTATCATCTTTTCAGTGATTCATCGTTTCATAATTTCTCTCCTCAATACCCTCATTGTTCTAAGTGTGGGGGTCCTCATGATGATTATCAATGTCAATCGTGGAATCAAAATTACTATGGACCTGATCCTTGTTATAACACTTCTGGATTTGACCACATCCAACCCCACAACTTCTGTCATTGATCAATTTCCTCATTATAATTGTTGAGGAACTTTCCGAGGAACAAGCTGCGCTAGCGAAAGATTTCTAGCCGATGAGCGGCGCTCGAAGCTTCTCCTATTTAACGGCTGCTTTCAACAGCGTATCCTATTTAACGAAGCTTGCCGTCTCGATGACAAGGATGAGAAGGATTGGGAGATGACAAAGGACAAGGTGCATATCTCAAGCCCACAAAGTACCGCACATGTCCACTCTCCCCCCCCCATATTGCCTATCTACCATAGAACTTTCGGATACCCTTTTAATGGGGGACAAGCATCTTAGCACTACTCCGGAAACGGAATCGTCTTGTGTTGAGAACCTTTTCCCAACCCCAAGTGAGTCCGAGGTTGTCTCCGGTGATATGTGTGATGAGCCTCTCGATGATGATTCTTCTCCTACCCCAAGAGATTCTATTGAGATGATCTTCGAGTCTGAAAATGATTATATGTCATTTGATGACTCGTTATCGTGTGGAGACATCGAGTATGTGGAGGAGATACCTTCTGAGCTCGTCAGCTTAGAAGAAGTGAGATGTTGATCCGATGATCTTGATATGGACACTGATTTTGAAACGGATGACGAAGATATTCTCGTTGTGTCAGAGAAACCTTTTGCTATGGCGTTCACTAATCCTCTATTTGACTTTGATTCTGAATTCACTTTAGTTTCGGATAATCCCATCTTTGACATTCAGAATGAGGATAGTGACTCTTACATGGAGAACCTCGTTACATCTCCATCTTTACCCGAAGATAAGAATAGTGGCAATCCCACTTTGACGTTAGACCTTATCGAGGAGTTCGCCGATGAACTCGCTCTCGTTGATCATTCTCCACCGGGATATGATGATGCTCACTTCGACTTTGAAGCCGACCTTATTGAATTGGAAAATCTTCTTTACAATTGGTCTTCTGATAATTCGTCGAGTGACACTCTTTTGGAAGAGGTCGACCCATTTCTTTCTCCGGATGACTCGATACCCTCGGGTTTTCAGAGTGACTATTATGGCTTAGGTCCATCATCCACTCGTCCGCTTGCTAAACCACTGGATGATGGAACCTCTTCTAAGTCCGACACGGATGTTTTCATTGCTTCAGTGGTGGATAAGATTTCTGAACATTCGCTCAATGTTCCTCAATCTTATCTTTTGCCCACCCAACCCACCCGTTGTCATGAGATTGACACTTTGCCTTCTTCTCCCATGACTTCTCCATATCTTATCTCCTACAGGAGTGAAGATACCATTTTTGACCACGGCATTTCTCATTCTTCTGAGCCAGTTATATCTCATCGGAGTGGAACTTTCATCACATTCAATGGTTATCCAAACCATTTGAATGAAAGTCCGATGGAGATTTTGCCTTCCACTTGCTCCCCCATGGACCAATGAATTCGGGGTCGAGTCAAGCTAGCGACTTGGTTAACAAAAACAGTAGCATTTCATGGGTGTTCACCCATGTTTCTGACTTCTTTCTATTTTCTAACAACTAAGTGTGGGGGGGAAACCTCCACGGTGTTTGCTTCTTGTGTGTTTGCTCATGTTTTCGGGGAATCCCTTTGATCGTGATGATTGATCGCTTTGTTTTCAATCTAGCCGCCCAATATTCGATCATTTTACTAACGTTTATCTGGGGATATGTTTTCAAAAATTCTTTTTGTGTAAAATGACAGATTTCGTCCACACACTTGGTTAGTGGTATTACCTTTTTCCGTTCGATAGTATCGGCTTCGGCCGGGATTTTGAATATTGAGGGAAATATTCAATTCTAAGTGTGGGGGGGAATTCTGTCGAATTTTGTCACATTTGTACCCTTTAGTCCCTAGTACCCCCGTTTTGACCAAAATTAAAAAAAAAAATGATAATAATAATAATAAAAAAAAAATTTTAACTTCGAGATGTGTTTCGATTAATATTGCAATCCATTCTGGGATCGATAAATATTTGCTAGCACAAATTATAGCCCTTACCACTAAATTGTGAGGATTTAAGCCTGTTCTATATAAAGCATACATCTTTTATGCTTGGATCTTTTGCTATGAGTGTGCCGGTGATTTTATTTATTCTAGAACTTGTACTTGTAAATCATTACGGAGCGATGAGATCGCATTCGTCGCGATATAAGTGAATTCATGTGATAAAGAGGCACCTTAGGATTTAACCCAAATGGCCTTCCATTTTTCATATCATGCTATATTAGCTAGCCACATCGGTTAGTTAACCACCTACAAGGACCCATTTGTAGTGCTCATTTTTAGCACTAGATACCCTTAGTTACACCCTCTGTGCCATCCTTTTCATTTTTGCTTCATCCAGAAAAATACAAAAATATTTTACACTTTAAGCCCTGGCCTTACCCTTTGTCAATGTCTAATCGGTTGGTTGCTAGTCACCCGGAAAGTGAAGATTGTTCAAATGATTATGAGTGCCGCATCTTATTAGTTGATTGAGCCATTTCATGGATGAGTTCATATGTTCAAAAAAAAAAAAAAAATGTCGAAAGTATGAATGTGTTAGCCAATGTGCTATGTTCGAAGAAAAAATTGTCATGGCAAAGCAAAGCGAAGAGTTGTGGAAAGCCGAAGAAAAGAAAATGAAGCTGTAATCATTTATTGGTTAGCGGATTGTTTGGTAGCTAGCAACATGGGTATTAGACTTGATTTTTATTTTTATTTTAACACCAATTTCATAAATATTCCCATGCCTTATTCATACCCTTAACCCGAAGCCTATCATTATAGCCCGAATAAAAGTCCTCTTTAGATGTTTTTGCTTGGTGCTCACGCCACGTCGGTGGAGTTTTGTTTCGTGTACAAGCTTATGGTAATAATCTAATCATGACTGAGAAATGAGAGTGATTTATCTTGTTACTCCACTGAAAATGAGTGATTGAGTGAATTATATTTTGTTCCTTTTTCGTGAGGTGTTTTGAAATGTTAATCACGCAAGAAAATCATTGGATATTGCCAAACATCTTGGAAGTTTCAACCTTTAAAAGCATGTTGTTTACTTTTAGTATAGTTTAAATTTATCGCATCAAATAAAAATTCGAAACGGGGTAGTCTTGGTATTCTTGAGTCTTTCATTACTTCACATGATTGATTGCTAGGGACTAGCAATTGCCTAGTGTGGGGGAATCTGATGAGTGCTTATTCACTCATCGTTTTTACCCGCCTAAGACCTCAAAAATGACTAAAAACACCCAAAGACGATCAAAATATGTCAAAATATCCTTGGAGTGTGTTTTATGTCTTGCAGGTACAAAAGGATTGAAAACAGAGCGGAAACGGGCAAAATTGAGCTGAAATCAGAAAAGTCTTTGAGAAGCCGGTGCCGGGATGTGATTTTCTACGATCGTTGATCAATTGAAGACCCGGACACATTTTTAGAGTGGGTTTGGGAAAACCGTCTTAAAACCTAACCAAGAACTCAAAATTACCAAATTACCCTTTCCCCGAAACCCAAATGACCATTTTCCCCGTCAAAACCAAAAATCCAAAACGATAACATTTTACCTTTAAACCAATTTTTGTACAAACTCATTTTTTTCCTAAAAACAATTTTTAGTTTTCAAAAAAAAAAAAAAAAAAAGCATTTTACATTTAAAACCTTTTGTAATAAAATCCAAAAAAATAAAAATAAAACGTACCCGTCTCCCCCTTTCCCTCCTTTTTCTCTCTTCTTTCCCTGACACCCACCATTCTTTACCCAGAAAATCCCAGCACCCCAGAACACTCAACCTCCCTCCCATCCTTTACCAGTTATCACCAAACCCACTCACCCACTCTTTCCCTCTTTCCCAAGGCTGCCAAGTTGGCAATCCAAGCATAAAACACCAACTGATGGCTCAGATGATTTCTAATATGGTACCTAACAGTTGGATGGTGAGGATCATCTCAAGAAAGCACAAGTTTGGTATTGGACTGTTTGCTCTCACAGAAGAAACACAAAGTGAAGAGAAGACCCATATCTTAGCTTTAGTATAAATAGAGCTCTTCCATCATCACAGTTGTATTTACCTTTTTTTTTAGTAGCATAGTGTAGTTTAATTTCATGTTAATGTTTTCAAATTAATTTATAAGCTGTGTAACTTCCCTTTTGTAAGTTCATTTCCAAATTAATGAAATTCAGTTTTTATTCAAATTATTGTTTAAGATCTTATTTGTTATGTTAATTTGCTTATTAAATTTGTTCTAATCATTTTACAAGTTATTTCAGTTTATTGTTCAACTTAAAAAAAATAATAAATAAATAAAAAAATAAAAAAAAATACTAAAATTCTACTTATAAGCTTATATAAGCTTGGCTACTGTTTGAACAAGTCTTTTCAAGCTTATTATAGCTTTTTGAAGGCTTAATTCTGTTTGAAATTCACATTACAATCAAAGCTCAAAATCAGTCAAATAAAAGTTAAAAGGAAGCTGAATATGGTTTGATTCAATGAACTGATCAGGCCTGGGATTGGATAATGTTTCATTATGTTTGGATAATGGTTTTTGGTTAATGTTAGCAAGCCATAGTGGCTGGACCTTTGTAAGCATCTTTAACTTGTTTTCTTATTACTGATTTTTACCCGTTTAACTGCATATTTAGTATAGTCATTATCTGTTAGTGCTAATTGTTGAATTTGCATTAGTTAGCTTTAATATTGATAGTAGATCATAGTTCAGTTGCTGTCATAATTTAGAGTTAAGTTTTAGTTAGTTTTGATTGCATTTCAGTTAATTAAAGGGTGTTTGGTATAAGCTATAGAACTGAGTTAGAGGTTTGGTAATTGGTCAAATTCTCAGTCAATAGTTTCTATTAGGATGTAGTTGTTTAAATCAGTTTCTAATTTGCATTCATTAACACTACAAGTCAAAATCATATATAACCTGATCTATAGTTCATATCAGTTAGCATTTTAGTAGTCATAAGCTGCAATTAGGTGTAGAATAAGGTAAACTAGCTTAACTTAGTTTCATTTCATCTTGGTATAACCTAATCTGTTCATTAGATTAAATCAAAATTCATTTTGGTCAACATCTCATAATCTGTCAAGATAGTCAAAAAAGTGAAAAAGTGATTTTTGCAAAACTTTGTGGAATTTTTACAGATTCATTTTTAGTTCAAATCAGCTGAAATTTTGGGTTTAGTATCTATGGTTGCTTGTCTATAACAGGTTATTTTTAGTTTAATTTTAGAAATTTTCTTTGCCAGCTAAACTTGAGCTTAAAGTAGGTCGATTAGGACATTTCTGCATCAGCAACCAATTGTCCCAAGTAGCCTTAGTTTTTGATTTTTAAAATCTTCAATTTAAGTCCTCTTAGGCTGAAATTTAGAACTTAAGCTCTTTGGTTGGTTGTGGTTAGCATGCTTATTTAAGTATAATTTTAGGAATTTTATAAGCTGGCTTAATCAGGGCTTAAAGTAGCTGCATTAGGGCCGATTTGCTTATTTTAGTTAGAACTTGTTATAGTGCTTAAATGATTGTAGCTTGAGCTTATTTGACCCAAATCAGTTGCATTAGCTTATTTTTGGTTAATTTAGGGTGGTTTGAGCCTGTGGTAGTTTGTAGTAGCTTATAGCTTATTTCAATAGTGCTTATCAAATCAGTTGTGTGCCCAATTCATAGTTCCTGCTCTCCAAAGTTGTCTCTGTTATTTTTCCCTACATCTCAGTATTATTTTATAGTTTTCTGGAAGTTTTCATATTTTCCTATGCTCTTTTGATATTTTTCTACATTTAATCTCATTTTTAAGGCTTTTTAATTAGCTTTTAATCCAAATAAATAAGAAAAAGGTCTGAAAAATGCAATTTCAATTTTCCTAGTTTTAGAATATTCAAAAAGTAATAAAAAATATTTTTACAGATTTTTCTTAGAATAAATAGTATTTTTTAGCAATTTAATTAGCTTTAATTAGTTTTAAATTCACAATAAATAGAGAAAAAGTCAGAAAAGTGTGATTCCAGTTTTGAAATTCTTTTTAGTTAATTAATATTTTTAAAAAATAGTTTTGTAATTTTCTTGCATGTTTTCCTAATTTTTAGTATTTTAAGTCTATTTTAAATGTTCAAAATTAGTTTTTAATTCAAAATAAATCAAGTAAAATCCAAAAAATTAGTTTTAAATTAAAAATAACTTTTAAATATCATTTGTAGCTGTAGAAAAGTAGTAGTTCATTTTTATGGGTTAAAATAGAGTAGTTTGCATTTTATTAGCGTTTTATAAAGTACGTTTTTCGCATTTTTAGTTATAGATTGCATAATTAGTCTTAATTACTTGTTTTTATCATAGATTATGTAGTTTTTATTGCTTTTAATTACTTTCCCTTGCACCGTAGTTTAGAAAACATCAAAATTATCCCTTTTTACCATTCAAATCACAAAAATCGGGACGAGAGTTGAAAATTCCTTTCATCCCTCGTTCGGAACGATCTCGGTGCTCAAACCTAACACGTTTGAGTTACCTACATGCTACACACTTCTATTATTGATCTGTTTCCCGAGTGAATCAATTGTTCAGAAATCTTCATCGGTATCTTTGTTGTCGGTGGTCTCATAATCAGTTGTTTCGTCATTTATAAAATGGCATATATTGTCATTAGAAGATACAGAACAGGCACTGTATGCATCTGAATCGACCTCCCATGCTTCGTCTTCACTGAAGCTATTAACCACATCTTTGCCATTCAATTTTCCATCAATGTCAAGCACATCATTCCACAGCTCCTCGTCACTCATGTTATGTTTGTGTAACGTATCTTTATCGTTATCTTCGTCAATAACTGTATATTTGTAATCACCTGCATAATATTCTTAATTTTAATTATTTTAATTTTAAAGTATATATTGGTCATAAAATTTAAGAAGAAATCTTTGGAAGCTTTTTGAATTGGAATACCTGTTGATGAATGTTCATGTATTTCTTCATCTGGAATAATATATTTTTGGTTATAAACTTTTAAATTGTAAAAAGGCTCTTCTAGATCATTGATATTAACCCATATGCCATCATCAATGTTGTTTTGGTTGCTAGTAACTTCGTCATCTTCTTCTTCTTCTTCATCATATAGCATATAGTTCTTTTTAAAAAACGATGCAGATGATGATCTTGTTTTTGTATGCTTAAAGAATAGTGGTTGGTCATCATCGAATATCTAAATTGTGCAATATAAAGTAATAAGCACATTATATATATTGTTTATTTAAAAAATACATATAGTTTATATTTGAAAATAGACACCTCAATAACATGTATGTCATGCTGAGTATCAGAGGTTTTATTTTCTGTGTTTGTAGCTACTCTTTATTCATCACCTTTTGTATCGTCTTCTTCATCATATAGCATATAGTTATTTTTAATAGACGATGGTAATGCATCTGAGCTTGTTTTTGTACCCTTAAACAATAGTGGTTGCTCATTATCGGATATCTAAATTGCGCAATACATTATTATATATATAGTTTAAAAAAAATACATATAGTTTATATTTGAAAATACTCACCTTAATAACATGTATGTTATTATGAGTATTTGTCTTTTTCTTTTCTGTGTTTGTAGCAACTCTTTGATCATCAGTTTTTGTATCATGATTACTTTTTGGATGGTTAACAAAGTATCCGTTTTTGTTTAACTGACGTCTTTTACGGGGTCACATGAACACTCTGCAGTTATTATACAATTATTAACGTTACTTGTTAGTTGGATTATGTTTCTTCTAAAAAAAGATGTTAATAATACCTCTTCATCTTCTGATATAATAATATGCTGGTTGACTTCCTCAAGATCCTTGGTCTGAGTAGCTTTTGGCTTTAATGCTGTTGTGCTTTTTGTTAACTGCATATTTGCCTTTAGATTGTTAATGGTGTGTATGCAATTAGAGTAGTAGTAATATATGGATATTGAAAATTTTGAATTAATTTAAACTGACATACCTCTATTCGTTTTGGCGTAACCATGCTTTGCGATTTTTGCTTTGCTTTATTAGAGTTTAATATCAATAGGTTTTATGAAAAAACCAATATTTATACAGTTTACATAGCATATTATTTTTGGATTAGATATGTTTCATATATCGATTAAAAATTTGTGGATGAATTTCATGACTCTTACAATATACGTAATTATCTTATACTTATTTGGAATATTATTTTGATACGTTTTTAAAATTTAAAGTGTATATGTGGATATTGGTTAGTTTGATATTAATTTAGAAAAATTGGAAATATAATTTTAATTCTGTATATGATTTGTTTATCTATTTTATATTTGAATTTTAAGTTATTATTTCTTTCATAAAAATAATAATAATAAAATATAAGTGTGATTTGGTTATATATTTTTAAGTTTGTAGATGATTTTTTTTATCTATTTTAAATTTGAATTTTACGATATTATCTCTTGCATGAAAATAGTGATGATAAAATATAAGTGTTAGTTTTGTAATTATAGTTGTAATTTTGTTTACATTAATTGTTGGTGTTATTAATTTTAGTTGTAGATTTGTAGATCGCAATAATTATAAACTAAATATGTGTGAATATCTTTATAGAAAATATACAATGATAAGAAATGTCATGCAATCTTCTTATATTGTCTTTTGGTTTTTCTTCCATCTATTATATAAGCCACCATTGCCTTCCAGTTCAACCAAACATTCTCAATTGCTTAATCAAAATTAATTTCCTTTCATAATTTTTACAAACCAAAAAAATGAATGCACGCAACAAAAGATCAAGAATTCAGTCCGAATTAGATGAAAACATCTCTGAGAAGTCTATCAAGTATGTTTATATTGTCTTGTTGTATTCGTAATTTTATTAGTTAGTTTCATCTGTATGCATTAACTAAGTGTTAGATGTTTATGCTTTCAGAAAACAATGTACGGAACAAAAATTGCGTCTGAAACACAAGGTAAACTAATCTTGTTTTGTTAGATTTATTTTTGTGCAAAAATATTTGTCGAGTTGTTGGGTAATTATGAATACAACTTCATTTTGATATTGTCAACAATAATTTTGATATTTCTTATGTTCAAAAATGTAGATTGTACTAATAAAAAGGATGATAATGCTGCGAAGGATGATATTTGGGCTCTTGATGATTGGTATTATCCTATTGAGGATGATATTAATAAAGTTTTGACTGAGCAAGAAGAAATTGAAGCTGAAAGGTCAATGAGGCAACGCCTATGTGAAGATCAGACAAAGCAACTTGCTTCGATGCCTCCGCTCAAACTATATGAAAGTAGTTGTTTTGATTTCGATGATGAATTTGAAAAAGATGACCTTGAAACATTTGACTATGATAATGTACATTTAGCATTTTCTGATGATGAGTTTGATTTTGATGTGTAATTTTCCATTATATTGTAATTGTTAATGATATAAATGCAATGCTTTTTGTTAAATGTGTTTTAAATTTTCGAATATTTATTCCTGCATTAATATTTAGTGATCTACATTTTAATTATAACCGATAAGAAAATAGTTAAAACCTATTAGATTAACTTGTTAATGCAAATACTCAAGAAACAAATAATATCAATTGTAAAATAATAATCCATGTGAAAAGAAGTGAAACATTGTTTGTTTATTATAACAAAACGCTCTACTCCAAAACCCTATTAGATTAACTTGTTAATGCAAATACTCAATAAACAAATAATATAAATTGTAAAACAATAATCCATGTGAAAAGAAGTGAAACAATATGTGAAACATCGTTTGTTTATTATAACAAAATGCTCTACTCCAAAGCGGCTGCTACAATTCTTTTTGGTGTGTAGTTTTCTTCATGCTATTCTTCGATTCCGCTCTCTGATTCATTGGTTGTATGTCTCAAACACACTTGGCCTTCCTATTTGTAGTCATTGTGTTTAAAGTTAGGCTATTTTGTCTTTAGATCATGCATTAGTGTACCATATATGTAGAAGGTCAACGTTAAATACATTTGAGATTTCAGTTGGAGAGCTTGCATTATTATTTTCTCCATCCTGTAATAATATTAGTCAAAATATTCACAAAATTTAGATTAAAATTCATGGTAATTTTTTATTATGTGTAAAAATAACTAATTATATTAAATTTTTTGTTTCAAATTTGTTTTAAAACATAATGTATCATACCTCATTTTCATTCGAAAATGTTGTTGTAAATTCATCTTCTGTTTCTTTTGTCACAAACTCGTGTGTCTCCACGTCATCCTCATTTACTACATCTTCTTCACATGGGGTCTCTTCTTCACTATATTGTGAGTCCCCTGTTGCATCTTCATTATCTGATTCGGAATCTTCTAATTCATTTTCTGCTACTTGCAAATCATCGCCAGAATCCTGTTTTGTAACATATGAAACAATATTATCTTGTAAATAATATTACAAAAGTGTCTATTAATTTGAAATTATAACCATTTCCATTAGTTTATGTTTACAAAAAATATGTTATACGTCGTCACTTAGGAAACCATCTTTGAAGTGATTGATTATTTTTGCATCTTCCGTGACTTTCTCACTTCGATATATATGCATGCTATTGTTGTGGTTAAATTCGGTGTATTTGATTTTGAACAAATACGGTCTCCCTATTATTGCATTGAGCTCATTCGGAAAATATTCATCTGTATCCATGCCTTGCTTTTCCATTATCTCTTACCGGTTCAATACTGCGAATCATGCCTACCAATCTTTTCACACATCCTTGCATGAATTCCGCTGGTGTAACTAGATGGCTGACCTGGTCGTATGATTCAATCTTGAATTCCCTAGGGTCATATCCCTCTTGCGATTCGTAGCTGTATTATGTATAAATTTTATTAACTTTAAACAAAGTACATACTTATTTATATAAACTTGTATTATTCACGTTACCTTTTCCGGAATGAAACCAACGGCGATAGATCCCTGTTAATGAAAATCTTTGTGCAAAATAAAGCGTTATGTATAGATGGCGTATATGCGTTATGTATAAGTTTAATTAAATCATATGAATGAAAAAACATACTTATTTTAATGGCGGCTATGGTGCGCTAAATTTATAAAACAATTAAAAAAACTTACTATCCCAATATTTGACTTTCCCCAACACCAATAGAAAGTCTATATGTCCAAGTTGATCAAGTTTCTCTTCGTAATCATTCCACAATAATGCCCATTTATCCCAAAAGGTACAATCAATCCTGAGAGACCTGTGTGGATTGAAATAGATATGTGTTTATTTAAATTATAACAGCACCATTAATATAATATTTTGCGTAAATAAATATGAATAACACGTACTGAGCATCTTCAATCACAACACTCATGTGGATCTTCCGGCCACCATGGTTATTGACTGATACAATTTTCCCAATAGCTACTACTGTTCCTATAACATCTGCCAACAATAACGAAAAATAAATAAGATTAAAACATCACCTTTTTAATATAAAATTACAAATTTTTATACCAACCAACACATACCTACGCAATCATGTTCATGATACTCGTTATCTGTGTTCAAGATATGAGTGAATGGCTCATAAATAAAACCAACATAATTATCATCTATTTGCTCAACTCTGGTCACTTCCATCCCTTTGTAGAAACAAATTTTGTACCTGTATGGTAACAACGATAATCTACCACCATTTTCAGTCACTCCAAATTTTGAGATGATATAACATTGGCCCTCTTGTAAAAGTGGTTCAAATTTAAACATCAGCTCTTTTTTGATGTAAACTTGGATTCGATTGGACTGTTTAGACAGTAACAAATGTTAGATTCTATGATCAATACTTTTCAATATGTATAAATTATGCGCGTATAAATTCAAATTACCCCCGCATCTTGCAAAACAAAATCCAAACTATATGGATTATGTTCTTCATTCAACTTGTGAGAATGCCAAATAGATATACATCTCCCTTTTATTACCATGTTAGTAATCATGGGGTCAACATTCTCTAAAGGAGTTATTTGTTGTTCATGTATGTTTACTCCTGTAAACATTTACACATATATTTGTTGGTAAATATATCTATAAACAATGCTATTATTAATAGTAATAAACAATATGTATACCTCATGAACTGCTTTGGAAATTGGCACTCTTCCTTTGAATGTTTCTTTCACCAAATTGAGATCTCGCTAAAATAGAGTTATTCACTCTAGAACTTTTGTGCCAGTCTTGCTTAACTTCTACAAAATTTAAAACATAAAATATTATGAGTAAATTTAATAAAAATCTATATATAAACAACAATATATAACTTTAAATAAAAACAATCATTTAATTATGAGTTAAATAGTTTGGAAGAATAACCTTGATACTTTAAATTAGAATCATGAATGGTGCTTCTGGTCTTTCCAGAACTTGATTGGGGGCGTAAAGAAGATGTTTGATAACCAAAACTCATTTTTGAGTTTCAGTTTCTTCCTACACATTATTAGGTAATGGGAACTTATATAATATTTGCTAAACCGTTGTCATAACAAACACAATTAAAATAACAATACCTTCCAACTCCTTTCCATATTTTAGAGCCTGATTCCCAGGTGTGTCGCTTTCTACCATTGGCATAGACATAAACATCGATCAAGTGTTTGCTGATGGACATGTTGCAGAAGATGAACAACTCTGTTGTAACGTCTTATTACTGATTGGATCATCTAGAGTTTATAACCAAACAATACAATATTACAAATTAATACAAAAGTATATCACGGTAAGCTAAAAAATCTAAATTAAACATACGCCTTTGGTATCTAAAGTTATATTTAAATAACAATATAAATTACACAATAGTAAAAAGATTTTACCATCACATACTGTCGGCACATTCCGCGAACGGCTTTGAGAGTTCCTTCATAATGCATTACTTTCAAACACTTTTTTACCCATGCCAATCGTTTTCTTACTGTGACTTTTAACAGCTGTTGTTAAAAATACAAAGAAAACATTTTGTATTAATTCAATTGTTAGGAATTAGAAATTCCATAAGTAAAGAGTTGGTCACCCCAAATATTATCTAGCATAAGTTAGCTCGTAGACATGTTGTTTGTTACGTTATTTAGTTAGTTTGTAGCGTAGAATAGTTTAGTGTAACACCATGGAGGAAGGACGGGTCTTTACCTATTGTATACCTGATCCACAGGCCGTCAGGAGGTCGTTTAGTTTGTAACCTATAAATACCCTCTACCTCCCAAGGTAGAGGGTTGGATGTTCATTTGGAATCTAACCTTCCATGAGTTTCTCTTACTAGAATATCCCACTTTCTCTCTCTAATACCATATACCTATACGCCTATATTTGTGATTGCTTGTGTGTTTGTGAAATCCACTATGTTACAAATGGTATCAAGAGCCGTGGTTTGATCATCTCTCTTACATATCCTTGGATTTCTAGTGGTTTTAGATGGTTTTTGAGTTTGAAAAAGTTTAGTGGTTTTTGCATCATTTGGACCATCTCTTGTGTTAAAGTTTGAATTTTGTGTGTACTTTAGTGTTTAGAATCATTGTATGTGCTTGGGTTTTGATTTGGAAAGCTTGAATTACTGTGGTTGGCCTTGTTTTGGATTGAAAAGTGTGTTTTTGAAGTATTTCAAGGTAGCGACTTGAGTCTCGTTGGGAATTTCTTCGTAGCGACTTGCTTCAGCAATTTCTAGCGAGTTGTTGTGTTAGTCGTAGCGACTTGATCGTAGCGACTTGTCTATTGAGACAAGCTGACAAACAGTACAAGTTAGTGGATTCTCCACTACGGCTAGCAACTTGGAGGGGTAGCGACTTGCTTTCATTATTTCTAGCGACTTGTACTTTTAGTTCTTAGCGAGTTGTTCCTTAGCAACTTGACTGTTTAGCGATTTGGTACAATAGCGATTTGTGTCCAACCACTTGGGTCTTAGCGACTTGGGCTTAGCGACTTGATTCACTGTAACTTGAGGTTTAGCGAGTTGCTACCTAGCAACTTGGGGATTAGCGACTTGGTTCAAAATTTTCTAGCGACTTGGTTTTATTGTTCTTGGCGATTTGTTTTATTAGCGACTTGTCTTTATAGAAATTTGGTGAATTGATGCAAGTTACTCATATCTAATATCCATCAACACAATGTCTTACATCACTGACCCTTTAATCTCCAAAGTGCTTGAACTTTATGATACCTCACAGAACAATGAAACTGGTTGCTATTCAGAATGTTCTACCTTGATTGATTCAGCAATTTATGATCAAAACACTTCACAATCTGAGTCAATACTTAAAGAGACACACTTGTTAATGACACATGATGCAAAGCAAATGAAATGCAACATTGAGCCCTTTCAACTGTTATCCACAGCTATGGATCATCAGCATCTCAAACAACTGTTATCCACAGCTATGGATCGTACATGCAGTGCTCTCCTTCGTCAGGATCTACCCACTTTAACAAGAACCGTGCTACTGAACTTAGAGAAACCGAGGCTTCAAATTACCAAAAAGAAGGTATCAACTGATGATTCTAATGCAGCTCTTCAAGTAATCTTCAATCAATTTCAACCATTTATCAAGGGGGAATATTCCTCATATTTTGATCATGACTTGACTGGAATTTCATTCAAGAAACATATTGGAATGGAAATTCATGAGTTCATAAACACATTTATTCAACTTATGGGTAATATGGAAATATACATTAAGGAAGCTGCTCAAGAGAATGATAATTTGAATGAGTTTAATGGGTGTCAATTTAAGTTAAGTGAAGGTTATGATATGTTGGGCAATGGATCAGTTGAAAGAATGGATGATGCCGAATCCAGAATTTCAGTTGCAACAAAGGATGATGAAACCGACTGTACTGAACACAAAGGCTCAGAGTCAGAAAAGCTTGAAACAGCTTACATGACAACTCATGTTATGCATGTGGTGGATACTGATGACATATCTGCAAATGAACAGACTTCATGCAATGAGGTACCCTTAACTGATCAACATAATGCATGTGCTAATGTACCTGATCAATTTGTTCCTAACTCTAAACATGATATTGTTAAAATTGTCATGGTTGAACCTGAATCTAAAATTGTTAAAACTAATGACATGATTGAAAAAGGGGGTTATAATGAACTTTCAAACAAATACTCAATTCTTGAAAAACATTGTATTTCCTTGGAAATTGCAATACAACAAAAAGAAGAAAGTTTTCTTACTGCAAAACCTTGCATTAATCAGGAATTCCCAGAATTTCAAGAATTTTTTGAAATTAACCACTTAAAAAACCAGATTCAGGATAAAGATTCAACCATATGCAATATGAAATTACAACTCTCAGATGTGCATAAGAATGCTTATCATGGGATGAACAATCCTAATCATGAGATGAATGGTACGCTTAAATCTAGGAATGATGAATTGGCTCTATATGTGTCCAACCTAGTAAGGGAAAATGAGTCATTAAGAATGAACTTAGTATAGAACAATTCCAAGTTGATAGATCAAACTAACTCCTTGTTGGCAGACATTGATGCTCTCAAAGCCCAAGTTCAGGATAAGAGCTTCACTATTGTTGCATTAAAAAATGAGCTTAGGAAATCTATTGGAAATAGGGTGAACACTAAGTTTGCAAAACCATCAACCTTGGGAAAGCCAATTGTTCAGAACAACTCAAAACATATCAGTAGTTAGGCCCAATGCTTTTAGAACTGAAAGATTTAAACCATTGAAATCTAAGCTTGCCTCCCAAGTTGATGCGAATACTGTTTTGTCAAAATCAGTCACTTCACTATTTCATTTCGGTATGATGAATAACAAACCCCAATTTAATGTTCAAAGTCCTGAGATCATGAATACTAGGAGTTCATCTAGTTCTCATAAGAAACATCAAATGGCTGATCAATCCCCTAAGAAGCAAACTAATTACAAAAGGACCAATATTCAAAACAGGAAAGTGCCTACATCCAAATCTACTAGCATTTGTTTCAAATGGATTCCCACTGGTAGATTATTTAAGTTTTCAGGATCCAAACGGACTTACATACCTAGATCTTGCCTTAAGTGGATGCCCACAGGAAAACTCTTCAAGAATATTGAACCCAAAGGGATTTCTATTAATGACACTCCTAGATCAAACTGTGCAACATCCAATAGTGGGGTTACTCATGTCACTAACCCATCTATCTGCAATACTACATGTGTTACTAGTGGAAAGTGTCCTCAGTCTTTTTCAGGTACAATGCTCAATTCCATCATGAACATCATGACATGGTTTTCATCAGAAATGAAGATTGCTCACTCAGGAATTGTAGCTTGCCAGAATTGATGTACCTCGTACTTTGACTCCTGTTCAACCTGAATCAGGACTCGTTCTCTTAAATCAGTGTACAAATTAGTTTTCTCTTAAAAAAAATAAAAAAAAATCCAAATCATTTTTTCTTAATTAAATCATATTTTTTTTCTTTACCCTCTATCTAATAAAAGGTGTATCTCTTGTAATCGATAAAATCTACGATTCTAGAAATGTCATTCAATAATGACACGGGTCCATAGATGAAGTTCGAACAAAAGATATTATCTAGTTTTATAACGGGGGGTTTGAATTCAATCAATGTTCACTGGTGACATTGATTGAGGGGGAGAATATTTCAAGTTATCTCTGTTTCTCTTTGCACCATTGTTTGACATGTATTATGTGCTGATGCATGTTTAAGTCCAGCTTCGTTATGTCCTCTGTGCT
The DNA here is from genome assembly GCA_910596185.1 of Chrysanthemum makinoi. Lineage (NCBI taxonomy): Eukaryota > Viridiplantae > Streptophyta > Magnoliopsida > Asterales > Asteraceae > Chrysanthemum > Chrysanthemum makinoi. The sequence goes on from OU343223.1 coordinate 258,681,202, forward strand.
AGTTTGCTTATCTATGATATGTCACTTTTGGGTACTTGTCATATTATTCTACATGTTTTAGAAACTATATTTGCATGCTATATGATAAGTTCAAGGACTGAAAGTGTTAATAGTACAAAATTGGATATATAGCGACTTGCCTTAAAATTTGAGAGATAGCAACTTGTCCTAGCGAGTTTCTTATTACGCATATGTACGAGGGGTGAAAGTGGTAACTTTGAAAAACTTGAAAAACCATTCTTATCCCCTAGCGACTTGTTCTTTTTCATTTATTCAAAAGATTTTTTTTCTTTCTTTCTCTCTCTCGTAACAAATTCTTGCTAGCGACTTGTTGGTGGTAAGGCTTATATCAATCATTTATGTTTCAAAACATATGAATTATATGCATCCCCTAACTCAGTTCCATTAACAGATTTTAGTGAGTTCTTGATCCTCGTCATTTGCTCTTCTCGCTTAGGTTTTTGAAATGGATTCATGTTATGTATCATTTGATATATATGTTAATGGATTTAGGTGTTGATTGGGTTCACTAGGATAGATGTAATCTTGCATATTTGTATGTATTAATGGGTTTGTGAGTGACTTGTTGTATCATTTATATGTGGTTCGATTTCGGTTGTGTTTCTGAAAGTGATTATGTTTGTGGATTGATTGTACGCGTTCATTATAGCGGTTTGATTGTGTGTCTATATTGATTGGACTGTTGTAAAATGCGTATGATAAACTTTGTTCTTGGTAGCGACTTACCAGTGTTCTTGGTGGCGAGTTGGTTAATAAATTCATCATGGCGAGTTGCTATTTCTAAATAAATTCTTGTTAGCGACTTAGTGATTTGATGTGTAGCGACTTGGCCTTGTTTCTGTTGATAGCGACTTGTTTTTACAAGTTAGCGACTTAGTGATTTGATGTGTAGCGACTTGGCCTTGTTTTACGTTGATAGCGACTTGTTTTGACAAGTTGGCGACTTGTTATATTGTGTTTCATAATGGCGACTTGTCAATGCTATTCTTGTGGCGACTTGTTTTATCAAGTTATTTAAAGCGACTGATAACGTCTAAAATGAACATGTTTTTAGTAGCGTTATTGTCAGTTTTGTGCATGATATTCGGCTATATTTACTCATAACTGTTGCAAAAGTGCAAAGATGCGTATTTTGTATGTATATGTAGCCATGTATCGCGAATAATGAAGAAATGAAGTTTTTATGCACATTTGGAAGATTCTCAAGGAAGGAAGTTGAGATTGGAAGCTTGTGGATTCAATGATATGGAAGCATAATGATTTCGGAGCATTTATAGCAAGGAAAGATCAAGTTTGGCTTTGGAAATCATCAACGTAAGCAAAGAATGTAGCGCAAAGGAAAAGTCAAAAAAAGTCAAAATAAGCAAAACCCGGCCGATCGGTGCAACCCGCAACCGGATCCGGTTGGCGGGCAGTTGGTCAAAGCTATTACCGATTCGGTCGGTAGAAACCAATCCGGTTTCGGCACTGCTGATTACACAAATTCGCATTTATTGTTGCCTTTACTCCCCATAATCATTGGAGTCCGATCATTTCTTGATATTAACTTGGAGAGAACGTTTTTGGGCAGTTAAGCAAGAGCTTTGGCTATATAATGGACCTAATACTTGTATACTAAGTGTGACACAACAAAAGAGTGTTAGTTTACACCAAAACTAATACTACCCTTATTATTTCAACCCCAAAAGCTTAGTATTTACTGGAAAACGCCCAGGAGCAAGGAGGGAACCATTCTTGTCCATTGTTTCGGTAATTTGAAGTTGTGCGGTGATCCTAGGTGATTGGAGGCGCGTGGTTGCTACAATCCACGATTTCTAATTCTTGTAATCACAAAAGTTTAGGTATTCTATGAACTTTGTTATGGAAATCTATTCTTTTGAATTGTTTGAATTACCTAGTTATGACTTGTGTTTAGATATGATTGTTTTCATGGAGTAGTTTGTGATATACTTGTGTGTTGGAATGTGATTAATCATAATAGTGTTCTCAAAATGTGATGCATGTATATATGATCTTGTTTAAATGAGTTTGTTGGAAAAATACTAGTCTTGGATTGATTTGTCAATAAAACATGTTTTAAGAAAAAGGACCGAAAGGATTTCTCTTGTGTTTTATTCCAAAAGTGAAGTGACAAACTAGTATGGGGATATGGTGATTGACAACCACCATGTTTTGCTTATTAAAACAAGACTAGGAACATTTTCATCACGAAGGGTCGAAAGATTCGTAAGAACAAATTTGATGAGAACATGTTGCAAACAAATGGAACTTTTATAGGATAATCATTGGGATAAGGACCGAAAGGATTACCTAAATGTTTTTGTTCTTAGAATGATTTTTACAAACAAATACCATGGTTGGGGAATCATTTGCTTATGATTTGTGCATCATACTAAGAGTATACACCAAACCTTTATGAACATTATCTATGGTTGATTATAAGACTACACACAAGTATATATTTATATTCTTGATTCGTATTTTCACTAGAACACTTATTTGAGGAAGCCTTGACAAGCTTTCTTGTTAGAAACTTTTTAATCAAATCTATTTCAAACAAAAAATCCCTTGGGACGATCTCGACTTACCAAACTTTGCTATTGCGGACGAGTATACTTGCTCGTATGTGTTAATAGGTTATTCGGTTAATTCGTGATTATAAATTTTTAAAACTTGCACCAACCGAGCACATCAAGTTTTTTTGCCGGGATTTTTCTTTAATTTTCTTTGAAATTAGTAGTTTTGAAATATCTAAAAAAAAAAGGTTTTTGTTACAAACTAACCGATTCGGTTGGTTAACCAACCGAATCCGGTTAGACATTCTGTCGATTTTTTTTTTTTTTGGTTCGAATTTAGTTGTCTATCTTCTTTAGTTTATTGTGTTTAGATTTCTAGAGTAATTCTTGTGGTTTAATCATTTCTTAGATTTATTGTTTTTATTTGTTTTATTTTCTTTACATTTGTCATTTATTAGTTGAGTTTTAATTAATTTTAATATTAATAATTAATGGTAATGGTTAGGTAGTAATTCTATTTTATTTTTTCAGTTATAGTTTATTTAATGATAGAATTTATTGGTAGTTTATTTAGTTTTAGTTTTAATTTTAATTTTGGTTTTAATGAGATTTAATATGTTATTTAATTATTAGTTTATGAAGAGTTTTATTTAATTAACTGAAGTTAGTACACCTTAATGTCACTTAATTTGCTTTAATAATTTTTTAAAAAAAAAATTAAATTTTCGATCAAACCGATCGGTCGCAACCCGCAACCTGATCCGGTTCGTATTTCTGACTTAATTTTTTTTAACCAACCGATTCGGTTGGTGATTCAACCGAATCCGGTTGGAGTTTCTGAGTTGATTTTTTTTTATTTTTAGGTTTTGAGTTTTTATTTGAGTTTTTAATTTTGTTAGATGTCTTAGTTGTTTTATTATATGTTTTTATAGTTTGTTCTTGTTTTACTAACTTTAACGCTAATCATTAGGGATTTGTTTTGTTTTGCTTTGTTAAGTTGTCTAGTAACATGGATAGTTTGAGCGGAATCTCGGAATACCTTCGTACTTTGGACGAAATGTTCAAGGATACCGGAAGTTCATTAGAAAAGATTGGAGGAATTTTGGAGGAAAGCAAGAAAGAATTGGGAATTGACACGGGTGATATGGAAGAAGTATGTGAAAACAAGGTTCAACTACCCAAAAACAAAAGAGTTGTAGTGTTTACACAAGCACCGTCAACGGTGTATGATTCACCGCTAATGAGATTTGGAACGCCGTGTAGCGTGGAAGGAGTACGTGCTTGGGATGCACAACTTAATATGGCTTATGGAGAGAATTATATCTTGGAAGAGGTTCTTGACGAAATCGGTCATGTGCGTATGGACTATGAAGCATATGGAAGGAAAATGGTCAAAAATCTGAAGGTCAATATTCATGGACATATCTTTGAAACTGATTTTGTTGTTTTAGAAGAAGGAAATGCGGATGAACCTAATGTGTGTTTTGGTCGAGATTTTCTTGTCACGACCAAGTGTCAAGTAGATTTTGGTATGGGAGAAATGCGGATTAATATAACTGAGTTGGAAGAAGGAAAAGGAGTCAAAGAGATGCTAGTGGAAGTTTGTGCAAACATGGAAGAAAAAAATGTGGAAGTGGTTAAAATGGGAAAAGCAAACCGAAAGAAACCATCATCAAATAAATTAACCCCAACAACAACCTCCACCACCAAAAATGATTACACACCATCGTCACCTACCACTACTATCAAACCCTTAACCGACAACCAAAAAGAAGCTATTTTAGAAAATCTAGAACAAAAATTTCTAGAGCTCAATTAAAAGAAGCCGGTTATAGAAGTTCTCCAAAATTATGTGCTTTACCGTAAGAAGTTGGATGCATTGATGCTAGCGAGGGCTAGGTTGGAAGATAAGAATCTCACGGATGAGGAGCGAGATCGAATTTTGTTTAAAGGCATGCCAAGGAAAGAAAAGGATCCGGGTAATTTTGTGTTGCCGATCAAAGTAAATGGAACTACACCAGTTTATGCTTTAGCTGATACGGGGTCGAGTGTTAATGTGATGCCGTATCCATTGTTCAAAACTTTGGGACTAAGTAATCCTCAACCTAATCATTCTAAGCTCACTATGGCGGATAACACTCAAGCAAAGGCAATGGGAGAAGTTACGAATGTAAGAGTGCAAATTGGCTATCAACCGTATTTGGCAGATTTTCTTGTCTTGGATATTCCGATGGACAAGAGTTTACCGCTATTGTTGGGAAGACCATTTTTACGAACTTGTGGAGCAATTATAGACATGGGAAGAGGCACCATGACTATTGACGATGGGATTTCGAGGCAAACATACTACCCAAAACCAAGAGGACCAATTTTAGAATGTATGGAAGATTTGGAATGGATAGATGCAAATGATGATTTAACTTGTTTTGAAGTGGGGCGTGATGTCCACGGTAATCCAATGTACGGACCTTTAACTCCACCTTATTTCGATATAGAGGACGAAATGGAACGTGCATTCGCGATAGAAGCTTTCTATAACCCATTCAAAAACATATTAGTTTACAAGAAGTTGACCGACTTTTTAGGATCTTTACCGGTGCAACTTAAGAATTTGGAGTGGAAACCCGAAGGGTCGGGGACTTACAAGAGACAAACCGGATATGGAGCATGGCATGTTAAGTTTGATATATTATGCCCGGACGGACGAAGATTTATGAGAAAATTCAAAACTTTTGAAACGTTCCGTGAGTTGACCGGAAAATTTCAAAGCGAGGATATTCTTAGACAAGAGTATTTTGAGGAATTTTGAGGAAAAGGCAAAGACCGTAATAACAAGCAATCATTTGCTTGAATTTCATGAATTATTTCTTTTGATTTGATGCATTAGGATTTTTGTTTCTTATTTATTTTTCATTTTATGATTGAGGTAACTTGGTTTAATGCATTATGACTATGAGTTTTGAGTTGAGTTTGGATTAGTTCATTTATATGATGAGTTGAGTTTTGTTTTTAGATTGGATGATTGTTCAAAATTTCATTTGGTGAATAAATGTTGTGTGAATCTTTAGCAGAAAATTTTGAGAAAAAATGTTGCCTGGAGAGTAAATGCCTAAGTAACATATTAAACATATAAAAAAGCAAAATTTGGCAAAAAGCATACCGAAACGGTTGTATCCTTGACTGAACCGGTTGCACCAAAGTATAAAAATTTCATTTTTCCAAAAACACACACACACACACTAATTTTCCAGGTGGTTTTGCAAGAATTCATCCAAGAGAGCAAGTTGTTTAAGTTGTTTAAGTTGTAGGATAACATCATGGCACCCAAGCAAGTAAGCATTTACATTCAATTAACTCAATTAAGGTTTTATTAGAACATTTGATTCGAATTGAATATTAGGTCACCAATTTGGGGGTTTTTGTTATAATTAGAATTAAGTGGTAATATTTTAGGATTGAGTGGGTAATTGATATAGGAGTGCATTACAACAAGAGATTGATTGATTGATTCATCATAGAATGGATTTTAGATGATAAGATTTTTCGGAATTAGTTGGGTTGTGCTTATGAAATGAGATAAGTTGCAATTAGTGATTCATTTTGATGGATGATATGTTTTTAAGAGTGATGGATGCCACATTATTAGAACTAATGATTTTAAAATATAGGATGAGTTCTAAGATGTTAGATGTTTGATGATTTGGAAGCAAGAGTAGAGTAATTCTAGGATGTGGGAATCATTGAGGATGATAGAATGCGATCTAAGAGTGGTTTGAGCGTTAGGAGTTCGAGATTATAAGGATTTGAAGGCGAATGCCTTATGCAGTCTGCACAACCGATTCGGTTGCGCATTGCAACCGAACGGTTGGTGTCTGACATATTGGAAACCGATTCGGTTGGTGATCCAACCGAATCCGGTTGAGGTTTCTGTGAGGATTTTTGTGAAATTTTGAAATGTATCTTAGAGGATTCTCTAACCTTCCTGTTTGTTCTAACACTCTCATATGGTCTTATTTTTGTTATTTCTACAGAGAATTATTGTAGGGAGCTCGAGTGGAGAGGAAATTCAAATTAACCCGCTTGTTACGAAGTTTTGTGAAAGGAACGAGAAGAAGAAGGTTAAGTATAGTGTGAAGAAGGAAGCAAATGCTAATTTAAAATTCAAAAATCTCACCGATGGAGAGAAACATGCTTTTCGGGAAAGATTGTCGAAGTTACAACATAGGACATGTTTGGTTCCAAGGGTGATTGATTGGGATTTATTTAACGAATGTGAGTGTGAAGATGAGTTAAGAAGGATGATGCGAACGTCTTATGTATATCCAGGAGATGGAGATTCGTTCAATGATTTGTCATGGGAAAGAGCATTCATTCAATGAAGAGGTCTATCGAGAATGGTGTATGGAATTCTTTTCAACCATGTATTTTGAAAGAAAGGTGGATGTTCGGAATTTGATGACGGAGATTTGTGTTTGGTTTAGACTTTGTGGAAGGGATCATGCTTACACGTTGCCAGCTTTTGGCGTAGCTCTTGGTTTGTATGAGCCACATGAGGTTAATCATCGATTATTTGAAACTCACTTTTCTAGACTTCGGAGGTTTGAAAAAGATTACCCTAGTATTCCCGCTTATTGGAATCAAGTGGGAGATCCTACTTGTGCTAGGAGGAATGCTTCAACCATCAGGAATCCATTGATGAGGATACTTCACAAGTTGATTGTGACCGGGCCATTTAATAGATTTGGAAGCAGGGACAAATGTCAGAAACCGGACTTATGGATTATGAAGTTGCTGGAAGAAACTAAGGACGGTAATGCCATTTGGCAGTAGCCGAATATTTGTCTAGGAGAGCCCCGGGAATCAAGAGCAACAGTAACATTTGTGGAGGACATTTTGTGACAAGATTGGCGAAGAATCTTGGGTATTATGTTGATGAAGAATTGGCTAAGTGTGGAGAGCCAAAGTATAGTGAAACGTGGACTGCGAAAGGTTTTGGTAATGCTTTGAACAGGAGACTGGGAACCGTAGGGTTATGGATTGAACCAAGACCACAACAACAACCACCACGACAGCAAGGTAATATACCAATGGAGAACGTGCAAATGGGTACGTCCAGTAGTTTTGATTCAGGATGGGGAGAGTGGAACCAACATCTAGATGAGATTCAATGTAGGGATGTGTGGAGAGATTCGATGATGTTAAGAAACAACTACATCAATGATTATTCGATGCCTATCTTTCAACACATGGCTCGAGAAGCAAATTATTAGTTGCCACCCTACAATCCACCAAATGTTCCACCGTATCCTTTTCCTTACACTTCTTATCCTGGACCCTATCCGTATCCATATCCCGGTACGCACCGTTTCGATCCAATACCCCCATATGGTCGATTACGAAGTTGGAGGATCATCATCGAGGAGTTGGAGGTAAGAAGAAAAAGAGGAGAGTTCGTTCAAAAATCATAGACGAAAACTACGTAACCGAAAGTGATGACGATGAGTTTGATGATGAAGAAGGAGAAGACATGAGCGAGGATGACGAGTGATTATGGATCATTCGTGAATTATGGTTTCAAAAACAATGGTCATGATGTGTTTTAAACTATTTCTATCTTTTGATTTATTTCTTTAGGATGTTTGGCGTACTTTGTTTGATTTTATCTAGTTTTTAGTAGTTTTGTTTTGTTTTGTGCATTTCGTGTTGCGGTTTTTGTTTGGGGATGGATGTGTGGGAAGCTTATTGATGGTCAAATGTTTCGAGTTGGATAACTCACAGGCTTGCTAATGACTCAATGTGCATATTGCATATTCTATCCCGTGGTATCTTTTAACTATTTTTTCCCCCATTTTCTTTACTTTGAATTTAATTTTCATTACATTGAGGACAATGCAAAACTTAAGTGTGGGGGAGGGAAGAAAATAGGAAAATGATACGCATTTTTATTTTTTTTAGATAACTTTTGGATGCAAGTGATTAGAAGAAATTCGCCCTTGATGGTTTAATGGTTTTCGTGCGTTATTGATAATTAAAATACATAATTTGGGATTTTAATGGTAAAATAAGGTTTTTGAAATTTTTTTGGATTTGAACCAAATTACTGAAGTAATTCATTTTGGATTCGATAGCATTTTCTAGCATGCATAATAGCCTTTTTCCCACATTTTTGTGAGGTTTCTTTTTGTATAAAGCACATATTTTGTTTTATATTCGCTATGAGTGTGCCGGTGATTATGTCGATTCTAGAACTTGTACTAGTTATGCATTACGGTTAAAATCACTTTCGAGTGATCTAAATATTTTCAAGTGATAAGAGGCACCTTAGGATTTAAACCAAATGGCCTTCCATTTTTACATCTAATGATATATTAGCTGACCACATCGGTTAGTTAACCACCCACATGGACCCATTTTGTTAGTGCTCATTTTTAGCACTAGATACCCCTAGTTACACCTTCTGAGCCATTCCTTTTCAATTTTGTTACATCCAGAAAAATACAAAAATATTTTACACCTTTAAGCTTTAGCCAACCCTTATCAAGTCTAATGGTTTGTTGCTAGTTGTTTGGAATGATTGGATTGTTTTTGATGATTATGAGTTAGCCGCACTTTGCCATTCGTGTGTGCCATTCCGACAAAGAAGAAGGATGCATACTTCTTATTTGTATTTTTGTGGTGATGCTTATACGAAGTGTGGGGGAGATGTGATGTTTGAAAAAAAAAAAAAAAAAAAATTATTATTATTTTATAGTCAGCGTGCTATATGATGGATATTGATTAGCCAATGAGCTAAATTGAGTTATACATATTTTGCGGAGAATCGATATGAGAAGAGGAGTAATAATCATTTTTCGGGATCGTGGTTTGTATGATGACTAGCACCATGGAGGTTTGGACTTGATTTTATTTTTATTTTAAACCAATTTCATAAACTATCCCATGCCTTAACCATACCTATTATGAACCCTTAGCCTTAACATTATAACCCGAATAAAAGACCTCTTTGATGAATTTATTTTCTTTGTTTTGATACTTGTACAAGCTTATGGTAAAAAGCATTGATCATGACTAGGCATTGAATGATTTACATATACCCACCAATATATGAGTGTTGAGTGAAATCTTAAAGCCATTTCGTGAGGTATCCTAGTTATGTTATCTAAAGTGTTTGGTTCATTTTTAGAAAATTTTCACATATTATAAGCATGTTAATAATTATCTTTATTGGTAATTGTTACATTTTTCTGAAACCATGGTGTTATGGACCATTGAAATCAATCTTTGCAAATGTTAGACCTACTCCGAGAGTAGAGCTTAAGTGTAGGGGAATTTGATAACGTCTAAAATGAACATGTTTTTAGTAGCGTTATTGTCAATTTTGTGCATGATATTCGGCTATATTTACTCATAACTGTTGCAAAAGTGCAAAGATGCGTATTTTGTATGTATATGTAGCCATGTATCGCGAATAATGAAGAAATGAAGTTTTTATGCACATTTGGAAGATTCTCAAGGAAGGAAGTTGAGATTGGAAGCTTGTGGATTCAATGATATGGAAGCATAATGATTTCGGAGCATTTATAGCAAGGAAAGATCAAGTTTGGCTTTGGAAATCATCAACGTAAGCAAAGAATGTAGCGCAAAGGAAAAAGTCAGCAAAAAGTCAAAATAAGCAAAACCCCCGACGGTCGCAACCCAACCGGATCCGGGGCGATTGGTCAAAGCTATTACCGATTCGGTCGGCATAGAAACCGATCCGGTTTCGCAGCTATGATTACACAAATTCGCATTTATTGTTGCCTTTACTCCCCATAATCATTGGAGTCCGATCATTTCTTGATATTAACTTGGAGAGAACGTTTTTGGGCAGTTAAGCAAGAGCTTTGGCTATATAATGGACCTAATACTTGTATACTAAGTGTGACACAACAAAAGAGTGTTAGTTTACACCAAAACTAATACTACCCTTATTATTTCAACCCCAAAAGCTTAGTATTTTTGGAAAACGCCGAGAGCAAGGAGGGAACCATTATTGTCCATTGTTTCGGTAATTTGAAGTTGTGCGGTGATCCTAGGTGATTGGAGGCGCGTGGTTGCTACAATCCACGATTTCTAATTCTTGTAATCACAAAAGTTTAGGTATTCTATGAACTTTGTTATGGAAATCTATTCTTTTGAATTGTTTGAATTACCTAGTTATGACTTGTGTTTAGATATGATTGTTTTCATGGAGTAGTTTGTGATATACTTGTGTGTTGGAATGTGATTAATCATAATAGTGTTCTCAAAATGTGATGCATGTATATATGATCTTGTTTAAATGAGTTTGTTGGAAAAATACTAGTCTTGGATTGATTTGTCAATAAAACATGTTTTAAGAAAAAGGACCGAAAGGATTTCTCTTGTGTTTTATTCCAAAAGTGAAGTGACAAACTAGTATGGGGATATGGTGATTGACAACCACCATGTTTTGCTTATTAAAACAAGACTAGGAACATTTTCATCACGAAGGGTCGAAAGATTCGTAAGAACAAATTTGATGAGAACATGTTGCAAACAAATGGAACTTTTATAGGATAATCATTGGGATAAGGACCGAAAGGATTACCTAAATGTTTTTGTTCTTAGAATGATTTTTACAAACAAATACCATGGTTGGGGAATCATTTGCTTATGATTTGTGCATCATACTAAGAGTATACACCAAACCTTTTGAACACTATCTATGGTTGATTATAAGACTACACACAAGTATATATTTATATTCTTGATTCATATTTTCACTAGAACACTTATTTGAGGAAGCCTTGACAAGCTTTCTTGTTAGAAACTTTTTAATCAAATCCATTTCAAACAAAAAAATCCCTTGGGACGATCTCGACTTACCAAACTTTGCTATTGCGGACGAGTATACTTGCTCGTATGTGTTAATAGGTTATTCGGTTAATTCGTGATTATAAATTTTTAAAACTTGCACCAACCGGAGCACATCAGCGACTTGCTATGATAATTTCATGCTAGCGACTTGGTTCTGGATTACTTGTAGCGATTTGTATTGAAAAATTGCTCTTAGCAACTTGTTATAACTCTTCCATAATAGCATCTTGTCTCATGAAATTCCTTTATAGCAACTTTGTTTTAACTAATTTGAGTCTAAAACAACTTGTCTCTTGAAAACTTTGTCAAAATGATTTGTTACTTTGAAAATTACTATTGCTACTTAATCTATTTCCTAAGCATGTCAATCTGCTTATTGGTAATCTATCATGTATGCTACTGGTTGTGCTTGTGTCATGAGGATACATTAAAATTTGTTAACCATGTCTATTCTAACATGCTCTCGAATACTGGTGTTGTATGTGTGTTTCTCTGAGAATATCAATGGCAAACCCAACGTCATCCGACAATCTTGCTGCATCTTCTTCATCCAAAACTCTTACAGACAACGATATTCTTCCAGAAGATAAATGGGTAGAGATAGGAAAAAACAACTGTTATGTAGACATGGAAAGGTTGCAACAAAATCCAATCTTCAAAGTTGCAATTGATATCCTCAAAAACACTAACTTCTTCAGTGCCTTAACCAAGCAATGCACAATCCCTTCCATTTACTTGCAACAATATTGGAACACCATCACATGGAACAAGATCACTGCCACTTATTCCTGCAAGCTTGATGATAAGGAATTTGAAATCACATCCGACATTCTCAAGAAGGCCCTAGGAATCACACACCTGACCCCACCATACGATCTGCCCCTCCACCTAGTGCGGAAGAGATAATAGTCTTTCTGATTGGTTTGGGTTATCAAGTTGGCATATCAAGGGCTTCAAATATCATCACTGGACACGTGTATCAACCCCGAGAGCCATCACTACCATTCTCAACTTATGCTTATCCGGGAAAACCTCGAGGTTCGATAAAGTAAGGATACCTATTCGCAAATCCTATGGGGTCTAGTCAATGGGGTGAACATTAATGTCTCAGAACGTATTTGGGAAGAATTCTCGTTGTCAATGAACACATTTATCACCTATAGAACAAACGCTCGTAATCAAGCTCAAGGAAAAAAGAAAGTACACAAACTTGTGATTCCTAGCATCAGATTCTCGAAGCTTGTTATCCAGTACTTGCAACAGACTCATAACTTCAATCCCAGGAGTGAATAAATCCTCCATAATGCTAAGGATGAATTTGTTCTAGGTAATCTCAAATACATTGCGAGAGGTGTCAATAAGGAAATCTTTGGATTGCACATTCCTGATATTCTTCTCACAGACGATATTAAGAAGACTGATCACTTTAAATTATACAAGAAAAGGGCATCCAGATCCAATGTTGAGGACTCTCCCATTCCATCCTAACCCAAAGCTACAAAGCCTACTTCCAGCACAAAGTCCTTATATGCTGCCCTTCCCAAGAAGAGACGTGATAGATCACACCCTCGACACTTCTTCAAAGAAGCAGTAAAAGAGAAAGAATGATGCGGAAAAGGAAATTGTTGGGGGAACTGAGACACCAAAGGGTGATCAATTGGTTAATGAAAGACGAGGCTAATTTGTAGCAAGGAATTAAACAAAGCTTGAAAGCTCGAACATGAGACCACCAGTTGGAGGTGTAGTGTTAAGAGAACTTGCAGACGAGCCACGCCAAACAACTCCAATCACACAAGAGAAAGGGAAAGGATTGTTGGTGTAGACGCAAGAAGCCGCTCACATGCTTCGACCTTCTCCTCTCACCATCAAGAACTACCACTCAATTTGAGTGAAGAAAAGAAGTGTTGAATCATCTTGACTCAAGAACAACTGGATTGGAAAAGGAGGTATCCAGAAGCACAAGATGAAACTCACGCATCAAGTGATACCCAATCGATCAAAATGATGATGAAGAGTTCTTGAAAAGACTTACGGAGAACCTGAGTCGAGATCCGATGAAACTGTGGCATATGGAGAAACCTATCACGCCTCTCGATTCTCTATCCTCATTGAAGAATCTAGATACGAGACTTCTCTTTCGTACGGTTTATTAATGACAAACCCTCGGAATTTGAGACTCTTAAGCAAGGTAATGAGAAAGAAGTAGAGTCCATGTTTACCGTCGACATACGCGAAGACACTTCAACCATCCCTCCTATGTCGACCCGTCTCATACAACCGTACTTCCACCACCCAAACCCGCTAATGATCCATCAACAGTTGTCTCCATCAGTGAAACCATCACTCCTCCTGCCTCACCTTCTCCTGTCAAGACGACTGAGAAATTGCTCGAAGAGGCTATGACACGTATTGCGACTATTGATAAGCACTTTCCTATCGCCTTCAATAATCTTGATAGTCGTGTCAAAAAGCTGAAGAATCTTAACCTCAATGAGATTGTAACAAAGGCAATAGAAGAAGATATTAAAGATGCGGTTGAATGGGCAATGAAGGCTCCATTACTTCAGCGATTCAAAGACTTGCCAATCTCTGACATGAGATCAGTTCTCTCAGAAAGAATGTATGAAGCAAGAGAGCTTATCCGGACAATACATAAGAAATTATACGAAGCACTTTTCGAGGAATCGATGAGACTTGATAATTATCGGCTTGTAGAGGATGTATGCGTGAAAGGGAAGATAAGAAGAAAAGAAAGAATGTTCCAATGAAATCAAAGGATAAATAGGGAGGCCAAGCCACCATGTTGATCAGTTGAGCAAACGATCCTTTTATAGAAACCGACTTGAATAAAGACTTATTAAGTATCACGCGGAATTTAATACTTAATCTTAAGAAGAAGAATAATAAACATTCAACACCTCAATATTATTATTAATACGAATACTCTAACCAGTATTAGGGTTTTACAACCTTGAAGTGTATCGACCTTAGATATAAAACATATATATATCTAATCTACCCTAGGACCTCCTTTTATAGGCTAAGGAGTCCTTTACATAATACAATACGTAACCTACAAGAAAAATATCTTTATTTATCTAATACAAGATATTAAACCGAATATACAAGACAAGCAGTGGTTATAATACAATATACGTGGTTACACAATACTACTAGCCGCAGTTTTTCTTTCAAGAGTGGATTCATTAGCGTCGTAAAATGGTTTCAATAACTCTGTCCGAGGTTCCAACACTTAGAATAAATCATGATCCAAGGAACCTAAAACCCAACAAACCACCGCCTCCTTCACCTCCAAGCTGGAGGATTTTGCTGAACAAAATTCAATGGTGGATCATCCGCACAAACACTACACCTTCACCACAACCACCAACATCTCATCCAAAACCGACAAATCAATCCGTACCGTCCGGTGATCGTGGTACTCAAAAGAAGTCTGCGGCAAGATGGACCACGGTTGATTCTAGGTTTACACCCACCTTCTCCACTATCCCAGAAGATCAGGTGCTACTTACCAGTGTTCTTGGTGGCGAGTTGGTTAATAAAATGCGTATGATAAACTTTGTTCTTGGTAGCGACTTACCAGTGTTCTTGGTGGCGAGTTGGTTAATAAATTCATCATGGCGAGTTGCTATTTCTAAATACATTCTTGTTAGCGACTTAGTGATTTGATGTGTAGCGTACTTGGCCTTGTTTACATTTGATAGCTTACTGTCTTTACAAGTTAGCGATTAGTGATTTGATGTGTAGCTACTTGGCCTTGTTTACGTTGATAGCGACTTGTTTTGACAAGTTGGCGACTTGTTATATTGTGTTTCACAATGGCGACTTGTCAATGCTATTCTTGTGGCGACTTGTTTTATCAAGATATTTAAAGCGACTTGCTATGATAATTTCATGCTAGCGACTTGGTTCTGGATTACTTGTAGTGATTTGTATTGACAAATTGCTCTTAGAAACTTGTTATAACTCTTCCATAATAGCATCTTGTCTCATGAAATTCCTTTATAGCAACTTTGTTTTTACTAATTTGAGTCTAAAACAACTTGTCTCTTGAAAACTTTGTCAAAATGATTTGTTACTTTGAAAATTACTATTGCTACTTAATCTATTTCCTAAGCATGTCAATCTGCTTATTGGTAATCTATCATGTATGCTACTGGTTGTGCTTGTGTCATGAGGATACATTAAAATTTGTTAACCATGTCTATTCTAACATGCTCTTAATCGGTGTTGTATGTGTGTTTCTCTGAGAATATCAATGGCAAACCCAACGCCATCATGGACAATCTTCAGCACCTCTTCTCCACCCAAAACTCTTACTAGACAACGATATTCTTCCGTAAGATAAATGGGTAGAGATAGGAAAAAGCAAACCGTTATGTAGACATGGAAAGGTTGCAACAAAATCCAATCTTCAAAGTGGCAATTGATATCCTCAAAAACACTAACTTCTTCAGGTTTTAACCAAGCAATGCACAAACCCTTCCATTTACTTGCAACAATATTGGAACACCATCACATGGAACAAGATCATTGCCACTTATTCCTGCAAGCTTGATGATAAGGAATTTGAAATCACATCCGACATTCTCGAAGGCCCTAGGAATCACACCGTGACCCCACCATACGACCGCCCCTCCACCTAGTGCGGAAGAGATAATAGTCTTTCTGATTGGTTTGGGTTATCAAGTTGGCATATCAAGGGCTTCAAATATCATCACTGGACACGTGTATCAACCCTGGAGAGCCATCACTACCATTCTCAACTTATTCTTATCTGGGAAAACCTCGTGGTTCGATAAAGTAAGGATACCTATTCTCGCAAATCTATATGGGGTCTCAAATGGGGTGAACATTAATGTCTCTAACGAGGGCATTTGGGAAGAATTCTCGTGTCAATGAACACATTTATCACCGATAGAACAAACGCTCGTAATCAAGCTCAAGGAAGAAAGAAAGTACACAAACTTGTGATTCCTAGCATCGATTCTCGAAAGCTTGTTATCCAAGACTTGCAGCACTCATAACTTCAATCCTGTGAGTGAATCAATCCTCCATAATGCTAAGGATGAATTTGTTCTAGGTAATCTCAAATACATTGCGAGAGGTGTCAATAAGGAAATCTTTGATTGCACATTCCCTATATTCTCACGCAGGCGATATTAAGAAGACTGATCACTTTAAATTATACAAGAAAAGGGCATCCAGATCCAATGTTGAGGACTCTCCCATTCCATCCTAACCCAAAGCTACAAATCCTACTTCCAAAGACAAAGTCCTCATATGCTTTGCCCTTCCCAAGAAGAGACGCGATGGCATCACTACCTCTACGACACTTCTTCAAAGAAGCGAAAAAGAGAAAGAATGATGGAAAAGGAAATTGTTGGGGAACTGAGACACCAAAGGTTGGCATACCAATTGGTTGACTAAGACGAGGCTAATTTGTAGCAAGGAATTAAACAAAGCTTGGAAAGCCTGAACATGAGACCACCAGTTGGAGGTGTAGTGTTAAGAGAACTTGAACCAGAGCCACGCCAAACAACTCCAATCACACAAGAGAAAGGGAAAGGGATTGTTGGTGTAGACGCCAAGAAGCCGCCACATGCTTCGACCTTCTCCTCTTCACCATCAAGAACTACCACTCAATTTGAGTCAAGAAAAGAAGTGTTGAATCATCTTCACTCAAGAACAACTGTGGATTGGAAAAGGAGGTATCCGAAGCACAAGATGAAACTCCTGCATCAAGTGATACCCAATCTAATCAAAATGATGATGAAGAGTTGCGAAAGACTTACTGAGAACCTTGAGTCGAGATCACGATGAAACGGGCAGTATATGGAGAAACCTATCCTGCTCATCGATTCTCTATCCTCATTGAAGAATCTAGATACAGACTTGTCTTCTGGCGATCGGTTTATTTATGACAAACCCTCTGACACGAGACTCTTAAGCAAGATAATGAGAAAGAGGAAGTAGAGTCCATGTTTACCGTCGACATACAGCAAGACACTTCAACCATCCCTCCTATGTCAAGACACCGTTCTCATACAACCGTGCTTTCCACCACCCAAACTAGCTAATGATCCATCAACAGCTTTGTCACCATCGATTGAAACCATCACTCCTCCCGCCACCTCCTCCAGTCAAAACGATGAGAAATTGCTCAAGAGGCTATGACACCATTGCGACTATTGAGAAGCACTTTCCTATCGCCAGTCATAATCTTGATAGTCGTGTCAAAAGCCGAGAATCTTAACCTCAATGAAATTGTAACAAAGGCAATAGAAGCAGATATTAAAGATGCGGTTGAATGGGCAATGAAGGCTCCATTACTTCAGCGATTCAAAGACTTGCCAATCTCTCGACATGAGATCGCAGTTCTCGAAGAAAGAATGTATGAAGCAAGAGAGCATTTGGACAATACGCATAAGAAATTATACGAAGCACTCGAGGAATCGATGAGACTTGATAATTATCAGCAGTTTGTAGAGGATGTACGTGAAAGGGAAGATAAGAAGAAAAGAAAGACTGTTCCAATGAAATCAAAGGATACGCCCGGAGGCCCCAAGCCACCATGTTGATCCCAGTTGAGAAAACGATCCTTTATAGAAACTGAATTGAACAAAGACTTATTAAGTATCACACGGAATTTAATACTTAATATTAAGAAGAAGAATAATAAACATTCAACACCTCAATATTATTATTAATACGAATACTCTAACCAAGATAGGTTTTACAACCTTGAAGTGTATCGACCTTAGATATAAAACGTATATATATCTAATCTAACCTAGGACCTCCTTTTATAGGCTAAGGAGTCCTTTACATAATACAATACGTAACCTACAAGATAAATATCTTTATTTATCTAATACAAGATATTAAACCAACTATACAAGACTAGCAGTGGTTATAATACAATATATTGGTTACACAATACTACTAGCCAGCGTTTGTCTTGTTGATGGATTCTTCTTCTGCGTGGTTTCAATAACTCACTGCAATGGTTCCAACACTTAGAATAAATCATGATCCAAGGAACCTAAAACCCAACACACCACCGCCTCCTTCACCTCCAACTGGAGGAGCTGGAACTTCTGGGGCTGGTGGATCATCTGGCACAAAAACTACACCTTCACCACAACCACCAACATCTCATCCAAAACCGACAAATCAATCCAGCTCGTCCGGTGATCAGGGTACTCAAAAGAAGTCTGCAGCATGGACCACGGTTGATTCTAGGTTTACACCCACCTTCTCCACTATCCTAGAAGATCATGTGCTACACGAAGAGTCTTATGTCACGGCAGAGTCAGAATCTGATGACGATGATGCATCCATAAAACATATCCCCAAGCCATCTGATGATGATTGGTTTGATGCATATGTTTTGGGTGAACCCTCTAAGACCACTAGAGTTGCACCCTCTAAAGACATGACTCAAAGGCTCATCCTTTGAAGAGACCTCAAACTCCGAACCTTCATGGTTCATCCCAGAGTCCGACACGATGATTCCTAACAACAAGCGGGCCTCAACAATCACTACCAACTATGAATCCCGGTGAAGACTCACTTCTTCACATCACAGGGGAGATATGGGCAGCTTTATGAAGTGGTTTGTGAACGAAGGGAATCTCGTCCATCACTCCAAAGGATCTTGAAGGACAAGCATTTGAAATTGTCAAATTCTTTCACTCGGATGCCAATCACTTCAATACCGAGATGGAAGAATGTCATAAGATGCTTAGTGATCAAGTCATTGAGCCCATTAGCCGTTTCAATGTGAACATGCCTCTTCCTCTCGGTGGTGAACACGGCAAATGACCATTCACCGAGTTCTTCTTCAACTATGACCTGGACTATCTATGTGCTCGTACATCTGAAAGAAGACCAGCTTTATCAATTTCAAAGATGAAAGCTGCTACCTACATAGATCCGGGTCTTGAGCAGATGGTACTTGATCAATTCTGGTCTGACAAAGAACATGTGTATGACATCGAGGCTTCATATGGTATTTCTCATTGGTGGTTCAAAAAGGAGAAATTATACATTGAAAGACATGGAGATGATAAAAGACGCAAAGCTGTTAGATCCAAGCTGAGGATTCTAAGTGTTGTCAATATAGAAATCTTCCCAATCTATGGTTATGATTATCTGAAGAAGATTGTTCTTTGAAGAGCTGACTTGAAAGATCATGTGATAGAAGAAAATGACTTCAAACATCTGGCCGCCAAATGACTTTGAAGATCTCTATCTTTGAACCTTCAAGGACACCTTAACCATCTACTCGTGAGAAGAAAGCTCTCTCATATTGTCAATCTACGGATCGAGGCTTGGTCATTCAAAAAGAGTTGAGGATTTTCACTAGGAATGGAAAGCTACCGACAGCGTCAACCTTACAAGACCGCAATGGGAAGCCTCAGGACATGAATTTCACCACGAATATAAAGTAATTGACACTACTAGAGCCATCATCTTTACCGAATACGGTACGGGACAAGAATGTTAATGAGGCTATGCGAGCTATACAAGTTCAGTGATGGTACACTCAGGATGGTTGAGCAATAATTGAACTCAAGAGTGAAGGAAATCAAGATTGACATGAAGCCGTGGAACAAAACTAGATTCTGTCCGAACAGACTTGAAGATGTGTGAAGATTTCATTACTGCAATCGGACGAAGATTAAAGACTAGAATGATTTATCGCAGCCATGAAAGTTTTGTGGGTGGTAGACTTCGTGAAGGTCATTACAAACTACTTCAACGAACTTGAATGAAGACATCTTCCTAAGTAGTTTCGCTTTGAATTTTTGATGTGTAAAATGTGGTGTATGTACTATGAACAACTATAATGTAGGTAATAGTGATAGGTTATGTATTGTGGTTTCCCTTTTTATCTAAAAAGGGAACTTCAGTGTTGTCCACTTCGCATCATATAAAACCGAACACATTTTTCTCCAACAAATGTTTTGTTTCATACATATTTAAATCACTTGAGATCCAAAATCTCAAAGGATTTGAAATTTTTGATCGGGGAGAAAATGTGATATAAATATGAAAGATGATAAAAGATGACCATTTTGTCTCAAAGTGCATATCGCTTCTAATATGTGCTAAACTCTTTTCGAATCTCGCAGCATATATTAAGGGGGAGCATTTCAAAACTAATACAAATCTTCAAGGTACAAATATTTTCATGTTTTAACATAAGGTACCTTGATTGTGTGTTAAATGGTTTCTAAATATTTGGTAATCGTGGATGTACTTCAAAAGAACTCTTTCCTCTATGTGTTAAAAATGATTTCAAATATCCTATGCACATATTGAGGGGGAGAATTTACCAAAGAAAATCAAATGGCTTTTTCATAAGAAATTGTGATCAAAGAAATATTTCAAAAGTACTCTTGCCTCCATGTGCTAAACAATTTCAAGATCATATACACATGTTGAGGGGGAGAATTTCTAAATGATCAAAACTATTAAGGTACAAAATGCTTTGATCTCGTATCACAAGTACCTTAATTGATTTTCCAAATGATTTTTTAATTGGTTTCAAGAAGGAAAGAACAATACCAAAAGACCGACCAATTTACTTTATGCATGTTGATATAAGGATGGTTAGGTTAGGTATTCGTTCCCACGATCCCGCCAGAGCCGGAGGGATCTACCCATGGACAATCCACTAGATAGTGTAGAGTCCTTAGGTATGATGAAAAAAGGAGAAAAGTGAGATATGGGAAGAGTGCGGACTGAGACAGAGCTAGAACTGGAATAAACCCAACAAGGTTTTAGTTATGAAGTCTTGGTAAGCACTGAAGGGGTTGAAGAATGAAAAAGAAATGTAATGAGAAAAGGGTGAAAACAAATAGCCCTCCAATAATTCAACCTTAGGGCAAGATGTCGGGTTCAATACATATGCTACTCGGTGGTTACTAAGGTAACGCGATGATTTAGAAGACAAGACGCCATGGACCCATGAACGCTTGCACTAATCTTCCCAAGCTACTCAAGTTCCTCTTAAAAGGGCTTGTTTCATTCTCACGGGGAACCGACATTATCTATCGACTTTCTCTTAGAGATTGTTGATATTGAAGAAGGAGACCCTCTCCCTAGTCTCCGGCATAGGAACCAAATGTGCACAATTGAGTCTAGAGCCAAGAGATCATCCAAATAAATCTCATTAGGACACTGTCTATGAAGACTCTCTGTTTCACACAATGTGGAAAGAGATTATATCTTATGAGTCCTACGATTATCCTACGTATTGCCGTAACATCCGAGTGATATGTACATATTCACAATGAAGATGGAAAGCCTTCTGGAGCCAACATCAAACAAGCTCCCGGTGGGTGGCATGTGAGATCTATCCAATAGATCAACCATGTGACAACTGAACAGAAACAATGGGCTTCATAATTGTGAATCAATCCGGTTCAAAGTTTATGGATTGATGGATACCTTTGAAAACCGGTCGTTGTGCTTAAAAATCTTTTCTTAACACATCGACCGTGTAAGAATATTTCAAAATAAAAGGTGTTTATGATTGATAATTGATTTTCATTAAAACCTTCATTGTATTGCAAAAAAATTTCTATTGAGCGGTACACCATTGTTTTTCAAATCTCTTTTCATCAATCGGTGAGAGTCTCAATTATTTGGTTTACTCACCCGTGTTGTCTTCTTTGAGATGTTCGGTTTGAGAACGGCTAGAGCACTGCGAAACCACATCAAGAAATTCTTGATTATACCTGATCACATGCGGTACTTGTATTGATCAACAGGGAACCGTGGGCCGTGTACCTCAATTCAATGAAAGTGATCAAAGACACTTTCATGCGCTTTATTGCTACTTATTTGTATGCAGGTGCCCGACGTTTGCAGGTGATCGGAATGATGCAATCAATCCATAGCCGCATGCTCACACATCACATTCATTTCAAAAGAAACCATGATTAGTGCATCAATGACTCTGATATTCTCATTCCATGCTACCTTTCTGGCTAGCATCAATATCATGATCAATGGCTTCGCTACTCACGATAAGAAATCATGATCGAGAATGTGAGCATGTGGTCCAAGTGTCTAACATCATATCATGGCAACACAACAATGGGTGATGCTGAGATCGTGGCTGATGATCTCTATTATAGCTCAAAGGTCATCAATGTGGATTAGCTCTATAACCTCTATGAAAT
Organism: Chrysanthemum makinoi; assembly: GCA_910596185.1. NCBI lineage: Eukaryota > Viridiplantae > Streptophyta > Magnoliopsida > Asterales > Asteraceae > Chrysanthemum > Chrysanthemum makinoi. Next base: position 258,703,835 of record OU343223.1, read on the forward strand.
ATACATTGTAGTTGAACAATGCTGAAATCACCACGGAAGCACAAAGTTTGAATATTTTGATGATTTGATGTCTACGAGCTCAAGAACAAAGTCAAGAATAGAATGTTATGATTCAAAGTGTAAATCATGACCTCCCTTAGGGGGAGATTGTTAGGAATTAGAAATTCCATAAGTAAAGAGTCGGTCACCCCAAATATTATCTAAGTTAGCTCGTAGACATGCTGTTTGTTACGTTATTTAGTAGTTATTTAGTTAGTTTGTAGCGTAGAATAGTTTAGTGTAACACCGTGGAGGAAAGGCCGGTCTTTACTCTCGTACATGCACGATCCACAGGCCGTCAGGAGGTCGTTTAGTTTGTAACCTATAAATACCCTCTACTTCCCAAGGTAGAGGGTTGATGTTCATTTGGAATATAACCTTTCATGAGTTTCTCTTACTAGAATATCCAACTTTCTCTCTCTAAAACCATATACCTATACGCCTATATTTGTGATTGCTTGTGTGTTTGTGAAATCCACTATGTTACATCAAATAAAACAAATCCACTTAAAAAAAAATAAAAAAAAAAATTTACATGAGCCTTGTCTTCCTGGTGTGTCACTTTCCAATATGGGATTTTTGGTTGTATTGTTTTCCTTTTCAGAACAACCTCCTGTAAATAGATTCATATTAACGAAATTACCAGACAATTACAAAAACAAAACAGTTTCAATTAATGACTTTTGAATGATTAATAAGCAACAAAATAACTTTTGAAAACCCTTTGTCACTTTTGTTTGATTTACCTAATCATAATTTTACCCATCACATGTGTTTGTAGATGTCCAGTTTTAGCAGCTTCTGATAAAAAACCAACCAAAAACATATGTTAAAACATAAAACAAACACACATTAATATTTAAAATTCTTTAAACATACAAAACCATATACAAAAACAACATACAATACCTGTCTGTGGTTTTCTTGATGTGTCTGATTCCAATATCTCAACATCGATAGTTCTAGATTTCTTATTGGTACGTGTTTCTGTTTGAAAAAACATATATACCTTTAAACACAAAAAACATCACAATAACACCTTTTCAATCAGAACCAATAATACAAAAACAATACAAACAATACAAACATAAAACATCACAATAATACATTTAGAAACAGAAGTACCACTCTTAATATCTTTAGCTCTTGTAAGCCTTTTCGATTGTCTTTGTGGCTGCATCTTTCAATAAACTGTGTGTGTATACTGACTCAAAAATATTGAATACGTTTGTATGAAATGCCAATACAATATATTATATATAGCTTACAAATTAAGATAAAATTTTATAGAATCATGCATATAATCAAATTGATAACCGGGCCTAAATATAGGCCTATAATATATCACCATATATATTCCTAATATATATCCACATATAATTAAGAAAATAAATACAGAAAAGAAAAGCATTCACATTATATAGATTATGATTTGTAATATGTAACCAAAAGATAAATTAGCATAGTTGGTTTCATTACTTGAGACGTTTAAATGCTATCGAACAGACTCAAGTTCAAACCTCACATGCACATATTTTTTGAGTTATAATACCCAAACAAAAAATTGCCTATGTGGCATTACGTGGCATTACCTAGCAATGATATGGCATTACGCGGCATTTCGGGTGATTAATGACGTTATGAGCATCTTGTTATATATATATATATATATATATATATATATATATATATATATATATATATATATAGAGTCGATTCTAGAAAATGTAATTAGAGAGAAAAGTGAGAAAAAAAAAAAGTTACAGGTAGATTTTGATAACAATCAAAGTTACAGGTAAAAAAATAAAAAAAGGTAAACAAAGGGAATATCAAAATTGGTCATCATTTGAGACATCACTTTCGATATTCATATCGGACACATAATCCGATCAAACACTTGGTCACCACCGCCACCACCACCCTCTGTCTCCTCCAGTCACCACCACTCCGATCAAACAGGACACACCTCACATCAAACAGACAATCCGATCTAACACACACCATTGGATTAGGGCATCTTTGGAATCCAACAAATTATTTTGATCAAAAAATCCGTGTTACATCGTTATTCAAATCACTCAAACGAATCTTCTTATCCAGGTTATATATTACATTCAGCTTATTTTAAGCTTATTTCTTTCTTATCTTACTTTTTTTTTATCAATATGAGTATGATATTTCGTTATCTGTAAATATGTGTAAAATTAGAGCATTTGTATGGATTCAAAGCGTGAAGAAGATTAAAATCAATTATGTAATGATTTTTAAGTTTTGACAAAAAATGCATCAACGATGCTTTTATTAAATTGCTTTCAAGCGTGTTGATAGAATGTCTCAACAAGATTTTATGAAATGCGATGAACTAATTCAAAGCATGTGTGTTTAATATTGAATGATATGAAATCTTAGGGTATCTATGTATATTTGCGACATGAGATTACACATTAGGGCATCAGTTGTGTAGCATCTATGTTTATGGTTGCTGCATCATGTTAGATGTTGTATGTTTGTTGCATCGTTGAACATATTAGAGCATCAGTGAGTATTGGTTAGGGCATCACTAAGTATGATTAGTGCATCATCAAACATATTAAGGAATGGAGTGTGTATGTTTAGTGTATTTGTTTATATGTTTAGTGCATCGTTAGGCATAGTAGAGCATCCATTTGTATGTTTATGCATCGTTGGAAATATTTGGCCATATGTTTGTATGTTTAGTGCATCGATGAACACATTAGGGCATAGTATGACTAGTGTAGTGCATCGTCACGCATATTAAGGAATTAGTGTGTATGTTAGTGCATCATTGGTGATATTAGGGCATCCATTTGTATGTTTAGTGCATCGTTTGGAACTACTTGGGCATTTTTTTTGTATGTTTAGTGCATCGATGAACACATTAGGGCATCGATTGAGTGTGTAATGCATCGTTAGACATACTAGAGCATCGGTGTTGAGTATGGTTAGGGCATAGGTGATTATGATTAGTGCATTGTTAGACATATTAAGGCATCTGTGTGTGTTGTTTATGTATCATTTGTATGTCTAGTTCTAGAAGGTTGTGATGTGTTTTGATAAAGAAGACTATATGCATTTGCAGTAGAACCATCTATTCTAATCTTTTCGTTATCAAATGAGTATGTCTTGCTAGTATAGATAGTTGAAACCGACGTTTAGTCATCTAGTAGTAGCTATTACGTAGTGCAGGTTTTATCTTGCCATGTTGTTGATTAGATAGCTAAAGAATGGATTACCTAACCAAAGAACTTTTAAATCATCGGTGATTATTGCTCGGATAAGAAGGTATGTTCTTGTACCAAGTATGAGCTTCGTTGCTACTAGAAGTAGAGGGGGTAACATGGTAATTCTATTGATTTTTAGTCTCCATTGATTCTAGATCATTAAAAGGATTTAATAAACGTGATATTTGTGGTTCCATCTAATAATTTAAACCCTTTTTATTCATTTCAAGTACAACATTTTTCTACACTTTCGGCTCTCATTCTTTCTAGAAAGTACCAAGATCAATTGGTGGTATGAAGTAAATTTCTCATTTTTTTCCAAGTTCTTCGCATTTACTTTCTAGTGGATCATCTTATTAATGTGCTTGTTCATGACAATATGGTAGTGCATCATTAGACATATTAAAGGCATCAACGTGTATTTTTGTGCATCCATTTGCAAGTTTGTTTAGGATTAAGAGATGAAATAATTGAATCGTTGAGGTGGCCTAGTGGTTATGCAGTTAGGATAAGGAACAAGAAAAGTTATTGTGGTTCAGGGCTTGGATATCTGATCTTTCTTAGGGTGGGACTTATTACATGTTAGCTTGCTACTAATTTAGTTAGGTTTTAAACGAAGAGACAATAGAGGTTGGAGACTAGTAATGCATGCGAGTTTGTCACAAATCATATGTGTGCTTTTATTTACGATTGCAATGAAACACTCACCATCACGTGTTCTATATAAGAGGCTACAAAACTATTTCTTCGGGAAAATATAGCCTTTTTTTGTTCATATCATCAATTTAATGCTCTAATTTTACATCTGTAGGTTGAAACTTTTCATGTAATATGGACGTGTACATCAACTCTGCAAAGTACTGATTACACAATTGTAGGGTTGTGAACTACTATTTTTTTGTACTTCATTATCTTGATCACATTTGTCATTCTCAATAGGTCATATTGATATCTGGAAACCGAAAGGTTATGGTCCATGTTAAGATACAGATTGAAGAAACCGTTCCACAAGATACATACCAAGCTTTATAGGGAGCTCGAGAAGAAGTTTAGTGGAAAGGTATCTTGTCGCGATACTATTGTTTGTATATATGTCGATCTTGGAAAATGGAAATAAACCAAGACTAATATTCACATTGATGTGAAAATGTAATCGAGGCCATAGATGGTGATGGATTTTAAAATACCCATCAAAAATCGATATGTATGCAAACTTCATCATTGATCGAGTAAAATCGTGTCCAACCTCCTTCATATGTGACATTCACAATTTTACTTCTCTTGGTATTTTCTCGCTCTTATTCTACAGTCTTTCTGGGTCAACTTCGAGACTTCAATAAGTAAGTTAAATAAAATCCCAGGACTTCAAAATGAGCATGATCCCGTATCCTATCTCTTCTTTGGGAGCAAAACTATGTTCTCAAGATCAAATCTGGATTTTGGGCTGATTTTTTGAGCCATGTACTAATTGATCTCAATATATATAGACGTAAGTTTTACTTTCTTAGTCAGCGATTTATGAATTTATGACTTAAAGTAAAACTAGTTTAATAGAGTAATTTTCTAAATATTCCGTCAACTATATGTTTTGTGGTAGGAGCAGTTTAGGAAATTAAATCGATGGATGCAGGATTGTTGGTGGTCTTTCACCGGCGGAACCGAAGAAAAGGACAAAGGACTACCAAATTGGAGTGTAAATGGGTAGAGCGATGAGTACAATATTGGCTTGGTAAATCCACTGGTTTCTTAACTTTAGCATCGTTATAGGGCATCAAACAGTAAGATTAGTGCATCGTTATACATTTATGTTGTACCTCTAGGTACATCATTAGCTTGATTCTTGAATATTCATAGTTGTGATCTTCCTTAAATATTATTCATACTTGAAACATCTTAAAGGGGTGTTTAGGTTAGCTTTTACTACATAAATCAATTTATTAAAGGGGTGTTTGGGCTAGCTTAATTTATGGGATAGCTTAATTTCCGAGCAAAGTGTCGGTTGTATTCTTGTTTGGTCCAATGACAACAAAGAATGGATGTGGTTTTTTGTTTTTGAAAGTGGGAGAATAGTTCTTTGCCGATGTTTTCAATAGAAACGATCCTATTTAGGGGCTGACTTCAAGGGTTAGGTGCGGTGTTCTTGAGCATACTTGGTGGTCAAGTTTTTCATATATGCCATTTTGGGGTTCCTATTGAATAAACCTAACCTCATTCTGATGGTAAACAGAATTCGTGGTGTTTACTCGGTGTAATGGAGCAGATTCGATTTTTAGTGAGTGTCATAGTGATAGTGATGATACACATGAATATTTTAGTGCATCAATATGTATGTTTAGTGCATCAACGTGTGTATTTAGTGCATCCACTTCTAAAATCATTTGCACAAATGGGACCTCAAAGCTCTTGGTGCTTCAAAGCTTTTGCAACCTTTTTCTAAAGTCGTTGATTCTTTATGGATTTTGATATTATACTTAGTTGTTAATAAGTGTACAAATCGTGTTCTTAGAAAATGGTTTTGTTTGGATGTTTTTTGAAACAACTGGAAATCTGAACCATTTGATATCAGCTCTGAACCATTTGATATCAGCTATGATGTCTGTTAGGATCCAAATATTATTGTGTTGATGATTCGGGTGGTCTTGGATGATCAAAATACATGTTTGCCATAGTTAGAGAGTTAGTAGAGAGAGAGGGTGTTCTTGCTAGAGGTTTACACAAAGTATGAAATATTAGATTAATGAAGAACACCACCCCTTCCATGGATGGAAGGGGTATTTATAGTTCTGACTCAATCGACCTCCTATCGGCCTGTGGATCGTCATACAAGATTGAGTAAAGACCGTCCTTCCTCCGGTGTTGCACTACACTATTCTATGCTACAAACTAACAAATAAACTACTAAATAACGTAACTAACGATATGTCTATGAGCTAACTTATGCTAGATAATATTTGGGGTGACCGACTCTTCACTATGGAATTTTCTAATTCCTAACAATCTCCCACTAAGGGAGGTCACCCCATGTTATACATTTCGAATCCTAGCATTCTATTCTTTGACTTCGTTCTTGAGCTCGTAGACTTGAATTCTTCATTTCATAATCTTTGTGCTTTAGCAGTGATTCTTTAAAGTCCGCATAGTTTGTACTTTCAGTGGAGGTCTTTGAACTGATCCACATCTTTGATGATCTTTGAGATTTCTTTGAGATCATCAGCCACAGTAAATCTCTGGATCACCCTTTATTGTGTTGCCATCATGTGAAGTTGTGACTTTTGGACCGACATGCTCACACTTTCGGAATCATGACATCTTTCCATCGAGTAGCGGAAGCTTTCTTGGTTCAAGATATTTGCGGCGATTGTAGCAGTAGCGTAATCATAGTATAGAAATATCGAGCGAGGTTATGTAGATATGCACCAGTCATGATTTCTTCAAATTAAGTGTGGATGCTGTGAGCATGCGACTTTGGATTGACTCCTCAATTACGATCGAAAGCAATCGTCGGGTGTACGCATCGACGATTCTAGCATAAAAGCGCCGCGAAAGTGTCTTTGATCACTTTCGGTTGAATTGAAGTACACATTGGTTCCCGTTGATCGATTACAAGTACTGTGATCGAGGTATAATTCCGAAGAATTTCCTTGACAGGGGGTTTAATTGTTCTAGCCGTTCTCAAACCGGAGCGTCTCAAAGAAGACAACACGAGTGAGTGAACCGGCAATTGAGATTCAGCGATTGATGAAAAATGATTTGAAAAACAATCGTGTATTGCTTGAAGAAAAAGTTTTGCAATACAACGAAGGTTTATGAGAAAGATCAATTTTCCAATCAAAATACTTTTTATATTTGAAATGAGTACACATTCGATGTGCTAGAGAAAAGAAGATTCGCACATCGAACGGTTTTTCCAAAAGCATTTTTCAATCAGGAGATACTTTTGAATTCGAAAATGAATACACATTCGATGCGCTAGAGAAAAGAAGATTTGCACATCGAACGGTTTTCCAAAAGTATTCGTCAATTCATTTCCCGGACCAAGGTTGATTCAAGATTGAATCTCCCCATCGTTTCTATCCAGTTGTCACATGGTTGATCTATAGAATAGATCTCACATGCCACCTACCAGGAGCTTGTTAGATGTTGGCTCGAGAAGGCTTTCCATCTTCATTGTGAATATGTATGCATATCACTCGAGATGTTCACAGCAATACCACAAGGATAAAGCGTAGGACTCTTAATATATACTTACTTTCCACATTATGTGAAACAACAAGTCTTCAAGAATATAGTGTCCTAATGAGATATTGTGGATGATCTCTTGGCTCTAGACTCAATCGTGCACATTTGGTTCCTATGCGGAGACTAGGGAGGGAGCCTCCTTCTTCAATATTAACAATCTCTAAGAGAAAGTCGATAGATAATGTGGGTTCCCTGTGAGAATGAAACAAGCCCTTTTAAGAGGAACTTGAGTAGCTTGGGAAGTTTAGTGCATGCATCACTGGGTCCATGATGTCTTGTCTTCAATACAGTGTTACCTTAGTAAACACGGTAGCATATGTATTGAACCGGTTTTACGCCCTAAGGTTGAATTATTAGAGGGCTATTTCTTTTCACCCTTTTCACATTCCAATTCTTTTCATTCTTCAACCCCTTCAGTGCTTACCGAGACTTCATAACTAGAACCTTGTTGGGTTTATTCCATTACTAGCTCTGTCTCAGTCCGCACTCTTCCCATATCTCACTTTTCTCCTTTTTTCAATATACCTAAGGACTCTACACTCTCTAGTGGATTGTCCCTGGGTAGATCCCTCCGGCTCTGGCAGGATCGTGGGAACAAATACCTAACCTAACCATCCTTATAACTCCATGCATAAAGTAAAATGGTCGGTCTTTTGGTACAGTTCATTCCTTCTCGAAACCAATTGAAAAATCATTTGGAAAAACAGTCAAGGTACTTGTGATACGAGATCAAAACATTTTGCACCTTAATAGTTTTGATCATTTAGAAAACCTCCCCCTCAACATGTGCATATGATTTAGAAATCGTTTAGCACATGGAGGCAAGAGGACTTTGAAATATTTTCTTTGATCACTATTTTCATAGAAAAAGCCATTTGATTTTCTTGGTAAAATTCTCCCCCTCAATATGTGCATAGGATAAGAGAAATCATTTTAACACATAGAGGCAAGAGTTCTTTTGAAGCACATCCACGAACACACAAGCCATTAAGAAACCATTTAAAACTCAATCAAGGTACTTTATGTTAAAACATAAAAGCATTTGCACCTCGATAGTTTATTTTCTTTTAAAATGCTCCCCCTCAATATATGCTTCGAGATTCGAAAGCGTTTAGCACATATTAGAGAGCAGTATGCACAATTGAATCAAAACGATAACCTTTTCTCAAATTTCGTTATTAAATCACAAATTCTCCCCTGATCAAAAATATCAAACCCTTTGAGATTTTGGATCCCAAGTGATTTAATACGGTTTAAAACTTGGGAGAATATGTTGCCTGGTTTAAATACTCATCATGTTTTTGGATAAATCCTCCTCCTCAACATGTGCATTGTGTATGAAATCGTTTGGCACATGGAGGCGGGAGTGCCTTTAAAGGACTAAAACCAATTCCATTAAAACAGATAAGAGATTTAACTCACGATCTCTACCCCAATCAAAATTTCAAACCTTTTGAGATTTGTTATCCCAATTGATTTAAATCATTTAAAAGATTTTGGGGAAAGACGTGGCTTGATTTAACTTTGAAAAATGACAGATAAGGACCATTTTAAGACATTAAAGATTGTTAGTATCAGGTATGATTGTTTTAAGAGATCTTTTTAGGTAAAATAAAACAATTTCACAATCGAACAAGAACAGAAAATTTTTTATTTTGAAAGATCTTGATTCTAAAGAAAATCATACCATGACATAACATTAAATCTTTAGATCACCACTTAATTATTGTACAAACGGACTCTTTTGAAGATATATTGTTTGAAAATATTTTAAATTAAATCACTCTCCCTCTCAATCGATGACCGAAGTCGATAATTGAGTGACTTAAATTTTGATAAAATGAAGTCCGGTGATTTTCAAAATTTAGTTCAATTTATTTTCAAAACAATATTTTTCCATTTTTCAAAACAATATAATTTTTCAAAATTGTTTAAAAATGTTATCCCACAGAGATATGTTAGGTGGTTGAGAAGCTTCTGTTGTAGCTGTAGGGTTTGGAAGAAAACCATCTGCGATGCGTGAGACTTAGATCTTACGTTGCATTTTTGAATGCCAACTGAGGTCAAATTAAGCTCCGTTTCTTCAATCACTTAAGAAAACCATCTGCGATGCAGGTGAGACCTCTTACGTAGCATTTATGCCAACTCTCCATAGAAGTCCAATTAAGCTCCGTTTCTTCATTTGTCAACCCAAGAAATGGTTACCCTTTCCTTTCGGCATCCAATCATATTCAATTGTGGGATCCGGATTGGGAACATTCTTTTAAACCAATATACCTGCATACGTTAGTGAACACACATACAGATATATGGTGGTCGACATCACCCAACAGCAATCGACTAATAAAAGTCAATTCAACATATCAATCAGATCATTCAAATATATGGGAATAATGTGTTTATCAAACTCTAATCATCTAAACCTAACAATCACATCCTAGAAACCTAGTCCTTCAACATAGGCAATTGTATTTTCACAGATAAGCCGGGATGATTAAGATAATCTCGTTAGATGATCAGATTAGAAAACATTCTCCCCTCAATCAATGACTTAAATATCGAAAAGTTTAAAAGTTTTGAAGTCATTGATTGAGTTTTCAATTTTTATAAAACTCTGAATTTGATTGTTTTAAAAGCAACTCATTTACCACCAATTTTTGAAAACAACAAATATTTTTCTGAAGAATTTTAGACGGAAAAACATTTGTGTAGGAACAACAGTCTTTTAGGCAACATGCTTTCCTTGTTTTGTTTTAGGATAAGTGCACGAAATATTTGAAAATTTGGTTTAGCATAGCACTTTCCTTTCTTGAAAAACGGGTTGCTATCAGAAATAATAGCAAGCCATATATTGAAGCGCGGGCTACAGTCTGAAATAACTGTAAGCCATCATTTGAAGCCCGGGTTACAGTCTGAAATAACTGTAAGCCATATTTTGAGACATGTTTAGAAAAGAATATTTACACCTCCTGCTCGAACTTCATCTATGGTCCCGTGCCATTATTGAATGACATTTCTAAGACCGCAGATGTTATCGATACCAGAAGACATGTCTTAGAAAACATATTTTTGGTATTTTTGAAATTTTCTGATTTTTATGGGGTTTTGTTGGTTTTATATTTTTCTATTTTCTTTTTCTTGGTTTTATATTTTTGTATTTGGTTTTTCAGAAAAATATATACAAAGATAGAGTAGATGATATAATTTAAGAAGATGATGATACGAGTACCGAGATAAGGATATCAAACAGCACGTCGTAGAAGATAGAATTCGTCATCTCTTAAACTTCCACCACCAAAGCTTCTGAGGCTCCAGAATAGAAGATTGAACATGAGCCTTTGAGAAAGAGAAACTTTGGCAGCTTCCCCCCAAACCGAAAATCCTTATGTTGAGCAGATTCAAAGCTCTATTTCAAGCTTGCTTTAGCCAGGTGCACAAGGAGGCACACCATTATCATAAATCCCGCTGCTCCATTTACGAACGATAATCGAGGATCTCCATTCGGGGTTATATCATCAAGTAGAAGAACAACAACGTATCATCCCACATTTGAATACCTCTTCTCAAATTCCTTTTCCCCTAAAGTCTGAAGCAATCCATTCCAAAAGGTGTCAAGAGAACACTTCCCCCACGTAGTTAAATTGATGCAGTCAGTCTCTTAGACTAGAGCTCACGAACCCCAATACACATACCCGAAGACAAAGAAACTTATACCATCGAAGTCGCAGATTAAGTCCAATAGCCAAAGAATAACCCCGATGTATACTTTTCTCTCCCCCTGAAGAAAGTGTATGAAGCTCAAGAACCCGTAGTACCCGAATGCCCAAAGAGATAATAACCGATAACATTGAAGAAGCAGGCCGAATCACTGATTATCTCTGCGGAGGACTATCTCTGTGGATTTCAACTCCGGAATAAGTGATATCTGAATCACTGATTAAGCACTCAAGTGAAACAGCTGAGCGTCCCCAATGTACACAATCCTCTCTCCCTTGATGATTGCGATAACATCGAAATCATCACACACTTGTGTACCTCTTTTTATCATCAGAAACTAACTCTTACATCTCTTCCCCCACATAGTTGGAATAAAAAAAAATTGAACGCCATGAGTCAAATCTTGAGTTTCTCTGCGGTAATGACAATAGTCTTCCCGGGATATCTTCAATCACTTAGAAGTATTAAGCTCGTCAAGATTGCTCGCGTATAGATGTGTGTCTCCTTCCCCCTTGCTGGTTTTGATACTTCAGAATCAGCAACTCTATGTAAGCCCGTATACATGAAATCTTTTGAGAAGAACACTGGTAATCTTGTGGGAATCAACATGCTGAAGTAGAATGTGAGCAGGTCTAATTGGGGATTAAATCAGACATTTCACCCTCCCCAATTAGTGCTCTCCCCTAACCGACAATCTTTATGATGACTGCCTAGATTAAGAAGAAGTCTTTGGATAATCAAATGCAACCCGTCTTTAGTCTTCTAACATATAGCATAAAATGTAGAACAGACTGTAGACTCGACCTTCTTCAAGATTGTCCAGTTGGGGATTAGATAGTTAACATCTTCGACTCACCAAAACACAAGAACATCACCAAAAAGCATCCCAATTAACTTACATCTTGCAAATCCCCTTAATTAAGATCCCTCCCAATCAAACAAGAACAGAAAGATGTTCATCAAGGAAATCAGCAATCAGCCCGCAGCGAACACACGAAATGGTAACACCAAGCAAACAATCACATCAAACAAGAACAGAAGGTTGTTCAGAATCATCATGTTGATGTGCACGTGAAGCATTAATCAGAAGCACTTTGTCAATAAACTCATATCAGCTTGTGAAGATGTCAACTAATGGCTCTTAGAAGAAACGCCATGTAAAGATGACCCGATAAGAAGAAGCTCGGTTCTTACATGAGTTTAGAGCCGTTTGACCATTTATTCTCAGATATCGATCAACCATGCAGAATTATCATACTTCTTCTCCCCCTCAAGAATTGCATACGGAGATGCCATTCTTGATTAAGCAAGTGAATATCTTCAACAATGTAGTCTATTCACACTTCTCCCCCGCAAAATTAGCACATGATGTCGCCATCGTCCTTATAGTGGAGCAAGTTGAATAAGAAAACAATCAATGGTAGCCCGGTTCACTTGATAATCGAAAGCGCATGGAAGAAGCATGAAGCATGTTGATGAGAATGGTCATTAATTAGAAGATTTCTCTTCTTCAGAAGATAAAGCGCACTGAGACGTACACTTTTATTTTCTTTAGAGTACGAGGCATGAACTGTTGTGTTCATACGTCATAAGAAGATTTCTCTTCTTTTAAGATAAAGCGCACTGAAACGTACACTTTTCTTTTCTTTAGAGAACGAGGCCTGAACCGATGTGAACAGACGTCATAAGAAGATTTCTCTTCTTTAGAAGATAATGCGCACTGAAACGTACACATTTCTTTTCTTTGGAGAACGAGGCATGAACTGTTGTGTTCATACGTCATAAGAAGATTTCTCTTCTTCAGAAGATAATGCGCACTGAAACGTACACATTTCTTTTCTTTGGAGTACGAGGCCTGAACTGATGTGAACAGACGTCATAAGAAGATTTCTCTTCTTCAGAAGATAATGCGCACTGAAACGTACACATTTCTTTTCTTTGGAGTACGAGGCCTGAACTGATGTGAACAGACGTCATAAATCTCTCTCTTTTCATCATCTCTTGGCAAAACATGTAATCACCCCATTATCATTCATTAGGCTCTTTGTCGTGACAGCTGATGGAGAAAACCCAATATGATGAATTTGACCCTGAAGTAAACTAACCCAAACTCATGACTTAAACTTGCACATATGTAACAAAGAGCGGTGCCGAGAAATCATGCTCCATTGAATCTCTAAGTACTCTATACTCTTCAACCAACCAACCATCAAGTATAAGACGTACATCACCTCTTGAAAATCCACAATTGAATGTGACACTGAGCACTACAACGTAACTCCTTAAAGTGATAGTTATTTTTTGGTGATACGAGCCCAATTTCCCCTCGTGGTAAAAGAAAAAAGACTCCCCAAAAATAACTAGATTTCCAAGTCTTCATTTTTAAAAAATAAGCTCAAACAAGGATCATGAAGAATCTTCATCCAACCATCCCCGATATCTTCAGATACTAAGTACACTCGCCCGTGATAATTCACTTCAACCTCAAATAAATAATACTGAATTAACGTCGTTGTCACATCTTCTGAACTGCTCATATCTAGCCTTCTTTGACATTTAAATGAACTTTGATAATGGTTTCATCCCGACCATGGTTAATAGCACATAACCCCGTAAAACCATGTAATAACCAAACTGCCATGACAAATATCCAAACACACATCCAATTCATGAAGTACACTCTTTTATCCCTTCTTTGAAACAGAAAACGTAGCACCAACATCAAAAGAGATCTCGAAATACACTTTCCTTTCTCCAAGATGGTTCCATCATTACGGGATTTTACAACTCTATGGTTTAAACCGAGAAATAGTTTCTTTCGCGTGATTTTACAAAACCAAGAATAAACCGTAAGATAGATCCGGAAATGCACTTTACTATTACCAGGATTTTTCCATTGTCACGGGATTTTACAAGTCTCAGATTTAAACCGAGAAATAGTTTCTTTCGCGGGATTTTACAAAATCAAGACAAAACCGTAAACAATGTCAGCTTGAATGTATTATGACAATTTTGGTTTTTGTGAATATCTGTTTTAGGGGAACATGCAGCGGTTCATCAACGGTTCATTATCCAACATCAACAACATCATCAACCATCCAATCAACACTTTGAAAAACACATCATTCACACATTCTGTCGGCTATTGTAGTGACCACATGGAGAAGTAAACTCGATATACCAAACTTGAACAAGACGTAACATTCCCCGGATTTGTTACTTAAGCTTGCACTAATCCTGGTGAAAGAGAAACGGTGTACCCAATGTACAAAACCTCTTGACATTCTCAACTGAGTGAGACACTGAAGTGATAGTTATGTTGTGAGTTAAGCGAGAAAGAATCACAAACGTAACTAAATAGCCAAGTCTTTATCACACTCAATAAACGCCCAAACAAGTCATCTTCGCGGAAGGGTAGAAAGAAAGAAGACGAAATAAGTAAACGTGCCCAGAAAAACCTCACTTCAAAGCCAAATAAGAAATACCGTACAAACAACCCCGTAGTCAGTTTTGTTCAATCATCAATTCAAGCCGTAACATAGTATCCTTCATGAATAAGCATAAACTAAAGTATCAAATCCCTATAACACAACAAATCTCATCATCATACCCAATCTCATCATCACAAGTCTCATCGTTAAATCACTTTAACAAATCACATCATCAATAACTCGCAGCCCATCAAATATCATCACCCATAAATATGAATTCACGAGCATGTATCAATATTCAGTGAACGCCCAGTCCATAGATATGTCCAATATCTCACAACCCGATCCAATTAAACAATGTGATCCTACCCAAGCCGTGAATAAGAATCTTTCGTGAAATTTGAATAACCAATCAATCAACTAAATACCACAATAAATTCCACGTATCTCCAAATTCACATAGCATGACACAAATCATAATACTTGTCTCAATGAAATCCAGTGTCCAGCCCTCATGAAACAAAAAAATACGGCCCAGCATTTGAAACACACGGCCCAAGTAACATTCTACCTACCCGATCCATAATTAACATTCCAAGCCCATCATTCATATAACCACACTCGATCCAAACTCACACAAATATTAGAACCGGTTATAAGTAAGCATTGTTCCTAAATATTAGGTCATTTCACAAACCCTAATCAAAATTTGTCCGCCCCCATCTCTTTCATTCTCAGCAACAAACCCTTCAAACAATATCATTTCCAAATCATCTCAAAGACCTAACGCCCCATACAAACTTTACACAATCTTCTCACCTTTTCATGGTCACAACAAGCAGCAACAGTATACTCAAGGCCTTGCCACAGGGATGGCTTGAGGACCTTTGACGGTATCAAAGATGTATGCCAAAGGGTTGGCACATAACGACCTTGTCACAGAGATGGCAAGAGGTCCTAGTTACGGCTTCAAGGTCTTGAAGACTCAAGATCTCGGGTAGGTATCCAATGATATTGTAATTATAATTTCACTTAATTTGTTTTGGAATAAACGAATCACAAGAAGGTAATTAACATTCTTGTTAGTTTGCATATCTTAACGATTCGGACATTTTAAAAAAAGGAGTAAATTCCTAAATCGATCAATGATGTAGTCGAAAGTTTGTGAGTAGATCTTTGATATCTATGTGTTTCATTAACCATTCACAAACTCGAAACTGAGATCGAATCATAATAATTTCAATTCGAATTCCATCCTTTATTTATTTTGATTCATAAATGATGAGTCTTGATAATTTGTATAGATGTAGGGAATTTGATTTTGAAATAAATCTGTTGTTGGAGTTGATGTAAGTATCGAGATTGTTAAACATTTACCAATGACTAATGATGAGAAGAAACTGAGGTCATTTTAGATTTTTGTATTTGGTTGTTGTTTTGGTGTTTGCTATTTGATGTTGGTCATTTGGTCGTGGTCTGCATTCTTCTTCTACCTTTCTGTTGTTAGTCGCTATCCATCTATTGGAGTCAAGTCGCTAGCAAGTTTTATTTTTTCAAAGCAAGTCGCTAGGTCTAAGATGTGAGCCAAGTCGCTAGATAATGAGCCAAGTCGCTAGCATAGCCAACTCGCTAGCATAGCCAACTCGCTAGCATAGCCAACTCGCTAGCATAGCCAACTCGCTAGCATAGCCAAGTCGCTAGCATAGCCAACTCGCTAGCATAGCCAACTCGCTAGCAGCAGTTGACTCAATAGTCAACTCGCTTTGAAAACATTGTATCTGGACATCTTTTAAGGACAACTCGCTAGCATGAATATATGAGTTTTCCGATGAGTTTTACCGACTGCTTTTCCGGCCAGCTTCAAATAAACCCAGAAAAGTTGCATAAAAGATGATACTTTTTGACTGTTTTGACCATGAAAAGTTACCAGAAAACCATTAGGACCACAAATATATGACCATATTGACTATTTTGACTGTTATGCACAAATACATGACCAACTTCAAGGCTTGTGCAGAAATATTTGGACAGAACAACGTGATACAGGACATAATTTTTTACCAATAAAGGATAACTGAAACCATGTAAAACACTGTTTATCATAATATTTGGAAAAAACTTTATCCGACCAAGACAAATAGTACAAACAAACAGCCACAAACACGATTTAAACCGCAAGAAATCATCAACACACCATAACCTTGGCTCTGGTACCAATTGTTAGGATCCAAATATTATTGTGTTGATGATTCGGGTGGTCTTGGATGATCAAAATACATGTTTGCCATAGTTAGAGAGTTAGTAGAGAGAGAGGGTGTTCTTGCTAGAGGTTTACACAAAGTATGAAATATTAGATTAATGAAGAAGCACCACCCCTTCCATGGATGGAAGGGGTATTTATAGTTACAGACTCAACGACCTCCTATCGGCCTGTGGATCAGGCATACAGTGGGTAAAGACCCGTCCTTCCTCCACGGTGTTGCACTACACTATTCTATGCTACAAACTAACAAATAAACTACTAAATAACGTAACTAACGATATGTCTACGAGCTAACTTATGCTAGATAATATTTGGGGTGACCGACTCTTCACTATGGAATTTTCTAATTCCTAACAATGTCTGCTATAACTTGTTGTCTTTGATTCCCAGGTCAACTCAATTATTTCCTCAGAAGTTAGTAGTGAATCTAGTTCCATTCCCGCTGATTCATTTTTTCATTATGGGATTTGCTTCATTGAAGTCACGTGGCTCTCAGCAATACCAAACGTTGATTGTTCCCAAAAAAGGAATGCAGAGGTAAATTGATAACTTATATGATCTTTTTGTATAAATTAAGGGCATATGTATTCTCTTATTGGTGCATATACAATGAAACAAAAACAGTGAATCAATAAAGTATGCACATAAATTAGTAAAACTATAAATTAAGGGCATTTGGTTTGAATAGTTGGTGCACATGTTTTGTTATAAAGCAAGGCTGAGCGATTTGTATGATTGAAAAATCTAAGGGCATATGTGATAATTTTGTATAATCTAAGTGCATATGCGTCGATTTGTATGACTGATATATCGATTTGTATGAATGGTAAATCTAATGGCATATGTGTTGATATTTTATAATCTAAGGGCATATGTGTCAATTTGTATCATTGGTAAATCGATTTATATGATTTGTATGATTTTGTGTAATCTAAGTGCATTTGTGTTTTATAGTCGGTGCATCTATTGTATAGTTGGTGCATCATATGCTATATTTTAAGAGCAATTGTTTGTATGATTGATAAATCAATGAAATATAATTAGAAAAGTCTTAGTTGTTTAAGGTAATAGTTTGTATCATTGGTGTATATGCTATGTATGATTAGTGCGTAATTGAATCAGTAGAATAGGTACATTGATTGAAGCATGATATTATAGAATATAAGAGCATCCGTTTCATGCAATTGGTGCATCTGTTTTGTTTAATTGATGCATCTGTTTTGTTTAATTGGTGCATCTATTTAGAATGATTAGTGCAGTCAATTTCAAAAAAAACAAAGGGATCATTTTGTATAATTGATACGCTGTTTATTAAAAAATGATGCAGGAAATGAAGATGGATATATAAAAAAACTTTGTCAATCACAACGGGTTTACAAGGACAGCTTGATGAGATTCTCCATATGGAAGCAATAACTTACTCTAAAGATGAGAAAATTGACAATATAATTGGGTTAAGAAATGAAAAATTGATGAAAGCATTCAAGCCGGGAAAATTAGTAGAGAAGCATATAAAGTCTCGGAATGTGACATGGAACATTTCAATGTACATATCACACCTTTATTACTTAAAATAATATGTCTGCTGTTAACGCAGTGATAGCAAAAGCATGTTGATAACAATTTAAGTAACTTAATAAAGTAATTAACGATGTTTTATCCATTTGAACATACTCGGGATGACTTCAACCCCTGTTATGTTTTGGTTAAATATTCCGGTAAAAGCTATAATTACCTTATGCACTATCAGTTTTGACTCATTATACCATGATTCTACACCATTTTTTTCCGGCAGTTAATATTTTCTGATAAACATACATATATCACCACTTTAAGCGTTAAAATTAAAACATCAAAGCTAAATACAAAAAGCCGTAATATAATTATCACACACTATCAAGTGTCATTTCTCAGATTGGTTTATTGACCCTACCAAGTATGGTAAACCCATGTACTCAACTCATTTTTTAAACCACACATAACATTCAAAAATGCTATGTAAAAGGCAGAGAATGATCAATAAATTCAAGACTTGTTGTCATTTCTTCAATATAAAGTTATAAGCTATAACAATATAAAAGTCATATTCGACACTTATCGAAAACTATAAATTACTTGAGGATGAAAGAGGAACAACGACAAAAGGAAAAAATGAAGTAAAAATGCGGCACATTAAAGCAAAAAAAGTCAAAACTAACAAAAATTAACAAGCATGCATGTTGTTACATCAAACTAACTGAACCAACATAATAAGACACTAGTGTTATAATACAACCTCTCTCAAGGTACATGACAGCAGCAGCTAAAACCAATTGTTCTTTAGCATCGATTATTTCAAGCTTAAATTTAATCCCACTTTCAAACTCATTATAAGACCCTGAAAACCCCGAGTCGGGTATGGACCACCTGATTAGTAGTTGTTTTACCGTAGCTATTGTGACTGCTGATGTCATTTTGGCTAGCCTTGATACCCACCATCCCTAGGGTTCTATTGCAGTTGATGATTATGTGAGATCCCCGTCAAAGATTGGTAGTAATTTAGATAGTTCAAAGCATCTCCACTGTAGCTCTGTGAAGGCTGCTAATCTTGCGTGTACCCACTTGGCTGCTGATTTTTGACCCTGAAAACTATAATATGTGTTATGCACAACTTTGGAACCGGCTCCTTGAACCCACATTGCTGAGTTATCGTTCTGTAAAATGTTGCAAGAATACACATCAATAAATAGAAATTAAGGACATCATGGATTCAATTTCATGAAGAAATAAGAAATCCATTTACTTATGAATGGGGCTATTCAAGATATTTTTATCCCTAACACGTACAAAAATTTTGCTAAAAAACGTAAGAACTGGAAGAGTGTCTATCATTGCATTTTGGGGAAATTATCTCATTGAGTGTTGCAATACCCAAATAATAAGAAAATAGCAACCAATGCGAAAATAATCTTACGTTGTATTATCAACTTCAACTCGTTTATCACCTATACTAATTCCAGGAAACTCTATCAGCAAGAGATACTTTCCTCTAGATTCAACAACTTCCATCCACAGGGATCATTTTTTCTCAATAACAAGTGTATCGTATATTAGTACCATAACATATTTTCAAAAGTCTTATGCATAATAGTAACATACATTTAAGTCAACAAATATTAGTGAATCATAATGTATAATTTAGGGCATCCGTTTGTTAACAACTAGTGCATAACTGTTATATATGTCGATGCATATCAATATCAACATAATCTTAAAAAATCATTAAAATGTTCTATTGAATCATTCAACAAGTCACAGTGTAAAAATCAGTGCATCACAGTTATAAAATTTCATTTAGGCATTTTATCAAACACCTTGTGTGCAGCTTTTGCTAGCATGTTTCTGAAGTATTTTTTTCTCAAATTTACTTCAAATAACTAACCTATACAGTGTATCATGTCACAAAACAAAACCATAACTCACAATGAACAATAATTCGTGCAATTAAACACTAACAAACACGTATGTAACGTTTATATTTGCATTTAAAAAGCAAAAATAATATTAATGTAATCAAAATCAGTTAAATAACTTACTTTAATATTCGATTTGAGAAATTATGACGAGATGATTAAGTGAATCTAATAATAAACCATACATATTGTGTTGATTTGAATGAATATAATCAATGAGATGAAAGAAGAAGAAAATGGTGAAAAAAATGAGAGGATCGTGTGTTCAGAGAAAAAGGGGAAAAGAAGAGAAAAAAATGAAAAGAAATACGTTTTATATATGATAATTAAAAAGTTACAAAACAACCTTTGAAAAATTTACAAAGTTACAAAGTGGTCCCTGTAGTTTGGAAGAAAAAAAAGGAGGGGAAGAGGGGGTGATCCAACGGTTGAGATAACTTCTCACACTTTTTAAATGATCCAAGCTATATATATATATATATATAGGGTAAAGATCAAATAAAAAGACAAATATCCGTAAAAAAAATAAAAAGAATTTTTTTTAAAAAAAGTTCTTAAAAAATTCCAAAAAAATCCCAAAAGATCGGGTATGTTGGTGCATGAAAAAGTTGTGAAGGAAGTTTTTCTAAAAGTGAATACTTTTTCCGAAAAAAATTTATGAAAAAATACGTTTGTGCATTAAATCACTTTTTTGTGCATCAAAAATTCGTTTTTGCACCCAACTTCTTTTGACTTTTTTCATCAAAATAACATTGCGTATCAAACTAAAACAAGTTGAAAATTTTGTGCATCAAAATTTTTTTGCGCATCAAAATTCGTTTTTTGTGCATTAAAAAAAACGTATAAAAACTCAAAATTAGAAAAACTTTTTTCACAAAAGTTTTATGCACCAACATACCCGATCTTGTGGGATTTTTTTGGATTTTTTTAAGAACTTTTAAAAAAAAAAATTATTTTTATTCTTTTTACGGATATTTGTCTTTTTATTTTAACTTTACCCTATATATATATATATATATATATATATATATATATATATATATATATATATATATATATATATATATATATATATATATATATATATATATATATATATATATATATATATATATATATATATATAATTACAATAATTTAATTATTTACGAAACAATACTTATTTTAAACACATGATATTTACATAAATTACATTTCCATAATTTTTTCAACTTTATTATACCCCATTTTGTTCCTCTAAAATTATTTCTAGCTAACTGAGTACCTAATTAATTCTATGAGTAAGGATCAAATAAGAAGAAAAATAAAAATGAGAAAAGTGAGAAGAAACCATAACCACACATATAAGATGTACCTACAAAAGTAGATGCATCTTTCCTTAAAATTCTCTGTCTTATTTAAAATATGTGGTTAGAAACCTTTCTCATTATTTTCATTTTAATATTACTTCTCACTAAATCTCTTCCCATATTGTATACTATTATACATATAAATAAAAGATATTTTTAGACAAAAATCACATCAACCCATACCACCCATACTCGGTCAAATCACCCCATCACCACCCTATCTTCCTTTACTTTTTACCACATGTTTATATTTACCGTTTAACCTTTTTGTTAAATTACCAAATTACCCCCTTTTGGCACTATAAATAGAAAAGGAAACTAGCTCATTTTTACTTGCAAAATTTCAATAAAAACTCCCTCAAACACTCCAAATATTTCGGCCAAAGAAGAAAAGAAGAGAAAATATTCAATTTCGATAGATCCAAGTATTATTTGTTCTCTTACGGGTTTATAGACTAGTTATAAAAGGTTTTGGAGTTATACTCGGGTTATATATTCGCTATATATATATATTTTTGGAGTATTCACGAACCCTCTTTTTAACAATTATAATCGCTTTAGGGTGGAATCCTTGAACTATACTTAAACTATATTGTTTACTCTTATATGAACTTTAATAACTTTTGTTTCACTATTGATTTCTATTTTATGAACATTATTACTTGAACTCTTTGAACTTTGATTTGAACCGTACGATATATATATATTTTGAACCTTTTGACATATATTTAAACCCGTTTGCTTGAATTGAATCATTTGACACATTTTAAACTCTTTTGACTTGATTTGAACCTTTTGACATATTATGAACTCTTTTGACTATATTTGAACCCTTGACATATATTGAACTCTTTTTGACTTTATAACTTGGCTTGAATTTTTGAACTCTACTTGAACTCTTTAATCTAATTATGAACTTATGACTTGTTTTGAATATAATGTACCGTATGTCCTTGACCTAAAGTCTCCCATTTTTGGAGCAGCCTAAAGTCTCCCCTGTTCAGAGCAGACCAGCATAAAATCTCCCGTGTTTGGAGTGGCGAAAAGTCTCCCATGTTCGGAGCAGCCTAAAGTCTCTCTTGTTCGAAGCAGTGCCGAGTCTCCCATGTTCGGATCAGTCATAATTTGATAGTATATAATAATTGTTATGATGGACTGTTAGTACAAACAATACATTCGCATTGTTAGTCCCCGATTGGTTTGCCGTTCGCACTCTAACTTATACGTACCGTTTGTACGACCTCCTTGTGTGGGGGCAGTAGATAGTACGGATAGTGCTATTAAAGGTCAGCCAACCTCTCTATCCCCTGTCGAAGGAATGGATATTATTTATTTTTGGGGCTTTTCCAGCATAACTTTACTATATACGAGGCGTTATTAATTGATGTGACCATGTGTGCTTGACCATAACCTGTACTCTCCCTTTTCACAATGGTCTATGAAAACATAGGTTACGAGTCTTGTATGGGCGGGATTTGCAACTGGATGGTTTGACATAGCCTTTACTTTTGGACTTTTTCTCGTGTGCGTGACCTTAAACTGTTCGACCCTTTACACAATGGTCTGTGAAAACATAGGTTACAAGTCTTGTATGGGCGGGATTTGCAACTGAATGGTTTAACAGAGCCTTTGCTTTTGGACCTTTCTCAAAGCTTTTGGACTTAATTTTATTATGGACTCTTTCTCTAAAAAGGTTTTCAAATTATATCAAACGTGTGTACTCACCAACTATTTTCATAGTTGACCCGTTTTCTCATGCATTTCAGGTGATCGTCAGTAAGTGTTTTCATAAAGGCCTTTAGAAGTCTTCACATGTTATCGTTGTTGTCGT
Source organism: Chrysanthemum makinoi (assembly GCA_910596185.1). Taxonomy (NCBI): domain Eukaryota; kingdom Viridiplantae; phylum Streptophyta; class Magnoliopsida; order Asterales; family Asteraceae; genus Chrysanthemum; species Chrysanthemum makinoi. The sequence continues at coordinate 258,727,398 of OU343223.1, forward strand.
CATGTTATAATAAGACGTTATCTTTTGAAAACAGAACTTTATGTTTCAATTGTCGTTGTTTGCATAAAAACAATGTTGTAATAAAGTACTATTTCCTTAAATTTTAATAATGGTATTATACTATATCTCTTTTGCGATGTATATTGATTTTGTGGCACCTCGCATTTCCGCCTTCAGTGGGGTGTGACAAAGTTGGTGTTGATTTTTCAGCCAAAAATAATGAGGAGGAGAGAGAGGGGAGGGGGGGGCTTGCCTCATTTATTATCTATGTCTCCCAACTATGTACTTGTAATCCAATTATATAGTTCAAGTGTTTTATTTTGCTAGTTTGTAGTAAAAAGGTTAGAAAATGTGTAGGAAAGTAAAAATAAAGTGTAAGTAGTAGAAAAAAAATGTTATATTTGCATTTGGCTAGGTATTGAGTATTTAAAATACATTATATATTGCCTAGTGATTAATTAATTTAAAGAAATTATATATAGTTTAGGTATATATAATAAAACAAATACTAAAGTGTGAAGGAAAATATTACTTGAATTTTTGTAGTACTGTATTAGGTATAAGAATATATAAAAAAGTATATTTAAAGTATCGGGTATATTGTTCATGTATATGAATTATGAAAAGCTTTTATTTACTTATCTAAATTAAATAAATAAATATGCAATTGTAATAGAAATGAAATAAGAATTTGTAATGGTAATGAAATGAGCATTTTAGTAGTGACAATGTACTATAAATATGTAGACCAAAATTTGGTCCGAAGTCATAGTGCACAAGAGGTTGTTTTTGGTTACCCGATTTAACTAGAAACTTATACATAAAAAGAATTCTCGTAAATTTCAAAGTAATTAATTCAAGTTTGGTAATAAATGTTAACCTGGAAAATTGTGGGTTGTTATAGTTATGACCTTAAAATCCGGACAGATTTGAGTATTTGAGACTAAAAGTATAATGAGTTAGATTTTGACGAAACTAGTATTTTGACTTATTATTTTCGTCATCGAGTCCGAGCATATCGTTAGGAGTCTAATAATGTTCATGTTACTATTTTTAGGTCATTTGTAGAGACACACGTTTGTTGGGTTCCTAGGTCGTGTTTTAGTCATTTCCGTTCTTCTGCTCGTAATTACCTTGTTAATATGAGTTTCTCACATCCCTTTTTACCATTTTATTTACGTTTTGGGATGGAAAGCATGATCAAGTATTTTTACTTGAAATATATTGTGACTATTTGAACTTTTTGGGTATTTTGAACCTTTGAGCTTGATTTTGAACCATATGATATATTTTGAACTCTTTAATATATTTTGAACTCTTTTGACTTGATTTGAACCTTTTGACTTGATTTTGAACCCTTTTATTATATTGAACTCTTTTGACTTGTTTTGAACTTATGACTTTCCTTTAAACTATACTTTGACTATGTGTTATTTATTCTGAGGTTAGTCACACTACTTTCAGCTCGCTATAATCCCTATGTCGTGGATTGAGACGTTAATAGTTATGATGGCAGGCTATAGGATTGACCTTCCTCACTCCCTACGTCGTGAGTGCATAGTACTAGATCTTTTGGCTAGTGTTATTTAGGTTGTTGGTTGACTGAATAATAACATCTAGAGACTTGATTTATATTTATTGCTAATAGGCTATATTAGCGGGCTTGTGATTTGATATAGTCATGCGGGAACTGTCTTACTACTAGTGGAGCTCACTAGGCAGAGTGATTGGTTGAATGCGTTTAAGTAGTGGCCCTGTATAAAACACTATAGTATACCTTGTTTGGTATATGTTTTACATATACACTTTGGCAAATGACTTGGACTATTTTTATTAAAGATCCACGGAGTTCGATGTCTTGACTTATATATTATTAAAAAAATCTCATAATTTATTAAAGTTATCAGGAAAGTAGAGCTCAGTAATAATGAGTCATTTAGCCTAATATCATGACAGTTCTCGCTTGTTGAGATATGATATTAAGTTAAATCAAATTATTACGCAACTTTAAGATTTTGATAAATTTGCTTGATAACGGGAGTTTTCTTGAGACTGATTTTGAAATGACTTTTGGCAAACAATTTTATACTGTAAGATATAGGATTTCATACACGCATGTAAACTTAAATCATAGAAGCATATGGAGTGTTTAGAGAGAGAATGAGAGATGTTCTAGTAAGAGAAAACACATAGAATGTTAGATTCCAAATGAACATCCAACCCTCTCCCTTGTGGGGAGAGGGCTATTTATACATAGAAGCACGCCCTCTTTCGGGCTGTGGATCAGGCATACAATGGGTAAAGACCCGTCCTTCCTCCACGGTGTTGCACTAGACTAAACTATGCTAATAACTAACTAACAAATAGCGTAATACATGATATGTCTACGAGCTAACTTAAGCTAGATTATATTTGGGGTGACCGATGCTTCACTATAGAATTTCCAATTCCTAACAATCTCCCCCTAAGGGAAGTCACCCCATGATTTACATTTCGCATCCTAGCTTTCTAATTAAACTTCAGTCTTGAGCTCGTAGACTTCACTTCATCAAAATATTCAATCTTTATGCATGCATGGCGATTTAATCATAGTCCAACTACTTTGTCAATAAGTGGAGGTTATAGAGTTGATCCACATTCTGATGACCTTTGAGCTTTATTTGAGATCATCAGCCACAGTTAATCTCAGTATCACCCATTGTTGTGTTGCCCGCATATGAAGTTGTGACAAATGGACCGACATGCTCACATTCTGGATCATGATTTCTTTTCATCATAGTAGCGGAAGCTTTAGTTGATTCAAGATATTTGCAGCAGCGTAGCAGAAGTATGGAGTGAGAATATTAGATTCATTGATGCACTAATCATGATTTCTTTGGAATGAATGTGTTGTGTGAGCATGTGGCTATGGATTGACCTCTCCATTCTGATCAGCAGCAAACGTTCAAATGTACCTGCAAACAACAGTTAGCAATAAAACATACGAAAGTTTCTTTGATCACTTTCGTTGAATTGAGGTACACGGCCCACGGTTCCCCATTGTTTGTGCGGGAGTAGACTTAGGAGTGTCACCGGCAGTTGAGGCGGAGACTTTCTTTACAAATCTCTTGAAATAATCTGCATTCTTGATTCTTTCAGTAATCAAAGCTTCAGGAACAGGCATTCCAAAGATCTCCTTGTCATGTTCTCTGGCAATATATTTTATGTTTCCCAGAACGAACTCATCGCCGGCTTCATGCAGGGCTGAATCACTTCGTGAGTTAAAATGGTGAGTTTGTTCCAGATGATAGATAATGAGTTTTGAGAACCTGATGCTGGGAATCACTCGTTTACCAAGACCTTTTCTTCCTTTGACTTTATTCTCAGAGTTAATTCTATCAGTGATAAATGTGTCTAAGGACAAGATGAATTCTTCCCAAATAAGTTCAGCGAAGTCAATATTTTTCCCTTTGACTATTCCCCACAGTATTTGCATTATGGGAGCTCGTACTCTGTCTGTCCCTGACGTTTTACCGGTTAGGCATAGATTGAGAATTGTAACGATTGATCTCCATGGTTGATATATTTCGGCATTGATGAGTGATGAAATCTTGGTTAGTCTTTCCGGGTATCCCAATTCGTCGACAAAGTCTAAAATTTCTTGAGTGGAGGGTGGAGTGATGAATTTGTTGGAAGGGTCTCTTGGTGTGATCTGAAGAGCATCCCTGAGTGTTTCAACTGAGATGTCATACCATTTGTCTTCAAGCTTACACGAGTATGAAGCATATATCTTATCCCACGTAACTGTTTTCCAGAACTGCTGAAGATAAATGGAGGGAATTGTGCAACGCTTGGTTAAGGCATTAAAGAAGTTGGTGTCCTTCAAGATGTCGATAGCCAGTCGGTAAGTTGGATTTTGTTTCCCTCTATCCACATCTACATAGCAGTTGCTCTTAGCAATTGAAACCCATTCCGCACGTGGAAGTAATTCGTCGTCAGTTAGAGTGACAGTTGGTGCAGTGGCAGCAAGTATATCAGAGGATGTGGTGTCAGCCATTGAAATCTGATAATTACACATTCACCAACAACAATATCCAGAAAAATTGTTAAGTTAAGACAAGGTTATCAAGTATAACTACTTAGTGACTTCATATCATAAGCACATGAGCTGAAACATAAAGTCTTCAGAGAAGCACTATGCGGGGACAAATGAATGCATGATAATTTGCGAGAGGACATCAATAAGAAAATATCACACTAAAATTTATCAACTCGTATAGCTTAACTCCCATATGATAAGAATGCTAACACGCACGAGTCAACTCACTATGGAACACAAATTAAATCAACACGCATACCTCAACACGCATAAGAAACATTTAAACATTAACATGCTTACATCAAAAGTATAAGGTAAGTCGCATATGGCAACTCGCATCCATCAACACGCTTTGGTCAAAATACATTGGTCAACACGTATAAGATAACACGCATACATCAAAAGTATGAGGCAAGTCGCATATGGCAACTCGCATTCATCAACACCCTTTGGTCAAAAGAAACTGGTCAACACGTATAGGGTAACACGCATACATCAAAAGTATGAGGCAAGTCGCATATGGCAACTCGCATTTATCAACACGCTTTGGTCAAATGAAGTTGGTCAATACACATAAATACTGCAACTTGCATATAGCAACTCGCTTTCAAGAATATTCAACAGCAACTCGCACATAAGCAGCTATGGAGAACTGGCTATAAAGAATATTCCAAGAAAACTCGCATATAAGCATACATGGGTAACTCGTTTAGAAGAGCACAAGATAATCGACCCACTTAACCAACCACACAACCAAAACACATGATAATAAACACTCAGTTAAGTCACACGCCTAAAGGGATCATTATACAACGAACTAAAGCAACAACCAAAACAAATCCAATAACCATTTTATACGAGACATAATCAACCTCAACACGCATCAAGAAAATAAACCAATTAAATCATCAATCCCAACACATAACATGATGTAAACACCCCTATTCAATAGCATCAAAAACTACATTCAATATCATTAATAAAAAACATACAAACCTATGGTCGGTGAATATTGATCGAGATGAGAGAGAAAGGACACAATCTGCACGATGAATTCAAAATGAGACAGGGTTCGAGTACAAATCATGATAAATATATGAAAACTAAGATCAGATGCCAAGAAAGCATACCACACAATCAAACAAGGTTAACTCGCTTAGAAGAGAGTTGAGAGAGAATAGTTATTTTGAACGAGAAGTTTGACCAAGTGTGTTTTGATTTGACCAAGACATAACACGCATACATAAGTATACAGTTATAGCGAGTTGACACTTTTAGTCCCTATACTTAGCAACTCGCATACTATAACTAAAGGGGCAGCACGCATGCATCAACTAATTTGGTCAACTCGCAATATGTCAACTCTCATGAACCAAATAATAGCAACTCGCATATTGTAAAATCCTAACAAAATTTGCTTAGCTTAAGAGACAATCATATCAGCTCAGAATCCATACAGTTAAACAACTTATGTCACACCAAGAATCATAAAATAACACCACATAGCATGTAACAACCAGACCACACAATTAAGAATGCAGATACATGCAACCTAAATGATCATGATTAATCAAACCCAAGTACTAAATAACAAATGAAGGTGCATAATTCTCCCCCTCAATCAATAATACAGGATAAAAGGTAATCATTGATTGATTCAGTAACTTGACAGTGGGTCAATGATAACTTAAGTATGTGATTGTTAAGAAGAGTATTACAAAAGATTATAAAGACTCTGTTCGAACTTCATCTAAAGCCCCGTGTCATTGTTAAATGACATTTCTAGGACCGTAGATGTTATCGATGACAAAAATATGTAAAAACGAGTGTATTAATTAATAAATTAATTTAAACGAAATATATATATATATATTTTGGAATGTATAAAAATTTGTACAAGACTTAATGAGAACGAGTCCTGAATAGAGGGGATCAGGAGTCAGAGTACGAGGTACATCAATTCTGACAAGCTACAATTCCAGAGTGAGCAGTCTTCATTTCTGTTGGAAACCAGGTCATGATGTTCATGAATGAATTGAGCATTGTACCTGAAAAAGACTGAGGACACTTTGCACTAATAGCACATGTAGTATTGCAAATAGATGGGTTAGTGACAGGTGTATCCTCATTTTTTGATGTTGTACAGTCAGGTCTAGGAGTATCATTAATAGAAATCCCTTTAAGTCCAACATTCTTGAAGATTTTACCAGTGGCCATCCACTTAAGACAAGATCTAGGTGAGTAAGTCTGTTTGGTACCTGTGAACTTAAATAGTCTACCAGTAAGAATCCACTTAAAACAATTGCTAGCAGAGTTAGATGAAGCCAAATCCCTGTTCTGAACATTGGTCCTTTTGCTATTAATTTGTTTCTTAGGGGATTGGTCAGTCATTTGATGCATCTTATATGGACTAGATGAGTTCCTTATGTTCCTGAACTTAGAGTTTTGAGCCTTCAGCTGGGGATTGTTATTCGTCATAACTGAATGAAATAGTGAAGTGACTGGTTTTGACAGAACTATATTCTCATCAACTTGGGAGGCAAGCTTAGATTTAGAGGATTTAAATCTTTCTGTCTTAAATGCATTTGTTTGCCTAACTACAGTTTGTACTGTATTGTTAAGTGCAATTGGCTTCCCTAAGGTCGATGGTTTTGTAAACTTGGTGTTCACTCTATTTCCAATGGTTTTCCTAAGCTCATATTTTAAGGCAACAATGGTGAAGCTTTTATCCTGAATTTGGGATTTGAGGGCATCAATGTCTGCCAACAAGGAGTTAGTTTGATCTAACAGCTTAGAATTATTCTCTTATAAGTTCTTCCTTAAGGACTCATTTTCCCTTAATAGCTTGGTCACACATAAAGCTAATTCATCATTCCTAGATTTAATCGGATCACTCACCTCATAGTTAAGATTGTTCATCCCTTTATAATATTTCTTATGCAGATCTGAGAGTTGTATTTTCAGATTACATATGGTTGAGTCTTTGTCCTGAACCTGGGTTTTTAACTGGTTAAGTTCAAAAAATTCTTGAAATTCTGGGAATTCCTGATTTATGCAAGGTTTTGTAGCAAGAAAACTTTCTTCCTTTTGTTGTATTGCAATTTCTAAAGAAATGCAGTGTTTTTCAAGAATTGAGTATTTGTTAGAAAGTTCATCAAAAACCCCTTTTTCAACCATTTCATTTGTTTTAAAAATTCTAGACTCAGACTCAACCAGGGAACATTCATCCGAATCATGTTCAGGCTTAAAATCAGTTTGTTTAGGTAGACTAGCAGATGCATAATGTTGAACCGTTAAGGGGTACCTCATCAGATGACAATAGTTCATCCACTGGTCTTACATGTGTATCCACATTAGGAGTTACCAAACTACTGGTTACTTCATTCTCAGTTGTATCTGATATTCTGCATTCAGCAACACTCGTCCTTTCAACTGAAATATTACCCGACGTTTCACCACTATCTCCAAATTGCACTTGACACTCATTCACGAAATCATCCTTTTGAGCAGCTTCCTCAATGAACTTTTTCACATTATCCATTAGTCGGATAAATGTATCGATGAACTCCTGAATTTCCATTCCAGTATGTTTCTTGAAAGAAATTCCAGTTGAGTGTTGATCGAAGTCTGCGGAATATTCCCCATTGATAAATGGCTGGAATTGGTTGTGGATTACCTGAAGTGCAGCATTGGAATCATCTTTTGGTGCCTTCTTTTTGGTAAGTTGAAGCTTCAATAATTCTAAGTTCGTCAGCAAGGTTCTCGTCAATGTAGGTAAGTCCTGACGGAAAAGGGCACTACATGTTCGATCCACAATTGTAGATAAGAGCTGTAAGAGATGAGAGTGGAGTAGTTGATATGGCTCAAGGCTGCATTCCATTTGCAAGGCATTTTGCAGCATAAGCTGGTGTAATTTCTTGGGATTTGAATCAGAGTACGAGGTGTTTTGATCATCATTGATTGAATCTGTTAAGGAAAGGCTTTCTGAGTAGTACGTACTTTGTTTGCAGTCCACTGAGTCATATAGTTTGAGCACATTGGAAATTAATGGATCAGTGGTATAATCCATGAGTGTCAGAATTTACGGGATTTTATTATTCTTTGATTAAACCGGGAAATGATTCTTTCACGGGATTTTACTAAACCAAAAGAACAACCGTAAAACGTAGCACGAAGAAATGACAAGTCTCAATAGACAAGTCGCTAAATAGTCAACTCGCTTTGGTATCAACTCGCTAAACAGTCAACTCGCTTACAAGACAAGTCGCTTAAAGAAACAACTCGCTTAAAACCCAAGTCGCATAAAGAGTCAACTCGCTAAATAGCAAAGTCGCATAAACCAACTCGCTGCCAATACAACTCGCTTAATAGCCAAGTCGCTTTAGAACTCAAGTCGCTTGAAGAATCAACTCGCTTAATAGCCAAGTCGCATAACCCAACTCGCTTCCAATAACAAAGCAACTCGCTTCAAAGAAATGTTTTACCGTGGCTCAACTCGCTTAGTACAATATTCAAAAACAACCACTTTAACAATCAAAAACAACCCAACCACGATGATTCAAGCCTTCCAATTCAAAACCTAAGCACATATGATGATCCTAAACACAAAAGTACTATCAAAATTCAAACTTTAACACAAGAAATTGACCAAATGATTCAAACTCTTCTAAACACTTATAACCCCAAAAACCTTATGAAATCCACCAAAACAAAGAACATGAAAGATGAGTGATCAAACCATTGCTCTTGATACCAATTTTAAGATATAGGATTTCATACACGCATGTAAACTTAAATCATAGAAACATATGGAGTGTTTAGAGAGAGAATGAGAGATGTTCTATTGAGAGAAAACACATAGAAGGTTAGATTCCAAATGAACATCCAACCCTCTCCCTTGTGGGGAGAGGGCTATTTATACATAGAAGCACGCCCTCCTTCGGGCTGTGGATCAGGCATACAATGGGTAAAGACCCGTCCTTCCTCCACGGTATTGCACTAGACTAAACTATGCTAATAACTAACTAACAAATAACGTAATACATGATATGTATACGAGCTAACTTAAGCTAGATTATATTTGGGGTGACCGATGCTTCACTATAGAATTTCCAATTCCTAACATATACTCATTTGAAACGATTCATGGAACTATTTTTCGGTGTACAAAGTTCTGTGAGACTCCCCAACTATTTCATAGTTGACCGTCTTTATCATGCTTTTCAGGTAATCAAGTGAAAGTGAAACTAAGTGATTGCATTAATGGATTTCATTTTAGTCAAGTGTCGGACAAAAACATTACTATCTTTTAAACTTATGTATTAAGACAATGATGTCTTTATTTTTTTAGACATGTATTTATGAATTAGCGATGTAAACGTTGGGATTTTTTTAATAATATATATCTCTGCAATGTATATTGATTTCGTCGCGCCTCGTGTTTTCGCCATCCAGCGGGGTGTGACACCTTAGCCTTTATTCTTTGGTTTTTCGGTTAACTTAAGTATTATGGGCTAACAACAAATGTGGGAATTGGGCTTGGCCCAACTGGTCATAATACATTATACATGTGATTTATAAATGTATAATACCACACAAATATTGAAGTTAAGTAGGATTTTAACATGTAACGCCATTCAGAAAAACATAACACCACACAAATTTACAGTTTGTAATTATTAAGCTAACGTAAAAGAAATATACGAGTAAAAGAGTAGAAAGGGTACCGTATTACGTCATTATAGTAAACATAACACCTCTAAAGTAGAGGTGCAAATAAACCGGTTTTTATCGGTTTTCGGTTTTTGAAAAATCGATTTTTAAAAAAACCGGTTTTTCCAAAAAATCGGTTTCGGTTTTTTCGGTTTTTTCAGTTTCTCTGGAGTCGGTTTTTATCGGTTTCAAATGTTTGGAATCGGGTTTTTATCGGCTTTTATACCGGTTTTAAATGTTTGGATCCGTTTTTTATCAATTTTTTACAGGTTCGGTTTTTTTCGGAATTTTACTAAAAACTTCGAACATTTATTTAATAAACATGTTAAATATAAAACATTTAATACTAATACATTTCGAATACAATCATAACTTTTATTTAAACAATACAGTTATACAACTAAAACTATATAAATACTAATAGTCTAATACATTTCGAATACAATCAAAAAATTTATTTAAACAATACAATTATACAACTAAAACTATATAAATACTAATACATTTCGAATACAATCATAACTTTTATTTAAACAATACAATTATAGAACTAAAAATATATAAATACTAATACATTTCGAGCTTCGGCATGACCATCACCCAAAAACATATTAGTGTACTTAAGTATATCGAGCTTCGGCATTGCCGTCACCCGTTTATACTCAATAAATTAAATCCTCCCAAACTTCTTCTACATCTATGTCGTCAACATCAAATGCTTCAAATTCACCTTCATCTAATTCGATAGTCGGAGGTGATATCCCTATTTCAACTTCTTCATTTTTATAGTTTCTTCAACTTCTCCTTCAAACGAACCTTTCAACGATTTTACATTTTGTATCCTATCTACTCCGTCCAAATAATCTTTCAAACATACACATACTTCCACGGATTCGGGGCTTAGTTTTGACCTTCTTTCCGATATAATTCTACCGCTAATAGAAAAGGCCGATTCGGAAGCTACCTTCGAAGCTTGGACCGCTAATAAGTCATGAGCCATAGCGGATAAAATTGGAAATTGGATTTCCCTTTCTTTCCACCAAGCCAAAATGTCAAAGTTTGTAAACTCTTCGGGACTTAAAGTTGTTAAAACGTTTGTAGCCATATATTGTCCCAACTCGCTTGTTGGGGCCGATGTTCGTTGACGCTTTGTAGCGTCTTCACGTAAACTATTATAAAGGTTTATGTTAATGTCCCTTGTTATTCGAGACGATTCAGCCCGCATTTGGGTCAAAAATTGGGTTTTGTTGTTGATCATATTTTGTTGCATAAATTGCAAATAATTTTTTAAAATAATCGCGAAATTTAAAAATTTGAGATTCTATATAGTTGGGATCTTCACCGTCTAACCCAAAGGATAAGTCTAAATTTTCCGTTATTCTTTTTATTAAAAGTTCTACGCCTCCAACATTTAAACATTGATTAAGTGTTGCGGAACAAGTAAAAACAAAAGGTAAACTAGCAACATATTTTATAAATTTCTTTCTTATAATTTTAACCATTTTTCTAAATATTTGAGTAGGCGAGTCTTTTAATTCGTCTATTTTTTCCGTTATAGCATAAATTTGATCTAAATAATGAGCTAGGTGGGTAATAAACACCCGATAGTATAGTTGTTGCCTCTTTAAAAATATAGTTAAAGCATTTAGTTGATCCCAATCTTGGTCATCTATCGAAGTGGAACGGTTTTTATCAACAACTAATTCATTAAAAGCATTTAGAGTATAATGTTGTCGTAATATATTTTCAAACATAATGCAAGTAGAATTCCACCTAGAATTATTATCAAAGGCCGGTCCTAGGGGTTCTTCATCACATTGTTTACGAAAACGTCTATAGTTCAATTGTCGTTCATTGCTCGCACTATATATAGTTGTTAACATACCCCTAAATCTCATACGTAAACTCTCACATATTTTAATTCCGCTTGCACGGATAAATTTATAACATGAGCAACACAACGGGAATGAAAAAAAGCACCATCCAAAATGAGTTTTATACGTAATTTTAACAATTCCATAGCTCTAGTATTTTTGGATGCATTATCTAGTGAACTTGTAAAAACTTTATTATCTAAATTATATTCAATTAAAGTGTCATGTAAATTTTTTCTTAAATTGGATCCCCTATGAGGATAACCAAATAGTTTAAAAGCAATTATCCATTTCATTAATAATCAAGATTCGGGATTAAACCAATGAGCCGTAACGGCGAGATAAGAATTTGCCGTACCATGCGGTGCGGTCCAAACATCCGTAGTTATAGAAACACCATATTTATATTCACGAAAGCCATCAATAATATCTTTTTTAGCCGTTTCCCATAATTTAAAAGCATCACTTCTAAGTTTAGTACGACTTACTTGTTTATACCGCGGGTGTAGCCTCTTTTTGATGATCTCCGTAAGCTTGGCGTTGTCGAAGTGGTTGAATGGAAACGTATGTTGAATTACCCACGCCGCAAAATCTCTTTGAAGCGCATCCTTATCATATATAAAAACTTGACCATCCGCACCAATAGTACCTACCGACATCTTTGGCAAACCGCGGTAGATTTTTTTAAATGATTCCTTAGTGTAGTATTAGCCGCGGAAGCATAAAAGCCCCCACATTTCTTGCAAAGCGCCTTTTCCGTCCCATCATTCATAATACACAAATCCATATTAGACCAAACATCGCCTTTTTGTGAAGTTGGTTTAACAAGAGCAACATCATCATTTGTGTATTGTTTTCGTGACCGGGAAGATCCAGCGGAGGGATTAGTGGAAGCTTGTGATTGTGATTATGAGTTTTCCATTATAAAGAAATTAGAGAGATTTAAGAGAGATTTGAGAGTTTTTGATGTGTTTTCAACCTCAACCCAATACACATATTTATACTACAAGTTCGTGGCTTAAAAACCTCAAAAATTCAAAAAAAACAAAAAAAACAAAAAAAACAAAAAAAACGGCTACCGTTTAACTTCCAACGGTAAGTTTGAAAAAAAAACGGTTTTTTAAACCGGTGGAAACCTGTTTTTTCCGGTTTTCAAATCCAACGGCAATGATGACTTTATGTTGAGTAGTTTTAAAAACTAGTTAAAACTGGTTTTTTCGGTTTTTGAATCCAACGGCTAGTTCGACCCAGAAAAAAAAAGGAAGGTTAAAACCAGTTTTTTGAAAAAACCGATTTAAACCGGCTTCAGAACCGGTAAAAAACCGATCGGAAGAAGAAACTGAAAACCGGTATAACCGGTTCAGCTATACAAAACCGGTTTTTTTTAAAAATACCGGTTCCGGTTTAATGGGCCGGTTTTTTTTAAAACTGATTTCGGAATGCACCTCTACTCTAAAGTGCTACATGTGCGACACACCGAAAAATAATAGTAACCAAAAGTTAGTCACTAAGGCTACCCCCAATAACAACCTTCCTCAACCCTCATTTTTCCTGTCACATCAACTTTCTCTCTCCTACAACCTACAGACAACCTTTTAGTCACAGTAAAACGACCGACATTTTTTATTTTTATTATTTTTTATTTTTTTTTCTCTTTTACAACTTTTTTTTAACCAAAATATTAAAATTACCAAATAGACATTAATATTAATGAATTCTTTTTGTTTATCATTTTATGATTTTATCTTGTTACCTATAATTAATGTAGTTGCATCTGACATTTTAAAAAACAAATTAATACTCCCATCTCATATAAATTTGGTTTGAGACATATAACTTTAAATGCGATGAAGTGCAATGTTCTCCATATTATTTGATTTCTAAATAAAATCAAGTATAATCGAAGCACGTGTGGTCATAAACTTGGCATGACCGGTTGGACCATCCTGGGTTAACAATGATGCGAAATATATAAAAGAACCATGAGTTCTTCAAGGTTGATTTGTTTGTTCTTATTGTTATCAATGGAAGTTAATTGTTCTTCTATCACCGCCAAACTAAAATAAGGACTTTGTCCTTTGAAATTTTGGAAAAGAATAAAGAGGTGTATATAGGCCTAATACATCCGCCATATAGATCATTTTGAGTTTTAAAATCAATGTATCGTCAAAATGATCATCAAAGACGCAACTTAAGGTTAGCGTGATTAATGGCTCGGCATATAAAATGCGAGCATGGTTTTCCATATTATATCTTTCTAAATGGTGGTGAATACTTCCAAGTATTGGGCGATTATTAGATATGCATTGGTCTTTAGGAGAAAGTGAAATTAAAGTATTGAAAGTTTCGTATATAAGGCATAACTAATGGCACACAATACTTTCATAAAGACATGGAAATGATCATAAAGAGATATGTTCTCATGTGGTGGCTCAAATAATGTATATAATATTTATAAATCTGGCAATATAATAAGTAATCGATATGCGTCTAAAAGATAAATGAATAGAGCTTATGTAATGTTGAGATTTTATTATAAGATATAAAATGCAAGAAGCATGCTAGTGATTTTTAATGCTTAGAGCATATAAGAAAAGTTCTCGAGAACATTATTTGATTATACTGGATCAATAATATTATTAGGCATATATGTTATAATCGCCTTAGAATATACTCACTGAAAATTGTGCCATAAAACTATGTTTGCCCATGTTACTTTATAAGAAGACTTGGTCTTCAATACGATGTAAGTTTCATATAGTTTGATAATATGAATATTGATGGAACTCCGACATAACTTCAAAGGCGATTGAATGCTTAGAAATTGAACCTTGAAAGAAAAGATAGTTTGTCTGATTTTACGAATTGAATATCTTAAGGATGAAATCCTTCAACATAATGAAAGCTAGAGAAAGATGCTAAATAACTATATATAGATAAATGATGCTCATGTTTATGAGGTCACGTGATGCTGAAAAGACCCCATTGATTTATAAAGATGATGATCAAAATATAGATTTAAAGTGTGATACTAAAATGCGTATGAAACGATTGAAGTTCTCGCTAGTGGTCATACATGATATAATATATCATTCACATTGAATTTGTTGGCAATGAATAACTTATGAAGTATGATGATATACTTGCATGAGATGTATGACATATGGTAATGCGAACAACATGTAGAGAATATTTATTCATGTGATTCTATCAAGACTTTTTTAATGTGCATTTCACTGACTCAATGAATTTAAGTGATGTGATCATCAGGGGGAGAGAAGATACGCGTTGCACTCTTTTTCCCTTGACCACGGTTTTGTCCCCACAAGGTTTTCCGGCAAGGTTTATAATGAGGCAGCATCCTCGAGCGTATAAAGGAAGTATGTACTCTTTTTCCTTCACTAGATTTTTGTCCCGCTAGGTTTTGTCTAGTAAGGTTTTAACGATGCATAATCCTTAAATGGACATCCAAGGGGGAGTGTTATAGATAAATATAGACTAGATGTTGTTAGGTCACTAGTTTTACAACACAAGCAATATAGAAAGAAATAGAGAGGCGATTGAACAAGATTCACACACACACACGAAATACTATGTTGGTTAGGCGTAGAGTGTGATGAAGAGAATAACTTGAACAACCAACCCTCAAGTGAGGGTTATACAAGAGTATTTATAGGAGGGAAGCTAGGGCAACACTCCTAGTTCCCTTCCTTTTCCTTATTGGGCTAGGCCTAGGCTTATGGGCCTTCTACATAAGCCTAAGGCTAATAACAAACATAAAGGCCATAATTAAGCTAACTATTACATGTGAATTACTAACACTTGATTAAGGTTTAGGAGTGATTCCAACAATCTCCCTCTAAGTGTTAGTGATAAATAAACGGTGAAGGTGCAGTAGTAATAGTAGCTTTGACGTCTTCTGACATTCTTCTTTCTTGAGAGAAGAATTGTCTTGATTCGAACAATCTCCCCAGTGTAGAGAGATAGTTTTCTTTGAGCAGTTCAGCTTTGACGTCATCTTTATCTTTGTTCTTTTGTTCTTTGTTCTTTGTGGTTAAAGTGATAGTATGTTGTTGTCTGCATCTAGTCTGCCTCAGGTCTGCTTCGCTGCTTCAGTGTCTCCACGTCTTTCTCCAACATGCTCACACACTCTTTAACGTTGGATTACGGTACTGATGAAGTTCTTTAAGTCTTTAACTTTGTAGATTCTTTGATTTGATGAAGAATCATTCTGACTTTTGTGTTGCTTTAAGATAGAACTTCTTTGATGATGTTGTTGGTGTGAACAAGTGGAGAATCTGCACGATCATTCCGCTCCAGAGCTTCCATAAGAAGTAAACATTAAAACGGTTAGTAATAAGCGGATTCCGGCACTTACAAGTTTGAACTTCGAGAGTGTTAACAACATAGTGTGAAAACACAACTCTAATTCTTACAAAGGTCGTTCCTGAATCGGAGTCCCACAAGTGAGATAACACAATGTACTGAAGTACACCTACGATTCAGATGAGTCGCTGAGGTACACTGAAGCATCACCTCACGACTGTAGACCGTTTGAGACCACTAAGCGTAATCCACGGGGAGTTACCGAAGCGACCTGCTGTCAGGGCTGTTTGATGTTGACCCTGGCAGGAGTTTCCATTCAATCATTGAGAATCACAGATGTGAACCTCTCATAAATGTTCTAGACAGATTGCTAAGATCTGTGAAGGACTCGATAACGTATCACTGATGTTCTTATTGTTGAACACCAAGTGATGAAATGTCAAGTGTACCTAAGAGATCTTTTGATGAATCTCGTGGCTCTAGACTCAATAGTGCGTTTTGGTTTTCCTGAGCGGAGACTAGGGAGAGGGTCTCCTTCTTCAATATCAGCAATCTCTAAGAGAAAGCCGATAGTTTACGTAAGTTTCCCTGTGAGAATGAAACAAGATTCTGTTGAGAGAAACTTGAGTGGCTAAGAAAGTTTAGTGCATGCGTCACTGGGTCCATGACGACTTTTAATCTTCAATACCGGTGTCATCTAGTGACAACCAGTAGCATATGAATTGAACCCGGTGTCTGCCCTAAGTTGAATAATGTGGAGGGCTATTTCTTTTCACCCTTTTCTTTGCATTTCTTTTTAATTCTTCAACTCCTTCTTTCTCCGATTCTCATTTTCTCCTTTTTACAATCATACCTAAGGACTTCTAAATTCTAACTATTTGTGGTGTCCTTGGGTAGATCCCTCCGGCTCTGGCGGATCATAGGACGGTTATTCCTGACCTTAATCACCTTATAACTCCATTGCCATAAAACCATTTTCAAGAAAATCTCTCAAAGAGTTTGTAAATGAAAACATGTTTGAACCACTGTGAGAGTTTTATCTTTTAGCATAAATACTCCCCCTCCACATGTGCTTTAGAGTTTAGACAGAAATCTGCACAGTGAGGAAAGAGCGCACACTTTTGAATTGATCGACTCAAGATAGACATTCCCCCGCGAGACACGGTTACGTGGCATAGATAAAGAGTTGCATTGTCAGCTTTTAGGTGACAACTAGCTCTAATAACTATCTTGAAGGTGTGGACAACCCCGAATGGTTGTCAAACCCGTCAAGGTTCATGTCTACCAAGAGTTTCTCGAATGGTACATTCTACTCGGACAAGTCCTTTGCGAGACACGTTTACATCACTAGCGAACTAGCTTGAAATTATTACCCGTCCCGGACAAGTCTTTTCGAGTCACTAACAGTTAAGTATCGTCAATTCGTGGGTTGAAGTCTTTTTACAGGAGAGTTCATATAGCAAAACACAACATATTTATTATCACGTATTTTTCTCCCCCTAAAAAATGGCATATAAAATGTTATTTTTGAAAAGTTGAGAATAAATATGACCATTTCGAGTGTTGCGGGAAGAATGACCACTGTGAACAATTAGTGAACAAAGATTTTAGTCAAGTACTCCCCCTCAACGAGTGATATAAACGGTTGAGGTTTTGAAAATCATAAGGGAAAGTACTTGTTCTTTTGAGTAAAACCTTGAAAAAGTGAAAGGTTTGATAGGTTTTACTCAAAAGTAAGAAGCTTTCGCTCCTTTTATAAGGATTGTGGCACTGAAGCGTACCACAGGGTCCTTTCTTGACAAGAACGGGTTGTACACTGTAATGTGTGCACAAGCCATTGACATAAGAAATCATACATCCAAAGTTATAATGAAAGAAGCAGTTCAAGGGGTACCAGGTAGTCCAGTGATGTTCCCAGGAATGCGCACAGGGCGTTGATAGCCGGTGATGTTGATTCTGGGTCGACCACCAACAAAGCTTTCCAATGTTCTGAACTGATCCCTTCGATACAACCGTTCATCAATCATGGTGATGATCCTCTTCACGTCCCTTCTTTCCTGAGAATTCCATCGCTTTGGAGACCCAATGCCTTCATGTATAGCCTTCAACCGATAAGCCAATCCGTCCCTAACCAACTTCAAAGTGTGATCTCCAAACTTGTGAAGATCTTTACACGCCATTAAGCAATTTCGTTGTAGTTCACTGCGGTAAACGACGCCGAATGGTTTGCTGATGAGTGTATATTGTGAGAGCTGGTTGATGTCGGGAAGATCAAGTTGAGGTGGAGTGAAGTTGACACGGGTTTGATATGATTCAACTGCAAGCTGGAGATCTTCTACACGTTCTTTGATGACTATGCGTCTGATGAAGATGAGCAATGACTTGATGAATTCACGTTGTACTTCAGTGGATAATTGTCTCAAACGACCCTGTACTTTGGCAAGGTACATGTCTTCGATGTCGTTGATAGACAAATTCTCAAAGTCAGCTTCAGAGAATGCATAATCCCTTTCGTCTTGCCTTTTGACCACAATCTTCTTGAGAAAAGTGTAGTCCTATTTGGACGAAAGATCAACGTGTTTGATGGCAACGATACTCTTTGTATTGAACACTTCATGTTGAGATTTCAACCTGGCACTTCGTAGTAGATTCTTCGGCGTTTAGGCCAATGATGAATCCCATACATTGCATCTCGGTTGTACTCTTCCACTGTGTTGGAGAACAAGTGGTTAGATCTTTCCTCGATGGCTATGCAGTTCGAGTAAATTGTTCTTTGGAATGGAAGTGTCAAAGATGTAGCGTATTTCCAAGAACCATCGCCACCGTGTAGAAGAAAATCCAATTCTTTGTTGAAAAAATATCGGAATGGAATTCGAGGCTCATCTGTTTGGCCAATTGTTGGTAGAGGTTTAGACCAGTCGGTGTAATATGAAGGGTTGTCCCGTTTGGTAAAGTCGATGTTTGCTTCTGGGTTGAGCCAATCCATGTTGTTAGACATAGCTCGAGCAATGTTTTCGAGGTGATATTCGACCTCGATGGCACTTTCTGAGCTATCTTTTAACAGTTGAAAAGCTTCATTCTTGATTCGCGCAACTTCAGATTTCGTCATCTTCTTTATTCGGAATCTTTCTTGCAATAACTTAGCATGCTCCAATGTATTACCATCTACCAGATCTTGACCTTCAGCAGGGTAGGGAGTGGAGTTAACAAGTGCAGAAAACCATTCAAATTCCTCTATTTTATTGTCATCTAGCCAAGATAGGACGTCTGCCTTGGGCGCCTTTTTCTTCTTTTTCTTAGGTCTAGATGAGGGTTCTGGTTTCTGTACTTTGTCGGGAGAGGCGGGTTGTTGTTGGGGCTCATGGTATTCTTCATCGTCACCACCCGTATACTCAAAGTGGTCACCGGTTTTCTGAGTTTGGGGTGGTGTCTCAGAATCCTAAGGTTTATCTGCAGAAGAGGGAGGAGGAGATCTTTGTTGAGCAGGAGTCCTTTGTGGTGGAGGCTGCATTGAGTACTGAATGAAAGATGATTCACCAGACTTCTTTATGCGTTTAGGCTCCTTATCCTTATCTTGATCTTTGTCTTGCCATCTCTTGAACGTTTAGGCCTTAGCTTCTCTTTGAATGATGACTTGAGTTGGCATTCCAGCAATGCTTCAAACAACTTAGCTTCGTGGGAGGCAAATGTTGCAGAGCTTTTCGACATTTGGGCTACTAGCCGGTTCACCAATTCATCATCTGAGAAGATTGTAGTTTCAACTGGATTGATGCTTAAATTCATCGGAGTTAATTTCATGGCTTGCTTGGCTAAATGTAAGAGATTCGATAAAGTTGTCGGTATACATCTCCTTTGTCATTTTCGGAATGACCTCCATTAAGAACTTGTGAGTGTATCCTTTTATCATCTCGTCCATGCTCCTTGAAGATCATCCTTCATAAGCTTCTGGACATACGCCCTTTCAACTTTCATCTCGTCATTCTCATCATGAAGATATGTTATCCGATCAAGTGAGGAAATTCAACTTTCTCAGATAATATCTTTCTTTTCGACTCGTTTAATAGCTTTAACGATTCGATTCTTTGATTGAGAGATCCAAGATGGAGTTGGCTTCTTTACTGATTTGGATGATGATTTGGTTGATTTCTTTGATGGTGGTGGTGAAGAGTGAGAAGATGAATCTGATGACGAAGAGATGTGAGGAGACTCCGGGTCCTTTGGTGGCTCAGAGGTTTCTTCCTTTGATCGTGCAGGACTATCTAGAAGAAACTTATCATACTCAACATCTTCTTCATTTCCAGACGTAGCTTGTTCATCGCTTTGGTTTTGGCCGCATCTTCATCAGCTTGTACCTTCTAACTTCTCAGATTCTGTTCTTCAAGAGTGTCCTCCACACGTTTGCTGTACCAAAGTGGTGGCACCGCATCCCTTATCGGGTTGATTAACCGCATCGGACCGGTGAAGGTTGAGCTCCACCACTCGACCCCCTGGGGCCACCCATTTGTTCTTTAGCAAATTGTTGTGCGACGTGTTGAAGTCTAACGAATTTGAACTTTTCCTCAATCGCTTTCCAGTGGCTCTTCATCCGAGCTTTTCATAAGGCACAAGTATCGAGTCTTCCCTTTTCCTCGGTCAACTGGAGGACTAGGAGGTTTAGATACCGTTGTAGTGTCATCTTTAGCAGTTTAGAGTAGAAAGTCTCTTCATCGATGTTGTATCCTCCGAGTCCTCGCCGCTAGCTTTCTCTGCGTTCAGGCTTAGATACGGGAATAGGAACAACTTCCTTGGTGGGAACTGTCCCCTTCGTGGAGGATTCCTCCCGGGAACATCCTCGACTCTCAGCTTGCAAAGCACTTCCTCTTCTCAGTTTTCCTTATAGGAGTACCAGAAGACTTCTCATCGAGATGACCAACTTTTCCTTCTCTTACTGCTACCAGATACCTTTTGTATGTCTCAAGCTTTTTGATTACATTAGTCGAAGGTGATCGGTAACACAAGACTGTTTCTTTGTTGACGATTCCTTGATTCTGACTAATAAGATGGGTTCAGTCAACATGTCGTGATTGGCGGGGTCATTGAGCCTCTTGGGAATATCGATGAAGTCCAAGTACTCTCGATCAACGCTTTGTGTATCGACATAGGAATCTTTGAGCCAAGCTTTTGAGAAATGACATCATGTCATCCCATATCGAGCTTCAATTTCATGTCCTTCTTGTTGATTAATGACCAAAATATTTGCAGTTCCATGAGCTTGGGATGCTCATAGCCACCACACAGAGACCGACTTGGTGATGATGATGTAGAAGGTTCTCCACGGTTGAGGAATGTTCTTAAGCTCCACATGAGAATGCTTAGTGATAATTCCCGAAGCTTCATCATAGCCAATATCCATCAGGAATTGCAGAACTGTCTCTTCAGAAGGTGTGGCATAGAAGTCGGTTGGCTCGATATCGTGAATAAGAAGAAAACCAGAGATCTGCATGTGTGATGGTGATCTGTTGTGATTGAGGTTACAGCCACCGCACTTTGACCTTTGATCCTTTGCATTGAATTCCGAAATTGTTGAATGTAGATCTTCGGAACAAGAAGCAGTGTGAGAGCATGTCGGTATGGATGATTCTTAAGAATATCCACAAAGAATCGTGCAAGAAGATTCCGAGCATGAGGGTTTCAAAGTCAACTCGAGATTGTCTTTACAATCTTTCTTGGATAGCCATTAGGAAGATGTCGAATTGTGAGAACTTCGGTGCATCCACATTCATTTAAGCGACCATCGTGATCTGAAATAACATTAGCCAAAAGAACCAACATATCGAAAGACATAATGTTAGTCAACGAAGGTTTTATTGACTAAATATTGAATGTATCTTGTGTCATTGATTGTTACGAGTCCTAAGTCACTTGTATGTCCAATATTTCAATGACGTCAGTGAACGTTTCAGAGTTAGTTAACTTTAAGTTTTAAAGTTTATATTATCACATATTTTCACAACACATTATACATTTAAGCTTATTAGTGACGTTATTGGTTTGTGGACGTTATGATTTATTTATTTACAAGTTTGCACGCGTAACAATTCATAACGAAGGTTTGATCAAGGCTTATACGTAGGAATGGTAGCTTATGCGTAAACAAGATAAGTATACATGTAGCGCGACGTAAGCTTATGCGTAGGATCGACTTACGCGTAAGAAATATTACGTAGGAACAGAGGACCTTATCATAAAAACTGCACGTGGCGATATAAACCTTTACGCGTAAGGCTTACCGTAAGAGTAGACCTTATGCGCGAGAAACATCGTGCAACAAGCACATATCCTTCACGGGACTGATACGCCAGTAGTCCCTTTGTAGAACCTTCTTAGCACGCGTTCTGCGTAAGATTTCTCTTACGCATAACTTTCTACACGTAAGGTGATCATACATGCGAGAAGTACTAACAACCTTGATTCTAATTTTATAGTAAACCCAAATAACATCATCATAGCATCAATTTCAACATTATTATTCATTATATAATAGCATCATGGCATAAAATACTCTCAAACAGTTTACGCGTAAGAAAAGCGCAGTAAAACTTAAACCCTAAATTCAAGAATTACGCATAACAATTCTAGCCAAAGAAATTGCACCAAACATTTTCTGGTAGTTCTTATATGTCATGTAAGTGTAATAACCAAGTATTAACATCCAATTCGCAAGGAATCAAAATACTCAATTCTTAAGAACATTAAACCCTAATTTCTAATTTGCAATCAATTAGTGTATACCGTTGTTTCAAATCATGGATATCATCAATTCACTATCATATCAACCTCACACAACAATCTTTATGACCAAAAAAACGTTCACATTTGAAAATACCCAAAACCACGCATAAACCCTAATTTTACAAATCATTCAATTCGATTCTCGGGTGAGTTTTGATGATTAAAACGGTATCATTGATGTATTATAAACGTTTTGACACTGACCTTTTAACCATAAACACACAATCTTGATCATGTGTTCATACGCATACCGTGTAGAACACAAAACAAGATTATACAACGCTTTTGACCGTTGGATTCATGTAAAAATCAAAACCAATGTTTTAAAACACGTTAAGATTATGAAAAAACTTACAAAATGATGATCCAAAACAATTTGATGAACGATTCTTAGGCGAGGATGTTTAAGTGGTAGGTGTTAGTAATAAATGTAAAGGATAAGTTAGGTGGAGATGTTTTTATTAAAATGACTTTGAGATTTTGGCAGCTTTTGGTCCCTCCACCTTTTCCTTTTTCATCCAAGGCCATTTAACTTCCATTTTGGTTTCCAAACTAAAGATTTTAAGAAAGAAACTTGACGACACTCCCCCTTGACTTAAGAAAATAATGAAAGGTTATAAATTTTAGTCCAAGAGTGTCGCTAAACCGAGAAATTTACCACCATTGATAAAAGAAACAACTGTGAATATGGTAACATGCAAGTACACGGATGTTATAAACAGAAGTATTTATTTTCTTCCCTCAACACTTGATCGAAAAATACTGAATTTTGAAAGATTATAGTGTTGATGGAAGAAATGTACTTGCAATGGTTAAAGAAATATAGATAGAGGAATATTTTTGTTGTTTTATCAGGTTTTATATTTTTGTATTTTGTTTTTTGAAAAATTTATTTACAAGAGATGTTTTGGTGTTTGTGTTTTAAGATCGCTTTTAGGAGGTCATCCGATTCCTCTTGAGTCAAACACCTCATACCAATCCGGTGAACCAACTCATTAAACCTAGCTGAGGCAAGGCTTTTGAGAAGACTGGCCAATTGGTATTCTGCACCACAAAATATAATTCAACAAAGACTTGCTCCACGCGTCCTTGATGAAATGATATCAAGATCGACATGTTTGATTTCACGCCGGACAGTCAACCGAAGCTGCACGAGATCGCAATATCACCCCGATTGTCGCAAAGACATCGGGATTTTGTCAATACGTAACCATAGTCTTGGAAGTTGTGTTCTCATCCAAATGACTTCGAGCACAACACGTATTATGGCTACATTATTCTACTCAGCTTGAGGACATGATGTACAATCCCTCGGCACACCCCCAAATTACATTGCTTTAAATGAATGGAATTCGGGGATTGACAGTCATAGCATCACAATCACAGTTATATTGAACGACCTAAAGTGTCGTTTGAAAAATACATCGTTTGATTTAATAAAACAATCAGAGTTTACAAAGTAGGTCCCAAATGAAAATCAACTTGTGCGGAAATAAGTTTGTTACAATTCAAACGATGTTTTAAAGTACGTAAAACCCGTGACGGGCCTGTCACCACGACTCCATGAGGTGTCCAAATGCATGCCATGAAGTGTATACCTTAGATACCGAGATAAAACATGCATAAAAGTGTCAACACAAAGGTTGAGTGAATTCATAGAGTTTGAGTTGAAATGTAAATCCTTTCAAAATCGTTTATGCAGCAAAGGCATTGTAAATCATTGAAATGTAAAGACTTTCAAAATTGTTTATGTAGCAAAGGCATTGTAAATCCACTCGGCCCAAGTCCGCCCATACAAACTTGGCACACTGTGTGTTCGCCAAACCCACGTAATGTGTAGTTTATGTTCCAAACATATGATGTCCAATGAATTCACATAATAATGTATAACTCAATGTATCGAAATCGTTTATGTAGCAAAGGCATTGTAAATCCACTCAGCCCAAGTCCCTACCATACAAAACTTGCAACCTGTGTGTTCACAACCACACGGCCTAATGTATGTAGTTTATGTTCCAAACATATGAGTGTAGTTCAAATCGTTCCAAGACCGTTAGTCCATGAATATACCAAGACCGTTAGCTCAATGAATATACCAAGACCGCAGGACCAATGAATATACCAAGACCGTTAGACAATGAATAAGCCAAGTCCGTTAGGACTAAAGAATATACCAAGTCCGTTAGCCCATGATTGTACCTTACATGAATATAATATGGAAGTTCTAAGTGTGGCAAAATCATACTATGCATGACTAAGCATTGATTCGGCCTAAACATGTAGTTTCAAACAATCATGATAGTTATGAAAATAATTGAGCATGTATCTCCCCCAAAACATTTATGAAAACAAGTAAAAGTGGGGCTATGGAACTCACTTGGTCAATGATGCGAAGACAAAAGTGAGTACACCGAAATGTAGCGTGAATCTCGAAAATGACCTATTAAGAATGATATGATATGTCATGAGTTGCAATGTAATGTTATGCATGCACTCCATATGTTATTTATACCATTTACGGGTTTTGAAAATATTACTCGTCGACGAAAAATACTCTTTTGACGTCTTGACCAGTCAAAAATCACCTTACATGTTTTTACTTCAAAATGTCATCCTACAATGGTTTTATAATGATTTTTGGTGAAATTACCACTTTTCGCTTAAAACAATGTCGTCGAAAAAATCATGAAATTGCCAAAAATGGCTTTGGAAAACTAGTCGTAAAATGGTGTAAGTCGATCGTTAGAGAACGAACTCGATCGTTTTGGAAAAGTTTGTATCGATATATCTAAAAGTTTCAGTCAGAGTTTCGTTCAAAAGGTCTCGACACTAAGATAATAAGGGTTAAAGATGGTGGTTTTGGCTAATAGTGAAAATTAGTTACGCAAGTTTAAGAAAAAAGTATATCTTTGTCGTTTCAAATCCGCTTTCTACGTTTAATATGTCCTTAGCTTCTCAGACATTGAAGTAAACTAATATATTTATGAGAAGTCGAAATAATTTGTGAAGCTTAAGGCTCATTTTTGACTCGGACAAAATAAATATAGTATGCTGAAATTTTGAAAAATATATTTTCGTTAAATTCTCAAAATCCATAACTTCTTCGTAAGTTATAAGTCCGCTTTTATCCGCTCAAGCTGCCACGGATTCGCTTTTAAGTATATTTTCCAAAAATCAAGGCCAAACTTTCGTACCACCAACTGATTTTTCCAGAAATTCGATTTAAGGACAGATCACAAAATATAGTTTACTGAAAATAGTTTTTTCAAGGACAAAACCTATTCTAATCCCTTCAAATCAACTCCTAAACTAATCTAATCCTACCATACACCTTCTTAGGGTGTCATGGGTTCCTAATCACCATCAAGACCAAAGAATAACTTGGGAATAATTATAGGATGACTATAAGTATATAATTAACTTAAAATCAAGAAATAAATGGTATAAACTCCATAACATGCATAAAAGCTCCAAAAATGATAAGAATCATATGAAAATGATAAGGAAACATAAGGATGATAAAAACATGCTTACTAGTGATATGAAGAGGTGTAGGTAACAAAGGTTTACTTAGATATCCTTGGTTTTTATTTCAAAACCATAAAGAGGATATGTTCTAGGTTGTTAAAAACACTTGACTTGATGAAAATCTTGATCCCTTTGTTTTGTATGTTGTGGCCGGTTATGGTGTCCCAAGGAAGAAGAAGAGAAAATTTTTGTAAAACACTTTGAAACTATGTGTAAACAAATGAGTGTGTAGGACTTTTGTAATAGAGGTGAATTATTAG